>BSBK01000210.1:485000-1685000 GCA_027943335.1 Chamaecyparis obtusa | reverse complement strand
TGATGATTTAGGATATATTAGTATTACCATGCTTTTATTCACAGGCCTTGATGTTATGGTATTAGATGAATTAAATAATTTTGAGTATTATGTTTTAATTTGATGTTGATGCGAGGCATGTGAATCAGATGAAATGTTTATGTGACATGAACCTTGTTAATGAATTAGGTTATTTGAGATATACGTGTTCTTGAAATACCTTGATAGAAATTAAGTAAATGCATTCCTGTGATTTAGTGAATTTCATATGATGTTGTGAAATGCAATTAGAATATATGATGCATTTTATGTGATCATTTATGTTGTATTTATATATATATGATATTTGGTCTTTCATGAGCTATTGATATTTTTATTTAGTGTGTAGGAAATTGATCATAATATTAAAATGAGCAGAAATTTAAAGATGGATGCATGTAAAAATCTTGTGAAGTCAAGATTATCTCCAAAAGGAGAAATAACCTCGTTGTTATGTATAATGTTGTAAAGTAATGTTTAAATGTATTAATGGGTTATTCTAGGGGAAATTATTTAATGTCTTAGGATGAGACTTAGATAAATAACTTTCCTTTAGCTTAAATGATAAATTTAATGTTTTCTTGAGATTTGATATTTCCACATTTAAAATTTAATATTTATTATTTAAAGTGATTTTATTATTTTCCTAATTAAATGGATATTTAGGGGAGCTTAATTTAAGTGTCCAAGGTGGGACTTACGTAAATTATTTCTCCTTAGCATTAATGTCTAATTTAAATAATGTTATATGGTTTTTCAATCCTTGTTATCGATAAAAATAAACTGATTAATGAACTTTGGATCTTTATATCTTAAGTAAAATTATAATATTTTAATTTAAAGTATACGAATATTATTATATTTTAATAAGTAATAATTTATAAACCCTAGTTTTCACTTAGGGTTAATACCTTGACTTATTCAATCCTTTTATTTAATTATTGATATTTTGGCGTCTTCGATACTAGTTGGTAACCCAATTCACACTAGGAACCATTAGGGTTACAATTACAATCGAATTAATCTTTTATTGTATTGAACATTTTTGGGTGTGTTGACCCAACTTTTGACTTTCAATATTATCTAAGTTTGAATTTTTACCTTGGTTTATCCCTTTTATTAACTTTTGTTTTAAACCCGGTTAGGGTTTCTTAGAGACCTAGTTAGGGTTTTGTTTAAACTAATGTCGTTTGACAAACAAGGGATGTTGGCAAGCCAACGCATGCCATGATACCTCTTGTGAGTTAATATGTGTTTGGATGTTGCGTTACTTTTCGTGTTGAGTGTTCCTTAGTGTGTAACCTTATTGATTTTATGTACTTTAAAACAAATTGTTGTTGTGTTTTTGCCCTAATTTTGGGCATGATATATGTTATATGTTTTATATAAATTTTACTTTCGACATTCATGGTGCAATCAGAAAATGTATTGTTTGAGACACAATATAAGCTTGCAACTCCAACACTTTGATGCATGCATGAAATATACATTCAACTTAGTGCTACCTTAGAACCATTAGCTAATGTCAAAACCGACTTGGATTTGTTTCTACTTTTCTGTCTTAAGAAAAACAATTACTTGTGTTGTTTTTAAAAATGCTTGACGACATTTCGGGGATAACATGGGATGTGTTTCTAGGACATTTCCTAGAGGACCAAAAATAGGGGACGCGTCCGTGTGGAACATAAATAAATTATTAATGCAAAATCAAAAATTTTCCAAATACTGTGACCAAATAAGCATGCCACCAAAAAAAATTCAAGATGCTCCATAAATGTTGTCATAAGCCACCTCCACTAATAGCCAATCAAAATGATCAAATATGGCAGCTCCATAACTCTACAAGAATCTATAATAATACATGCATTGTCACTTATCACCTAGATACCCACATATGAAGAGATGCTCTTTAAACATAGTAAATGCAATACTTTGAAATATTTACTATTCGGTAACCACCACCACCAATAGCCAAAGTGGAAGATTCCATGAATATGCCAAGAAGATGTCGTCGACATGTGTCAAACTCCTATGCTAACTTATTCACAAAAACATTTAAAACTAAACTATTGCAAAAATTAAATTAAATATTTTTAGTTGATGCAAGATTGCTCTCACATCCCAAGATGCTCCAGCATCATCAACACCCCCCTCAAGTGGTATCATAGCAAGGTCGCAAGTTCAGTCATCTTGAGTAACACTAAGAGGGAGACTATTGGAACATGTGATTCGTGACATGAGTGACATGCTCAACTCCCTTCAATCATATAAATCCTTCAATGTCTTCATAGTATTCATATTTCCTCTCTATATGATTTAATATGAACAATCACCTAAGAAGAACAAGATGATTTAAGCAAGGCAAGTGTTTCTATCTTTTTTGACAAATCACCAAGCTTATTAACATTTGTAGGAGTTGTGTGATAATATTCAAAATCCATCCTCAACAAAAGGCATTCAAGTCAAAAACATATTTTAAAATAAGGGTTACTATTTTACAAATCATCAACATTTATTCAACAATCAAAGTGTTTTTCAATTTCAATTGTATCATACTATTTGCTCCCTAATTCACAAGTCTAAAAGCACAATATCACCTCTATTCACATAATGATACCTTTGTATTACTAGATATTTATTTAATGGAAAAGAGATTTTACCATTCGTTTTACTTAGAAAAACTAAGAAATTTTAAAAGTGTCAAATTTTCTCTAATTTATTTTGAAATTATATTAAAAAACTCCTTGTTTAATCTTTTATATCTATTATATCACAATATTTTATTCAACAAAAATCAAATTAACATGCTTAAATTCAAATAGCGATTATTAAATATATTAAGATTAAAATGATTTAAAATACAAATTTATTAGATTTAAAATAGATAAAAAATATATATATAAAATATAATAAGATCAAAGATAATACATAAACATCTTACACAGTAAAATATATTAATATATAAATATAGTTATTAAACAATACAATATATTAATATATAAATATAATTGGTAATATATATAATGAAGGAAAACTATGAATAAACTTAACAATGTTAAGACTTAATATAGGGTTAAATAAAGTGATCAAAAAGATAAAATAATGTATAGGGAAGCATACTAGTTATAGTTAACTTCACGCAATGTAGAACTTTGCTACTACTTAAAAAATAATTTTTGGCTTTTGGGTATTAACAAAACTCCTTCAAGAATTTGTTAACCTTCTAAGAGTCAAAATGTGGCCATTGCAAAGTGACATCGGATACCTACTTAAAGATGCCCCTACAATCGTGCATTCAAATATCCCAGTACCAAAATGTTAAAAAATAGATTGTTGGTACATATACAACTTATTAATGAACTTTTAGTTATTATCTGCTGCTCTTCCCCTAATAATTATAATCAAGAAACCTTAAAATGCATATTCCCGGGCATGCGTGAACCTCGTGGCGTTTTCCCTCTTAACAACAACAACGAAGAGAGAAAAAAAAACAATAAAAAATATTAAAAAACAACAAACAAAAACAACTGCACTTCCAATCTTGCGGTCAGAAATTGGGCGATCGCTTGTACCGTGAACGAAAGAACACGGATAGGTTAATTTATCAAGGCTGCTCAAATGCAGAATAGAATAAGGGAAGCCCGGCCCAGACTTTGGACGAACCTAGAGCAGTCCCAACAAAATTCCCGAAACCTTTCACCCTACAAATTTAAGGTAATTTTATTTTTTTCCCAGAATATGTTTGCCAAATTCGATGAATCTCGTGACAAAACATTTCTCTTTACAGCAGTGCTCTTTGGGAGTTTGGAGGGTCGTGAGTGAGAATTATAACTCTGCGGTGTCCGGGAAAAAATCATATTTTGAAACTTGTGACCATTTTTTGGACGACTCAACCTTCAATATCGAACCCTGTGACATAACTTACCAGCACCACACAATAAAATCTTTAAAAGACAATCTACGTAAAACACAACTAAAATAAAATTCTGCATGCACCGACATGTGTTGTGATGCTATTCTTAAAGAAGATAGGGAAGTAAAACTAAATGCCAATCATGGTACAAGTTACAACAATAGTTGCAATTAAGGCAGAGTCATTGACCAACATACTTGTTACAAAGGCTGCAAAGTCTGTCGCTTTTTAATGACATTATGGACAGCAAGAAAAAAAATCAATCAGCTCTTCTCACACCTCCGACTGTCTGAGAAAAACTCCATAAAATTCTTGTTTTTACCAGCATTCGGTGAATACAATCCGATGTAAGGGCTCTGTTTAGCGCTGTGTTACCAGAAACATATCGGAAAGACCCTGTTTCACATTTTGACTAGAGAAATGGTTCACCGCGCAACTTTTCGTAGAAAATAGTTCCAGTCAATTCAAGTTTTTGTCCAATGATAATCTGTCTTTTCTAGCATGAATGTTTTGTTTAATTCAAATCTTGGCTGAGGAGGAAATGGAAAATCCAAAGGGGCACTGGAGATTTGTTGTTCTATCCACCGACTCTTCATCATCTCTTTCTCTCTTGATGACTATCTTCAAACCCTAATAAAGGGTGATCCATGGTTTCTTGAAAAATTGTGCCTCTTCCACGTGAAGTGGAACCTAGTTTGGATCTCAACAATGTTGGCATTGGAAAAGTCCCAGTTTGGGTCAGACTTTCTAGCTACCATTGCAGTATAAGGACGAAAAAGTGTGGACTACCATTGCCTACTTTCTGGGTACTTTCTGGGTGATCTCATTATGATTGATGAGGACTAGTTTTAGAAAGAATCTTTTCTGTTGATGTTTTTAGGACTAGATTTAGAAAGAATCTTTTCTGTTGGTGTTTTTAATTGATTTTTAATATTTACTTAAGAATTTGTCTTCTTTTATCAATAGAAATCTGCGATCAGTGGCCAATTGTTCGAGAATTCCTTAGAAATGTGGAATATCTCTTTCACTTTGGGCTCTACAAAACTCAGGTGGGTATCTCTTGGATGCAATATTAACTAAGATGTTGAATGGTGCTCGATATTGCATACTCTTGCAGATTACTTCCAAGCCTAAGTCAACAGAGCATAAATTGGTCCCTTACTGAGTCGGCTCAACTTTGTCATATCTTACAATTTACAACAGGCTAGAAGTCAAGATTTAACAACATATAACCACACAACAGAAAATAAAATATCTGGGCTGATTTGTTTGTTACTGAGAATATAGGCAGCCGCACACAAACCAATGCCTAATCCGTTGGGTTACAAAGTCAAATACTAAGTTGTAAAGAATCCTCATAACATTTAAGGCAAGAATCATTAGGACTTCTTTAAGTCAATTCTTGAAATTAACATATCCTTTCTATGCCGACATGAAACTCTACTTAGATATCTGTGTCATATATTCTAACCACTATTGTTTTACAAAGCATTTAACTCCATCCGTGACAAAGGGCTATTGAATAAACAATACACATTGCAATCAGAATTTTTGCAAGAATGAATTCAAAACCCTGAGTTTATTAAATTCATATGATTCAAAATATATTCGACACAGACAGCTCCATGAACGGCTACCACATTACAGCACAAGATGAAACACCTATCTTCATTAAAAAACAATACAACTGTGCATTTGATTTCTCATACCCTAGAACTTAGTACCTTCTATGTACATGCCATTTTGTACCCAACTTTCAATCCCTTTGTAACCGACCTTGGAATCCCTTTTATAACACAAGGGATGCATAAGTTTCATGTCAATTGCACATACACAACCTGCTGAATTGCTGCCAGCTAGTCATAAAAAATTGTTCACCTCCTAGAATGATTATCTTTGAGTTTTGTCTTCTAGTGCAGTTGTTGGGTTGGCTTACTGATGGCCCCAAGGTCAGAGTATTCCAGCGAGCCCGTGAAAACTGTGAGTCATGCCACCAGCGCACTTGGACAGTCAGTGTTACAAAGGAGCCACAAATACAAGATTTGCAATCTCAAGCCTCCAAGGGAAGACCATGGGTGTTCACTTCTCATCTTTTGCCTTCACAGGGGAGAAGGTCAAAGATGAGTCTCAAGGGTTGCAGAATGCCTGCGAACCCCCTTCCCTGGGTCTCGCACCCAGATCTTTCGATGTAATATTCCCTTGAAGGGCAGATTAAGGGGCAACAACAGAAATTGAAATTATTTGCATGAGGCAAGAAGGGCATGCTCTTGCACTTGGACGTTTTAACATATCTGTAGCCGCCACGAGACCTTTTAACACCTTTGTAGCTGCAAAATACACTCCTACTCATGGCCTTTGTCTTTGTATGTCTCCTGCAACAAGACTAACTGCAACCACATTTCTTCTATGGACCACTTCATACTGGCATCACAACTTAACAGCTTCTGAACTACGGGAAACATTTCTTGAATGCAAATATACAACCCCAAGGGGTATTTATCCTTTTCTCCTGAAGCATTAACCTCTAGACTTTAAAATTGAGAGCAATGACAATAACATGTCATTCAATACAGGCTTATCAGGCACTGATCACATTCTTCAAAAGGATTTCAAACCTGCAAAAATCTTGGTTGCAGCAATCCCAACTTGACACTCAAAGGATTTCGACAGCAAAATGTATCATTCCATGCCCTGATTGATAAGAAAGTCTCTGTAAATGTCATTTCTTCCTTGGGATCACAAGGCATTAAATTTGCTTGCATATGCATCGTCAAATTGCTTTGACCCTGATCCCCTAGCAACATTTTGCTTATGTGGCACCACATGTCACCACCAGATAGATTTGACCACCCATGGACCGCACCTGAAATTTGCATTTGAATACCCCATTGGTCTGCTAGCAAATCTGGCAATCGCGGTTGACCCTCGGAGAAACACAAGATATATCTTGGCTGCAACAAACACCTTGCACTTCTGCAACCAGTCTACTCTACTCTTTTTTCTTTTCGCAGGAACACAAGGTATTTACCTTCTTTGCTTTAACAGATGAGAACCCAGTAACTCCACGCGCATTATTGAGACCTCCGAGAAAATCATTCAGAAGAACAGGGTCCACACTGTAATGTTGGTTTATAACATTTGCCTACATTACACCCCGTTGGTCTGCGCCATTCTGTCTCACCTTGCTTTGTGCACCACGCAAACCTGAGGTGTATTTTCCTTCACCCTAACAAACTCATGTTGTCACCACCCCGCAGCTCCGCACCATTTCTAGGCTCCTTTGAACAATCGCAGCGGATGTTCGAGGTTCGTCTGTCTTTCTTCACCCGTCACTCCTTATAAAGAGTGATAAAGAAGGCAAAACAACAAGACAAAAATGGAGTGAAGAATACTAGAAAGGAAGATCAGAATCAACAATTAGAAAAAGCAGGACTGTTGAAGGTGTCAATGATCAAGAATCAATTGTAGTGACTGAACAAGCTATGCCCTTTGTCCTTCCTCTTCAAGATTATATTGTTGGGATCTTTATTTGTCAAGCTAATACATATTGAGCTAAAAAGTGCCAAGTTTACTTGGACTAATAGAAGACAAGGTAATAATCTGATACAAGTTAAACTTGTTAGATTTTTTATTTCTAGTAACTGGAATGTCCTTCCTCAACTATCTCTAAATGCACTCCCTAGAACTGGTTCAGATCACAATGTCATCCTTCTCAATTGGAAACAAAATTTAAATACTGGTCCTTTCCCAATAAGATATGAAATCATCTAGTCTTTCCATCATGATTTTAGTAAGTTGATTGTTGATTGGTGGAATACTCCTACCAACGGAACAAAAATGTTTGTTGTTTCTCTAAAACTAAAAAAAGTAAAAGATGCGGTTAAAGGATGGAGTAAGATCTCTTTTGGAATCATCTTCGAAAAGAAAAAATCCTTGTCTCTTGAGCCAAAGGCTATACAAGTTAAAATGGAGAACAGACAGCTAGATGCCAATATCTATGCAAAATAAAGAGAGTTAAGAGCACAATGGTTCAAAATATCTAAGGAAGAAGAGGTCTTTTGGAAGCAAAAGTCAAGGATCCAATGGCTTAAAGGAGATAAAAACACTAAATTCTTCTACCAATCCACTATGAAAAACAAAACAAGAAACATGATAAGGAAACTGATAAGAGAGGATCGTACTATTTTCACAAAAGATGAGGATATAGATACAAAGTTTGTTTCATTCTTTTCCCAAATCCAACAGCAAATAAATTTGGACAGAGTTAAAATGGATAAGGTACTGGAGATTATACCCAACTTAATCTATGAAGATGATCTGAAAGAGATGCTTAAACTTGTTTCTATGGAGTAAGTAGAAAAGGTAGTGTTCTCCTTTGGGGCATTTAAGGCCTTGGGACCTAATGATTTCCCTCCTGCCTTCTTCCAGGATCACTAGGACATTGTGGCGGAAGATATATTAAATATGGCTAAAGAGTTTTTCAAATCTAGCAGAATTCTTAACCAAATAAATGCTACTTTCATTGCTCTGATTCCCAAGAAAAATGATGATTCTTCCATGCAGGACTTTTTCCCAATAAGCCTTTATAATACTAATTACAAAATTCTATCAAAGTTGGTGGTTTTCAAACTTAAACTTGTCCTGGATAAGCTGGATTCTCAAAATCAAAAAGGATTTGTTCAAGGAAGGCACATAATGGATGTTGTGCTTATAACTAATGAATTAATTCACTCTATGCGTCACAGTAAAAAATCAGGTATGGTCTTAAAAGTAGATATCTCCAAGGCCTATGATAGAGTTTCTTGGCCTTTTATGACATAGGTCCTAAAGAAATTTGGGTTAAAAGGTAGATTCCGGTGAATTTTAGAAGCCTGCTTCACTACTCCCTCTCGCTTTCTTCTAGTGTATGACTCTCCCAAAGGTTATTTCTCCTATGGTAGAGGCCTAAGACAAGGTGACCCATTGCCTCCATATCTGTTCATTCTTGTGGTGGAGGCTCTGGGAAGAAATTGTAAAAGACTATGTGATCTTGGTCTCATAAAAGGTGTCAAGGCTGCATCTACTCTTCTTGCTGAAACTCATCAGCAATTTATGGATGACACAATTTTCTTTGGGGTTGCCTCTATTAGTCTATAAACTACACTAAACAATGGAGGAATGTTTTAAATGACTTTGTGGCAGCCTCAGGTTAGTCTATAAACTACACTAAAAGCAAGATTTATTTCTTCAATACTAGTGACAGATTAGCCAGAAAGTTATGGATATCATAGGCTGTCAAATGGAGATTCTTCCTTCTTCCTATCTTGGTCTACCTTCGATCTACAAATCCCCCAACAACACTTTTTGGAATGGTATGATTGAAAGATTTCATAAAAATCTTGCAGGTTGGAAGGGTAAAATGCTTAGTCAAGCCGTGGTAAGATTTAGCTTTTGAAAGCTTCTCTTCAAAATATTCTTGTCTATTATCTTTCCCTGTTCAAAATTCATGCCTCTTCAAAATCCATGCCTGTGACAAAGAAAATTGAAAAACTGCAAAGGAAATTCCTTTGGGCAAGGACAGAGAAGGCCAAACTTTCTCTAGTCAGTTGGGATTATGTTTGTCTCCCAAAGCATAGAGGTGGTCTTGGTATTAGAAGACTTACAATCTTTAATAAGGCCCTCCTCTCTAAAATTGGATGGCAGTTTCTACAAGGAACTAAAGACTGGGTTTCTATTTTGAAAGCCAAATACCTAAATGGGGATGATAATCATGCTTTCATTTATAGAGGTCTTCCTAATGGTTCCATCATCTAGAATAACTTAATGAAATGCAGGGAAATGTTAAGAAAGGGTGTAGAAAAGATTGTTGGTAATGGAAAGGACACCCTTTTTGGAATGATATGTGGAGAGAGGATAAGTCTCTCTCTTCAATGGTAATGTTGAAGACCTTAAAAATTGATGCATTAGGATGCTTGGAAACAAAGTTAATGTTAATGATATGTAGCTTCAGTCAGCTTATTCTAATCGATGAAATAAAATGTATAAGTGGCCTATCGGCCTTGAGCATTTGATATCTATCCTTTACAAATATATTGATCTGGTTATTTCCTTTGATTATAATAATCATAATTAATGGAGCATGATTATAAATGATTATATTTAATATATATTTATATATATACTATTAAATATATATACATGATCATCTATATATATTTAATAATATATATTTATATATACTATTAATATATTCATGGTAATGTTTAAATAATATAAATCATGCTAATATCGATAATGATTATCGATGTTGATTATATATATACCACAGCAAACTACCGATCACAATTACTAATAATCACTGAGTATTATCAATGTAAAACGACATTGTTAAGAGGCCGAACTCATGTGATATGAGAACATGCCTCTATGGGAGACATTTCTCCCCAATACTTGTACATATTAAGTGATCAGGGATGCTTGTAAAGTATAGAAAACATATTAAGTGCAGCGCAAGTATCGTCGACAGCATACAGATTGATATTAATATTAGATTGATAATATACAATTTGATATTAATATCAATACAAGAAGATTGATATTAATATAGAGATTATTTCAATATAAGACTTTGAGATTAGAAGATATTGATATTATATATATATATATATATCATCAATAATATTATCATAGAGTGAATTGATTGAAGAACTATATCATTGTTAAAATTAAAAAAAAAACTACCTATTACTTGAATCTGATCAAAACTTTAACATAGTATCAGAGCCAGCCTAAGGAAGATCCAATCAGATTTGGAATAAAAGGTTATCTAAAGTATCAATCGATTTTTAGAAATACATATTCTTTCTTCAAATGGCAAATGGTGTTAGATTCGAGGATCGTCTTGAAGAAGCTTCAAACTTTGTCTCATGGAAATTCAGAATTATGCTCACCTTAAGAGAGCATGAATTAGAAGCACTTGTAGAACAAGAAATGGTTATACCAAATGAAGATAACGAGAAATGCCAGTGGATAAAGAACAAGGCCATGAAGCTATTGGTGGATGCAGTTAAAGATCATATAGTTCCAATTATTTCCAAATTGGATATAGCATACAAAATGTTTTCAACTTTAGAAAACATGTATGGGATAAACAACACGAGCAGGGCTCTACAACTTAAGAAAAAGCTTCACCATGTGAAGATGAATAAAGGAGAACCAATTACATCATACTTTACGAGGACCATTGAGTTAAGGGACTAGCTTTCCACCATTGGTCATCTAATCAATAGCAAGGAGTTAACAATCTTGGCTCTAAATGTACTCCCAACATCATGGCAAGCATTTATTCAAGGAATAACTACTCGTTTGAAACTCCCCAAGTCTAATCAATTAAAGACAGATTGTATTCAAGAAGAATCTAGACTAATCACAAGGGGGATTGGTCAAAATTCCACGAATGAAGACATCCATGTACTAAACTCTCATTCTCACAAGAACGGTAAGAAGAGGAACTCCAAAAGAAAGGACAGAGATGCAAATGGTAAATGCTCATCTAAGAAAAGAAGGGACATGTCTAAGGTGCAGTGTTTCAGATGTGACAAGTATGGACACTATGCTATGAAGTGTCCGAATAGGCCAAAACCACAAGCCTTTATTGTTGAAGTTGGTAAGGCAAGCTTGGAAAATGATTCCAAGAAACTAGTATTTTATTCAGCCTTATCAAGTCAAGTATCAACCAACCTTAACACATAGGTGATTAATAGTGGGGCATCCCATCACATCATAGGATTCAAAGAACATCTAGTTAGTTTAGTGGAAAACTCAGATGAGGAAGTGACTATTGGGGACGACTCAAACTATTCTATGAAAGGAATTGGAACATGCACCATAAATCTAAAATCAGGCATCTCTCTTCAACTTACAGGCGCATTATTTGTACCGGGAATCAAAAGAAACCTAGTCTCCATTTCAGCACTTGAAGGCAAAGGATATATAATCACCTTTATGGAGGGTAAAGTCCTGGCATGGCCCAAGAACTTAAACAACAAGAAGGCTCACACTATAGGAGTGAGAAATGGATGCATATATAAACTTTGTACTTCTCATTCTCAAGCCCTAATACATGAGTCAACAAATACATGTGAGATTTGGCACAAAAGATTAGGACATCTCCATTTTTGTGCTCTACCCTCAATATAGAAAATGGTAATAAGCATACCTAAGCGTAAACAAGAACATGAAGGAACATGCAGAGGGTGTGCGTTGGGAAAGAACACTAAAGGCACTTTTCACAATAGTGATAGTAAATCCAAAAATGTACTAGAACTTAGTCATTCTGATTTATGTGGACCCATGACTGTAACCTCTTTAGGGGGATTCTTGTATTATGTTATCTTTGTAGATGATTACTCTAGGAAAACATCGATATAATTTTTAAAATGTAGAGTCTGAAGAAATCTTTAATAGGTTTAAGGAATTCAAAGCTCTAGTAGAAAACATGTCTAGGAAAAAAATCAAAACCCTAAGGACAGATAATGGAGGGAATATATTTCAGAAAACTTCAAAACTTTTTGTATTAATGTTGGGATTAAGAGGGAGTTTACAGTTCCTTATAACCCTCAACAAAATGGGGTTGCTAAAAGGAAGAATAGGACTATTGTTGAAGCTGTCAAAGCTATGATGTATGATCAAAACCTAGAAACTTCTTTTTGGGTTGAAGCCTCTAGGACTGTTGTCTACATCCAGAATAGATGTTCTCACTCCCTTCTAGATAACAAAACCCCAAAAGAAGCATTCCTTGGGATTAAACCTGGCATAAGTCACTTGAGAATCTTTAGTTGTCCAGTTTACATTCATGTACCTAAAGAAAAGAGATCTAAGTTAGAAAGGGAATCTTTGTAGGCTATAGTGAAACATCTAAAGCCTATAGGATCAACATACTTGGACAGAGATTAAATGAACCTAGCAAGTATGTTATCTTTGAGGAAGATGTTGCTTTCAAAAGATCCAAAAGCATTCATGAGACAAAAGATCAAGAGCCTCCTCAAAATATGGAAAAGGATTATACTCCTAAGATTCAGAGGGAGACTCGTGAAATAATGGAAAATGAAGATCAAAGTGAATCCATGGATCCTACTAATGAACCTAGAAACACTAATGTGAATCTAAAGATCTGCATACTCTGTCCAGGTATGTAGATCTTAAAAATAGATTGGTACTCTTCTGTCGTAGCATCTTTCCAAACTTGAGGTTTGTTGGCTTCCTCAACACTGGAAGGTTCTGATTTGATGACCTCACTCATCAAGGCAACATAACTGGAGTATCTATGAGGTCTTTTCAAGGATAGAAAAATACCTCATAGATACTCCAGTTATGTTGCCTTGATGAGTGAAGTTATGTTGAGGAAGCCATCAAACCTCAAGTTTGGAAAGATGCTACGACAAGAGTACCAATCTATTTTCAATATCAGGATACCTGGACAGAGATTAATTGAAGTTAGCAAGGATGTTATCTTTGAGGAAGATGTTGCTTTCAAAAGATCCAAAAGCATTCATGAGACAAAAGATCAAGAGCCTCCTTAAAATATGGAAGAGGGTTATACTCGTAAGATTCAGAGGGAGACTCCTGAAATAATGGAAAATGAAAATCAAAGTGAATCCATGGACCCTACTAATGAACCTAGAAACACTTATGTGAATTTGAAGAGACCACTTTGGGCAAGGAAAATGATTCAAGAAGCTGAAAAGTTTGCAGCTCCAAAAGGAACCTTCAGGGATAGAAAAAGACCTCATTGATACTCCAGTTATGTTGTGCCTTGATGAGTGAGGTCATCAAATCAAAACCTTCCAGTGTTGAGGATGACAGTCCCAACCGATGTTGAGAGGGGAGGGGTGAATCAGCACTTGAAAAATTCTTTCCTTTTTCTTTAATCCAGTGAAGTAAACTTACAGCACAAAAGCAAGCAGTTCTAAGCAAATAAAATAGTAAGTGAACAAACACAAAGTGACACCAAATTTATCACGTGGAAACCCGGTTAGGGTGAAAACCACAGTGTGAGGAAACCTCACAATATTTGTACTCTTTTGAAGTACGCTCTGTTAAGAGCCTACTTGATCAAGAGATAAAACGCACTTGCTAGGTGCGACCCAGTCAAGGGATTTGTTACAGTAAGGTCTATTAAGACCTACCCGGTTAAGGGACTTCAAACACCTTGAAAGATGTCACCCGGTTAAGGGATTTTGATACAAGGGACCTATTAGAATCCACCCAAATAGTGGGATTTGTCTATTGTAGTTTGCTAGAAAACAATAAAATCAAGATCTTTACAGAAAGCTCTGCTTAGCCAGATGTGATCTCTATTTGTGCTCTACTGAGAATTATCATCGCTTGACACAGGTGTATTCTCAACTGTTGTTGTGCTGCCTTGCACAACCTATTATCTTTTTTTGTCGATTTTCTCTAACCCTTGCTACTTCTCTAACTCTTGCTTCTGTAGCATATAGGTTCACTCTTTTTCTCGGCAGAATGAAGGCAATTCTTCTTCTCAACAAACATAAGAATATGTACAGTTTTGTTGCTCTAACTGCGACTCAAATGCATGACCTAATCCTGAGATCTTACAAATACATCACTCGGTGAAGTGTTTGTTCTCTGAGCAAGCATCCAATGCAAGCTTTGGCTTCATCCACTACATGAAAAAAACAACAGTTGCGTGTCAAGCAACATTTCTTCATGAGAGATAACACCTCGATTTAAAGCCACTGAATCCGGCTTTAAATCCTTCAGTTGCGCCTCAAGAAACCATTGATTCCGGCTTTAAATCCTTTACCTACGTCTCAAACCGATTACCAAGACAACTAAAGATCACTCGGATTTACTGCAGTAAATCCCGGTCAAGAAGAGTTGGTTGGAACAAACAGTTGACTATGACTTCCTCGGTTCATACCAGAGTCTTATAATATATGGGTTGAGTTCTTCATGCTATAAACAGGTAAGAGTCTGCTGCTGTCTCTTTCTTGGCTTACCAGTTACACGTCCTTGGTGTGCTTCCTTTTGCACGGATTACTGGTTGCACTGTCCCGGTTGTGTTATAGACATTAGTTGGATATGCTTTTACCTGTACTTGTCTATACTGGTTGAAGGTCGGTCCTTGGTTGATACTAGGATACTCTCTTCCTTGCTAAGTGCATTATCCGGTTGTTGATGCTTAGTGTAGTGACCGGTTTCACAGCCTCTCTTGATGAAGAGTTCCCTCTATAGAGACAACAAATCTCTATCCTCTTTTCCCAATCAATGACAAAACTCAGACCGGTAGAGAGCTTACCAGTTAGTGACGCCAACAATCTCCCCCTTTGGCATTGATGGCAAAAATATGATAGGTAATCATATTCTCCCCCTTTTTGACAATAGAATGCCAAAAGGCTAATCAGAGAGATTTGCATACTCTGCTCCCCCTATGAGCAGCAGTCCTTTTCATCAGTTCATAAAAGATAAGATGTAACCTTTTGTTTGAATCATAATGAACTGATGGCTCCCTAGGTACAACCCCCAGTCTACCTTTGAGATACTCAAAAATACTCTTTGGTAATGGCTTTGTAAATATATCAGCAATCTATTCTTTGGTGGACACATACTCCAATCTTACTTCTTTGTTCTGTACAAGTTCCCTCAAGTAGTGATACTTGATGGCAATGTGCTTGGTCTTGGAGTGCATAACAGGATTTTTGGATATGTTTATGGCACTGGTACTGTCACAATGAATTGCGATCGGTTAAGGTACCTGCTCCTGAATACCTTCCAGCAGTTGTTTGATCCAGATCACCTGTGTGCAATTTATTGCAGCAGCAACATATTCAGCTTCAGCAGTGGATTGTGAAATGCAATT
The DNA here is from genome assembly GCA_027943335.1 of Chamaecyparis obtusa. Classification (NCBI taxonomy): domain Eukaryota; kingdom Viridiplantae; phylum Streptophyta; class Pinopsida; order Cupressales; family Cupressaceae; genus Chamaecyparis; species Chamaecyparis obtusa. The sequence continues at coordinate 1,669,206 of BSBK01000210.1, read as the reverse complement.
CTGCTTCTTACTTGTCCATGATACTATTCTTCCACCTAGAAAGAATACACCACCACTTGTGCTCTTTCTATCATCCGCATTGTTAGCCCAGTCTGCATCTGTGTAGAACTTAATTTGGAATCCACCCTTGTGTGGAAACCATAAGCCATATTCCTCGGTTCCCTTTAGATATCTGAAGATTCTCTTTACTACCATTAGATGTGTTTCCTTGGGATTAGCAGAGAATCTTGCCACTATGCCAACTGCATGAGCAATATCCGGTCTGCTGTGAACAACATACTGCAATTTCCCTATCATGGACTGATACATTGTTTCATTTACTTCTTTGGCATCATCCTCTTTTGATAACTTGAGATTAGTCATCATTGGAGTTCCAACCGGTTTGGATTCTTCTAGTCCAAAAGTCTTGAGAATTTTTTTTATGTACTTGGACTGAGAGATGAAGATACCTTCTTTTAGCTGATGGACCTGTAGTCCAATAAAGAATTTTATGGGCCCTATCATAGACATCTCAAATTCTTTCTTCATTTCTTCAGCAAATGCTTTGCTCATTTTGTCGTCTCCTCCAAAGATGATGTCATCAACAAAGATTTCAACAATTAGGTTTCCATCCTTTCCGGTTTTAAGATACATATTGTTGTTGTCACTGGTTCTGATGAATCCAATTGTCAGAAGATATGAATGCAACCTTTCATACCAAGCCCTTGGGGCCTACTTGAGCCCATAGAGAGCCTTTTTTAGTTTGCAGACCATATCGGTCTTTTGAGCAAATGTAAACCCTTCTGGTTGCTCAATGTAGACTTCTTCCTCCAATATTCCATTGAGGAATGCAAACTTCACATCCATCCGGTACACTTTAAAGCCTTTGTGAGCTGCATAGGCAAGAAGAATTCTCACCCCTTCTAGTTTGGCTACTGGTGCAAAAGTTTCTCCATAGTCTAGTCCAGCTTCCTGAGCATAGCCTTTGCAAACCAGCCTTGCTTTATTTCTGATGACTTTACCATCCTCATTCAGTTTGTTTCTGTAAACCTATTTAGTCCCAATGACATTTTTGTCATGAGGTCTTGGCATAAGTTCCCATGTGTCATTCTTTTCTATTTGCTCAATTTCTTCGTCCATGGCCTTGACCCAATTTTCATCTTCAAGGGCTTCTCTGGTGGTTTTGGGCTCAACACACGAGAGAAGACAGACGTTCTCTTTGGCCTTTTTCCTGGTCAGGATGTTCTCATGTCTGTCACCAATTATATTGTCAGTAAAGTGATATGTGACATACCTTGGAAGAGTCGGCCTCTGTTCCTGGTCCGGTTCATCTTGTTGAGCAATATCTTCGTCATGGTTCTTAATAGCTACTTGTTCACCATCATGGGGTGTCCTGTCAGCTTCGGGCACAGTCTCTCGCTCTTGATTTCTATCAATGGGAGTTGCCTCTTCTTCAGTTGTTGCTTCATGGAACTCAAAGACATCTCCTCCATTAGTAAGTTTAAGATTTTCATGATTGACATGTCCGATCCTCTTGTTTGGTTCTGATGATTCATCAATTTTTACATTGATGCTTTCAATTATCTTGCTTGTTCTTTTGTTCAAACACTAATAAGCTTTGCTTTTGGTAGAATAACCCAGAAATGTTCCTTCATCGCTCTTGGGATCAAACTTCCCAGAAAACATTTCTCTTTTGATATAACATTTACTACCAAAGATTCTGAAGTAGCCTACACTGGGAGTATGCTTAAACCATAGTTCGTAAGGCGTCTTACCGGTTCCCTTTTTGACTTGAACTCGGTTGATTGTATAGACAGCGGTGCTGACAGCTTCTCTCCAGAAGTGATGAGGAAGATTCTTTTGGATCAACAGGGTTCTGGCACAGTCGATTAGCGTTCTGTTTCTTCTTTCTGCTACTCCATTCTGCTGAGGAGTCCTAGGTGCAGAGAACTGTCTTTGTATGCCATGTTCCTCACAGTAATGAGTAAACTCCTGAGAGGTGTACTCACCTCCTCTGTCCAACCTCAGACATTTCAAGCTTCTACCAGTTTCCTTTTCCACTCTAGCCTTGTAAACTTTGAATATGTGAAAGGCTTTTGATTTCTCACGGAGAAAGAGTGTGCACATCATTCTCGAGAAATCATCTACAAACAGCATGAAATACCGGTCTCCATGATAGCTCTTTGTCCTCGTAAGTCCACACAGGTCTGTGTACGAGATCTAGGACATTTTCAACAGAAAAGGACTTGCTACTGAAACTTTCTCCTGTCAGTTTTCCTAACTGACAATCCTTACAAATACCACCCATGGGTGTTGCAATTTCTGGGAGTCCTCTGACCGATTTCTTCTTGCTCACTTTGACAATGTTGTCATAGTTTATATGGCAGAGTCTCTTGTGCCATAGCCAGCTATTGTCTTCTTTGGAGATAAGACCAATCTTGCTTGATTCTCTTTTGACAGAAGCAATTAAACAAGCTCCTTCTGTTGAGTCTAGGTAGAACAGATTGCTTTTGCTCTATCTACCAGTTGCAACATGAGATCCAAATTGATTTTTGACTACGCAGGAGCCTTGACTGAATTCCAACTGGATACTTTTGTTGTTCAGCTGTGCAACACTCATCAGGTTGTACCCGAGTCCTTCGACCCAGTACACGTCTTCACAGACAGCATTGTTGCAGAGAACAATAGATCCCTTACCCTTGATGGCACAAGGGGCATTGTTTCCAAATGTGACTGATCGTTGTCGTTGAGCTCCAAGTTGATGAACTTGCTCTTGTCACCGGTCATATGGTAAGTACATCCACTGTTAATGATCCAATCGTCATACTGATGAGATCTGGATATGAGTGCAACTTCATTAAGAGTTGGGCTCTCCTTTATTGCATCAAATGCGATTTCTGGATCTTCTGAGTCTTCAGACTCATTGTCTATGACTCCTTCCTCCGCAAAATAGCATTCATGCTTTGCTTTGTTCTTGAACCGGTCTCTTTTGTATCTATTTTCATTATTTGGACATCGGGCAGCAATGTGTCCTATTTTGTTGCAAGAGAAGCATTTTAAAGGGAGTTTCCCTTTATACTTCCCTTTCCCTCTGGGGAATCTCTTAGCAATCAGAGCTTCAAACTCATCTTGCTTCGTCTCCTCTGAGAGCAGATTCTCAATGAGGTTGCTGATCTTACCGCTAGAGGAGTTACCAGTTTCTCTTCCCTTTTTGGTGGAAAAGGCATTGACCAAAGATTTAAATGCTGCTTCCTGAACGGATAGGCTATTATCAAAGTTTCTTAATTCAAAAGCAGCCAACTTACCGATTAGGGAGTCTAGGGTGACTTGATCGTTGCTCACGGATCTGAGCTCTTGAAGGGCAGAGATCTTTATGGCATACTGAGGTCTGAGAGTTCTTAGTATTTTGCTCACCACCTCTTCTTCAGTCAACTTGCCTCCAGCGCTTCTAATGGAGGTGATCACTTCCTTGATTCGGTTGCTATATTGCTCGATATCTTCTCCATCATTCATCCTCATGTCGTCATACTTTCCCTTGAGGCTTTCGACCTTGGCTCTCTGAACATTGGGATCTCCTCCATAGACTGTTTGTAACTTTTTCCACATTTTGCAAGCGGAGTTAAGATGTTTAATTTCAGCATACACGTAGTCGAGTAAGGTGCTAGCTATCATATCCATGGCAGCCGTGTGCTCAGTCTTAATTTTCTCTTCATCACGTGTCAAGGTGCCAGTGGGCTCACTGTAGTCATTGGTAACATGATTTCAGTACTGGTCACTGTTGGTCTTCATAAATAGCTTCATTCTGCTGCACCATAAGGTGAAATTTTCTTTTGAAAACTTTGGTCCTTCCTTTCTCATCATCATAGCTTTCTCTCTGTGCGGTTAAGCAACAAAGAAAAACAGAACAAGGCTCTAATACCAATTGACAGTCCCCACCGGTGCTGAGAGGGGAGGGGTGAATCAATACTTGAAAAATTCTTTCATTTTTCTTTAATCCAATGAAGTAAACTTACAGCACAAAAGCAAGCAGTTCTAAGCAAATAAAATAGTAAGTGAACAAACACAAAGTGACACCAAATTTATCACATGGAAACCCGGTTAGGGTGAAAACCACGGTGTGAGGAGACCTCACAATATTTGTACTCTTCTGAAGTACACCTTGTTAAGAGCCTACCCGGTCAAGGGATAAAATGCACTTGCTAGGTGTGACCCGATCAAGGGATTTGTTACAGTAAGGTCTGTTAAGACCTGTCCGGTTAAGGGACTTCAAACACCTTGAAAGATGTCACCCGGTTAAGGGATTTTGATACAAGGGACATGTTAGAGTCCACCCAAATACTAGGATTTGTCTATTGTAGTTTGCTAGAAAACAATAGAATCAAGATCTTTACAGAAGGCTCTGCTTAGCCAAATGTGATCTCTATTTGTACTCTACTGAGAATTATCACCGGTTGACACAAGTGTATTCTCAACTGTTGTTGTGCTGCCTTGCACAACCTATTATCTCTTTTTGTCGATTTTCTCTAACCCTTGCTTCTGTAGCATATAGGTTCACTCTTTTTCTCGACAAAATGAAGGCAATTCTTCTTCTCAGCAGACATAAGAATATGTACAGTTTTGTTGCCCTAACTGCGCCTCAAATGCATGACCTAATCCTGAGATCTTACAAATACATCACTCAGTGAAGTGTTTGTTCTCTGAGCAAGCATCCAATGCAAGCTTTGGCTTCATCCACTACATGAAGAAAACAACAGTTGCATGTCAAGCAACCTTTCTTCATAAGAAATAACACCTCAATTTAAAGCCACTGAATCCGGCTTTAAATCCTTCAGTTGCGTCTCAAGAAACCATTGATTCCGGCTTTAAATCCTTTACCTGTGCCTCAAACCGATTACCAAGACAACTCAAGATCACTCGGATTTACTGCAATAAATCCCGATCAAGAAGAGTTGGTTGGAACAGACAGTTGACTATGACTTCCTCGGTTCATACCAGAGTCTTATAATATATGGGTTGAGTTCTTCATGCTATAAACAGGTAAGAGTTTGTTGCTGTCTCTTTCTTGGCTTACCGGTTACACGTCCTTGGTGTGCTTCCTTTTGCACGGATTACCGGTTGCACTGTCCCGGTTGTGTTATAGACATTAGTTGGATATGCTTTTATTTGTACTTGTCTATACCAGTTGAAGGTCGGTCCTTGGTTGATACTAGGATACTCTCTTCCCTGCTAAGTGCATTATCCGGTTGCTAATGCTTAGTGTAGTGACCAGTTTCACAGCCTCTCTTGATGAAGAGTTCCCTCTATAGAGACAACAAATCTCTATCGTCTTTTGTCAATCAATGACAACACTCAGACCGGTAGAGAGCTTACCGGTTAGTGATGCCAACAGAGGAAGCCATCAAACCTCAAGTTTGGAAAGATGCTACGACATAAGAGTACCAATCTATTCTTAAGAATGTTGTTTGGGACATTATGCCCAAGCCAAAGGGGAACTCAGTCATTTCATCAAAATGGCTCTTTAAAACCAAGCATGCTGCAGATGGCAGTATTGAAAAATACAAAGCGAGATTCGTTGTCATAGGTTTCTCTCAAAAGGAAGGGATTGATTATGAAGAAACATTTTCTCCAATTGCTAGATATACTTATGTCAGGGCTATAATTTCCATTGCTGCATCTAAAGGATGGAAGATTCACCAAATGGATGTAAAGATTGTCTTCCTGAATGGAATAATAGAAGTATACCTAGAGCAACCTGAAGGATTTGTCTCACATGGAAATGAATCACATGTTTGCAGATTAAAGAAAGCACTATATGGGCTTAAACAAGCTCCTCGAGCTTGGTATGAAAGGATAGATCAATACCTCTTGAGCTTGAACTTCTCCAAGAATGATGCAGATCCAAATTCTTCAAGGTAATTAATGGTGAAATGTTGACCTTATTCTATATGTTGATGACTTATTGATTATAGGAGATCACCTAATCACCAAATGTAAGCAAGATCTAGCATCAGAGTTTGACATGAAAGATCTGGGTCCCTTACATTATTTCCTTGGTTTAGAAGTATGGCAAGGAGCTGATCGTATCACTGTAAATCAAGGAAAGTACACTATTGACATTCTGAAAAGGTTTAGAATGATGAAGTGTAAACCCATGGCTACACCCATGGAAACAAACTTGCACAAGTTAAAGGAAGCGGCAACAAACTCAAAATTTGCAGATCCCACTCTATACAGGTAGATAATTGGGTCCTTGATGTATTTAGTCAACACTAGACTTGACATTTGTTATCCAGTAAATGCGCTTAGTCAATTTATGTGTGAACCAAAACAGATACATTTGATTGCAACAAAGCACATTCCAAGATACCTGTGTGGCACTATTGGTTATGGTCTTAAATACAATAATGTAGACCTAGATCTACGTGGATACACTAATTCAAATTGGGCTAGAAGTGTGGTCGATAGGAAGAGTACATTAGGGTGTAACTTCAGTTTAGGATCAGCTATGATCTCGTAGATTAGTAGGAAACAATCCTCAGTTGCACAGAGTTCCAAAAAAGTTGAGTACATTGCAGCCTCCGTGGGATCTAGAGAAGTAGTATGGCTTAGGAAACTTCTTGTAGGATTGTTTGGTCAACCCTTGGATCCTACTATCATCCATTGTGATAACCAGAGCTATATAAAGCTTTTAGTGAATCCAATGTTTCATGATAGATCAAAGCATATAAAGATTCTTTATCACTATGTTAGAGACATGGTAGAAAAGAATGTGATTCAGTTGAAATATTTAAGTACAAGCAAACAAACAACAGACATTCTCACCAAGCCTCTCTCCAAGACAAAGGTTGAACACTTTCGGGCTAAACTTGGTATGGTTGAAAATGTAACTTAGTTTGAGATTGAGTCGCAATTATTTAATTCAAATATTTCTAAAGATGTTTAATGTATAAACTCTTTTATTTTCATGTGTGTGACTAACTGCATGGGCCCCTATGAACATCTTTGAAAGGTGACGACTTTTCAATGATGAACACTTGCATTAGGTTGATATTGTAAGGTGACAAGTTTACTATAATTGACTCCATTATCATGATGGATATCATGAGACTTGATATCCGTGGACATGTCATGATAGTTAATATATCTTAAGACATTATGGTGGATATCATGAGACTTGGTATAAATGGATAAACCTTAATGACACTACTGAGATATTCATGGTGGATATTATGTGACTTAATATCCGTGGAAATGCCATGATCTAATATCCTTATGGTAGGTATCATGTGACATGATGTCAGTGCACATACCATAGGATGAATATAATTTAGGGAGTCATGGTGAATATCATGTGACTTGATATTCATAGACATGTCATCACTCCAAATATCATGGTGAGGTGATATCTTTCTTCTACACAATAGATGGATCTATTGTGTTTTTGGGATAGAATTATCCTCCCTAGCTAAGAGGGAGTGTTAATGATATGTAGCTTCAGTCAGATTATTCTAATCGATGAAATCAAATGCATGTGGCCTAACAGCCTTGAGAATTTGATATCTATCCTTTACAAGTATATTGATCTAATTATTTGCTTTGATTATAGTAATCATAATTAATTGAGCATGATTATAAATGATTATATTTAATATATATTTATATATACTATTAAATATATATACATGATCATGTATATATATTTATATATACTATTAATATATTCATGATAATGTTTAAATAATATAAATCATGCTACTATCGATAATGATTATCAATGTTGATTATATATATACCACAACAAACTACCAATCGCAATTACTAATAATCGTTGAGTATTATCAATGTAAAACGATATTGTTAAGAGGCCGAACACATGTGATATGAGAACATGTCTCACGTAGAGAGATGTCTCCCTAATACATATACATATGAAGTGATCAAGGATGCTTGTAAAGTACAGAAAACATATTAAGTGCAGAGCAAGTATCATCGAAAGCATACAAATCAATATTAATATTAGATCGATAATATACGATTTGATATTAATATCATAATATCAATACAAGAAGATTGATATTAATATAGAGATTATTTCAATATCAGACTTTCAGATTGGAAGATATCAATATTAAATATATATATATATATATATATATCTCATCAACAATATTATCATAGAGTGAATTGATTGAAGAACTATATCATTGTTAAAATTAAAAAAATAACTATTACTTGAATCTGATCAAAACTTTAACAATTCAAATTACATTTCTTGGAATAGGGGAACTCCTTCCTAGATCAACATTAAAGAAAGGCTTATCTCTAATAGACAGATTGATAACATATGGAAGTCTAATTGGAACATTAGGATCAAGAATATCATCTCAGTATTGGGAGAGTGCTTGCTATTGGATAAGGACAAGCAAGATGACTAGATTTGGAGGCCTACCCCATTAGATGATTTCACAATTAGATCAACTTATTCCATGTTGGATTTGGCTCCCCAATAACCTACCCAGTTCGATTGGAAGGAAGTTTGGATACCTAAACTTATTCCAAAGATCAATTCTTTTTGGTGATCACAACTCATAATAAGATCCTCGTAGTGGAAAACTTGAATAGAAAAGGGTTTCAATTTATAAATAAATGTTCTATTTCTTATAGAGAAAGTGACTGCATTGACCATTTGTTCTTACATTGCCCCATTTCCTTTGAAGTTTGGTCAATAGTTATGCCTCTTACTTTGGTCAATTGGGTCTTCCTGGCTTCTCTTTCCCAAATTATGGAATCATGGAAACTCTGTCTATTTAAACATGTTGTCATAAGAGAACTTAGGAAACAAATTCGTCCTATGATCTCTTGGGGTCTGTGGAAAGAGCACAATAACAAAAATATTAGAAAGACTTCTAAAACTAGTCTGGAGGTCTTTAAGATTATTAAACATTAGATAACTCAGAATATTAATGTTGCTTCTTTTGGGACCTACAAAGACATGCCTACCTTGTAGGAAAACAAGATTAAACAAATCTAGGGTCTAAATCAAAACATGACCAATGTAAAGCTAAAAAGGTTCAATGCTCAATGGTATCCTCTAGATTATGAATTGATAAAATGCAATTTTGAAGGTTGCTCCAAGGGCAACCTAGGTCTAGCTGGTGTTGGTGATGTTCTAAGAGATCATAAAGGAGGGCTTAGTGAGTGTATTGCTTGTTAGGCCCAAACGGAGGTAAGCACAACTGAGAGGGGGGAGGAATCAGTTGTGTACTAACAATTGGAACTTTAAAACCACTTAATGATCTGAAGATAAATAGTAATGCAAGATCCACAACACATAACACAGAACACCAAATTTGTTTTCGAGGAAACCAGGTTAAGGGAAAACCCCAGTGGGAGTCAAACCCACTAGATAGATATACTCTGTTAAAAGTACTACCCGATTAAAAGCAAATGAAAACAAAAGGGAATGCACATGCATTCACAGCTCCACTGCCTAGAGCTCAATACTCACAATACAACGATCTAGCCCTCAGTCGAGCTCATTAATCAACCTCTGATTACAATTCACAAGGGTGGACAAACTGTCCAAAACAAGAGAACTGACTTACAACATTTGCTATGCCAATACAGTCCCAATGAAGTACAATTTCTACCTCAGTCGCAGAATACAAACATCCTCTACTTCTTTTCCATATCTCATCCATACCACAATCACAAAATGATTGCCCATTTATACATATTACAATGAATATACAACAAGGTTGGCTAAGACCTATAAGAACAAATGATACAAACATTATACTCAAACTACAATGCAATCTAGATCAAGTCGGCCAAGACTTAGATAGGAGCCAAAGCATCATCCTTGAACACGCAACTTTGCCAAATCCGTACCAAGAATCACAATACGTTACTTCACCAAGTCGACTAGGACCTATTGATGCAAGTTTTGTTCCACTTACACAACATGCAGGACTAAACACTCAATGCTTCGAGAAACATAGATCTAATTAAACCCTCTCTTGAATAAAGTCATCTCCCATGCTAAGCTTTGCAATGAAGATCATGAAATGACTCCAAGGTTCCTTACACGTGGATATCTAACTCAGTTGAACTGATGTGATTTGTTGGTTAATCACTTAGGCAGGGTTACGTAATTCATTCGAGGATGCCAACTTACTTGCACTTCTAAAGATTTGGCTTCACAATGTGCATTAAAAATATAACCGTGATTTATATCACTTCCAATTTTGCTCTACAACTCCTACTATCTATACTACTACTTCTAACTATGGATGGCAAGACTAATGGATGGACAAGGACTCTTACCAAATGGAGGCTTGCCTGCGACTTCAACTCCACATAGTGCAAAGCTTCAAAGGATCTCAAATGGTTTTCATATCAACACCTTCCCCTTAACCCAACTTAGAGTACAAATCAAGTATCCAATGTCAATTGAACTTGAGCACGACTACTAGATTACCACACAAGGCACCCTTGCATCTCCAAGGAGCTAGTGGCCTAGTTTTATAGAGTCAACCAATCAAACATCCACCAATATCACCACACAATCTATCTACTCTTACTCTTAATTTAACAATTTTGAAATAAAATCCTATTTTAATTGAGAGATGTAAAGAACAAGCAAATACACCAAAATGATCATGTATACCCACCATGCAAGCCACAACAATGAATAGAGAACAATTTCGATAGTATTTTGGCAACAATTCTCCAATATAGCTCCCTTTACAAATGAAAGCAAATGACCTTATATAGAGGCTCAAGTACAACGAGTGGCAGAGATCAAGAGGCGAAAATTTGAAATCAAGGGTCCAAATTACATTCCATAAACCCTAATTAGGGTTTTCATAATTACAACCAATTACATAAGGGCACCAAACTTGTGGGCCAATAAGAAAAATACAATAATTTTTTCAACCAATGAGAACATAGGACACTTGGCATGATATGATTTCACATGCTTGAAAGAGGAATATTTTGATTGGAGGAGACAACCAACTGCCACCCCATCATCCTTATCCTGTTATTTGATCTTTTTATGAAGGGAAGATATCCTTTAGATGCTCAACCCTGTCCACCTCTTTCCGTGAACACCCCTATTAACTTGCAAGAGCATGCCCACCAACTAGCAGAAGCATGCCTACCAACTCACAGAATCATACCTACCAACTTGCAGGAACATGCCTACCAACTTGTGAAAAGTGAACATTAAAATTGCAATTTTGACACTTAGAATTTGGATTTTTCAAAAATTGTTTAGTCAAAATTACTCAATTAAATTGCTCGATTCCATTTTTTCAATTTCCACAATTTGCAAAATTTCACCAAATTTTCCAAAAAAATTCGAAGTCCACAAAATCCAAATTTTTTGTTTAAAATGTCAAACCAAGATTGCTTATATATTGAATTATCCAATCAATATCTTTAATTTGGATTAGTAAGCAAAATCATTACGTTTAGGAAATCAAGTTATAAACTTGACAAAACTCAATTTTTTTATCGTTTTCAAATACACCATTCATCCTCTTTGCACCAAAAATTCTCACTGTTCAACCTCTTGAATCATCTCCAAATTTTGCAGGGCACTTCAAACTCTCTTTTAACATCACCAACTTGGGAGAACTGCCAAAACATCTACTGCTAAAGAAAAAAGAGGAGGATCCCCATTTTCAATGGGGTGATGGTGTGAAAAAACTCTTTTCACAACATGACCTAAATGAAGAAACGCTAACATGCTACCAAATGTGATCACTATGATCAATGCGAACCATCAACTCGGTCCTAACAGGATCCAAGAATACCAACAAGAAGCAAGAATAGCTTCCCTAACCTTCGCATAAACTCGATCTTAAAAATTAAACCCATCTCTGCACTGAATACCAACAATACTGAATACGAAACTCTGTTACACTAAAAAGATATCCTGCTAAACTATAAATCATGAACAACACCAGTTGAGGAAACAACAATGAATCCCAACATTACTACCAGTTTCGCATTAGCTACATCAACCACACCGATCCCCACCAAAGCAATAACTCAACCTCTAACACAGGAATGCTGAAATACTGGCACTTGATAAATTAATCATAACTTACTCAAACCATAACATTAACTTTTGTCATCAGACGTGCATCAACTACAAACATATATCAAACACCATCTAGGATCGCAGCAAAATATCTTCACCATAGCACTTGAACAACTGAAATCTTCTTTACTGAACATATTGAACACACTGTCTGCAATAGCAATAGTATGTTGAGATCAATGACAAAACATTAATGTCAACACACGTAAACAAGGTATAATCAACAATCTCTGACATGCTCAACAATCTTCCAACACTGCTATGTATTAAGGAAGTAAATCTAATCACTTTGTTGAAGCCACTATTGCATTGAAGGGTATAAAGCTTGCTAAAGAACTAGGATTCAATAAGATTGTTGTTGAAGGGGATTCAAAGTTGATAGTGGACATCCTAAAAGAAGAAATTACAGGCCCTTAGGAGATTAGACCCCTAATGAGAGACAACATAAAAACTCCTAACCAATTTACCCAATATAAAGTGCAGCATATATATCGGGAAGGAAATCATACAGACTTTATTGCAAACGAAACTCTAATGATTTCAAATATGGAGATTTTGGAAGAAAGATTTTGTCTTGCCAAATATGAATGAAATAATTTCAAATGAAGTGGAGTCAAAATTATTCTAAAATAAAGAAAATCTCTATCTACATCATTAATGCAAGGTGGATTATTGTGATGATTGGCTTAGTGAATAAATAATATATTTGACCATGTGCAACAAAAAGATTAATTGGTTTAAATGGATTATGAAGAATGTTTACACTAATGTAAGGCAAAATAACAATCAAGTTGAAGATGGTACCTACACTAATGAGGACATGTCATTAGCTTTTGTCCAAATTATTTCAAAAAATGAAGATCTCCATAGAGGGCATTTTTCCCCGTTATTATTACTATAGATGGATTGTCTGTGAGAATTACATTACCAAGAATGATGATTACATATTTGGCATGTGTAGAGGGAATCTGCAAAAATTTTATTTTATGAGGATATTTACTTTCCCTAGGATAGTCATTGTTGCCACTAATAATGATATGACAACTCTTTCCCCATCAGCTTTAACTTGGATGATTGACATTTTTAGCCCTCGTTCAGTTGCTTTTGCTAAAAGTCCTCTTTGCAAGAAAGATTGCAGTTGTAGTGAAATAAGATCTATTACTATCATGGGGAGCCCTCAAAAATGCTAAGAGCTAGTTAATTATGAGGCATTGAGGAAAAATGTTGAACTCTGGGAATTATCCGTCGCTACTGGCTTAGCTCCTTTTTGCATGGCTATGTAGGGGTACAATGATACCATCTCTAAATTCACAAACTCTTGGTCTGGTGACAGGGTTAACATTGAAAGCCTGGAGTTCTCTATTTTGCCACAGATGATAGTTGAGGCTATGGGGTTGGAAAATTCTAGAATGAGGGTGGCAAAGAAAATCTTGGGCAGCTATTAAAGTTTCATCAACAAATTCTTGGAGAATGGTGAACAGTTGAAAAGATTTCCAAATGGCTATGAAAGGTTAGATCTCCCTCCTCTGTATGTCCTTGTCAACCTGCATATCATATGTTATTTTACATTAGAAGGTAGATACATGATTGTGCATAGTTATCATTTTCCCTTGTTGAATCATGTTAGGCACCATGAAAAAATCAATATCCCTTTCTTCATTTTATCTTCCTTGCAACAGAGTATTGAGAGTGAAGCTTCCCCACTGCTCTATCAGGGTCTCATTATGCCTTTGTATAAATTTTCCCTGGACATGGACTCCCACAAGAACCTTATGCCCCCTAAGCACCAAGTGTATCCTCCCTCCCTACCCCAACAAACCCTTACTATTGTGCCTAGGTGGTTGACTTTGGGAAACGACCCAGCTAACCAGTCAACTAGACAGACCAAGAAAAGAAAAATGCTTCCAATCCACCCTTGCAACCTTTCAATGAATTCTTTGTGATTGCCCCTAAAAAGCACAAAACCCCTCTTGACCTCCCAAGCCCTTCAAAGAAAAAACCCATGCCACCAAAGGTGTCACCATAAGTATTCTGGAGGACAATAAGGAAAACAAAGTGCATAAGGAAAAAGGTATTGAGATTGAAGAGAATACCCCTGAGTCGAGGACAGAAGATCTGCTAGATTGGCTAAAAATGTGGTGGAGCTCTCTTCCAAAGGGAAGTCCATTGTGTCTGAAATTGATGACTCTTCTTCTGAGGATATCTCTGAGGATGAAGATGATAGTAAAGACAACTGCTATGAAGGCGAATAGGAACAAGAGGACTAGGATATGGCTTCACCTAATATCTCTGAGCATCAAGACATGTCTAATCGTAATCATGATAATGAGACCTTGGATAATGAAGACATTGTGGCTTCTCGGGACAATAAGGAAAAGAACCAAGAGATGCAGGTGTTGGAAGAAGGGACAGCTCGAAATGATCCCTTACTTGGCGTCACTTAGAGAATTGATCAACTAGAAAGGATGATGGAGAAAAGTCCAGCTATTGACAATGCCCTATATTCTCTAATTCGGATTACGGATGGCATCATGAACAGAACAATCATGGGAATCACTATTGGCAAATCCAAGATAAGGAGACAGCTCAAAAAGGTGGTCTACAATGTTGAAGCTACAAATGATCACTTATAAACTAGGAAGTTGGACACTTGGTCAGTGGCATTTTGGGAGCTAGAAAAAGATTGGAGCCCTATTGAGGCTCTCTATAACTCTAAATGATCCTTTATTTCAATTTTAATCTATTTTTAGATGGTTGTTGCTAGTGGAAGTTATTTATATGTTTAAAGACTTATGAGACTGTTAGTATTTACTTTAAAGTTACTATGATAGTGAACAATGTACATGTGATAGTTAGTATAGGGGTTACTATTATCAGAACTGTTAATTTTTGGACAACTAGTGTTAGATGGTTAAATAGTCTGGATTGGTATCATAGATTAGTTATTTTGGATTGGTAATCTTTTTGGTGCTTTTGTCTACTTCAACATTGGGAAACCCCTCATTGTTTATGTTGTTTTTGGTTACTGTGTTGTCAATGTTGTTTCGTCTATTGTAAGAGATCAGAGCCCTTTCCTTTCTTATCTAATAAAAAACACATTAAACCCACTCTAGAGAAAAACCACCAACATAAGAAAACCTACAAACACATTTTATATATTTTTTGTCTCATGCAAACAATATATAACCAAGATCAAAACCCGAACCAATAATGGTCTCTAAAACCATGTGCTAAAAACTATAGGCTAAATTAGGTGCCCAAATCAAGTGCAAAGTTAATCACCCAAAAAATCTTGTTAACTCATAATCAAGTAGAAACTGCCATTTTTAACTTAAGTACTCCATTTCAGTCTTATCCACCTATTTGGAGACATAATTATGAGAACTAAAGGTCATCAATTGCCCTTTTATATGATCTTTCCATTTCAACAACTCATACACCTTTTTAATTGCCATAGTTTCATTTTGCGACTTCCACAAAACTAAGTGAGACTTATGAAAGTGCATATTTACAAATCACAAGTGATACAGTCACCTCAAGATGACCACCCCAAATATGTGTACATAATAAAAAAATAAAACTTATTCAATTAATGTGACCACTAGAGTTACAAGGTGCCCTTTTATATGATCTTTCCATTTCAACAACTCATACACCTTTTTAATTGTCATAGTTTCATTTTGCGACTTCCACAAAACTAAATGAGACTTATGAAAGTGCCTATTTACAAATCACAAGTGATATAGTCACCTCAAGATGACCACCCCAAATATGTGTGCATAATGAAAAAATAAAAATTAATTAATTAACGTGACCACTAGAGTTACAAGGTGCATGACACTTATCCCAACATTCTCTCACTTTATGTATAACTTGCACGAGCAAATAGGGAGAAGCAACAAAATGTGAACTAACTATTAAGGGCCATGAGACTCAAAGACACACTACACCAAACTTTTGTATGCTTACCAGCATCATAAATGCATCTACAATATTTATTTAAGTGTCAACCTCATCAAAAATCACTCTCACATCCTTCTTCGTGATTTGAATAATATGATATTGAACAAGAATATGCTTCATCCATTCATGAAAATTCGGATTTTTCGCTAAGTTAATGTCAATCTACCATAGTGAACACTAACTTCTCCTTGATCCATCCCACCATCTGAACACAATCTCTAAAGCCAAATGCCTCCTTACAAGCATAGGTTATTGTCATGTACTCGAACTCTAAAGTGGATAAAGTTACCACAACATATTTCTTACTCTTTCAACTCTCTACACAATTGGCTAGGCTAAACACATAACCATTGGTATACCTCCAACTGTCAACCGCCTACCCAATCTAAATCCACATATGGATTGAGTGTGTAGGTCCCCTAAGGCATTTCCTTCCTAATAACATATAAATTACTCTTGGGTACCCTTCAAATATTTGATGACTATCTTCATTGCTACCAAGTGATCCCTACTAGGATTAGCCATGAAATATCTCATAACTCCCAATGCTTGGGCAATGTCTCATCTAGTGTAGACCAAAACATACAGATGGCGCCCAACCACACTAGTATAAGAAAAAATAAAAATATCTTCCACCTCATAAGGTGTAGGTGGACACCGCTCAACAAATAATTTTGTTCCCGAAAAAATAAGAACACTTACTAGTTTTCAATTTGACATATTGAATCAATGCAATACAAATGACAAATAATTTTGTTCCCACAAAAAAAAGAACACTCACTAGTTTGCAATTTGACATGTTGAATCACTGCAATACAAAGTTAGCATGCTTCCTTTGAGATACTCAAAGTTTTATGTTATCTTAACAAATCTAATATACATTCCTAAGATAAACTTAGTAGCCCTCAAGTTCATATCAAACTATAGGAAAATGTGATATTCTTATTGTGCAAAAAATATTTCTTCAACATATAAATAAATAATAATAATCACCATTCTACTTAGAATGTGATACTATATGGACCATATGAATCTCAAACAAGAATCAAATTTTACAGAGCAGAGTTTGGGTGATTATTTGACACCATAAGGGATTTCTTTAATTTACAACCAAGGAATCCTTACCCTTTACTGCAAAGAGATGTAATTGTGTCATAGATTTATTCTTCCAAGTCATCGCGCAAGAAAGTTGTTTTCACATCCATCCACTCAATCTCAATATAAAATATTGCAACAATAGATAACAAGAATCTAGTGGACATTAGCCCAGCAACTAGAGAAAAAAAATTCCCCAAAATCAATTACCTCATCTTGACAATATCATTGTGTAACCAACCTTGCTTTATACTTTTCAATATTCTCATCTAGAATAAACTTGTTTCTAAAAACCCTTGCGCATCTAATGGGCTTCTAACACTCAAGAAAATGAGCCAAGTCCCACATATGTTCTTCAGTATTTTCATCTCATCATCCGTGATCAATTTCCAATATTTACTAACACTTATCTCCATTGCATCCATTTTTTAAGCTTTATCAATGTTAGTACTTGTAATGTCAAAAATTGCACCCCATGCAATTCTTCATCGCATGGCACCTTCGCTTTGGCTAAAATCAAATTTACACCTAAGCATCCACTTCATCCCACTTGCCTAGTCATCATACTCTCTGTCTAGATTCCTAACCATGTGGATTGTTGGATTCAAGACACATCAATGCCATAGAGACATCCACATGGCATGCAATTGTCCTACGAATCTATAGACCAAAGGTGGTCATTAGAACATTGCACCTACTATTCCTGGCAGTGTAATGCCTCTTACGAAAGGCCATTGACGTCGAGATTCTTCATAGGTTGTTTGAACCTTCAATTTGCCTCATTTTGCATCTTGTTGGTCACTTGAACATGCTTTAAGTCATTGGAATTGCTTATAGATTGATTTTCACAACTTCTTGGTGATTTTACAACTTTTTGTTCATCTCAATTGGTTGCTCCACCATCCCTCTTGTTTACATGTTGGTTCTCTCCTTCATTCCACCAAGCTCCAGCTTCTTGGCTTCGCGGGGCAGTTGTTTCACACCTCACACTTGTTTACTTTCATTTCATAAAACATATCTTTAATGTTCTTGTATCGTCTTAAAAAGGAAGCACTTCCATGGTAAGAGCGTTTAGCCCTTCGAGTAAGTGGTTTGGGGTCATGTCGAACGCCTTGAATGGATATTCGACTTGGATTTGGCTTTTCCCCCTGTTCTACCCCATTTTTCCAATTCTTCTAGCACTTTCTTGGCAATCTGGATTATGAACCTGAGGTTTCTGACCCTAAGGTCAAAGTCGACCTTATGGGGTCAAGGTTGACCTCGACCCTGACCTAGTCAGGGTCGACCTCAACCTTGACCCTAGGTTCCAGGATCTTCGGGGTTTTCCTCCGGTTGCGGGATTTCATCAAAAATTTGTCTTTTCCCTCTTCGGGGCCACTATTTCTCGGATTAAGTGTCGAATTCTCAAATTAATATTTGAGGTGGACCTTTCTCGATATTTGTATAAGAATCCTAATTTATTATTGGAGATTAGCCTTTCTCGAGTTTTGTGCCTAATACTCAAATTAAATTTGGGGTTGGCCTTACCTTGAATTTTGTAACAAGGCTCTTAAATAATTATTTTATGTATTTATTAAAGGTGGTCCCCTCCTAGAGTTTTGTGTCAAGACTTTAATTTAATTTTCTTTCCATGTGCACCTCTCTAGAGTTTTGTGCCATGGGCCCTTAATTATTGTTTTCTACGAGGCCCCTCTTGTGCCCTAGATCACTATAAAAGGGAGCCTTCCTCTCTCATTCTCACCAAGCAATCTCTCAAGCTCTCAAGTGCAAGCAAGCAAGAAGATCAAGCATTCAAGCATCCAATTCATCAAGGAGATCCATTAGTAGCCATTGAAGGATTCAAGCTCTATGGAGCTCTCTTGTTGAAAATTCATCCATTTTCTATTCAAGCCTTTTCCAAGTTCAAAATCCATTCGATTGGTGTTGAAGATATAAAGACAATTGATTGGAGACATCCTACATTTGATTCTACATTTATCCATTCTTGTGGATTCAAGGATTCGAATCTTCCACAAGGGTTTCAACTCAAGCAAGGTGAATTGTTCCATTTACTTTGTTTATTCCAGCAATTTCAATTCAATTTCAAGGTTAATTCCTAAATTGGGGTTTGACTAAGGCAAACCCCCCCAAACAAACAACCAAAAACTCTCTTTTTCTTGTAGGTACAGGTGCAGCACTTCGGATTTGAGAGTATATTTGGATACCCTTTTCGGCGAACTTCCAGGATTTGCGAACAGAATTTGAATCAGACTTCAGAATAAAAATGTCGACCCTGACCTAGTCAGGGACAACCTTGACCCTGACCTGGTCAGGGACAACCTTGACCCTGACCTAGTCAGGGACAACCTCGACTTTGACCTGATTCAAATCTCAGAAAAAGATTTCTGGGTTTTGTAGATCTCGCAGTTTCAGTTCAGGATCGCGAGAATCAATTATTTTTGAGATCATTTGATAGGGTTTTCAGCCAATTCTTTTTCGGAGGTAAGTACCTTTATTTCTTAATTTCAATATTAGTCATCTATATTTACTTTCTATATCAATACAATTTCATGTAAGTGTAAAATATTGCCTTTGGGGTCTCTTTTATGTGCAAACCATTGTTCTAGGACCCCATACACTATTTTATCCTTTACAGTTCTTAATCATTTATTCATTATCATTCTATCATTTATTGGATTATTGATTATCATATATTTCTATCTTGGCTATTCGTGGACGTGGAAACACCAAAATAGGGGTCCGACTTCGATAGGCCTCTAAAAAATCAAGCCTAAAATTTTTCTTGGCTTTGTGTGTGCAAGTTCAAGGAGTGGAACGAAGTGACATTTCAAGAAGCTCTCAAAAGGGTTGCAAGATCTCTTGTTCTCTATTTTTTGTGTTTACAATAATCACTTTCATCTTGTAGTTTGCATTTTGTTATTAATATTTATTGTACTTTCTATTATGGGAGATTAGTAGAATGGGTTTTTGTAGCCTGTTTATACAACACGCACACATGTCGCACTGAAATCCTACATCCATGTTCTAGTCCTTGATTCACACAGGTAACCTAGAGAGAGAGCTAATAGAGTCTGCTAGTGGGTCTTGCCTATCTTCTCTTTCATTTCTAGTAATCAAAATATTCCTATCAATCAATAGCATTGAGTTATTTCCATTTCAGTTGTTTTACATTCATAGTTAGCTTTATTCGTTCTTGATCTAATTTAATCTCCATAGCTCACCAAAGAACTAGTAGAAGTGAGGTGGTGTTGAGTTGATTCCTCCCTTGATATTTCATTAGTCTCAAGGCTCACAAGTTCTCTTCTCCATATTTTGGTGAACCTAATGTAAACCAAAACTTGACTTCATCTCTGCATCACCATCTTCTCCCCCTACATAAAGTGATAGCCCATTTGTGAACATGTTGACTATCACTCCTATCTTGCCTTCAAACCAAAGGGCACAAAATGTGGATATATCATTCACATTGTGGAATGCACCTTATTATGAAGAGTCTTCTCCCCGAAATATCCTTAAACAAATGAAGGAAAATGATGTCAGGAGCCTTATGGTTGGCCCCTCGTACGAATTTGAATTCATTATGGAGGAGGTCCTCTTCATAAATGGGCTACATGGAGCAAGGTGCAATGAGTGTAAGGGAACCATCTGCACACATAATGGACTATCTCTTCTCCCTTTGGGATCTACCACCTTGATGGTCCTTGTGGGAAACAAGGTAGTATCTACAACTTGTATTGGTATTCCCGAGTTGGATCTCTTCCACATAAAGCTAGGCATCCCCTGGCTAGTCTCTATAGGAGTAGCCCACTTGGTTGTGCCTAAATGTTTGAATATTTCCCATGAGGGTGTCATGCCTACCACACAAGATACTATAAATCAGCCCTTCGTATCCCATGGGGTTTTTCTTCTTGATCATTTCTGGCCTACTCTGGTAGGGACCTTGGTTCCCCAGTAGTATCTGTTGTTCAATGCATACAATAAGTACAAACTTTGAGAAATCTCATTCAAACCAATCCAATTTGTAGCACCTATGACCCCTCCCGTCTTCAGTCCTGCATCATAGCCCACCCTATTTTACAACATGATTTGCCTTCTAATCCCTCTTCAATGGGGGCTAAAGGAAAGCATGTTCCTTAAGGTAAACCTCCTTGTCCACTGAAGACCACACATACTCCTGTGATGCCTCCTAATCTTGTGCATGCACTTGCACTTGACGAGGACAAGGGAAAGGCATCCATGCTATTGAAGTCCAAGGCTCGCCCTCAACTTGATCTTCATATCCTTGCATACCATCCCTCGCCCCACCATGTATGGTAAGGGTAAGAGGTCATTGCATGCTTGCTCATCTCCCATGGTGCCTATCTCTCAGTCTTCGATGGTACCCTCAGTTCCTATGCCTTCTCCTAGAGAAAAATGGAGAAGAGTGTTCATGGTTGAGTCTACAACTATCATTTTGAAAACACCTCATACCTCATTGGTGAGGTTTTCCTCTTTTCTATCCACGACATCAATGATCTCCCTCATGGTGTAGGATGATACTGAGCTTTCACAGACATCTCTTCCTAGTACACACTTGCACTAGAACTAGTTTGCACGCAAGCATAACCATTGTCGGAAGACAAGGGCAAAATGAAGAAGAGTGTTCACGGTTGAGTCTACAACTGTCATTTTGAAAATACCTCATACCTCATTGGTGAGGTCTTCCTCTTTTCTATCCACAACATCAATGATCTCCCTCATGATGTAGGATGATACTGAGCATTCACAAGTTTCTCTTCCTAGTACACACTTACACTAGAACTAGTTTGCACGGGAGCATAACCATTGTCGGAAGACAAGGGCTCTAGAATGTAAGGTTGCCCCAAAGGCCAAGAATGAGTTGTCAGTCCGTGTTTGCGTCGCTTGTATGTTCTCTTGCTCTTACTCTTGTTGCATCTACATCCCATCCATCTTCATCTTCTATCTTGCTTCCTAATGCTAGGGGGTTGTTGATTGGCCTCACCCTAAATGCATCTTGGTCTTCATCTCTTCATCAATGGAACTGTTGGCAAAATGGTCAGCGCTCCCCTCGGGATTCATGACATGGTTTAACAGCCTCATGTGTCTTCTATTAGTCTAGTGGTTGTATCGGGTATTAACAAGGTCGATCTTTTGGTGCAACGACAACCACTACTTGTAACAAGTGGTATCAGAGCTTGGTCACAAGTTTGAATCCCCTCGGGTAACGTTGAGGGGGAGATTGTTGGCAAAATGGTCAGCGCTCCCCTCGGGATTCATGACATGGTTTAACAGCCTCCTGTGTCTTCTATTAGTCTAGTGGTTGTATCGGGCATTAACAAGGTTGATATTTTGGTTGAACAGCAACCACTACTTGTAACCCAAAACCCATTCATTCTCTCAGATGATCAACATGTTGCATACAAAGGTGGTGTATAGAGCAATTATGTTTGCTCAACCTATACCAATTGCTAATCCTTTGAGGTCCTCAAGCCCACTATAGTGGACAAGAAAGCATCTCCTTCATTGCTCAAGTGAAATTTTCGAAGGGCCTTGTGCCTGAATTCTATTGTTGAAAATCCACTCCTGTAACTTCTCTATCTACATATGTGCTTGTAGTTGAGGAGGCTCCACTTTCTCCTGAGTTTTTCACCAACCCTTTCACAAAATTCAACGATGTGGCTCCTTCTCCCTTCCCTTGAGTCAAGTCAGCTATGTCCCATGAGGCATGCATGTTTGACATGCTTGAGGACATTCCGACATTGATGACAATCTTCACAGAATCACTAACTCTAGCCTCAGTGAAGCTTCTAAATGAGATTGTTGAGGGAGCATTATCCTTGGCTCTAGCTACTAGTGAGCTTGGGGCTGCCATACTAGTCATTCCTCTTTAGGCTCAACTTCCCTCCCCTTATGATCAAGATTGGGAGAATGATGATCTGTTTATGGAGGACCACTAAGGTAGTTCCCTCCTCTTTATTATAGATTAGAATATGCTTGTATGTGTTCCCCTGTGATTGTCTATTATGTTGTCCCTTTCTAAAGGACCTAAGCTACTCTATTGGTAGTTGGAAATAAGGGTTTGTATGTAGTACACTTCCTCAATTTGTTATTTTTTGCTTCTATTTATCGTATCTTCACTTTCGACATTCGAGACAATGCAAAGCATTGGGGGCATTTAGGCCTTCTTTCATGTTGACCCAAATTTTTACTTTATCTTTGTCTTCATGTGCTCTTCTTCAAATCCAAAAACTCCATAACCCTAGTGAGTAACTCATGCGTATCTATACATTAACAGTTTTTCACTACTATGGATTTTTCTGACATCAAATAATCAAATCCCCTTGTTTTTTTGTATGTGTTGATGTTGTGGATATCATGTATCACGTGCAATACATTCCATGGAAACATATCATCATGCTGACATGCTGCAACATCTCTTTTCTCCTTAGAATGAATTATGTTCCCCTTTGCGCAAAACATTCTATTCTAAGGGGGAACTATTATATCTCCATCATCTGAACTTCTAATTTTTACTTTTTTAATATATCTTTTCAATCTATTTCCTTTGTGGGGGGCCAAACCACTATCTTGTTTAATGTTCTTTTGTGGGGGTCAAACCACTATCGAGATCTCTTCGCCCTATCATATGGCTATCTAGCATATCAGAACTTGCTACCCATACTAGTGAAATCTCAATAATCACTATATCGCGATCTGAATTTGATCGCTATCATGTTTATTTCTTATCCTTTTAATCAAATGTTAAATATTTTTCCGTATAACATGCTTGTCTACAACTAACACATGTTACGATGCAGCATAGCACCATCTCTCTGTGTGGGAAAAAGATTATGCTTCCCCTTTATATATCAATATAATCTCTTTAACTTTTTTTCTCTACTTTAACTTGCATCTCACTAACTCTACCTTAACTTGCATCTCACTAATGATATGCTTACTAAAGTAAGGGAAAAATGTAATGTTGTAAATTGTATCCCGGGTAATATTTCGTCTCATGGTGCCTCCGCTTTGGCCGAAATCTAATTTCCACCTAAGCCTCTACTTCACCCCACTTCCCTAGTCATCATCTTCTCTGTCTGTATTCCTAACCATGTGGATTGTTGCATTAAAGACACATGCATGCCATAAAGACATCTATATGGCGAGCATTGGTCCCACAAATTCGCCAACCGAAGGTGGCTATTAGAGCATTACACCTGTTGTCCCTAGAAGTGTAACGTCTCCTTTGGCAGGCCACTAATGTCGGGATTCTTTTTAGGTTTTTTAAATGTTCCTTGTGGCCTCATTTTGTAACTCCTTGGTCCCTCAAACATGCTCGGAGTGATTCAAATTTCTTCTGGAGTGTTTTAAAAGCTTCTTCTTGGTGATTTTACAATGCATTGTTCAACTCACTTGGTTACTCCACCATCCCTCTCGCGTAAAAGGTCATTCTCACTTTCATTACACCAAGCTTCAGCTTCTTGGCTTTGAAGGGGAGTTGTCTCACACCTCACACTCGGTTAGTTTCATTTGATAAAGCATATCTATAGTGGTCTTAATCGTTTATCCATTATCGTTCTATCGGTTTTTGGATTATCAATTATCATATATATCTACCTTAGTTGTCCTTGGAGGTAGAAACACCAAAACAAGAGTATAACTTCGACAAGGTTCTAAAACAAAGAGCCCCAACATTTTTCTTGGCTTTGTGTGTGCAAGTTTGAAGAGTGGAATGAAGTGACATTTGGAAGGCTCTCAAAAGAGTTATAAGATCTCCTACTCTTTCTTTTGTGGTTAAAATATTTGCTTTCATCTTGTAGTTTACATTTTTGTTGTTTATATTTATTGTACTTTATGTTCTAGTAGATTAGCTTTTTGCCTTGTACCTTTCTAAAATGACTTTTTGTACCCTATTCATACAAGACATACACACATCACGTTGGCCTCCTACATCCGCGTTGTAGTCCTTCACTCGCATAGGCATCGTCAACAAAAATCTAACAAAGCCTATCAGTTGGTCTTTGTTGTCGGCTCTTTCATTTCCAATAGTCCAAATATTCTTATCAATTAATATCATTGATTTATTTCAATTTTAATTGTCTTTAATTCATAGTTAACTTTATTCCATCTTGATCTAATTAAATATCCCTAGCTCACTAGAGTGCTAGTAAAAGTTAGGTGGCGTTGGACTAATTCATCTGTTGAGATTTCATCAAACTTGAGGGTGGTGAATTCCCTTCTCCACGATACTCAATGCAAAAATACATCTAAAATCAAGTCAACTGTACCTTTTTAGTTGTTGCCTCTACCAAATGGACCTCCTCAAAAACCGAGGCAAAGTTTCTTTCTCCTAAGACTCAATATTATCATCCTCATCTAGTTCATGCTAAACTTTGGTTCAATATTAAGTGTAGAGCTCTTGGTCTTTAGTTGTAACTATACTCTAGACTTCACACTCTTATATGATTACTCAACTAGAGGGGAAGGCATAATGTCTCTTAAGATCACATTTTGACTATATAAAGTCTTACCAATCACTAGATCTTAAAGCTTGTGTCCCTTCAAATCACCATTGTAGCCAATAAAAATACATTTACAAACTTTATAATACAACTTTGACCACTTCTCCTTAAGCACATGAACATACTCACAACCAAAAAATAAAATGTGCTAAAGCGAGGGTTTTTTGCTTCTCCAAACCTTCATAAGGGTTTTATTGGCATGTGTTAATGTAGAAAACCTATTAATCAACTCGCCAACAATTCTCATTCATTCTCTTCACAAGACCATTCTACTAAGGGGTGTATGGAGTTGTCTTGTGCTGCATGATACACTTGTCCTTACAAAATTTGTCGAAATTTAGTAAATAAAATTCTCCACCATTTTTCATTCAACACATTATTATTTCTTTCCATCTAGTTCTCTATAAGAGCCTTCAAATCTTTGAATTGATTGAAGACTTTAGATTTATGCTTGAGAAAATATACCCATCTAGAGAAATCGTCAAAAAAGAAACATCATACATGAATTTTACTAAAAGTGTACATCATCTAAATAAAAAATATCACCACGAATAAGATCCAAATTTCATGTAGATTTATAAAAGCAGAGGTAAAATCAAACATAACTTTATTTTCCATACATATAACATGCAAAAAAACCAAAATCTAAGTTACAATCAATCAAACCCTCTACAAGATTTATTTTTCAAGATCCTTATACTTTTCTCCCTAATGTGGCCCATGTATTGGTGCCATAACATTGTCCTCCCTATAAGTAATTTACTCTTAAGTAAGAGCATGCTTAAATACCCAAAATACAAGACCAACAAATATAGATATGATAGATCTCTTTGTTACAAGTTTTGATGCCAATTCTATATATGTTATAGATCTCTTTATTGTGAATACAATATTGTTACATTAAATACATGTTCACGCATTCAAGTAGAAAAAAAAGGCTTCAATTTAAACTCCATTTATGAGAACCGTATCCCCACAAACTACATTGCAACCTTCCTTTTCAAAGACCATCTACCTCTCGTGTTATTCATCTTACTAATAAATACCAAGTTTCCTTTCAAACTTGGGATGTGTTGGATTCCGAAAATTCCTTTGATTATCTCATCAACAATTTGATGTTTACTATACCATGACCAACAATATTGAGGAAAGAATTGTCACTAAGGCAAATCTTTCCACCAACACAATTCTTGTACTTATAAATTCATTCCTTGTGGGAGTCATGTACATTTAGAGGCACTAGAGTTGATCATTCATGCATAGCCAAGGCTATGACAAATGAATCAACATTATCATAGAAGAGTTCTAATCAAAATTAATATCCAATTCTTTCTTGTCCTTCTCTTTGCAATCTTTAATGATGTGACATTGCTTGCCATAGTTCCAACATTTAACTATGGACATCCTTTGACTTAGCTCTACCTCTATATTTGGACTTTAATCCTTCTTGTTCTTTCCCCTCACTTTTTCTTTTAAGCTTCCACAAACAACCAATGCATCTTTCATGTCAAAAGTCTTTTATTTTAGCTCTTTAGAAAGAAGTGCACATGTTATAGTCCTATTAATGGTCAGAACCAAAATTTCCCAAGAATGTAGCAAAGAACATAATAAAGTAATTCTTTGATCTCCATCATCCATAAAGACCCCAATCAATCTCAACTTTGCAACAAAAATGTTGAAAGAATTGACTTGCGCAAAAAAAAAAACCATCATCATCACCCTTCTTCAAGAAATAGAGATTCCTCTACAGAAAAGGTCCTTCACTATGGATTTGTCCTAGTACAAGTTTCCAAACTTCCAAAGGGCTTCTACAATGATTTCTCAAAAAATATTTAAGATCATTGACTCTGCAACACATAGCCATATCAAGATTTTGGTTTTTCTATCCAACGCCACCTAGTTGTTGCTAAAATATAGCTACAAATTTGTTTCTAGAGACTGCATCCTACAAAACTCAATCTATAAGAGGGTACTCAATTCAAACTTCCACGCCTAAAAATTAGAGTCACTAAAATTGTCCATCTTGAACAATATTGTGCTTGTTGTCTTTCCTAAAAGAAAGATCTCATCCATATAAAACTCCCAATCAAACCAAGATTGGGTAAAAATAATATTTACAAACACCTAAGATCCAAGTTGATTAGGCATCAATGCCAAATAAAAGTAAGCAATATGATATTAATTAAATGGTTCCTACACTAGTTTATAAAAGAGATGTTGTAGAGAAAACTCAAATATAATAATTTCATAAAAGAATATAAAACATGCATTAGCATACAACTCATAAGAGTACACAAGTGACATAGATTTACCCTAGGAAAACCTCTTTCCAAAGAAACCTTTACCTCCAAATCTCAAACTAATTATGTTCACAACTATAATGGTTAAAAATGTTGTGATAGGTTAGATCAAGCCTTTAAAAGAAAATAATACCTCAAGCTAGTATGAAAAACATGTTTGCAAATGCATATGATAAACCTCCATCACAAACATCAAATATATATAACCAAGATGAAAACCAAAAACCACCATGGGTTAAATTAGGGGCCAAAATCAAGCACAAAATCCAATGCTAAAATACTCATGGTGAACTAACTAATAATCAAATAGAAATAGTCTCTTCCAACTTGAGTGCTATATTTTATTCTTATTTTTCTCTAGTCCAAACTTAACTCCCCTTTCTACTAGTTCTTTCCATTCCAACAACTCTTATACACCTTACAAAGATTGATTCGTTGCATTTAGCGAATTTCATGACACTAAGTGGGGCTTACAAATTTGCCTATTAACAAACTACAAGTGACACAAAGCCACTTCTAATGGGATGCCCAAGATATATAGGTGCATAATGAGTAAATATGAATTAATTAATGAATGAGAATATTAGTATTCCAAGGTGTATGACTCTTATTCCAACATAATTTATTCAAACTTCCTTCTATCAAATAGAAATGCATGACTAAACATAATAGATAAATTTAGAGTCTTCTATTGATCACTACAACTTGATAAAATATTTATTATTGTTGGTGTAGATTTTTATTTCCTAGTTAGTTGTTTATTTTCCTATTTCTAGGTTTTTCCTACATTTTTAATTAAGTATTCTTAGGATTAATAAAGTGAGTATTAATGTACGTGGACATCTTCCATGGGAGTTACACTTGCCTTTATTAGGCTATTGTGGTGGTCTCTTCCCTTCGGTTGTATTTTCTACCTCTCATCTCTCTCATTTCCTATATATAGTCACTCATAGCTAGTCTTAATTCATTCTATTGCAATGTAATTGCATTCAACAATTTTTCGCTTGCATTCTCCTAGTGTTATTTTGTTTCTTAAAAGCATTTGCAATTTTCTCACGGAGGCTAACTCTATGTATTTATTTTGATCTTGTATCATTTACATTCAAATTTTTATTTCTATTTCTTTGCACTAGTTGTTTTGGGTTATTCATCTTTTCAAATTCTACCAATTATAACACTTGATTTGAATAATTCCTACAATAAATAGAACTGTAACACCTGGTTGGATTTTACTATTTAACCATCGACAAGACAATAGAATATACTTAGAACTAGGATAATGTTCTACATGTAAAATTAAGGTGTAACCTCTTTCAAACTTTTAAATCTTCTATACTAATTTTAAATCATCTTAATCATAATTTTAATCCAAACATAATATTTTGACACATATCTATATTATAAAGGGAAATTTAATAGTTTTGTAATTTGATTACTAAAGATTATTTAGAAGATACAATTACATCTTTATGGTCTACCTACAATCCACCATTAAAATTTGATTCTTGAGCTTAGGCACACAAACATAAAAATGATTCATAATAGATACCACACCACATTGATCTGTGCAATTCAAAATATTGATTATTTAAATCACACTAATATCTTACTCTTGATATAATTCTAATTAATTGCATACATAACAATTCACAACAAAGCTTATTTTTAGTGTTTCTATTTCAACCAATAACTTTTCCTAGTTTGCACAAAATTTATGCAACATTAAATAATCTATTATTATCTATAAATTTTGATTGGTTCCAATTCCAAGGTTTTGAGGGCAAGGTTTATATGTGTAGAAGAAACTTTTTTTCAGGTGCCAATCAAGCTCCTTTATCAATATTTACATAATTTAGATAGTTTTCCTATGAATCAAATGTGGCTTCCTACCAAGATAGTTACTACCAAGATCTATTGGCATTTATATAATATTTAACTAAATTTTAGGGTTAAGTAACCTACAACCTATGAGTCAAGTCCATAATTTTGTATTGTCTACATGTTCTAACCTGAAAATTTGGGTTAAGTAATTCTTCTAATAATATTATCTAATCAAACTAATTTACATTGACTGAATCTCATCTCTATTCCAATTTTAAATCATTATTAGATGGTTAAATTCCCCTACTAACAATTTGACTTCTTATAGTCACTAATTCTAACTATTCATACATAAATTAATCATTTTATTAGGTTTCATAGATAAACAAGATCAATTATAAGCCTAAATATATTTCCAATAAGATAGTTTTATACAATCATACTATCATATTTATCTTGTGAAAGAATCACGATTAATAGTAGTCAAATATTATTTTTCAATCTTAAAAAGAAAAAGGAAACCACTATCTATATTTCATTGCACCAATGTTCTCTATTATGAATTTAAATTGATAACCTCCATAAACAATCATGCAAGCACCTCAGACCTATAAATTCAACTTCTACTTTTTATTTCAAATTACTTTTTGTTTACAAAATATTAAAGATTATCATTTTGTAATCAATTCATATTTTTTTATCATTCTATATTAGGATTTATAACCTCTTAGCTCATTAGTTTTTTTCCACATAATTTATTTAATTCTCTTTGTTAGTATTTTATCAAATATTAAAATCGTATAATAATTTCATTATGTACTTTTTAGTCTCTTTAACTCTATTAATACTTCAATGAGGACTTAAAGTCCATATAAAACGTTACAATAATAATCTTGACATTCTGACTTCATTAGTTTCTAAAGATGAATTATGCAAACAATTTAATATACTTTTATAATAGTCTTAGATTGAAGATGTACATAATCTTATAAGATGTGATAAATCATTTACAGACAATGTAAGTTGTGCAATACATAATGTGTAAGAGCATATAAGGACATGCAAGAGAAGGGTTACATATTGGAGCATCTTTGACCACTATTTATGGGATATGTAAGATATGAAGAAGTTTAAATGGACCAAATTGAAGCACTTAAGTTCAAAGATTGGATTGCATAATTTAAGAGTTACAATCTATTATAGGAGGTGCATTCATAAGTCAAACTTGATGGAATTTGTGAATCCACTTTGGAAGGTCGAATTATAACTTTTGGTTTGATGTGTGATATAAGAAACCATTTACAAATTTTGGCATATATATTGGATGTTTGGGATTGAGTTTCTATGATGATTATTGATGAAGGGTGCTCCCCTTAATACCACAAACACATAATAGAAACAGAAAAACAACAATAATTTGCAAGAACAGAAAATGGGCTTCTTATTATCTCCACAAATGTGGAATTACAAATTTCAAAATTACAATGTGCAAAGCCACATGAGCATTTTCCCTTACAATATTCTGTAGGACAAAGCCTTGAATCATTACCTAGATCTACCCAGAACTTCCCTAAACAACACTACGGGCCTTCTTTATATAGGCAATTTCCACCACCCGAGAAGGTTCCAGAATTTAGCCCTTAAGGCTGACTATTCTTAGAACTATTTTATTTTCACAATTATTACATTAGGGTCAGCTCAAAAGAATTATAAAATATGTTTTTAGGTAGCCCAACTTCCGGAGGCCATAACTTTTTAACCATAGCTCTTATTTTCCATTATAACCACTTTTCGGAAATGGCAGGACCTAATCTATAGTGCTTGACTCGCGCAAGCTCCAGTCAACCAGGGGTCAATCGCGATCCGGAGCCTCTAAGGCCTTCAAAATTGAGCTCAAAGATTTCGTACCCAATAACCTCAATAACTTCACTGATACAGATGATATGACAATGAAACTCAACTAGTAGGTTGATATGACTAAGATGAACCTCCACTTGTGAAATCAGAACATTCCGAGATCGTATGACCAACTTACTAAAAATAGTAAGTTTCCATAAGTATCAGCTCTACACAAGATAGCCCTTATTGAAAAGAAACCAGAAATATTCTTGGGTGATGCAAAATTGCTCTTACACCCAAGATGCTCTTGCATCAGACACCCTGGGTAATTTGAAAAGTGACCCTATCATGACTCAAGTGTGAAGAGGAAAACCAAAGCGGTTAACCTCCTCCCTTGTCAGCCAAGATGAATCTTCAACATATCGTCCTTTTCATTTGACCAAATATTCTTCATATGTCTGGTTCCTTGTGCTTCCGCCAACACGACTATCCAATATATCCTCAATCTCCTTGGTAGCTGAACTAGTTGTTGGAATACTCCACTGTGCTTCGTTGATCTCATCTTCAACACCCCCTTCATGATACTCTGTCAGATCTGAAATGTTAAATACTGGTGAAATATTCAGTTCAATAGGCAATTCTACCTCATAAGCATTTCCTGAATCATGCTTCTTCAATATCTTACACGGTCCAAACTTCTTCATTTTCAACTTGTATGTACCAACTGAAAATTTCTCCTTCCGCAAATGAACTGTGGCTTCATCTCCAACCTCAAATTCTTTATGCCTCATTTTCTCATCTACCTTAGCCTTATACTGCGCATTAATCTTGGTAATGTGTTTCCTCACCTCCTCATGGATGTTCTTCAAATATTCTGCAAAATCCTCAGCTTCAGCACTACTTATTTCTCCTTTATCTATCTTCCTCAACTCATGCATTTTTGGGACTACTTCCATATACAATTTGGAATGGTGATTTACCAATGCTCCTGTTGACAAAATTATTATATGCAAATTTTGCCTATGGTAAAATCAAATCCCATCCTGTTGGCTTATCTCCAACCAAACATCTTAGCAAATTCCCCAAACTCCTATTCACCACCCCTGTCTGTCCATCAGTCTGTGGATGATGCGATGAATTGGACTTCAAATCTGTCTTTAATTTCTTCAACAATGTGCACCATAAATATCCAACAAACTTAGTGTCTCGATCTGAAACTATCTTCTTTGGCAAACCATGAAATCTCACCACTTCTTTGAAAAACAATTCTACCACATGAACTGCATCATTAGTCTTCTTACAAGGAATGAAATGTGCCATCTTTGAAAATCTGTCAACCACCACAAAAATTGAATCATGTCCCCGCTGAGTCCTTAGTAAATCAAAAACAAAGTCCATACTAATATCCTCCCAAGGCTTTTCTGGTACAGGTAATGGCTGATACAACCATGTATTCTCCTTTATTCCCTTTCCCATTTGACATACTCTGCAACTCTATACAAACTTCTTGACATCTTGCTGCAACTGTGGCCAATAATAATTCTCACTAACCAAAGTAAGGGTTTTATCACAACCAAAATGTCCAGCTAATCCTCCACTATGCTTCTCCTTGATGAGATTCTCCCTCATAGAACTTTGTGGAATGCACAACTGACTCCCTTTGAATAACATATCATCTTGAATGATGAAATCCAACCACTTTGTTATGTCTAGAGTAACAGGTTCTTTACAAGCTTTCCAAGCTTCACCAAAATCAGGATCCTCTGGATACAAACTTTTGAGTTCCTTGAACCCAACCACCTAAATCTGCATCTCTGTCAGAAAAATTTGTCTTCTGCTTAGAGCATCTGCAACCCTGTTAGACTTTTCACTCTTGTCTTTTTCAAATCTTCATTTCGGCCTCCATATGACCGTCCACCAGATCTTTCTCCACGACCTCTTCCGTTTTCTGCTCTCAAACTTCTTGTTCAACTTTTCCTCTACGTTTAGGGCAAACTGGTATGCCTCTTCAATACTGTTCATTCGAACCAAATTCAACTCCTCTTGAATGCTCGGCCTCAACCCATTAAGGTAACGAGCAAATTTCTCCTTATCAGCTTTTGCATGGCCTGTTCTAATGAGGATTCGATAGAACTCCTCCGTATACTCCTGAACAAATATTCCTGCTTGCTTCAAACCTTGCATTTTCTTCAGTAGGTCAAGCTCATAATCAACACGAATGAACTGTCGCTTCAATTTATCCACCATCTGATCCCATCTTGTGATTTTGTCCTTCCCTCTTCTATTTTGCTCCAATTGGATCTCTTGCCACCAGATCTTCGCATGGCCCTTCAGTCTGGCCTTCACAAACCTGACCCGATTAGGATCCTCGATGTCTTCATACTCAAAATATTATTCTAATTCATTGATCCAGTCAATCAACTCTTCTGGGTTAAGATTTCCTGAAAAATGCAGGAATCTCAATCTTGGGTCTTTTCCCAATCTTGGAAAATTTCGCCTTCTCCTTCTTAATCAGAATTTCCTTCTTCCTCGGTTTCATCCTCGCTTTCATCTCTAACATTAAAATTCATTCCTCTGCGAATCTCTTCTTGCAATGCTCGCACTTGTCTCTGGAGCGCTCTAACCTCAAATGTCACACCACCAGCTCTTCCGCCACATTCTCTTTGTGGAGGCATTTTTGCGCTTTATCGCTGAAACCCTAAACTATGGTCCTAGTGCAAACTGTCTCACAGTCGGCGATCTGTTTACACACTCAGGAACTCCCGCTCTGATACCACTTGATGAAGGGTGCTCCCCTTAATACCACAAACACATAACAGAAACAAAGAAACAACAATAATTTGCAAGACTAGAAAATGGGCTTCTTATTATCTCCACAAATGTGGAATTACAAATTTCAGAATTACAATGTGCAAAGCCACATGGGCATTTTCCCTTACAATATTCTGTAGGACAGCCTTGAATCATTACCCAGATCTACCCAAAATCGCCCCCTAGACAACACTACGGGCCTTCTTTATATAGGCAATTTCCACCACTAGAGAAGGTTCCAAAATTTAGCCCTTAAGGCCGACTATTCTTAGAATTATTTCATTTTCACAATTATTACAGTAGTGTCGGCTCAAAAGAATTACAAAATATCTTTTTAGGTAGCCCAACTTTCGGAGGCCATAATTTTTTAACCGTAGCTCCGTTTTTTATTATAACCACTTTTCGGAAATGGCAGGACCTAATCTACAGTGCTTGACTCGCACAAGTTCCAATTAGCTAGGGGTTGATCGCGATCCGGAGCCTCTAAGGCCTTCAAAATTGAGCTCAAAGATTTCATACCCCAAAACCTCAATAACTTCACTGATACAGATGATATGACAATGAAACTCAACTGGTAGGCTGATATGACTAAGATGAACCTCCACCTGTGAAATCAGAACATTCCAAGATCGTGTGACCAACTTACTAAAAATAGTAAGTTTCCATAAATAATAGCTCTGCACAAGATAGCCCTTATTGAAAAGAAACCAGAAATATTTTTGGGTGATGCAAGATTGCTCTTACACCCAAGATGCTCCTGCGTCAATTATAGAGCAAGGTTATGTTGTAAGATTGACTCAAAGGAAAGTTGATGACCTTTTGTAGCTCCTGTTAAAGCACTACTACATTACTATTCTATTGTAAATCATATAATTTGTTCATTTCATATCATGAAAGTGTGTCTTGGAGTCAACATTTTTTTAAGGATTTTCTAAGGGTATTGTTTCTCTTCTAAATATTTTGTAGGTATAATTTAGGTGCAACAATTCTCTCATAAAATTAGTGAAAAATCTATCTAGTTTCCTTTCATTTGGTATTAGATCTATAGGCTTGGTTAAATCGATAGTAGATAGGAGAGAATTTGGGATTAATCCTAGTTGAATGGAAGCTATAAACAGGTGATTTTTAAAGCATACAATTGTAGTGTCATAAATTGTACTCCTTTAATTAATGAGTCCAATTTCACACTCAGTTTAGCTTCCTACTCTAAGCACTTTTGAGACCATTTCTAGGTTTAAATTAATATTTAACTCAAGAATATGGGTCCTATTCTATTTTAAATCTCAACAAACTCCTCTTTGGGCCCTTACTTTAGTGTGCCCTTTACTCTATATAATCTCAAGCTTATACAAGGTTCTATCCTATTTTCAATTTAAATGCACTTATTTCCTACTTAAATGTCGTAAATCCTAATATTAATTACATATGTGATATTAGGGCCATATTATCTCACTTCCCTTAAGATTTGGGCATCTAATGCTTTTTGGCTAAGATTTCAAGGAGAGTAATGTGTTGACCTTCACATTTCCAAATTTGGTCTTGAAATTGGGATATGACAATTGTACGTCAACCAATTGCAAAAATACCATGAGCACCCTATATAAGACATCACTCCTAATTTATTTCATCATTTCTCATTCTTATCATTCCAATTCAAGAGAAAATATAAGTTCAAGAAGCATCAAGCTATAACAAGACATCTTCAACTATGTGCTCATGATGGATTTTTGATGATTTATCATGTTATTGCATCAACTATGTGTCCAAAGAGCATTGCACCATCTTTCAAAAGTGTAATCATTTCATTAAAGCATTTTAATTCAAGCATTTCCTTTAGATTTGTCCTATCAAGGGTAAGGTCTATTTTTCATCATCATTGTTGTAAGGGTTTGACTTAGGCAAGCCCCTAAATAGTGAAGTGTCATTTTTCTCTCCTTTTGTGTAGTTATTGGTCCAAAAATAGTTTCCAAGCCCTATTAGAGGTACAAGAGCATAATGCAAACAAAGACAAAGACAACTAAGCAAAGTGTGGCAAAAAGAACAAGAACTAGGGCACCTAGTGCCAAAGTTCTAGAGTTTTTGCCAAAAAGTTGACCAAGAGGCAATTTAAAAGCTCTTGAGACCAGTTTGAAACCTATTGTCTACCAAGAACATCTAGAGGACTATGTTGTCCAACCATTTCGAGCTTAGATTTCAAACATAGGTTCTTCGTTGCATCCCCTTTCCAATTCTATGCATCTTAGTTGATTCTTGCATTTGTCTGTTTGTGTTGATTATTGCTAATTTCACATCTTTTAGACTAGTTCTTGCACTTACTATTTCTAAATCATATCCAGCCAATTTAAATCGAAAAAGGGACAATTTTGATCATCATCAACCATAGTGCCTAGCTCTCCCAAGGGCCTAAAGTTAGGCCTAATTGGTTGTCCTCTAATGTAATGGTATTGGGAAATGGTTTTCTAGTTTACATGTTTAGGTCAAATGATCTATTGTTCCACTATTTCAACAATATGACAAAGATAGATATCAAGAAGTTCAATGGTTAGAATTTCAAATTGTGGAAGCTCAAAATAGAAGATTTGATTGTAGTTTGTGCCTAGTTGATTATAGTGGGTGATCAAAAACCTACTGTGATTAAAAATGAAATAGTTCAACACAAACTTAATTAAAAGGCTAGGTCCACCAATATACTTGTGACTTTTAGATTAATTGTACACAAGTGTGTCCATAAAAAATACAACCAAGGGCTTTGGGGACAAGATTAGGAACTTTTACCAATCTAATTCCTTATTGAACAAGTCATTACTATGAAAGAGGTTGTATTCTTTTAGAATGTCAAATGGTGATTTATTGATCAAGCATCTATATAAGATGAATATTGGCATCAAGAAAATGACATCAGTTGATGTTAAGATGGATGAGGAATATTATGTTACCTTGACGTCTTGATTTCTATATTCATGGGACAACGTTGTGACCCTCATCAATAGTACTATCTCCAAAAAGGAGGTGGCTGAGACTTTGTTGTCAAAATAAATGAGGTGGAAAACTTTTGAATCCATTAATGATGCATTCATTGTTAAAGGTCATTTAAAGAGGAAGCGACAAGAAGAAAGGTCAATCTAAGACCTCTAGGAAATCCAAGATGTGGTGTTGGAATTGTAGAAAGAGTTGCCACATTAAAATAGACTGCAATAAGAAAAAAGGCAAGAAAGAGAGAAAAGATATCTGATGAGACTCCTTCCATGGATTTAGAATCTTCCAAAAATAAGGTGAACATGTGTTCCTAGCATCATCTTGCACACATGCATAAAGTGGTACATGGTTGATTGATTTTAGTGTGTCTTGTCACATTAATCCTCACAAGGAATGGTTCTCTGAATAGGAGAGCTTTGCTAAAAGGATGTCTTCATAGGGGATCACTCTTCCTAAAAGTTACATTGTTAGGACAAGGTAAAGACAATGTGTAGAGATGAACAAGTGAAGTCAATCTTTGGAGTCTTGCATTTTCCAAGGTTAACTATAAATTTTATTTTTATTGACAAGATTATTGATACAAGGGTGCTAGTAGACCTTTGTTGAACACACAAGAGAACTAAAAGGGAGGGTGAATGAGTTGTACAATAAATCTTAAACCTTTTACTGTTCCTTATGTTAAAATCCTTACTCTACACATCATCAATAATACAACAAAGAAAGAATAATGAATTCCACACAATTGCAGAAGTGAACGCTAGGTTTACATGGAAAATCCACTAAGGGAAAAACCACAATGAGAAATCTCACAACATAAAATAATTTACACAACTTGTTTTAGGGTTGCAAGCCTAGGAAGAAATTACTACCTGAAATAATAGTTTTATGGCTACACCAAAGGAAGTTCACTAGCCCCTAATTATTATAACATTTAGAGGAGGTTATAGCCTTAGAATGACGTAAAGAATGCATAAATGTCCACCGCAACACAAATTGACCATCAACAACCTTCAACACACTGCTTTTGGAAAACTTAAGGCACTTCTTGATAAACACACTCCAAATGCTGAGAGGGGAGAGGTTAATCAACATAAAACAAATCTTCAAAAACTAACTTCACTAATCACCACATGAAACAATATACAAGTAAGGACAGAAACCAGCAACGCAAGAACACCAAGATTTATACATGGAAAACCCAAACTGGGAAAAACCCAGTTAGCAGTTACCCACCAAAATAATTCGTTGATGTATATAATCTGATTACAAAAGATTACAAGCTCACTGGTCCAAAATGTCAACCAAAGGCTCACTGCCAATACAACAATGAATCTAGATAAGATGGCTCGCTGCCTTATCGTAAAAATAGGAGCTCATTGACTCCGAACTTGCATACAGAGGCTCAGTGCCAAAGTAGCAAGATATAGAAACAAACTCAAGTACCCAAGACTCATTATCTTAAAGCACTTACAACTCTTCAAAGTAGAAATAGATATATTCTTCTGATAATGCAATTGATCTACATAATACTATCCACTCTAGCAACAAACTATTACTACCTTTCCTACTCTGCCACTGTCACTGATCTTTGCTCTGTTGATTGTTGAGCTTGTTCGTATACTTCATTTCCTTTCTTACACTTACATTTTTGTCAAAGCACTATCAGTCCTTATATACAAGATAGATCATTAGAGATTACAAGGTCGGCCAAACCAAAAGATATTACAAATAAGTTCCATGTTGGCCAAGGAAAATAGCAAAATGCAAATAATTTCTATGTCAAAAAGCATCTGAACCACATACCCAAACAAATAAGAGATAAACATTAAATACATAGGTCTCATGTAGCATGAACCCATCTATATAAGCTATAAGCATTAAGTATAAGACCCAGACCTAAATCCAGCATATCAACAACAATCATAAATATAACACCCAAACCTAAATTTGAAAGCATAATCCATCCTAGGAGAAAGACGAATCAAGAACACGCTACACAATGCCCAAAGAAAAGTTCGCAATAAGAAAAACAACTGCCAAAGATAATTCAAACATGTAGATGCAAACTGCCAACTTGCCAACTATAATTAAACCTCCACACGCTATAAAGAGATCCACACACCATATTAGAAGTCGTGTCAACACGCCACGTCAAAAGCCATGTCAACATGTCGCATTAGAAGTTGCCACAACATATTCCCGGATGAGAACAACAACGGGAAATAACCGCAACACTAGATGGCACAATCTCTAAAACACCAAGAAAACATTCCTCATCACTAGAGAATGCCACAACCAAGACCAAAATCTGAATCCACCTATATGAGTAGTGGCACAACTTCAACCCTAATTTTTGGGATAGAAAGCACTCCAAAAAGACAAAAAACTACAACTCTAAAATTGCTAACTTCTCTACAACACAGTACAACTGCAACAAAACAATAGACATCTAGACCGGATAGACTTCCAGAAATAAGGGTATAACACAGAGGTATTGTAAAATACCATCTTCACATGACCACATGATACATACATGTCTTCCACTGTTTTGAAACCATACATGATACATACATGTCTTACACTATTCTGAAATAATACAGGATATATACCTATCTTCCACTACAATGTAGTTCAACACTAAAAATGTACTTGTCTTCCACTATACTGTAGGTTCAGCATACAAACCCACATCACCAAGAATAGAAAACTTCCGAACCACAAACAACGCTTGAGGGAACACAAAATCAAACTCCTCTCAACACTAGAAATCTGACTAAACTATAGGTTCAACATACAAACCCACATCACCAAGAATAGAAAACTTCCAAACCACAAACAAAGGTTGAGGGAACACAAAATTAAACTCCTCTAGAACACTAGAAACAATACATTTGACATCAATGACAACAGACAACAATCATATATTTCTCACACTTCTAAATGTAGATACATTTAGCTCACTACTTCCGGTAATCATTAGGCATTTCACTTACATGCTTCATACACCAAAATGTTTCCACTACATGCTCACATTCCAAATGATTTGATCTTCCATTTATATCCCCATCAAGCTCAAATAATCTACTCCAAATCAGTCATGATGAAACATATGAACTGGAAATGTACAGCACCCACATACTTTGGCCGCATGCACATTCACAGTAAATTGGAAGCAAACCAAACCAAGGGATAAACAAGACCCAAAACTCATTGACACGCTTCCCCAAGCTGGTGTAAATTCCAAATCAATGCCACATTCTGTGAGTTGGAATCTCTAATTTGCCCAAATGGGTATTCCAACAATTCAAAAACTTTGAAAAGAAACTAGCAGAAAAGAAATATTTTTGGGTGATGCAAGATTGCCCAGACACTGTTGGATGTTCCTACATCACTCTTCCTATTCTACACTAATATGCACCAGGGTGTGCATTGGTCCAAGGTATTATATGATCATTCTTATCTGGATCAGTGCTTGGCGACTTCCTCATAGGGGGAGCAGCATAAGTTTTTTAGGGGGAGTTTTGCCCTATGTCTTTGATGTCAAAGGGGGAGAAGAAAAGAGGTCTTGATGTTGATATTGAGTTGTTTGGTTTGTCATTGATGAATGTTGCCATCAATGACAAAGGGGGAGATTGTTGCGAATGTGATGTTGTCGTTGTTGTCGATTACATTAATGGTTGTCATTGATGTCAACATACTTTGGTTGATTGGATGAGTTTTGTTTTAATGCCTTGGTGATCCGGATTGGCGCGCTTCGGATGTTGTGTTGTAATGATCTATCTTTGGTCAAGTTTATCCTAGTCACATTCGTATTGTAACATAGTGAGATTCTCCTTTAGGTCGGTCTCATCTGGAAATTGGTTAATGTGCTTCAAAAATATAGTATGCATTGTAACGTGTAAATTCTATACTTTGGCTCTGGATATTAAAGTAAATGGGTAGCATGTTATTTTGAGCAAGGAGTTTCTGTGTGGTCCACGTTTCATTCCTTTCCACTACGGGAATATTTTTTAGTGACCTAATTCAAATTGTGTTTGGCCAACTTACAAGATTATGAAGGCACGGAATGGTATAAGTAAAAGATGATTGTGTTCAATGTTCATATGTGTGGAAGGATGCAAATTTGAAAGGAAAAATTTAGAAATTGTTAGGTATGCAAAAGTGTGCGACCGGAGCGACCTTCCAGTGTTGCAGTTGGTGACAGCCATTTCAATGGTGGATTCCCTTTCATTATTCTTCTTTTGGCAATGAGCCTTTTTTGGCTAGTTGTGATAACCGGGCAGTGAGCCCACATGCAATGAGTAACTTGGCAATGAGCCACCCTTTGTAAAAACCACCTTAACCAGTGTTTTGTTATTGAGAATTAGCATTCTCCGTGGTTTTCCCATCTTGGGCTTTCCACAAAAAAAATTTGGTGTTCAATGTGAATGGTGTTCTTATGTGCTTTCATGTTCATATTTGTTTTATTTATCTGATTGAATTAAGGTTTCTCCAGCTCAATTAAGATTAAGAAAACAAAAATTATGATAACAGATTCAACCTCCCCTCCCCTCCCCTCTCAGTTATCCAGACTGTTCAACACATTTCATACATGTCTTCAACAATCAACTCCATCTGTCTTCAACAACTAGCTTCATATATCTTCAACCCATAATACATGAAAAACTAAATGTAATTGTTATTAGAACAAAAGGCATAAAATAGATGAACGATTGTTTAAAGAACTTGATGTTGTAGGAGTTCTTTATAAACTTCAACATTCATTGTTAATCATCTACCATCTTTGTACATGTTTGCATGTGAATCAAGTGATCCCACAATTGTGGTGTTATACTTTTCAGCCAAGCATGACATTGAAACCAACATTTTAAACTAAGTCTTCACTTTCTGACACATAATAGCTAAATTGTTAGGAATTTGACGATAATGCAAACTAGTGATTTATGAGATTATGTATGTAGATTCTAAATATTTTTTTTCTAAATATTGGAATTAAATTGTATAATTGTTTACATAACTTGGTTTTATAGTAAACAAAATTTCTAAAAGTGACATATATGACGTTGCACATATTTTTTTCTACAAAGATTGAAATTTTGATTTTTTCAATTTAGATTTACAACATCAAATATATAATGCTTTCATGTGTTTTGTTGAACATTTTTTTTAATTAAGTTTTGAAGTCGAGCATATTATAATTTAGACATAAGAGTATGACTTTGCACATAACTTGTTTTGTATGTATCAAAATTCTTTTTCTTTTGTTGGAACAAGGACATCAACACCTAGTGCATAGATGTTTTTTAGAATTTTTTTCACTAATTTACTATTTTCCCACATGTATAGTACAAAGAACTTGTTCAGTGAAAAACCTACACTCACTAAAAAAAAAATTTATAATAAAACTAGGGGACATTTTCCTTACATGAGATTTTGTTCATATTCTTCTTTGAGAGCAATTTGCATTTTCTTTTTTGGG
This sequence comes from Chamaecyparis obtusa, assembly GCA_027943335.1. Lineage (NCBI taxonomy): Eukaryota > Viridiplantae > Streptophyta > Pinopsida > Cupressales > Cupressaceae > Chamaecyparis > Chamaecyparis obtusa. The sequence continues at coordinate 1,626,309 of BSBK01000210.1, read as the reverse complement.
GGGGAAGTTTTGTCCTACTAGAATTTTTCACTTTCTTCATTTCTAAAAGATCACATGATATGGATACTTAACTTGGCCTAGTAGCCAAAATCTATCATTGCATCTTTGTACATATTTGCACATGAATCGGGTGATTCCACAATAATGTGTTACACTTTATGGCCTAACTAAACATTGAAATCCAAAAATTTCAAACTAAATCTTCACTTTCTAACACATATAGCGACTTAGCGGTTAGGAATTTGAAGATGATGTGAACTAGTGATTAGTAAGAAGTTTTTTGTAGATTCTAATTTTTTAAAAAAAAATTGAACTAAATTGTAATTTTTAATGTAACTTTGAATAACATTTTTTTATAGTAAACAACATTTTTGAAAAGTGATGTTTATGGCATCGCACATAACCTTTTTTCTAAACTTGGATTTACAACACCAATATCTAATAGTTGCATTTGGTTTTGTAATGTTTTGTTTTCTATAAAGTTTGAAAGTCAAACCAATTATAATTTAGACATAGGTGTATGTCGTTACGCATAGCTTGATTTGTATGTCGTTATGCATAACTTGATTTGTATGTATCAAAAAAAAAAAAAAAATTCCTTTTTTGTTGGAACAAGGACATCAATACCTAATGCACAGATATTTTTTTAGATTTTTTTCACTAATTTGCTATTTTTCCACATGTATAGAACAAAGAACTTGATGTTTGGTGAAAGCCTCTGTTTACTAAAAATAATTATATGTGTGTGTGTGTACAAGATATACTTTATGAGGGCTACAATCCTACAAGTAGGTTTATCAAGTTGATTCGATTTGGACCCTCCACCCAAGCTTTGAAAGTCAACATAATGAGGAAAGATGAGGATGGAGCGAGAGACCTAGTCAAGGATGTTTTCTCGAAGGTACCTTCAAGAAAACATGTTATTTACTTTCAAACAAAGGTACCTTTGTTTGAAAGTAATTTTCTCAATGTAAAAATCCATTAAAACCTTCGAGCAAGTACATCTTTGAACGAAGGTCCACCTTCAAACAAAGGTCCTTACCTTCGAACAAAGGTCCATACTTTTGCTCAAAGGTTTTAATGGACCTTCAAGCAAAGGTAATTGCAAAAATTTTCCTCTCTGCTAGGAAAAAGTTTGTATAACAAGTTTGTAACCCATTATTGTTGGTTCACCCTCTCTCATTCTCCTAAGTTGCACTTAATTGGAACGCTGGTGGGAACAAGGATATTACCTAATTAGTTAACCTTCTAGGTCATCTTAACGCTAGTTGAATTAGGTACACATAAGATGCTTATCACCTTATGTCTCATATCATATGATTAATACACTTGTCATAAGCTTATGCAATCCCATGGCTCGCCTTGGTTTATATAACCCAAGGGTTCCTTTTTTATTCTCAACTTGATCTTCGTACAAATATATTTTGTATCCTTTGATGGAATAACATTATTCTCTCATATTTGATTTCTATTGTGCTTTCATTAAAGCTCCTAGATCTTGAGTGGTTGCATCTTCTGCCAAATCTTGCATGATATAGACATTTTACACCAACTATTCACTCTATAAATTTGAATATTAAAAATCACAAACCACAAAAAATATCAATTGAATCTAAAACTTAATCTATTACTTTTAGCACAATGGTGATTCCTACATGAAACCGCCAAAACTGAAATACAGGTTTTCCTCATAAAATCAATCTTTGTTGCACACTAGTAATCCCTAGATGGAAGTACCCTGGAAACTAAGATGACTACTATCCTCAAATCTTTCAAATTTTGAAAGGCCTATATTTTTAGGAAATGGAATGAATGTGCAATCATTCTTTAGCAAGGAAAATACCAAAAAGAATGTAATGTATTTTTTGAAAACTATTTTCCTTTTTTAACTTGTTTTAAAACTATTATAGGGGGGTAATCAATTTTTCCCTTTTTAGCTGCTTTTTGAAAAAACATTTTTTTACTTGTTCAAAATACCACTTTTTGTTTTATTATTATTTTTTTGAAAAAACAAACCATTAATTTTTCATAAAAATATTATTTTAATAAAATATCATAAGGTACTCTACGACCACTTTCCAACACCTTGACTCTAAAGATATTTTATCTACACACTTGAAACACCTTTTTAAATAATTAAACATTAAACATATGTGATCATTTTCTTTTTGACAACTTTAATATTTATTTATTTAATTAACTTTTCATTTTAAATCATTCCAAGATAAAATAAAATACATATTAAAACAAGTAATAAAAACATTCTAATTATTCCCAGCGTCTTAAAGTGCATAGAATTTTAGTCCATGAAAAGTTATCCAAAGACTATGGACTTCTTCAAGAAGTTTAGAGTGCTTCTAAAATATTGGATTTACACACAAAATGTACTTTTGTGAATGTCTTGGCTCCAAAAATTTACTACTGCTATCAGAATGTCTATTTGAAAAGCTAACACTCAAAAAAAAAAGACATTTCCAAGAATGTTGTAATAGGTTTAAAAAAAAGAGCCTAACATATAACCAAGATTCCCTCAAACTACTCCATCAAAATTTGATTTGAAGAAACTGTGGCGTGTGTAAATTATTTTACTTCCTTAAATTCAGTATACTTAACACCAATATTACCATTTCTATATTTGGAGTCATTTTATCATCGACGAAAACAAATATCAAAATAATTCATCATTGCTTTCCTTGGACATTAATTTTTTACTTAAGAAAAAAGTTCATTAATTTTAAATTAGATTTACTGAAGTTGTATAACCGTTACGTATTTTTTTCTAAATTTAATTATTTAGTGCTGTCTCCAACTATTCACCTACCATTTTTAACAAAAAAGGTATATATCCATCACAATCCTCTTCTTGTAATAATTTGAATATACAATGACAATGTAATAATTAAGGGACGGCTTCATAATGGATTCAAATTGAGAATAGTTATGGACAATGATCTAATCAGCCTCTTCTAGGTCTTGTCGTACTCCTTGTCCTATATCCTATCTCAGCATTTCCTCTAATAGCTTGAACACAGAGTTGACTGTCTCAGCTGAAGTGGAGTCCTATTCCGAACATTAGTAAAATTGCCCATTCAAAATTAAATGACGCTCACATTTGTACTTCAGCAAAATTGTCCAGGCAGCTACCAGCTAAATACAGTTGAGCCTATCTAGGAAAGTGCATATCTAGAAAGTCGTAAAACTCAACCTACCCGATTTCGTTTGAGATGATTATTCATGAATATCTTATCCAGGATTATCCTAGAGAAAAAAAAATGTTAAAAAAACCAAAGCTAATTCCATGGTGAGCCCGAAAGGAGGGGTCTCTACGGTCTAGTGATAAGGATAGAAACTAGAAAGGGAAAAAAATGAAACCAGCCCAAGTAAGTCCACGGAATTGTCAAAATGCCTCAGAAAGCAATCCAATGGGCAAAATGCTATGAATAATGAGTTCAAAACTCCTCTAATACTTGTAGTGGCAGTCCCCATAATCAAAAGTAAACAAAGCGACGACTACACACCTATTTGTCAGCCACAAGATTATTGTCAGAACATTATTTTTATGTTACACATCCTTCTTTCATCCGGATGTAAACCAGGTGTTCAGACAAGCAATGCATATTTAGTTATTTAGCAGGTACTTCATGGAAAATGTCATAAACATAGACTTATCATTAAGTGATTTCCAGATTCTATGTAAGACGATGGCCATGATTGAATGTAACATCAAAAATGTTTGCTCTAACGTCCTTTGTGTTAAGGATATAAAGATTACCAGGTTTCAATGGCAAGCACACGAGTAGTACTCAGATAGATTTTTGTCCAACTAAACATGAGGATGAGAATAAACGCCTGTTTTGTGGTTTCACCCCTTGGTTAAAGTCATAAATCCTTCGTTTTGGTTCTTGAATAAGGGGGGGTCCAATGGAAAAAACCCAAAAAGTTGTGAAATTCACTCTTTTCAGTTTTAGCCCTAGGTGTTTCAAATTGATTATGGACGCTTGTATGCAGAATATTACTAGATAATGGTATATAATCCTTAGAGCTGTTAGCCAGATGGATGTTACGAATAGAAGCAGCACTTCAGCATATTACAGTTTGTTTTACAAGGATCAAGCTAAATGGTTATCTAGGTGACAGGAAAGAGAAATAATAGCTTAAGTGTAGCTTAGCTAGGAATTAAGAGAATTGAGGAGTGATCTCTTCAACCTAGAGAAACAAATGAAACCTTGCAAACTGGAAAGTTGACTCAAAACTTATGAACGGTTAAGAACCGAGAGAGCTAGAATTTATGAAAAAACTAAACATTATATTTTATACTTTAAAGTAAAAGCATAGCTTCTAATTGAATTATAGCAGATGAAGTTTTTAAGGGGGAAATATCTCAGGTAAAACCCATCACATAAAGACCATAGAACCGTTTTTAGCTAGAACTTCCCTCTGGAGAATGGAGTAGTCTATGCTGATTCCCTTTCCTCCTATTCATTGTACATCAGATTAAAATAGTTTTTCATATTAATGGTATCAAAAGCCCTTTTGGTCGGTGCAATGTGCAAGGCCCACTCTTTCAGGATTACCAGCTATGCAATTTCCAAAGACTATGCTGCATGTGGCTGATTATGTAAGAAGAAAATGTCTTAAGATTATGAAGACCCCCAATCGCAGTACATTAGGAACATCTCCTGTATGAGATGAAATGTATGCAAATAAAGCTGAAGGCTTTTCTGATGGGATCCAGCGCACTAACGCTGGTATGAGATGAAATGAATGCAAATAAAGATGAAGGCTTTTAATGACATCCACAATTCTAAACAGAGCTGAGTAGAAGGGCTTTTACTCTTGGAGATAATTGCACAATAAAGAGCAATTGCTTTGCTGGATTGACAGTTTGTACACATCTCTCAGTATTTATAATTATGGATTTAATATAGCTTCTTAAGCTGGCAAAATGATTTAACTGATCAACTTGCTAAAAATATAATTAGATGCACGAGAGCATACTTGTAGAAGAGTAGAAATGGAATTATGGGAAGCCTATTCTATACTACGAGTCAAGGATGTTGCATGGGAATACTAGACCAATCCCTTTTGTTTCTTCATGATTTAATAGGAAATGGACACAGCAAGAAACATATACCGAGTGGTGAAAAGTCAGGCCATACGAAAATCAAGCGCCTTCTACATTATGAGTTCTTACCTCATTCATTAAAATATGTTTGCCATGCCAGATAGATTATTTCTCCGCTGACTAATAAATCTTTCATTGCATAACGATGTCAAAATAATGATATAATGCAAATAGGTCTTCTAGCATCATCAGGTTTCTTTGTTTTTTGCAGATTAGATAATGTTAGAATAAACTGCCTTGTTCCTGGATCGTCTTCTTTGGGAGATGGATAATGGATTGACATGTTAGGGAAAATTTAACGGTTGTCCAGAATTATTTCCTTTTAAGACAGGTACGCAAGCTTCAATTCAAGGAGATAATGCCTTTTAAAATGCACCTGAAAATTTTCTGAACCTCAAGGAAAATTTAACTGCTCATATTGTAGTCAGAATAGATACAATATGGAGAGATATCGACTCTCTAGAGTTAGGATCTTAGGGACATCTTATTGCGTGCCCATCAGTTGACATTGTTGTTTTACTAAAGGAATGTGACCGTGAATCAAACTGTGTCTTCTAACACACATGAAATGCTTCTACAAGAACAAGTGTTCAACCTTGTGAAAATCATAGGTACTTAGACATTCATAAGATGTAAACAATCACCCAGTAAATGGTTTTAACACTTCTTGATCCAAACTAAATCCAGACAAGAATCGTAAATCTAATCCATCTAGAAGATAATTTTAAAAAAAGCAGTAATGTTCTAAATTGCTTGTTTACTAACCTTATTTTTGGACGAGAAGCTGCGACAGGGTGAAGCAACAACACACAAAATGAAGCTTCTTTGGGCCACTTGCATAACAACTGAGGAGGAAGGATACGATGCCGAAGATTTGACATAATTGCCTGCTGCTCTGGTTCTGAGCTAAAAGTGCAGAATAACTGTAACAAGACAAATTAAATTTGGGTAGAGCTAATCCGGTTTCAGAGTAAACTTTTCATATTGAGAATGCTATTAGCATACCATAAACAATAACTGTTATATTCCTTAAGAAACAAATTGATGCTGCTGTGAATTATCAGATTTAGTTTGGTCATTGTCTCATACCTCGAAAAAGAGAACACCCAAACAATAAATATCCGAAGAGAATGAAATCGATCCCCCAGATAGCTCCTCTGGAGTGGTGTACCATTTCATTTCCATAAGCAATATTTGCTTCAATGGGAAGCGGTTGGTCCTATCTTCAACATTCTCATCTTCATTCATGTTGTCCATGTCCTCTTGATTAGTCCCTTCCCCTGAATCTGAATCCGTTACATGTGGAATAACATGCATTCCACCAACATCGTCTAATTTTTCACTGTAATCACCTGCAGAGATTAACCTTCCAGGCAGTCTGGAGACATCTGTGTTAGCATCTCTAAGTAATAGCTCCTGACATCCACCTCCCCTTGTTGAAATGTCTCTTGCACGGGCTTGATGGCTTGCCATGTGAACTGAAGCTGTTTGATCAACTTCTCGCCCTGTTCTTGAAATGTGCCCCTTATTATTACCATGTTGCCTCAAATTATAGGTTGTGGCCTGTCCTGGAAGTGTTTGAGGCAACCTTCCAGTGGAGTCATCTGAAGAATCAGAACCTGAGCTTGTACAAGAAGCAGATTCTATAAATGAAACTCGATTAAAAGAGGATAGCGTGAAACAGGAGGGCCGAATGTTATGCAACACAAGTCCTTCCGAATGTGCAAGACTTACAATCTCCAGGATTTGCTTAAATATGTGCAAGCATTCCAATCTATTTACAATTCTATTAGGCATATTCAACCATTCTCTTAGGCTAATATCCTCCTCTTCCAAATCATCCATACAGGGTTGCGTAGGGGTTGGGTTCCGAAAAGCAGATACATGTTGCTGATTCTCAAGGTTGCCACAAGGGCTTCCTGCACATTTCTCTTCTTGTTCGGACTGACTACAGCCAGTGTTAGAAGCATCTATTGACATATCATTGTTGATACTGGATTCTCCAGAATAATAAAATTCTCTCTGCCCAGATTGCTCCCTATTCAACCCTTGGAAACCGTCCATTCCAGAATTCCAAACGCTAAGGGTTATGAAGGACCTTGCCTACAATAATTCAGGTTGGTGTTCCACCTTACGGCTACTAATTTATGACCTATACTAATTTCTATTTTTATGAAAGACTTCACAGGAGTCAAAAACCAGTTCCACATTGCAACTTCTGCCAAAAACAACATTTAGAAATGAACCATAAAACCAAGGATTAAAAACTTAAAGCCCTCTGGGTGTTCCTACTGTTCCAATAAAAGGTTTTGCCTTATGCGAAGCCCTTTTATGTCTCCATTTCAAAAAACCCCTCTATTTTCCCTTATGCGCCTTATTTTGCTTCTGAAGCGGAAAAGAAACTGCAGTGACACATCCACATTCCTCCAATTCATCTAAAACACTGATCCACCAAAACTTTGTCCCACAAGCAAGTTCATTCACAATCTTGATATATTCCTCTCAGATGTGTATAAACTCCTCAAACACCAAAGAAGACCCTATGCAAACCGCCCATGGTTAAGCTGATCTATAAACGGGATAGGTGATCTCTGAGGAAGTCGGCAAGTCTCAACTACCAAGTACAACTCCAAGCTACAATGAGTAATAGCACATTGCAATGGTTCACTTGGATAATTTCATATCCACTGCTTCTCTCCTGCAACCATGACCCCATGCAATAAGTATCATTTACTCTGCATTCAAGCTCATAGAAATAGGTTATTCCCAACCACTGCTGATAGTGATAAAAATTGACCTGATTCTAAGACCTAGCTGATTCCCAATAAAAAAATGATATTTACTAAGCCAAAAGATAACTGAAACATCCAAATTTAAGTCCCAACCAAAAACCAAAATATAAGAGAAATCTCTCGTGTAAATCATAAGGACTTCAACATAACACCCCTCCTACCTTCCGCTTGCTAATAAAAATAACCAAACCCTTTAAATACACCAATCTATCATTCAAAACAAAATTCAAACACTATAACAACAACAATAATAACATCATTGAGGGGCGAGAGTGCCAGGATTAACATGAAGTTAATTTAACATTCCCCGATGCTTGAAATGTTAAATACTCCGTGCACAAAATGTAAATCTCTTAAATAAAAGATTGAGATCTTTACAAACTCAACAATTTACATGATCACACCGTCGAAAACCCTGAGAAGAACTGTATAAGAGAAGACAGAGCCCAGAATATGATAAAGATATCTTTACAGAAAACAAGGCACAACCTCAAGTGGTGGAGCACCCCAGAACGCAGAGCATTCATTTCCAATCCTATCTTCTCAACAGTAAAGGGACTGGACACACTCAATCCAAAACGAAATAATATATAAAAAAGGCAAATTTTAAATAAAAACTACAAGCACAGAAACAAAATCCTTGAATAAAGAAACAGACCTGAAAGTGATCCGATAAGAAGTTTGAGCTACGAGCTTGCTTTCATTGGCCTACCTTGCCATAAACTAATCAAAAAACTATGGCCTTTGTATTTTAAAGATGCCGGTAAAATCATTCAATCGATGTGGCGGATAAAGAATTCTGTATAGGGATGAACTTTTTCCCATTTTATCATAAATCTGAAGGAAAATTAAAAACCAGAAGCAATGTACGAAGGAAAACTGACCTCAGGAAATGAAGCGAGTGGTCCAGGTCAGACATAGAAATAATAATAAACTAATAAATCTATGTTATCTGCAACAGCCACATATTTGTACGAGGTGCAGAGACTGTAGCAGTAGCAATAGAGGCTGCTGACAAAAGAGCGCCTCCAAATTCACCGCTAAAACCTGGGGACCAAACTAGATAGAAAAGGCTGTGATCAGGGATGTTTGTTTTCCGCCTAATTTCTGTAATTGCAAAATTTTCTTTTCTTGTCTATTTCCTCCTCCTCAGCTTTTCTATCCGCCTGCACTCTGAATTCCTCATACGTGGCTTCACCAGCGCCATGAAACCATTTGCCTAGCTGGCAGAGCATAGGGAAAAAGAAATGATATCGAAGCGTATATATACGAAACCGTATATTCTGCTTCTGACACAAAATCCGTACGTATTATTATTTTATTTTACCACGGCGATCAATTTCAAGGACTTTCTATATTTGCGCGACAAAACTATAGCTGGGGATTGGACCTTCCCCCAAGTGGTAATAAACACGTTGACGACACGTTTAAAAATAAATAAATAAATGCGTCTAGGGAGACTATGTGATTGGATTATTCATTTATTTATGTTCTTTTTCCATCGACTACTTAGGGATTTGTTATAACAACTTTATTTTTCTTCCAAAATGATTTGATTGGGGGACGATGGAGATCTTAATACTTTATTTATTACTTAGGGATTTGTTATAACAATGAAAGATAAGGAAATTTTAAATTTGTGGTGAGGTTTTGACTTTATTTTTCCTTCAAAATGATTTGATAGGGGGATTATGGAGATCTTAATACTTCACTATTATTGAGATTAATTATTTGTAAAAAAATATTTAGAAATGATGTAAACAAGATACTATTCTATTATAATTTTGGTTTTGAGAATGATGAGATATTAGCAAAACATAAGGATAGCACAAAGGAGGTTCATAAGAATTGATTAAAGGAGATTATAAGAAATAAGAATTGAGCATCTTGAGAAGAAGAAAGGTTAATGTAAGAGCTAAATGAAGTCTGGAGAGATACAGAGGTAATGGACACTAAAGCGAGCACATAACATAACATAACATGAAATTGTAAGGGCATGAAATTTTTATATTACAATGACAATGGACTAACTGAATATATGTGATTATCAAATGGGGTTGCATTGGTACAGGTGCTTGTTATGGTACCAATGCAACCCCATTATGATGAATCCGCAATTCTAAGCATAACAATCAAAGGGAGTAATGCAAAGGTATGCAAATTATATTTTTCATAATAAAGCTTACAAGAAGACCATCAAACTTATTCGATCTAGTCATTTTTCAAAAATAAAATCTATAATAAAAAAAAATAATAACAATCAAAATCCAAATAAAGCTCACACACAATAATATGAGACATTGATATACCCTAAGAAAATCCTTTTAGGAAAACCCTAACCTCCAAAGCTTCAAATAATGTATTATTCAATAACTAAAAAGATGACAATGCACTTCCAAGCTTTAAGCTCTATCCAAAGATCCAAAAATCAAACTCGATGATAAATTAACCATAAGATGATGTGAGTAATCTCTTACCTCATATCGCTATTTAGAGGAAGCCATTACATCTAAGCTTACTAGAACCTTCCTAACCACCTTTTCACAAATATTTGATTCATGAATAAAACATTTTCATACCCTATGTAGATGGAGGAAATAGGAATTTATTTTTTCAAATCTTTCCAATATCCAATAATGGAGGCATTCTAGATAAAAACACATGCAAAATGCAAATCAAATAAATAAACACACATGCTTTCAAAGAAACCTCACTCCATTGCCCTCCTATTTGTCAAGGTCTTGTGCTTAGTAATGGATGTTGCCAAAAGCACGTGCACAAGCACCTATGAAGAATGGAGATTTAAGAAATGAATGATCAAAAGATGAACAAAGATTTAAAGATGGATGTAAATACAAGATTGAACTAAAACTAGAATGCAAACAAGCTAAATCACCAAAATCGCCAAATTGCTAGAGTGGATGTTAAGCCAGTTCATGCAAATGATGATGCATGCAAAAGGATGAGAGGAGGGGTGCTTAAATAGATGTCCTCAGGAGGGAATCTCATACCAAGGTGAATGTGAGATAATGGGAGATTAGTGGTATAGGAAGGATAAGCTGTAGGAAGATAATATAGGTGGTAAATGGGGAATTGTAAGTTGTAAGAGGTTTTTATTTAAAATATTTTTATTTAAATAAGTGGAGAATGACATATTTATTTAAATGAATTGATGAATTAATGGTAATAGAATATATATTATTTAATGGATTAATGAGATGAATAATATAATGAATTGTAGGAAAATTTATGAATGATAAGATTATTATAATAGAAGGTAGAATTATTAAATAGTAGATTCACCCAATTAATGGAAAATTTAAGATTGATAAGAGGACAACTTAATGAAAGTGTTAATATGTCTATGTTTTGCCCCTCTTTGAAATAATGTAGCTTGTCACATTGTTTCAAAGAAAAGATTTGTGCTTGCAAATAAAAATTGATTGTTGATTTATGCACTGGAGTTTGACCGGGCATGGATGATAGGTATACCCCCTCAAGAGATTGTATGAGATATCCAAAGGGCAATCTCTCGATAGATCATGGGGAACATTTGGTTTGATGTTGCATGATTGATTAAGCTGCAAGAAATTATAAGATACCGCATTGAGAAAAAGATTTAAGTTAGATGCTTGATAAGTGTAACCGACCAATTGATGTAAATGATTAGGATAACTAGATGGAATGAGTTGATTGGGCTAGTTGGTAGTTGATTTAGATGATTGGGCTAGTTGATAGCCAATAAAAGTAATTGAACTAGTTGATAGTTGATTGTGCATATTAGAATTAATTTGAAGTTATTTGATTGATTGCAGGTAGATAAGATGAGATTGATGTTGATTGATAGGCTAATGCAGGATAGATTAGTTTCAAGTGGATGATATGGTGGTTCAAAGATTAATTGCCGACAGATAAACTGATATGGATGATGATTGTAGGGTAATGTCCTAGTATTGTTGTTGGTTGATAAGATAATTGAGATAATGCGAGCACAAGACAAGTTGTTACAAGGATTGATTGATTAATCGAGGGGCAATGAGATTCCAAGAAGCAAGCTGATTAATTTGAAATTTGATTCAAGAGACATATATTAGATGGATAAAATGATTGAATGGTTCATTGCAACAAGGAAGGAGAAGAAAATAATGAAGATGAGAAGATGATGGAAGATATGATTGATGAATGAATATATGAAGGGAGATACAAATGATGAAATAGGAAATGTAGGTGATGAGAATTATTGTGTTTTTTAAGTGCTAATATAATCATCAAGCTTATTATGGCAACAAGATGAACTTGTTTAGATATTTAGATATATACTCGATCCAAATGAATCAACATGCTTGTTCTATGGAGGAAGACACATCAGACAATCAAGGAATGTCCCAGCTCACACGAGACCCATACCTCCTTGATTATCTTAGACAATCATGTCCTAAGATGAGTCATCATATTACAAAGGAACAATCCACAAGTAGCAAATAAGTGAACATGCCCCATCCTTGCCCTTCTAGTCAAAGACATCTAGAAGATAAAATATCTAGTCAAAGACATTCAAAAGATAAAATATATATTCAAAGACATCTCAAAAAAGCTAAAAGGCATGTCACCAAAGATAAAAATAAAAAATAATCAAAGACAACAAATAAACAATCGTCTTTCTTTATGCAGAAGCAATTCTTGTCACAGTTCACGTGTATAGCCTGAGAGGTTAATAATGATCAAGAGACTTGGTTGGAGGAAGGATCATGATAGTGTATGATGAAGACACAAGATATAAGGTTAATGATGGCATGGTTGCAAGCTATCTATGTAGGTTGTTGGTTGATTCTTATTTTGGTAAGCACAACGTTGCGATGGTGTTTATTGCATATTTTTGGATCTTTTAAATTTGTTTTTAAAAAGTCAATTTTTTAGAGATTTTATGATTATTTTTTGGGGTTTGTAGATAATATTTGATTTTTTGTAATATTTGATTTTTCTAGTATTGTTTTAGGACTTTCATGATTCTTTTAGAACTTTTTATCATTTTTTTATTGTTTTTTAATGATTATTTGACCACTTATTCTCAAGCAAGATTATATTTATTTGCCCTTGATGTCTAGCATGGAATAAGGAATTACGAGGGGAATGAGAGAAATGATGGGTAGGAAATAGATAAGCAAATGATAGAGGAAGTAAAAGTGATTTTCAAGTACTATCTCGTCAAGGTTATCCAAGCTAGGGATTGGGATCTCGCAATGTAAAGCAATGAAAGGTGCATTGACATACAGGTGATGAAATGGCATGAAGGGAATGTGGTCCAAAGGAATGGACATGTTAAGAGGCTCTTGAAAACACATTTTTAATTTTAATGTCCTTAGTTTTGATCAAGATCAAGGGGTAAAGTTATGATGAGGACATGATATTGATAGGATAAGTGAGATCAAAGGTGGTAAGAGATGATGGAGGAAGGAAAGAATAATATAAGGGATAGGGACCATGGGTTCAGACAAGGATAAATAGATAGGATGTGTGATACTCAGTAAGATCCTCAACCTTGTCAAGATCAAATGTGGAAAAGGGGATATGGATGCAAATAGGATAAACAAGGAATGATGTTGGATGAGGGATATAAAAATAATATGGAGGATAGGATAGCATGCCTAAAAGATGCCCCTAGTGTGGAGTGCAAAAGGATAATGGATTACACATGACACTTGTTTGAGCCAGGTTTTCATCACGATACTTGTCCAAGGTGCCACCGAGGTGGTTTTCACACATGGACAAATTTATTTCCCTTTACTCTTTATATTTTTTTCATTTTTTCATTTTTTTATATTTTTATGTTTTTGCTTTTTTTTTTACTTTTTCTAAAAGATAACAGATACATGATAGGAAATGAAGAGCACAAGTATCTTATTCTTTAGATAGTTCCCCTTGAAAGATTTTCTATTGGTTGTACTCTCAAATTCTTGAGGTTACCACTGTTGAAAATTTTGAAGAAGTCTTTTGCTTGTAAGTTGTGGTGCCATGTTTTGGCTTTCAAGCATTCAAATACCTGGTGAGTTTCATGATTTTATATCTAAAGAGGTATATTCCCCACCTTTCTTTCAGCCCATATGATCATTTCTAGCCCCTAGTTTGCAAATTGAAGTGGTTTTGTAAAGTGTCAATTCTAACTAGCTTACAATCTGCATTTGTGCCTAAGTATAATTTAGGTTGAATGGGCCTATTTTTTTTTGGTTGTTTCCTATTCTTCTATTAGGTTTTTGGGTTTTTTGGGTCAATTAAAATATTTTCAATAAACCCCACATTATTTTCTATTGTTACCTTTTTGGTTCATAAGGCCAAGGGTATCGTCATTATTAAAAAGAGGACCAATTTGTTAAATCCTAGCGCCATAAGTGATTAAGTGTTGGCCCTTTTTAATTTTTTGCACCTTAAGTTATAATTTTCCTAAGTCTGTGTCTATGGTCCCTCTTTTATGTTTCAAAATTAAGTGTTTAATCCTTACGTTAAGCAAGACCCTTTGTGCCTTTTAGCAGATGGTGACGTGTCATTTCTTGGTTTTCCCCGCTATCTCGTCATAACGTCACAGTGCATTTTCTTATGCTCGCAGGATGATAGGAGTGTGCCATTTATCCTTTAATGGTTGGTTGGAAATGCTCGAGGGATATTCTATATCATACTGATTTAGAGGATAAAATTCCTCAAAGATATACAACTCTCATGATCTCGTGATCAAAAGTAGTCAAAGATTATTCAGTGTGGGAATGCGAGATGATGTCGCATGTCCTAGACTAGTGAGTGATTGATAGTTAGACCAAGGCATGTAACAAATGGTAGCAACTGATTGGTTGATATTGCAGGAAAAGACTTTTATGATATAGTTGTTGATTATATTAAAGATTAAAGTATTTGCAACTTAAGTGTTAATCTTTAAGCACATGGGTAAAAAACAAAGATGTTCTATCTTGAGTGAAAAGATGCTTGATAGATACTTTGCCTCATTGGTGCTCATAGAATAAAGTGTTACAGAGATCTATGACTCTCGTGATCCCACTATCAAACTTGCTTGAAGATTATTTAGTGCAAGATTGAAAGATGATGTTGTGTGTCTTGGTTCTATAAGTGACTAGGAGCTTAGGACTAGGATTTGTGACAATTGGTGATAGATGGAGGTGATTGATTGGTCAATTTTAATAATAGATTTTTTCTATGATGAAGTTTTAATTATGCTAAGGTTAAAATATTTGCAACTTAAATGGTAATCTATTAGCACATGGGAAAAATCAATGAAGGTGTTTTGGTCCAATAAAAAAGGTGATCAATCTTTATTTCATAAGGACAAGTTTGTGTTGTGAGTGATAGTTAAAGAGAGGAAATAATCGACAGTTCTCATGATCCCATAATCCAATTCAATCAATCTTTATTTTGGCATGGGATCATGAGAACTTACCATGTGTTTGTGGTTGGCCAGTGTTGTTGATAGATGGTGTTGGATGATGATGTGATGACTTGGGTGTTTCTTTTTGTTGATCTATCAACCCATATTCCACAATAGAGGTCAACTTTCAAATAGACCAATGATTTTTGTTTGATTTGCCAACAAGAAAAGGATTGACGATCTGATTGTCCATTATTTTAACATGGGTTATTGTATGAAGTCGAAAGTACTAGACTAAATAAAGTGTGAGGGTTAAAGGATAGTGACTAAAAACTAAATGGAGGAAGGTCATCATATAATCACGGGATTTAAAAGGTGGTTCAAGGTGGGGAGGATTGAGACAAAATGCAATCACATAGAGATGAGAGAGATGGTTTTTAGCAGATTAGGGTAGATTGAAGATGGACATGTGGTAGCATCAAAATAGATCTGGATTGCTTCCTCCTCTCTTATTTTTAGTCTCTTATTTTCTCTTTCTTAGGGTTACGAATTAATTATTTTGGGAGACCATTTCTCTTGGCTCCAAACACTGAGGGTGCCAGTAGAAAGTTCTTATGGGTAGGAGCAATTTTATGAATCTTCCATAGAGCCAGTTTTATGAATCTGGGTTAATTCCTTTTGTTGGTTTTTGATATTTTTAGTTGTATTTATGTTATATGACAAAGATAGCATACATTTTTCAATGAAATTTAATGTTGCTTTAGATCTCTCCAATGTATGACTTAGTTAAGTTTTAAATGCAATAAAATAAAGAGTTATTGTAATTAGTGTCTTCTTGTGAGATATGTGACTTTCTTTTCATGCTTTAATTCAAAGAATTAATTAAAATGGTTGATAGAAGTTGTAGATTTGTTGGGCTTATGCAGGGATTTGATAAGTAGGCTAGGTTGGGATCACTATTAAATAATATTGTAAGACAATCTTCTTAGATCTTAGGTTATTGATGAAACTCTATTATATGATGTTGTACTTCTGATGACTCCAGTGCCCAATGAGATGAGTGACACAAGGGTAGATGGGGCAAGGGGCCAAAGGCACACCCTAACCAAACCCACCTTGCAAAACCACATGCAAAAGCAATAATAACACAAGTGGGAGAGAGAAATGCAGATTACTTTCATAAATTATCTACAAGTTGATTCATACATGTTGAGCTGTAAGGCCTTCCTGGTTTATGCCAGATATTACAATCAAGTACAGAAGTCCTCAAACATGTGAGGATCTACCATAATCTCTAATTTTCTCTCTTTTATCTCCTAACTTCCCTTCCCCTAAACTTTAACCAAACAACTACATTTATACTAGAGACTACCAAACTGAGTCGGCCTTCAAATCCACAATTAACATAAGGAATGACTAGAGGTCCACATGCTTCCCAATGATGGATACCAGCATTAAATCCATGACAAAAATTAACTGTAAGAGTCGGCCTCAATAGGAACTCAAGATAAACAACTCGGTAAATAGGAGTAACCGAGCACTAGACAAGCATCGCCAAGTGCTAGGGGAATTCACCGAGCACCAGAGAGAAAACCGACTGACAATCGGTAAACAAAGGAAACCAAGCAAGACCGAACCAACTTGTTCAAAGAAGGAACCGAACAACAAAAAAAACTTCAAACATCTTTTTGGTGACACAGGATTGCCAAGGACCTGAGATTCTCCTGCATCAGACACCTGGGGTTATTTGAAATGATTCTCTGAATCATGGAACAAGTATGATCCGAGCTGCATCCAACTTAGATTTTAAAAACCATGAACTATCTTCAGTCAGTCTATTCTTCCACTTTACCAGATATTCCATATATTGTTTACCTCTTATACTTTTGCCAATTCTTTGCTCCAAAATCTACTCAACTTCTTCTGCCCGTTTCTTAGGATAATCCATCGATACTGTCATGTCTTCATCAAGTTCATGATACTTATACAAATCAGTAATGTTGAATATAGGTGATATATCCATGTCATTAGGTAACTCAATCTTATATGCATTTCCACTGTCAAATTTCCTCAAAATCTTGCAAGGTCTAAACTTCTTCATTTTCAGCTTCCTATATGCTCCAACAGGAAATCTGCCTTTCTTCAAATGAACCATCACTTCATCACCAACATCAAAAGTATTATGTCTTCTTGATCTATTAGCTCTGTCTTTGTATTTCTGATTACTCATTTCCAACTTATGTTTCACATCTTCATGCAATGTCTTCATGTACTCAGCAAGTTTTACCCCTTTAGCACTTCTCTTTTTTTCATCAACAATGTCTCTCAAATCTGATATACCTCTTGGTTGTATGCCATTTCAAATCTCAAAAGGTGTTTTTCCAGTACTCCTATTCACTAAATTATTGTATGCAAACTCTTCTTGTGCCAACACAAAATTCCAATTACTTGGTGTGTCTCCAACTAAACATCTCAAAAGATTACCCAAGCTTCCATTCACAACTTCAGTCTGTCCATCAGTTTGTGGGTGAAAAGTAGAACTATATTTCAACTTGGTGCCAAAATTTCTCCAAAGGGTCTACCAAAAGTATCCAACAAATTTAATGTCTCAGTTAGAGATAATACTCCTTGGTAATCCATGTAATCTAACAATTTCCTTAAAGAAAAGATCTGCTACATGTACTACATCTAATGTCTTTCTACAAGGTATGAAATGTGCCATTTTAGAAAATCTATCCACAACAACAAATATAGAATCATTACCTCTTACTATCTTTGGTAAGCCAAGAACAAAATCCATACTGATGTCAATCCAAGGTTTCTCAAGTACAACAATTGATGTATACAATCCAGTATTCTGACTTACTCCATTTGTAACTTGACAAATTCCACAACTTCTCACAAATTTATAAACATCTTTATACAACTGTGGCCAAAAGTATTTCTCCTTAAGCAAATTCAATGTCTTATCAACACCAAAATGTCCAGCCAAACCACTACTATGTTTCTCCTTTATCAAATTAGTTATCATCGCTCCTCTCGGTATACACAACTGATTACCTTTAAACAATATACCTTCTTGCATAAAATATTCATTCCATTTAGTACTCGGTTGGTCTTGAATAGGTGCTCTGCACTTTCTCCATGGATCAAAAAAATCAGGATCAAATTCATAAGAATCTAGATCATGTCATCAAAGCCAAGAACTTCAATTTTCATCTCGGTCATCAAAGATCTTCTTCTACTCAATGCATCAGCAACTCGGTTAGTGACTCCACTCTTATGCTTTATCACAAATGTATAACTCTGTAAATACTCAACCCATTTCATATGTCTCTGATCAACTTACTCTAACTACCCAAAGACTGTAAAGCCTTATGATCAGTATATAACAAAAATTCATTCGGTATTAAATAATGTCTCCATTTCTTTAGTGCTTGAACAATAGCATAAAATTCTTGATCATACATAGAATATTTCCTTTTTGCATCATTCAAATTTTCACTAAAGAAAGCAATAGGTTTACCTTCTTGACTCATCACAGCTCCTATTGCACTTCCACTTGCATCACATTCTACTTGAAATAACTTATTGAAATCAGGCAATGCCAAAACAAGCAATTCAACAACCTTTTGCTTCAGAGTCTCAAAACTTTTATCAGCTCCATGTGTCCACTTGAATTCTCTTTTATCTCCTCTCATAGTTTCAGTCATAACATTACAAATTGAATTAAAATTCCTTATGAACTTTCGGTAAAAACTTGCCAAACCATGAAATGATCTTACCTCACTATAATTCATAGGTGTAGGCCAATTCAAAATAGCTTCAACATTTTCAGGATCCATTTTCAAACCATCAGCTGAAATCACAAATCCCAAATACACAATCTCCTCTTTCATGAATGAACACTTTTTCAGATTTATCAACAACTTTTCTTCTCTCAACCTCTACAAAACTTGTCTAACATGAAACAAATGTTCTTCTCTGGTCTTACTGAATATCAGAATATCATCAAGATATACAATCACAAAATTTCCTAAGAATTTCTTCAAAACTTCATTCATCAATCTCATAAAAGTACTCAGTGCATTAGTTAAACCAAAAGGCATAACCAACCACTCATACAAACCTTTTGTCTTGAAAGCAGTCTTCCATTCATCACCTTCTCTGATTCTAAATTGACAATACCCACTTTTCAAATCAATCTTGGTTTAAAATACTTTGCTCCAGTCAAAATATCCATTATATCATCCATTCTCAGTTTAGGAAACCTATATTTCACTGTTATCTTATTGATTTCTCTGGAATGAGTACACATTCTCCATTCTCCATTCTTCTTAGGTGCTAATAAAGTAGATACTACACACAGACTCAAAATTTCTCTGATCAAACCTTTTTGTAACAATTCTTGAATATGTCGGTTCAATTCCTGATTCTCGATAGGTGTTAATCGATGAGGTGCCTTATTCAGTAAACTAGCTCCAGGGATTAGATCCATGCAATGATCAATGCTTCTCTTTGGTGGAAAACCATCAGGTACATTATCAGAAATGATTTCACTATACTTGATGAGTAACTTATCAATCTCCTCAGGGACACTATTCTCTATTTTCTTACTCAGTTTGTTAGGAATCACAGCAAAACATACATCATTCTTCTTTAAATCCTTAACAAACTTTCTTCCTTTCATTAAGAAAACTTTCACCAATGTGCAAACATTACTAATAGGTTCTTCAATCAAAGGTAACAAGATTTGTCTTCTTCCATCAGCCCAAATAGTATACTTATGCAATCTTCCATCATATATAGCATGTCTATCATATTGCCAAGGTCTACCCAACAAAATATGACAAAAATCCATAGGCATGATATCACATAACACCTTATCATAGTACTTTCCAATTTTCAAATTCACATAACATTGTTCACTTACCAAGAATGTATGCTCATCTTTGATCCATGAAATTTGATAGGGCTTCGGATGTTCCAATCTTTTCAACTGCAACTTTGTGACCATTTCCTTAGATGCCAAATTCTCTGAGCTACCACTGTCAATGATTACCTTCCAAACTCTATCTGAAACTCTACATCTGGTCTTGAAAAAAAATTTCCTTACTGGGTCTTCCTTTTTTACTTTCATTCCAAAGTGCTCTCCTTACCATCAAGTTATTTTCCTTCTCAGGTTCATTTGGTGGCTCTTCTTGCACCAATGCATTTCTACTTCTACCAGCCTTCTTACTTGCATGTGTACACTCAAATGATCTATGTCCTTCTTCTCCACAATTTTAGCAAGTTCCTTAGAAACCACCTCTATTATAACCACCTCGGTAGTTACTGCCTCTGCCTCTAGATGAACTTTCACCTTTCCACTCGGTCTTACCTTTATCCAAATTTTTCTTTTCAGTTCAGATCTACTATTTTCACCATGAGATCTACCTCTTCCTCTAGGGAATCTACCACCTCTACCTCATTGTCTTTGCTCATGTCTTTTATTCAATTTCTCCTTAGCTTTCAATGAAAATTGATAAGCCTCATCAATGTTCTCCAATTTGACTAAACTGATTTCTTCTTGGATGGAAACTCTCAAACCATTCAGGTATCTAGCAATTCTTTCCACATCATCTTCATCATGTCCAGATCTAATATCTAATCTATAGAATTCCTTAGTATATTCTTTTACCGAGCTATCTTTCTATCTTAAAATTTGCATTCGCCTAACTAGGTTAATCTGATAATCACAAGGTAAGAACTTTCCCTTCAATTTATTCACCATTTTATTCCATACCTTGATTTTGTCTTTGCCTTTCCTCTTTCTATCCAACTACAGATGTTCCCACCATAAGGATGCATGGCTTTTCAACTTTGTGCTTGCAATTTTCACTTTCTTATCTTCAGGTATATTCTCCTACTCAAAGTACTTTTCCATCTCGGTGATCTAGTCCACCAATTCATCAGAATCCAATTTTCCACTATACTCAGGAGGATTAAAGTGTGGTGTAGACTTTAGACTTGTCAAAGCCTTCAAGAATCTTTCCTTGCCCTAATCCATAATAGGTGCAAGTTCCACATTAGCTTGCTCCACCTTAATTTCATCATCGCTAACATCTTCAAGATGTCTTCCTCTACTCTGGGTTGTCTCAACAACTTCAAATCTAGCAGCAAGTTGTCTCAACATGTCTGCCAATCCCTGATCCACATCTCGCCTCCCACGAACCATCTTGAAAACCCTCTGTAATTGTAGGTCAGATCGCAATCTGCCACCCCATAACAAATCAACTAGGGCTTCACGAGAAGGAACCTACAAACCTAGGTTCACAAACCTAGATCTAGATCTCACCTTGCTCTGATACCACCTGATGCAAGGGTAGATGGGGCAAGGGGCCAAAGGAACACCCTAACCAGATCCACCTTGCAAAACCACACATGGAAGCAATAACAACACAAGTGGGAGAGAGAAATACAGAATACTTTCATATATTATCTTCAAGTTGATTCATACATGCCAGGCTATAAGGCCTTCTCGGTTTAGGCCAGATATTACAATCAAGTACATAAGTCCTCAAACATGCGAGGATCTACCATAATCTCTAATTTCCTCTCTTCTATCTCCTAACTTCCCTTCCCCTAAACTCTAACCAAACAACTACATTTATACAAGAGGCTACCGAACTGATTCGGCCTTCAAATCCATAATTAATGGAAGGAATGACCAGATCTAGGTCCACACGCTTCCCAATTATGGATACCATCATTAAATCCATGACCAAAATTAACTGCAAGAGTCAGCCTCAATAGGAACTCAAAATAAACAACTTGGTAAATAGGAATAACCGAGTGCTAGGGGAATTCACCGAGTGCCAGAGAGAAAACTGACTAACAATCGGTAAACAAAGGAAATCGAGCAAAACCAAACCAACTCGTTCAAAGAAGGAACCGAGCAACAAACAAAACTTCAAACATCTTTTTGGTGACACAAGATTGCCAAGGACCCGAGTGTTGGAAACAATTGTCTGAAGGAAATTGCTACTCAAATTATGTATTGTCTCTGATGTCACACAATGTCATAGTCCGCAACATTCAGTACCTACCGAGCTTAGTCGGTCTTCCTGTCAGTAAATTTAGTGCCTACCGAGTCCACTTGATTATCAAAGAAAATTCAGTGTTTACCGAGTTCAGTCAGTCGTCAAAGAAAAGATAGTGTTTACCGAGTTTAGTCGGTTGTCGAAGAAAAGATAGCATCTACCGAGTTCAGTCAGTTTTCGAGGAAAAAGGATTATCAGTGTTTACCTAGTTCCCTCGGTCTCTGAAAGATTATAGAAAGTTATGGTCACCGAGCACCGTCGGCCCTTGAAGGATTTTTGCAAATAAAGTTTGCTTAATTCAGCCGACTGTTATACTAAGTAATGTCGATTTGACAAATCTAAAATCATATAAATAAAAGGTCAAATGTGAAAATAAGACATATACAGCAGAAGATATATAGAAGAAAAGCAGAAAAGGTGTGTGCGAATTTGTGAAGGATGATCAGATATCCTTGAGGTGCAGCAGAGATATATTCGATCTCCCCCTATTCGATCAGACTTATATATTCCATCAATTGGTATCAGAGCTTGTGGTGCTTGTAGGAAGGGTTTCAAGGACCTAAGCTAAAGATCAGGATGTCTTACAAGAGGGAAATTTCGAAGCTCAACAGAGATAACTTTTCAGCATGGCAAGGTCTCATGCGACTTCATTTGGCTTCCATTGGTGATTTAGGATGCAAATACATTGATGAAGAATACACAGTTCCTACTGGCGCATTAATTGTTGAAGACATTGCAGAGAAGAAGACTCATAACACCATGATGATAGACATTGCATCTGCTCTCAGCTATGAAGAATTTGATGATATTAAAGAATGCACTACTGCATATGAAATGTGGATGGCACTGAAGAAAATATATGGTGGTGATGCAAATGTGAAAAGAGCCAAAGCAGAAAGCCTAAGAGGACAGTTCGACAAGATGAATATGAAAGAAGATGAAAACATTGCAAAATATGTTGAAAGAATCAAAGCAAGTGTTAGTGCAATTAGAGCTTCTGGAGGAACAATCTCTGATGAAAATGTTATAAGTAAGGTACTTAGAACACTACTCCCTATCTATGCAATTAGAGTATCAGCTATTCAAGAAAGAAGATGTGAAACAAACCACAATATAACTTTGGATGCTTTAGTTGGAAGATTGACAGCCTTTGAATTAGACAACTATGACAACTATGTTCCAAGTTCCAAAAATATTGAGTCAGCATTTGAGGCCAAGGTTTCACTAAAGAAGAACAAGAAAATAAAAGAAGTTCAGTCAGAAAGTGAAGAAGTATCAGAAGAAAGTTCTGATAGTGATCTTGAAATTGTAGAAGCATTACTTGCAAAGAAGTACTCTAAAGGGAAAGGTAAATATAAAGGTAAAACTCCTTTAATCTGTTTTTCATGTGAAGAAATTGGACATATTGTAGCTAGGTGCCCAAACAAGCAGGTCAAGGAAGAGAAGAGAAGTCACAAGTACTATGGCAAAAAGAATTTCAAATCATTCAAGGATAAAGTAAGAAAACATGTTTTATGGCTAAAGATTCTGATGATAGTGAAGAAGAAATTGTCTTTATTGCTATAAAAGATGAATCTGATGATGATGAAGATAAGATGGCACTTATTTCTCATATAAGCAAAGATGATATATGGATAATAGATAGTGGATGTTCACACCACATGACTGGTGACAAGACAAAATTTGAATACCTAGAAGACTGTGATAGTGGCAATGTAAGATTTGGAAACAATGAACCTTGTTGTATAAAAGGAAAAGGAAGAATCTCATTAACCAAAGAACTCATATGTGATAATGCTTATTGGGTTGAAGGACTAAAACATAATCTTCTAAGTGTAGCACAGCTAATCAACACTGGTTTCAAGGTTGAATTCATGAATGGTCAAGCAAGACTGCTGGATGAAAAAGGAAAACTCATTGGATCAGGCAAACAAACAAAAGGTAACTTATTTTATCTTGATCTCAGTGAATATTCATGTTTTATTGCTCAAATTGAAGAAAGTTGGCTATGGCACAAAAGGTTATGTCATGTGAACTTTGATAACATGATAAAAATAAGCAAATTCAAGAAGGTTAGAGGCATTCCTACTTTGAAGAAACCTGATACTGGTCTATGTAAGAATTGTCAGATTGGCAAAATGAGTAAAACTAGTTTTAAGAGTAAGAACTATCAGTCTACAAAAATTTTGGAAATTGTGCATACTGATTTATGTGGACCTATTGGAATACAAAGCTATACTGGAGATAAATTCTTTATTCTTTTCGTTGATGATTATTCTAGAATGATGACTGTTATGTATTTAAGAGAAAAGTCAGAAGCATTTGAAAAGTTCAAATGGTACTTAGCAAGAGTGGAAAAGGAAACAGGGAAAAGATTGAAATGCTTAAGATCAGACAGAGGTGGTGAATTCATCTCCCATGATTTTAACAACTTTTGCATTGAAAGAGGAATCAAAAGGCAGGTATCAGCTCCTAGAACTCCTGAGCAGAATGGAATAGCAGAAAGAAGAAACAGATCTATTATGGATTGTGCAAGGACTCTAATGATAGAAAAGAACATCGCTATAAAGTACTGGAAGGAAGCTATCAGCAATGCAGTTCATACCTTGAACCGAGTACAATTGAAGAAAGACACATTCAAAACTCCTTATGAACTATGGTATGGCTATAAACCCAATGTAAGTTACATGAAAGTATTTGGTAGCAAATGTTATATCTTAAAAGAATCCAGAAGAAATAAATTTGATGTGAAAAGTGATGAAGGAATATTCTTAGGATATTCTAGCAAAAGCAAGGCATACAAATGTCTGAACTTATCTACTCACAAAGTCATAGAAAGTATACATGTAAAATTTGATGAGTTTGCAGAAAAGACTGAAGAAGAAAGCAAAAGGGAACCTGAAAACTACAGAAGATTTGTTTACATTGAACCTGAAACATTGGCAGACACAACTATCAATGAGGAAACTATATCTACCAAGCCGAGCACAGTTACTGAGTCACATGAAGAAGTTCAAACCGAGTCACAAGAAGAAACCGAGTCACAGGAAGAAATTCAAACCGAGTCTCAGCCTGAAGTTACCGAGCAAATATCTACCGAGCCCGAGCAACCTGAAGAAGAGATCCTAGAAGACAACAACATGAATCATTCAAAAAGCAAGGAACCTATACTAGCCAAATATGTCAGAAGGAATCATACACCAGATCAAATTATTGGAAACAAATTAGATGGTACTATGACAAGAAGCAAGCTAAAAGGTACATGTCTGCTTACTGATTTTGAACCTAGAAATATCAAAGATGCATTGAAAAATGAAAGTTGGATTGAAGCAATGAATGAAGAATTAGAACAAATACAAAAGAACAAAACATGGACTCTTGTACCTAGACCTAAAGATAAGAATGTAATTGGAACAAAATGGGTATTTAGGAATAAGCTGAATGAAGATGGTCAAGTATCTAGAAACAAAGCTAGATTGGTATGTAAAGGTTATTCTCAAGAAGAAGGTATAGATTATGGAGAAACTTTTGCTCCTGTTGCAAGATTAGAAGGTGTAAGAACTCTACTTGCCTATGCAGCACATAAAGGATTTAAGGTATATCAGATGGATATAAAATCTACATTTCTCAATGGAATTCTTGATGAAGAAGTCTACATTGAACAACCTGAAGGTTTTTTTGATCCAGATAAAAAGGACATGGTCTGCAGGTTACACAAAGCATTGTATGGATTGAAACAAGCTCCTAGAGCATGGTATGAAAGACTCCATAACTATTTGATTCAGATTAATTTCAAAAGAGCCAATGATAACAGCAATCTGTATATTAAAGAAGGACCGGATGACAAAATTGTATTGGCAGAAATATTTGTAGATGATACTATATTTACAAGGAATGAGGATCAGTGCAAAGAATTTTCAGAGCAAATGAACAAAGAATTTGAAATGTCTATGTTTGGTTTAATAAAATTCTTTGTTGGTCTTCAAATTCAGCAAAGCAAGAATGGTATATACATTACTCAATCTAAATACATTAAAGAAATACTTAAGAAGTTTGGTATGGAAGATTCAAAACCAGTTGGTACACCCATGTGTACTGGACTGAAACTTACCAAAAATGATGATTCAAAAGATGTAGATCAGACCTTATACTGATCTATGATTGGAAAATTGTAGTATGTAGTACACACAAGACCTGATATTGCCTTAGCAGTCGGTATAGTAGCTAGATTCTCAGCAAAACCTAAGGAAAATCATATGATGGCAATCAAAAGAATCTTAAGGTACTTAAGAGGAACTGAAGAATATGGTTTGTGGTATAAATTTGGAGGCAATCTAGATTTAAAAGTATTTACTGATGCTGATTGGGCAGGAAACATTGATGACAAAAAAATTACAAGTGGTGGAGCATTTTTTCTTGGAAAAAGACTGGTATCTTGGACCAGTAAAAAGCAAAATTGCACATCTCAATCCACAGCTGAAGCAGAATATGTTGCTGCTGCAGTAAATTGTTCAAATATTGTTTGGTTTAAACAGTTATTACAAGGTATGAAGGTTGAAATCAAAGAACCAGTTGTTATATTTTGTGACAATACTAGTGCAATAAACATTTCGAAGAATCCAGTGATGCATTCCAAAACCAAGCACATTGCTATTAAATATCACTTTGTCAGAGAATTGGTGCAGGACAAGGAAATCAGATTAGAATATATTCATACAAAAGAGCAGATTGTAGACATTTTCACCAAACCATTACCTAAGGATGCATTTGTGTATCTAAGAGGTAAGTTAGGGGTCATTCCCCTATCCGAGGCTCACTAAATATAGTTTTAGTGATGCATCAACCTAAACATGATTGAAAATCAACCAGTTGATGTAGCATATTCAAGGAATCATTGCATATGAATCAGTACTTGAGGTACATTAGTTTACACCAGTAATATGTGAATTGTCTTTGGCATGTGTTGTCAAAGAGGGAGTGTTTGCTATGTCTTTGCTATTACTTCAAGAAATTTTCAATAGACAGAGGAAGAGTTTTTAAGAAACAGGAAGTTTGCTGATAGAGGGAGATTTGGATCTGAACCGAGCTAATTCTTTCAAATTTATTATGCTATGACATATTGTGTTGCCATCAATGCCAAAGAGGGAGATTGTTGGAAACAATTGTCTGAAGGAAATTGCTACTCAAATTATGTATTGTCTCTGATGTCACACAATGTCATAGTCCGCAACATTCAGTACCTACCGAGCTCAGTCGATCTACCTGTCAGTAAATTTAGTGCCTACCGAGTCCACTCGGTTATCAAAAAAAATTCAGTGTTTACCGAATTCAGTCGATCGTCAAAGAAAAGATAGTGTTTACTAAGTTCAGTCGGTTGTCGAAGAAAAGATAGCATCTACCGAGTTCAGTCGGTTTTTGAGGAAAAAGGATTATCAATGTTTACCGAGTTCCCTCGGTCTCCGAAAGATTGTAGAAAGTTATGGTCACCGAGCACCGTCGGCCCTTGAAGGATTTTTGCAAATAAAGTTTGCTTAATTCAGCCGACTGTTATACTAAGTAATGTCGATTTGACAAATCTAAAATCATATAAATAAAAGGTCAAATGTGAAAATAAGACATATACAGTAGAAGATATATAGAAGAAAAGCAGAAAAGGTGTGTGCGAATTTGTGAAGGATGATCAGATATCCTTGAGGTGCAGCAGAGATATATTCGATCAGGAAGGATCAGACTTATGCAGAATAGAGATTTGTAATCAGCAAGGCAGTTGCATTATTATACAGGTCATTTTCATTGTTACCTTCTTATCATTGTAATAGTGAATTCTAAATCTCTTAACCAAGTTGGTTTAACAACCATATTGTAAATCCTCTAACAAGGTGACAATTCCATTGAATTGTTTTCAAGACCTCTTACCAGGCCACTCCTAGCAGGGTGATTAAATCCTCTAACAAGGTCACACCTAACAGTGTGTTTTGTAACCTTTTACTGGGTTGGCTTCTAACCGGGCATCACTTCAGAAAAGTGAAAATCAGTATCTAGATACATTGGTGGTTTTTCCCATATTGGGTTTCCACGTTAAATCTTGTGTCTCTTGTGTTCTTAATTGCTATCTTAATCACATACAAGTGCTGATGAATATCTAAAGATAATTCACTAATACTTTCTGCATCTACAAAGTTACTGCAATCTATTTACCGAGTGCTAAACAGATAATATTCATTAAGATATCCTAAGGGATCTGGAAAGAAATAATTGTTAAGTGTTTTATGGTTGACTAATTCACCCCCCCCCTCTCAGTCAGTTCATCCATATTCCATCACCGAGATGCTCCTGCATCAATGAGGCACTGATCTCAACTATTGTGGGATTTAAATGTGTGTTATTTTTCATATCTAGGTGGTCCTTGCTATAAAATTTGTTAAAATCACATAATATCTATACATTTGTGTATGTTTTTTTTTTGTCTTTCTCCAATCTCATGCTCCATTCAGGTTGAAGTTCAATGGATAATTAGCCATTATCTAGTATCTCCCTGTTGTGTCAATTGCTTTATATGAGATTTATCTACTTTATTAATGTCAATTATGAGCCTTTAGAGTGTGTATTAAAGGGCATTAAATGCTTACCTACCTTGGTTTTGCAAAGCCTAAAGTGCATAAGGGTTTACTAGATCCTTGTCAGTTGGTCCAAGTCTTTGAGATATATGATTATTGGAGTTAGCTTCTCCATAGAAAATTGTAAGATCAACTTGGTTGCTATTTTGTAGTGTAAAACTTTTCAGGAACCAACAAAATGGTGACTCTACTAGGGAGATTAGGTTATAACTTGTTATTTGTAGCAGAATTTACAATGAGCTTGCTCCTTATTTTGCTAAATTTGTCCCAGGATATGTTGTTTTCATAGAGTCATGTATTGTATTGAAATTTATAGCTCCTTGTCAAGTGTGTAATTCTAGAAGGGTGGCTTGATAATTTGTTTTTTTTCATCAAGTGTAAATTTGTTCTAGATTTGTCCATGTTATGTAAAGGTTTTATATCATCTCACTAAGTGTGAGCGTCGACTCCGAAGATCTCTGCACTAGTTGCATTGTTATAGTGAAAGAGTTGAAGGATTTCCATTTTTGTTGAAGCAAATTTGAATCACTTGTGATGTCACTACAACATTTGGCATCAAATTCTGATGGTCATGGGTAGCGACAACACTACCATTTGTATGTGATTTTTGTGTTTTTTTTGCAAGTGCCCCAGACGTTGTCGTAATAGCGACAATTTTGTTGTAATTTTGACACCCACGTGATTATAAACAAAAAGAAAAAGAAAAAGAAAGGCTCATTTCTAATTTTTGTAAATCCGAGCTGCACGAGCAAAGAGGGTGAAGTCAAGCTAGGCAAGCAAAGGTAGGTGTTTATTTGGATCTTTGATCATTCCATTTGCATCATGCTTTACTTCCATTGATGATTATTTACTTGCTCAAGGCTGCTGACATGTGACTGTTTCTTCCTTCTGTATATATCTTTGATTTGGTTATTGACACAACATTATAATGCTCACTGTTGTATTTTACTTGTTTGGATCTTTGAGGACCCGTGTTTAACACTAGGGCATTATTGTTGGATCCTTGCATTTTTATTATCTTCTTGCACACTGTGATGACCTAGGGCATCAATGATTAACTATTACTTGTTTTCAATTTATCGCTTGATTGACTATTGGGATAGGGCATCATTATTTGCTTCCATTGATGATTATATACTGTACTTGATTGCTCAGGGCTGCGGGCCTGTGTCTGTTTCTTCCTTCGGTATATATCATTTCTCAATTTGATTTGGTTATTGACACAACATTATAATGCTCGTTCTTGTATTTTACTTGTTTGGGTCTTTGAGGACCCGTGTTTAACACTAGGGCATTATTGTTGGATCCTTGCATTTTTATTATCTTCTTATTGTGATGACCTAGGGAATCAATGATTCACTATTACTTGTTTTCAATTCATCGCATGATTGAATATTGGGCTAGGGAATCATTATTTTCTTACATTGATGATTATATATTGTACTTGATTTCTTAAGGTCACGGGCTTGTGACTGTTTCTTCCTTCTGTATATATCATTGCTCAATTTGATTTGGTTATTGACACAACATTATAATGCTCACAATTTTATTTTACTTGTTTGGAATTATTGTTGGATCCTTGCATTTTTATTATCTACTTGTTGTGATGACCTGGGGCATCAATGATTAACTATTACTTGTTTTCAATTCATCTAATGATTCACTATCAGCTCATTTCTAATGTACAACTATTATAATCCTTAGTGAGTAGACATTATGATACTTGCTAAGCCTTACTTTTAGATCATCATAAGGATTAGTACTCACTAAGAACAAGACATGAAAGTAGCCAAGTCTATGCATCGTATGTTCTTCCAAGACAATGTGCATAGACTTGGCTACTTACATGTCCACTATGATGCATAAAATCTTACTTTGATGCTAAGAATCTTGAATAACCTCTTCCCAATGTCATATTCAGTACGTCTGACAAATATTTTAGTTCATTGTGAGACACCGAACACTAATCACATTCTTCCCTTTGGATCAATACATGGATCCTCTACACTGACTACACAACACTTCCTTACTACTTCACAAGTAACTTTAATGGTCAAAGCACTCCCTATATTTCATTCCCAGATCTCCTACTCTCCTAGACACATTGGTAGCCTCCAGCTTATTCTAGACACTAGGCTTTTCCCATACATCAACCATTTCCACTTCTATTGCATACCCACCAAGTTATCAAGGACTCTTATGTCCTTTTTTAATGATTGTCTATGACATTCCTAGTTACCTATACAAATTGACAATCTACTTGCCTTTCTTAGACTCACAACCATTATCTAGGGTGTTAGGGCATTCCCTAGACTACCATACACCTTCCTTCAAATTATTTTAGTATAAATACTCTAACATATTTTGTGGACAAATCCTTTTCCTAAATCTATCTCTATATTCCCACTACTACATTTGGGGTCAAATTCTGACGGCCATTTGTCAGATTTGCAATGCTAATTTGTTGGCATTTTGACAGATGAGTCTGTCGCCATTTTTGCGTAGAAAATTGTGACAGAAGACGTATTTGTCGATTTATCGACACCATATCACATTGAAAACTTGCACATGGCAACTTCATTATGGCATTTTCTACGGTTCATCCATCAAAATTCTGACACAATGACCTATAAAAAATATACAATCTCTATCGGAATTAACTATCGAAAACATATCCTTTCCAACATTATAACTGTTGGAATAGCGACAGTTACCACCTAATTTTGATAGATATACATGTCAATGATATGGCATTAATGTCAAAGTTTCTGTCAAAAAATTTCTATTTGCGACACTTAAACTATCGGAAGAGCGACAGTCCTTCAGCATTTCTCCGACAGGTTCCCTGTCAACGTATAGCATTACTTTCGGAACTATTGTCGTAAATTATTTTTCTCTGACATTTTATCTATTGAATGCATAGCACTTTTGTCAGAATTAATTATTAAGTGTCCAAAAACTGATGGATATGCACATTAAAGATAAAATAGCTCAAGAGACCATCATAGGTTCTCTCTTTCTTTGGTCTATATTATTGACAGAATGTTTTACCTTTCATTAGCTCATCAAATCCGGGGATTTGAAAGAATTTAATAGAATATTTTCATGACAACGTATATTATTTAAGTTGATGTTGCACGAATTTATCTACTTCGCGCACTTGTAGACTATGAGGATGGTGATAAAGAAGCATGGCCATGGGAGGAGATGCTTCTTTATTGCCATCTTCATAGTATACAAGTGCACGAAGTAGATAAATTCATGCAATGTCAACTTAAATAATATATGTTGTCATGAAAATATTCTATTACATTCTTTCAAATCCCTGGATTTGATGAGCTAATGAAAGGTAAAACATTTTGCCAATAATATAGACCGAAGAAAGAGACAACCTATGATGGTCTCTTGAGCTGTGTTATCTTTAGTCCTAGCTACTGTCCTAGCTACTTGTCGATCGTCGAGAATAATCACCGCCTTGCATTTATGTACACTGCACAAATTGATCCCAGTCTCACAAAAACATTTTACACTTGTACATCTCATAAATACTTGAGGCCTAAAGTAATTTTATACGATCACTAGCACATTTCGTGCATGGATGAGAAATAGTATCCAAATTTTCTAGATAACCATTTTTTAGAAGAGGAATGAGTGCAAGCCAAAGAAGGGATAATTCCACAATAGAAAGGAAGACATCTTTTTAGCTTGGGTCTGGATCCTACCCCAATTGTCGAAGGATCCAGGGCCAATCTAGAAAGATGTCTTCCCATTCTGTCTACAACATTGTGTCCATCCATGATCTCAGGAATATCATCATCTTTCTACTCTTCATTTGCCAAAATATATCGCTTCTTCAAGCTTGCAAAGTAATCTTATTAATAAAAGAACTCTTGCCAACATTAGGGTACCCACATATCAAAATAGTTGATGTTATTGGTGCTTGTGCTCAAGGATATCAATTCACTATTTTGAAACGGCCAAATCATTTTTATTTCATTTGTAGAGAAAAGGAGTGGGAGAAAATGAGCGGGTGAAAGTTGATCGAGCACGAGAGAAGGCATTGCATTTTATTTGATCATGAATGCTCTCTGAAATGACCAATCATGTTTTCTATTCAATTTTTTTTGGTGTTTTTTTTCCCATATTCAGTAGATAAAAATTATGGCAGCAGCCACTTAGCCATCTTTTTGATGTTCCAGGTATTTTACAAAGATATAGGTATGTGGATTTATCATTCAACTGCTTGCAGTTATTGGTCAAATGCAAATATTTTGTCAAGTTGAAAGGGCAATATATCAATTTGGTGTTTTCAATTTATGTTAAAAGTTGATTTGGTAAAATCCTCAAAAAACACACTACATGTTCTAAAATGTAAAGAAGTTGAATGTTAAATGTAAGATATATATCTCATCCATAGTAATCAAAAGAAAGGACATGAAACTTATAAGGAGATTTACCAATCCAAAAATATAAGCGAATAGGAAACATGATTGGTACCTTATGAATTGGTTTTTGAGGTGCACAATCTTCATCAATCTCCAGAGAACAAGACCCCTCCTCATGAAAAATGCATTTAACGGATTAAACAAATCTACAAAACTGAACCAATGGCATGTTTAGAACAAAAAATAGATTGATAATAATATGCTGAAAATTCTATTATGTTTAATACACGCAAGAGGACCAGTCCCAACAATTCTTAAACATACTTTATCTGATATGATAATAACATGCTAATTAAATTGATAAAGGTGTTATCTGCATTTAATCTTCTAATTACTAATTAAACAAAAAACAAATTACAAAACTAAACCAATGGCATGTTCTTCATGTGGTACAAGGAAGATTTGGCTATGAAAAAAAAAAGTGAAATGGCCTCATCATTTTTATTTCGATTGGATAGAGGAGCGAAAGTTGAGCATGAGAGAAGGTATGTGATTTCTTCATCTTTCGAGCATCTGACATCATATTCGATTGCAAATTTCAAATGCATTGCATTTTATTTGATCACAAATGCTCTTTGAAATGACTGCATTCTACTGTGTCGTGCCCTAGCCCGTGCTTTATCTCCATTATTTGATATTATTGGTGTTTGTGCTCAAGGATATCGATTCACTATTTTCAAATGTTTGGATCATTTAGAAAGTTACATTTCCTGATTGTCCCTCTAGTACATAGTCAGGAAATGTAATTGTCTAATGATTATATGTA
This sequence comes from Chamaecyparis obtusa, assembly GCA_027943335.1. NCBI lineage: Eukaryota > Viridiplantae > Streptophyta > Pinopsida > Cupressales > Cupressaceae > Chamaecyparis > Chamaecyparis obtusa. Next base: position 1,592,113 of record BSBK01000210.1, on the reverse strand, counting down.
ATATTGAATGGATTAAATGCTTTATTCTTGGTAGAAGTGAATGGAAGGAATAGTGTGTATTAAATATAATCCAGTCACTTATTGAATGCTTTGGAGACTACTGGTTTGACTGTCCATGCGCTACCAGTGACTGAGATTCATTAAAGGATACAAAACCCTTCATTTTGGGGTTATTGTGTGTGGATTCAAATGTAGGTTTGATTTGGTTAATGTTTAGAAGAGATCAATAAAGTATTTAAAGACAATCTTACATGTTTGGAGAGGTTTGAGAGGCACTTATCATGACTATACCCTCACAAACATCGGCATAGATTGGTTTTACTAAGTTTCCTTTCTCTATTTTGAGGTTTCCTTTCTCTGCCGCAGGGGTACAGTCAGAGGGTTCATTGACAAAATGATCCTTCAAATGGTTACTATGAATATGAATGATTTGATATAGCATATTGCTCATTTTACTTGAAGTTTGGAATAGCTTGTGCAAGTGTGAAAGTAGTTTTGATTGTTTTGGTCATGACTGTTCCTCTACACAGTCAGGAAATGTAACAGTCTAATGATTATATGTAATGTTGAATGGATTAAATGATTTATTCTTGGTAGAAGTGAATGGAAGGAATAGTGTTGGTGTTAGGTTTCATTTATTATTGAATTCAATGGTTTCCAAGATGTGTTGAGGAGTTTTCTCCTTGTTTAATGTTAACTATTCTTGCACAATCCACTCATACAATAGTGAAGTTACAAAACTGAACCGATGGCATGTTTACAACAAAGAAATAGAATGATAATAATATGCTAAAAATTCTATTATGTTTAATACACACCAAAGGACCGCATTCTAAATTGTTGTCACTGAAATGACCCCATTATATTGGTATCATGCCCTAGCCTGTGCTTTAACTCCATTATTTGATGTTATTGGTGCTTGTGCTCAAGGATATCCATTTTTTTGAAATGTTGACTGTGGTTATCAAGTGGACAACCTGTGAGCTTCTAGCTAGGTGCCATTTGTATTGATAGCTTAGGGCATCAAATGTATTGTATCATTGATAGTTGATACTTTGTTAAAAGGAAATAGGACAACGAATGATTTTTATTTAGTTTCTCTATTTTGATCCCTAAGTGGCTTACAACCCTAGAGAAGTATATGCAGATTTACAGATGCAGTTGCAGGATACATAGCAGCTGATAATTCACAATAAATCCATGCATCCAATTTGAATAGAAATTAATACAAATAACTAGGGTCCTCCAATGGCCCAATCATCTGACCTTTATTATCCCCTCAACCAGTGACCCTTCAAAATTGGGTTATCATGCAATTAGTGAGTGATCCTTCATTCTCCTGGTGAGCTTCTAGGTAGGCGCCATTTGTATATTTGATAGCTTAGGGCATCAAATGTATATTGTATCATTGATAGTTGAGACTTTGTTAAAAGGAAATAGGACAAAGAACGATTTTGATTTAGTTTCTCTATTTTGATCTCTAAGTGGCATACAACCATAGAGAAGTATATGCAGATTTATGGATGCAGTTGTAGGATACATAGCAGCGGATAATTCACAAGAAATCCATGCATCCAATTTGAATAGAAATTACTACAAAGAAATAGGGTCCTCCAATGGCGCAATCATCGGGACCTTGACTATCCCCTCAACTAGTGACCCTTCAAAACTGGGTTATCATGCAATCGGTGAGTGATCCTTCATTCTCCTAGTCTGCCCTATAACCAAACATATTGGAAATACACAATACAATGATAAAAAGTCTTTCACAATCCCCCTTCCCTCAAGGAACACTATAAACCATCCCTTCCACATAGCATTTCACTATTTTATGAGTGGATTGTGCAGGAACAGTTAACATTAAACAAGGAGCAAACTCCTCAACACATCTTGGAAACCATTGAATTCAATAATAAATGAAACCTAACACCAACACTATTCCTTCCATAGTTGCAGGATACATAGCAGTCGATAATTCACAAGAAATCCACGCATCAAATTTTTATAAGGATATCCTACTAATCAATAGGAATTTTCTTGAGATGACCAATGATTATGCATTTTGATGGTAGTGTGCTAGTTCAAAAGGATAATATAAATCTGAAACAATTTTTTCTGATTTTCTCAAACTATAAATGTGGTTAAAGGGAAAATATTATGTGGAAAACCCAAAAACCAAGCTAGCAAATGATTGTACATCAAATTATTCCTATATTCATTCAAGTATTGCTATGCTTCAGCTATCTGACCTTTGAGCTCCATCTAGAGGAATGTGTAGCTTTAAGATAGAGTTACTTCTTGGGCCTTACAATAGGGTGGAATATGATCAAGATTTGTTTAGGCTGTATCTTTGTTAGTCCCATTGTTAGGTTCTTATAGTTCATGGTTTGAATCTATTATGGTTGTGTAAGGGATTTGTAGATGTTTTTTCTAACATAATTATTGGATACCATGATTGGAAAAACTGGTTGTTGGCTATTGTACACATGAATCATATCTGTCAATGGTTCTTTATGTTCAAAAATTTGTTGATCAATCTTTGAGATTTATTGTCCCAGCTTTAAAAGAGTGATAAAAGATATAGTGAGTGCTATCTTTTCCAAGTGTTTTGTGGGTGCCATTATCTTCTAGGAGTAATTGATGGAACCAAATTATGTTCTTTTCCTCTAGTAAATATTGCAAACACAACCATCTTCTTGGTGAAGGGTTTCTTCCATCCCCATGAGGCACTATTGCATGGTTTCCATTCCCTTGTAGTATACTGAACCTAATTTAATACAAGTGTGCACTATTTTGGGTTCCATAATTTATGGCCCCTACACTGTGGTTGTTAGCCTAATTAAGACAGGCCTACCTTTGCATATAATAAGAGGCCAATATGAAACAAACATCCAGAGGTTAGGGGGTTGTTCCCTGTCCAAAATTTATTATTTAAGTGCTAAGTGATGATGGGTATATCGTGTAATTCATACCTAGTGTGTCTCTTTCTTTCTCTCCACATTTCACATTAGGAGTATATGTTATAAAATACTAATGAAATCAACTATAGGTCAAATCTAATCAAAATTGCAATATAAAGATTAAAATAGATCTTGAAGAAATATGGAAACCATTTTTGACAGATATTGTACAAATGAAGAAAATACTCCAAAGAGGAAATGCTTCAATGTGGAACAATTGAAGGACAATATTTTACTTTTATATGCACATCTGCAATATATTTGATATATTTCTGAGATAACAAAACCATAGAAAGAATAACATATAGAAGAAAGTAAAGAATAATGATCATACTTTGAGATATTGTGGAAAATTAAAGGAAATAATGCTTGGTGGGGTTATCATGCAATCAGTGAGTGATCCTTCATTCTCCTAGTTTTCCCTGTATCCAAACATATTGGAAATACACAATACAATGATAACAAGTCTTTCAAAATCCCCCTTCCCTCAAGGAACACTATCAACCATCCCTTCCACATAGCATTTCACTATTGTATGAGTGGATTGTGCAGGAACAGTTAACATTAAACAAGGAGCAAACTCCTCAACACATCTTTGTTGTAGACATGCCATTGGTTCAATTTTGTAAATTTGTTTTTTGTGTTAAATGCATTTAAATGGAACATTAAGCATATTAATAATATGCTTAGTCTATTAGTAATTGCAGATTAAATGCCCATAACACCTTTATTAGTTTAGCATGTTATTATAAGATACTAAAGAAGACCTACTATTTGTCAGATAAATCTTCACTGTCCCCCACAATGAAGACAATGAAGATTGACCTCCTGCCCCACAACAAAGAACATTGTAATAAGAATAAGATAGTGCCAAGAAACATTTTCACAAATATGAAATGTGAGGAAAAGTAATAACATTAACAATGCCAAGATTCACAACATTAAATTTCACCTACAGATGAGTTTCTGCAGTGGGTTGCCCAACATCAAAAATATGTTGAGTTGCATTTGAGCTGTAACTAAGAGTATCATGTAGAACAGACCCTAAACTTTGAAAGCATTCTCCAGCCTGACAATTCAAAATTCAATCTAGGCAAGCATCAGTAAGTGAAATAAATTATAGACATCAACGTCAACATCATCATAATCATTAGACATAAATTATAGACATCAACATCAACATAATCATAACCATTTGGAGGGTATTCATTTTGGTCCTTGGATAGTACTATGTTTCTTGAAAGTTCTTGTGATGCTTCTAAACTTTAAAAACATATTTTATGGCTTAATGATAATATAGATTAGTGTTTTGTTTTCTAATGGAATGTTGTTGATCATTCATGGTCTTGAAGAAACTTTTGATTGTTTTGATTCTCGAGTCTTGACATTGTTTTTCAATGTGATATAGAATGACCACTAGATGGTTCAGTTGGTCCTCTCTTTCTATTTAATCATTTGTCTTCTTCATGGTGTACGTGTCAATATGTTATAATCCAACCAGCATGTCATACCCCCACTTCTGACAAACCTCACAACATGAAAATCACAGCCAAAGACTTGGGTGATCAGCATACACAAAAAATGATTACCCTTAGGAAACAATGATCATTAATATTCATTAATGGCGGGTGGTGATTCCTTGGTAATAAAGGCATTGCTAGCATTCATCATCTTAACCAAGTCATGGGTGGTGATCCTTGAAATAGCACAATTAGTAAAAGGAAATAACAACATAAGTCATGGGTGGTGATCCTTGAATTTGGAGCGAGGAAGAAGGAAAATTGGGAAACAAAATATAGAATAATCAAGTTGGAATTGGAGGAGAATTCAGAAATAAACTTGAATTAGAAAAAAGCCAAGTTATCTGGTTCTTTGTTTGAGGTTGGGTTCCAATTCTACTTTTGTTCTCCTCTGGGTTCAACTTGGGTTCCTTTGGTAGGAACTTGGGTGCCTGGGCCAATCCCGGGTGCACCTGTAGTATTATAAATATGATACACGAGGTATTTTATTCATAATTTTATAGGCTAACTCATTATTATGGTAACATGGGTATGACCACACTCCATGCCTTATAATGGTACCCGACATGAAGTGTGGTTCAAATGAAGTTGAACCAAATGCTGACCATGATGGCTATGATCATGATGAAGATAAATATGAATATTAAATCTAAAATATGGCTTGTAATTTGAATTTTCATTGTGAATGAAGAAACTATAGATTCAAGTTGACTCATTCTATGTTGTAGTATATTTGTTCCCTAGATCTACCATATTATATATGTGTAGCCTGTAAGGGACATCTTTTGCTCATCCATGTATCATAGGTCGATGAGAGTTCTTATGAGAAAGACAAGATGTCAGTGGGAGATGGAGAAACCAATATCAAAACACCACTTGAAGCCTTGCAATGTTGAGAGTGGGATAAAAGCTACACTTGAGACCCTATATAAGGAACACACTTATTGAGCTTCACTTTGTTTCGAGAATATTTTTATATTCTGTACTAATAGGGCCAACCGCGTGAAGGTGGAAGCTCATTTGGACCCACTGCCCCCCCCCCCCCCCCCCTAACATCACTCTAAATTCCTCGTTAACATCTAACATTCATTCATTATTTCATCCATTAATAAAATGTAACATTCATTAATTATCACATGATAACATTCATTCACACATTAATAAAATGTGACATTCATTAATTATCACACGATAACATTCATTAACACATTATAAAATTTATGAACATTCACTACCACATAATTAAATTCATTGGCATATAAAAATCAGTCATTATCAATTAAGGTGCATAGATGACAATCATTTCTTTTTTTTTTCTTTTGATTTCTAGTTTTTAAGATATAATTGTTAAGATGAGTATCGATATCATCATCATGATCATCTACCCTCTCATTAGATCTCAATGTACACCTAGTTTTATGTTGATGCAAAGAGGGGTCATCTACAATAACATATAAAAGGGTTAAATTAAAAACATTTTAAACATTTTAAAGTATTTCAGTACTTTATAGGCCATAATCGTATAACTCTTTACCTAATCTAGTCACATCATCAACATCAAGGTCAGTTTGTTTGGCCTCAGCCAGTAATGCGAGATATTTTGCAAATTGTGAAATACATTAATCTTTATAGGGTGTATTGACTTATACCTGTCGATCCATGAGACTGTGTGGGATGCTTGTGAAAGGAGTTTGGGTACCTACATATCTAATTCAATTATCTAATGTTAGCTAAAAAACTCATGATACATATACTCAAAACCACATAGTAAGTACATTAAAAACCATAAGCATCCCATAGTAAGTACATCATGAATTAATTAGATTAAGCATTGATTGCATAACTGCACATTTCTATCAATAAATCAATATTAAATAGATTAAGTAGTGATCACATAACTGTACATTTCATTCATGTCATTCATCTTCTTCTTCATCCAACTAATTGCCATGATAATTGTTGACGTCGACATCATCACCACCACCTTCATTGTCTTCATCTTCATCATCGTCATCATCATCAACATCAACATCATCATCATCATCATCATCATCAACAACATCATCATCAGCAACATCATCATCATCATCAGTAGCATCATCAGTAGCATCATCATCGTCATCATCTTCTTCTTCTTCAAGAAAATTTGCGTCAAGAACATCATCGACTAATTGTTGTTCGTGATCATCATCTACATCATCTTCTAGTTGTCCACAATCTTCTTCCATCACATTATACCTCATCAGCCTTCCTTTTGGATCATGTTTAACAATAAATGACCAACCTGATTTATGCGGAACCTCTGAGTAAAATACTTGCTCACATTGGCTTGGAAGAACATAAGGTTCATCCCCAACTGGGTCAAACCACCTTGTATTAATCATTGGAAATCCATTGTCATGTTCAATAATAGTTCTATCAGGATCATTTTGATTAAGTCGTAGCCTATACCATCTGATGATGAAGAGAACTAATCTGAAGAAATTAAAGTCACACTCAAGTATATCATCCAAAATGCCATAGTATCAATTTTAGGACTCTCGAGGATGTAAGTCATTTCTAGATGAAATATTAGCACCTAAAAGACTGCACTTATCCTAGAATCACAAGTTTTCTTTGTGTCATCCAAATTTTTGATGCGAAATTTATGACCATTGCAAAACATAGCCTTGTGGTGTTTGACCTGCAAAAATATGTAAAACATGTAAAAATTAATGCATCGAGAGTTCATAAATGTACGAGTGATTAACAAATTTATATGTACTTGGAAATTTTTTAAACCATGTGCTAAATCTATTTCCCTTTGAGTAACATTTGGATCTCCGTTATGATGAGCTTCATTAACCAATGAAGACAAAGCTTCCCATGTTAATGTGCAACCTAAATGATGACATTGTTCAATCCATTTCATCATCCAATCTTGATTGTTTGCAATATACAAATGTATTGCATCCCACTCTCGAGCAGCTGTACAAAAAATAAATAGATGACTTACAACTGATTAATTTTGAAGATTAAGAATTAATTAACAACTCAATAACATCTTATAATTTATTACCTCTCACTTTCTTCATTCTGCCTTCCCCCACCAAGTACTCCCCTTCAAATTTTCTAATGGTGTCAAGATCCCAAATGCGATCTATATGGATCTTTGCTGCAAGCTTAGGAAGATATTTAGTAACATACACCATAGTCTGGTATACCATATATCCCTCTACCATAGAACCCTCAAGATGTGCTCTTTTCCGAACCAAAGCCTTAAAAAATTTCAAGTGCCTCTCAACCATCCACATTGATCGAGTGTGTACGGGTCCACACATTTCAATCTCCTCAACTTGGTGTATGAGGTAGTGTTCTTGTGCATTGAAAAAGGTTGAAGGTAGACACTTTTGCATTTCACACATTAGAAGAGGAATTCTTCTCTTCCAGTATTTTATATCTGCTCTATGGATTTCTTTAGATGACAACCACCTACAAGACATTCAAGACACAAAAATATATAAACATGAGACTTTACAATATATATATATATACATCAAATTGAATAGATATCATTACTTACCTCATGTATTTTTCAAGATCATATATCACTTGTTTGATGTTATTGTCGAAGTTCTCTAGGAGAGATAGGGGCAGCACGTACTACAACAATTGTAAAAATAATCATGTCATTCTTTTCTCATATAATACAATGAGAAGTAAATGCAGTTTACAAATATATTGTAAATACAAAAGAACATGACTTACCTTGATGAAGGTATGCCAATCATGCATTTTCAACCCTGACCCAAATTCACCTTTCTTTGATATGGTATTGCTTATGTTTGCAGCAAATCCTGTGGGAAATCAAATTTTTCATATGACTTCTTTTATGGCATCACCTTGTTGTTTTGTTAATAACCAAGGAAGGGCACTTGTATTAATCCGTTCTCCATTTCTATTTGATTCAATGAAATTTTTTATTGCATGATTGGATTCATGAATGCCGCTACAAATTTTGACAATTTTTTATTTGTCACGCCTTCCATCCAATATCTTTCACAATGTCTCCATTACATTCTTTCCAATATGCATAGTATCAAACAAATGCACATCAAGTAGCTACTCGTAGTAGGGCAACCTACTAAATTGTTTGGGATAACTCTTTAGTCCCTTTGGAAGGTGCTCAGTAGTGTTGCCTTGACGACATTCAGGATCATCAATCACATAATCAGCAAACAAAACACAATAAAAATATATAAATTCTAAATATAAACTATTAGGTAGAATGGTAGTACCTTGACGATTAATTCTATTATATTCCAACTTCCATAAGTGAGGTGTCATTCTCTGTGGCTTAGATGTAGTCTCTTCTTTCCCATTGAAAATATGTTTTTCGGTAATTCGATAGTTATGATTTTTGTGGAGAAAGTGTCTATACTCATCAAACACCTACTTTCCTAAACTTTTTGAATAACGAGATTTCATCTTTGGACCACAAACTGGACATGCAAATTTTTCCTTTGTTGGAAGACCTACAAGGTAATGATACAATTGGATTAAATATGTTAATTTTTATTTTTAGACTTATCGTGTGCAACTTGAATTCACCATAACATATCAGAAAAATGTGTTAGCCCTGGGGCATCATGTATTGTCCATACAAGCATTGCATGGAATTGAAATTGTTTGTATCCCATTGGTTTAGAGATGTCATACATAGTGACACCTTTCCATAACTCCACTAACTCGTCGATAAGAGACTCAATATAAACATTCATATCTTTAACTTGGTATTTACCTGGTTGAATGAACAACAACATTACATAATTACTACAAGATTTATAATTACATGTAGATAACTATTAAATGATCAAATACTTGAAAAAATCATTACCAACATAATGTGCTCTCTCTTTATTGACATCCATGGAGGAATGTTATTGTTGATGACAAAAATAGGCCAAACAGTGCAAACAGATATTAGCTCTCCAAATGGATTGACACCATTCACTGCCACTGAAAGCTTGAGATTTCAAAGTTCTTTGATAAAGTGCGGCCACTTTTCCTCTATGTTCTTAAATATAGAACCATCCACAGGCATTCAAATAATGTCATCTTGACTCCTATTGCGTGCATGGTAATCCATAAATTGTGTCAAGCTACTACATCTAAATAATCTTTGCAAACGTGGTATAATGGGGATGTAACGAAGAACCTTGTGAGGCACCTTTTTTGTTATTTTATCTGTTCGATATCTACTCATATGACATTTAGGGCATTCTATTGCAAATTCATGTTCTTTATGATAAATAATATGATCATTGGGACAAGCATCTATTGCTTGATACTTTATTCCAATATCTTTCATAGTGGCACACAATTCTCAGTATGAGTGAGGGAGAATATTCGATGGTGGTAACAAGAACTCACCTATCAATCTGTAGAAAAAAATATATGTTGTTAATATTAACAATATTTATGGTACATGTTTCACCATTTAATTACTATAATGACATATATGACATATCATAGCATACGTGACATTGCTGTGTTGGATAAACCATTCACAACCTTCAAGTTCAACAACAACAATACAATACAGAGAAGAGTTGTTTGGGAGCCTTCGTAAAGGGGTGTGGCTACCTTCTCAAGTAGAGTTATATCATGGATGACATCAACATCATCCTAATCATCATCATCAGTTGTGCCAATACCAAATGTGTCATGGATCAATGTATTAGTATCATCATCTGGTGCATCATTGTCATCTTCCATGGGATCATAATCTTTAGCTTCAATATTTGCACCTCCATGATCCTCCACTTCCAAAGCCATATTCTCAATATTCACACCTCCATGGTCCATATCACGTACTCCGCTAGGGAGGTCGACCTATATTGAAATGATGAACATAGATAAACCATGATAATGATCTCATCATCAGGTGTATTTCATATATATATTAATTGTTAAATAAATATAATGAAAAACTTACCAATTCATGATAATCAAAGCCTCCTTCAATGTGACCATTATCCCTACAATGTGTCTTAGCTATTTTGATTAGCAATCTTCTAATGTTTAAGCCCTTACAATTATTACAGGGACAATAACATTTTCCATCGCCTTTTCTTTTCAAGTTCTACCACAATCTATTGATTGCATCCCCATTACCTTCTTCACTTGGATTGTCTGACATGATGCTTCTTCACTTAGATTATCTATAACCTAATTATATATAGAAATTGAAAACTTAGTTATGAAATGATGTTGTAGTATAGTATACCAAATTGAAACACTTCTATTATTGTAGTCTTCCACCTCAAACTCTTTCCTATTGTGGCAAGAAAGAAAGATATTCAAATAATATAGTAGTTTGTAAATCAAAATAAAATGGAGGCAAGTTGTTGATTGAGGGTGCAGGGAACAACACCCGTCAGTACTTTTATCGAATTATAAATTTCAATTTTGAACCATTTTGTGAATATAGAACATGGATGTAATCTCAGAAAATAACAAAATGTAGACATGATAGATTACTTATTTTGTTATTCTACATTACTTACTATTTGAGTGCACGTTCCACCCGCAACTTGATCAAGTCTTGTTTGATGCTTCAATTTTGTGTTAACTGTCTTGTAGAAGTACAAAATTTTGTATTTGCCCAATATGTTATTCAAAAAACAACAATATAATAAAATATTTGTTGAGAAAGATCATCATAGGAGTATCAAAAACTCAAGATTTAAGGTAACACAACATTATAAGACTCTTACATTCAACCTTCAACTTATGCACCTAATAAATAGGAGAAAAAATACATGAAATTGAAAAATTTAACTAATGAATTGTGTTTTTCTTCTCATCTTAATCGGCCAAATTTATATGAGATTCTAAAGAAGGCCTCACTCTCAATCAACCAAATCTTCCTTGTACCACACAAAAAAACTATGTGATAACTATGTCTACTCCAACCTTAATTGTTTAAGAATTCATCATATCAGATAAAGTATGTTTAAGAATTGTTGGGATTGGTCCTTTGGCGTGTATTAAATAGAATACAATTTTCAGCATATTATTATCACTCTATTTCTTTGTTGTAAATATGCCATTGGTTCAGTTTTGTAAAAAAAAATTGTGTTAGATGCATTTAAAATCATCTTCATTGTCTTTCAATTGTCTAAATGCTTCTTTATTTGTCAACCAATTAATACATGCTACTATATGAAGTAGTTTTGATCATGACTGTTCCTCTACACAGTCAGGAAATGTAACTATCTAATGATTATATGTAATGTTGAATGGATTAAATGCTTTATTCTTGGTAGAAGTGAATGGAAGGAATAGTGTTGGTGTTAGGTTTCTTTTATTATTGAATTCAATGGTTTCCAAGATGTGTTGAGGAGTTTGCTCCTTGTTTAATGTTAACTGTTCCTGCATAATCCACTCATACAACAGTGAAATGCTATGTGGAAGGGATGGTTGATAATGTTCCTTGAGAGAAGGGGGATTTTGAAAGACTTTTTATCATTGTATTATGTATTTCCAATATGTTTGGATGTAGGGCAGACCGAGAGAATGAAGGATCACTCACCGATTACATGATAACCCGATTTTGAAGGGTCACTGGTTGAGGGGACAGTCAAGGTCCCGATGATTGGGCCATTGGAAGACCCTATTTCTTTGTATTAATTTCTATTCAAATTGGATGCATGGATTTCTTGTGAATTATCCACTGCTATGTATCCTGTAACTGCATCCATAAATCTGCATATACTTCTCTACGGTTGTAAGCCACTTAGAGATCAAAATAGAGAAACTAAATCAAAATCATTCTTTGTCCTATTTCCTTTTAAAAAGTCTCAACTATCAATGATACAATATACATTTGATGCCCTAAGCTATCAAATATACAAATGGCACCTACCTAGAAGCTCACCACAAGAATGAAGGATCACTCACTGATTGCATGATAACCTGGTTTTGAAGGGTCACTGGTTGAGGGGACAGTCAAGGTCCAGATGATTGGGCCATTGGAGGACCCTAGTTCTTTGTATTAATTGCTATTCAAACTGGCTGCATGGATTTATTGTGAATTATCAGCTGCTATGTATCCTGCAACTGCATTCGTAAATCTGTATATACTTCTCTAGGGTTGTAAGCCACTTAGGGATCAAAATAGAGAAACTAAAAAAAAACCTAGTTTTGAAGGGTCACTGGAAGAGGGGAATGAATGATCACTCACTGATTGCATGATAACCCCACCAAGCATTCTTTCCTTTAATTTTCCACAATATCTCAAAGTATGATCATTATTCTTTACTTTCTTCTATATGCTATTCTTTCTATGGTTTTGTTATCTCAGAAATATATCAAAAACATTGCAAATGTGCATATAAAAGTAAAATATTGTCCTTCAATTGTTCCACATTGAAGCATTTCCTCTTTGGAGTATTCTCTTTATTTGTACAATATCTGTCAAAAATGGTTCCCATATTTCTTCAAGATCTATTTTAATCTTTATATTGCAATTTTGATTAGATTTGACCTATAGTTGATTTCATTAGTATTTTATAACATATACTATTAATATAAAATGTGGAGAGAAAGAAAGAGACACACTAGGTATGAATTACATGATATACCCATCATCACTTAGCACTTAAATAATAAATTATGGACAGGGAACAACCCCCTAACCTCTGGATGTTTGTTTCATATTGGCCTCTTATTATATGCAAAGGTAGGCCTGTCTTAATTAGGCTAACAACCACAGTGTAGGGGCCATAAATTATGGAACCCAAAATAGTGCACACTTGTATTAAATTAGGTTCAGTATACTACAAGGGAATGGAAACCATGCAATAGTGCCTCATGGGGATGGAAGAAACCCTTCACCAAGAAGATGGTTGTGTCTACAATATTTACTAGAGGCAAAGAACATAATTTGGTTCTAGCAATTACTCCTAGAAGATAATGGCACCCACAAAACACTTGGAAAAGATAGCACTCACTATATCTTTTATCACTCTTTTAAAGCTGGGACAATAAATCTCAAAGATTGATCAACAAATTCTTGAACACAAAGAACCATTGACAGATACGATTCATGTGTACAATAGCCAACAACCAGTTGTTCCAATCATGGTGTCCAATAATTATGTTAGAAAAAACATCTACAAATCCCTTACACAACCATAATAGATTCAAACCATGAACTATAAGAACCTAACAATGGGACTAACAAAGATACAGCCTAAACAAATCTTGATCATATTCCACCCTATTGTAAGGCCCAAGAAGTAACTCTATCTTAAAGCTACACATTCCTCTAGATGGAGCTCAAAGGTCAGATAGCTGAAGCATAGCAATACTTGAATGAATATAGGAATAATTTGATGTACAATCATTTGCTAGCTTGGTTTTTGGGTTTTCCACATAATATTTTCCCTTTAACCACATTTATAGTTTGAGAAAATCAGAAAAAATTGTTTCAGATTTATATTATCCTTTTGAACTAGCACACTACCATCAAAATGCATAATCATTGGTCATCTCAAGAAAATTCCTATTGATTAGTAGGATATCCTTATAAAAATTTGATGCGTGGATTTCTTGTGAATTATCGACTGCTATGTATCCTGCAACTATGGAAGGAATAGTGTTGGTGTTAGGTTTCATTTATTATTGAATTCAATGGTTTCCAAGATGTGTTGAAGAGTTTTCTCCTTGTTTAATGTTAACTGTTCCTACACAATCCACTCATAAAATAGTGAAATGCTATGTGGAAGGGATGGTTTATAGTGTTCCTTGAGGGAAGGGGGATTGTGAAAGACTTTTAATCATTGTATTATGTATTTCCAATATGTTTGGATGCAGGGCAGACTAGGAGAATGAAGGATCACTCACTGATTGCATGATAACCCGATTTTGAAGGGTCATTGGTTGAGGGGACAGTCAAGGTCTGGATGATTGGGCCATTGGAGGACCCTATTTCTTTGTAGTAATTGCTATTCAAATTGGATGCATGGATTTCTTGTAAATTATCAGTTGCTATGTATCCTGCAACTGCATCCGTAAATGTCCATATACTTCTCTAGGGTTGTAAGCCACTTAGGGATCAAAATACAAAGACTAAATCAAAATCGTTCTTTGTCCTATTTCCTTTTAACAAAGTCACAAATATCAATGATATAATATACATTTGATGCCCTAAGCTATCAAATATACAAATGGCACCTACCTAGAAGTTCACCAGGAGAATGAAGGATCACTCACTGATTGCATGATAACCCAGTTTTGAAGGGTCACTGGTTGAGGGGACAGTCAAGGTCTAGATGATTGGGTGATTGGAGGAACCTAGTTCTTTGTATTAATTTCTATTCAAATTGGATGCATGGATTTATTGTGAATTATCAGCTACTATGTATCCTGCAACTGCATCCATAAATCTGCATATACTTCTCTAGGGTTGTAAGCCACTTAGGGATCAAAATAGAGAAACTAAATACAAATCATTCTTTGTCCTATTTCCTTTAAACAAAGTATCAACTATCAATGATACAATACAATTGATGCCCTAAGCTATTAATACAAATGGCACCTAGCTAGAAGCTCATGGGCTGTCCATTTGATAACACAGTCAACATTTCAAAAAAATGGATATCCTTGAGCACAAGCACCAATAACATCAAATAATGGAGTTAAAGCACAGGCTAGGGCACAACACCAGTAGAATGCGGTCATTTCAGTGACATCAATTTACAATGGCATCATTAAACATATATGCTAGTAATATCAATAAACATGAATCCAAACATTTGAATACAGTGAATTGATATCCTTGAGCACAAGCACCAATAACATCAAATAATAGAGATAAAGCACTGGCTATGACACAACACTAGTTGAATGGAGTCATTTCAGAGAGCATTCATGATCAAATAAAATGAAATGCATTCGAATATGATGCCAGAGGCTTCAAAGGTGAAGAAATCACATACCTTCTCCTGCACTCAGATTTCGCTCCTTTTCTCCCGTTCCCTCTATCCAATCGAAATAAAAATGATGAGGCCGTTTCACTTTTATTTATTTATCTATACTCTGAATCTATTAGAATTCCAATGGTCAATTAAACACCCATCGGAATATCAACATCATCGGGGCCTATTACAAAAAAAAACACCAAATTCGCAATAAAAATTTACCCGTCGAAAACTTCTGTCGAAATTTGGCCCCAAATGTAGTAGTGTCTAGTCCGAAAGATAGTCACAGTCACTTTTCATTATGACAATGAACTTATTAAATTCTCTCCCTTTCCAAATCTCTATCTTCTCATGTCATGGTACCTTAAATGGTATCATGCCCTTATTAATTAAATAAATCAATTAGTCATAACCTCAGGTCTATCCTAATTATGAAAATGAACAAGACACCCTTAGAAACAAGGTTTGACAACTTTTGTAATGACTTTCCACAATGTACATGGGGGTGTCTAACACAACATCCAACCTAGAGGCTTCAAGGAACACAAATAAATAGTGAACTTGCAAAGATAAATACTTTTGATCAGACTCATGATCAAATTATAGAAAATGAACATGCAAGGGAGACAATACCTTCAAGGATTTGGTAAGGGTATGTAGAAAAGTATGGTTTTCAAAGAAAACAAATATGAGTGTTCCAAACCATACAAAACCTTCTTAGAAGGAACACATAACTTGTGATTAGACCCTCCAAAAACTTGTATTATCACTAATCTGATCAAACAGTTTAGGACTAATTTATTGTAATTAGAGAAAAAGTGGACCATTAAACATTGGATAAGGGATTGGGGATGCTATTTTAGAGTCCTATCAACCTTTTTTCTGCACTATGGAACATTGGGAACACTCAGGAACATTCCCCCAATGCTTTATTGTGTCAACTGTTACAATCAACATTCTTAAAACAATGAAATCAAACACAAAAGAAAGTCATTTAAAGGAATAACATAACTCTACTCTACTGTCTCATATTTGATTCCATTGATGATTAATTAATGTATGTGATTTCTTCCATTGATCATTATTTGCTTCCATTGATGATTATTTACTATACGTGATTGCTCAAGGCCGTGGGCCTGTGACTATTTCTTTCTTCTGTATATACCATTGCTTGATTTGATCTGGTTATTAACACAACATTATAATGCTCACTATTGTATTTTACTTGTTTGAATCTTTGAGGACTTGTGTTTAACAAAAGGGAATTATTGTTGGATCCTTGCATTTTTATTTATTGCTTTCTGTGATGACCTAAGGAATCAATGACTAACTATTACTTGTTTTCAATTCATCGCATGATTGACTATGTATAGCTTGATTATGCACATGCATGACTATAAATGAGGATATGTAATAGGATATCATGCATTTCTTAGATCTCTTGGATCTAACCCCATTTCTTTCCTTCTTGCAGATTTTGGATCAACTAGGAGCACATTAGATTCACACCCTGGTCATCCTTCCATCATCTCTTCAGGAAATGTCTGGTACCCTATTATTTATGCTTATTTACTCATGTATGTTTGTATTCAACCTTATCTTTCTAGAAGTTGGCTATGCTCACAGCCTGTGTGAGCCCAAATTTTTTGTTGTATCATTATCATTGTTGCTTTATTATTCCCATTTGAATGCACCTGTGCTCATGATATTCATATCTCATGAAGCTAGGGCATTATAGATTTACTAATTGCATGATCATAACCAACAACACATGAAGCAAATGGAATGATCAAAGAAATAAATAAACACCTACCTCTACTTTTGTACACTTTCCATCATCAAAGATCTATCCACAAAACTCAGTGCTCTCAAACTTCTTAGCTCCTTTACCTTTCTAGTAATACTCAAAATCTTATCTGATGAATCCACATAAGCATAAGAGTAACCAATATGATCTTATAATCATAAGAATCAAGTTCAATGTAAATAAAATGTGTTCACACATAAAATCACATGTAATATAGTCTCATCTATAGTCAATAAATATAGACTCGGCTATAAAATAAAGTATGATCCATACATACACAATAAGCCACTAAAGTATGCTTCATAAGCATAAGAGTAATCACATAAGTCTCACCACATAAGAGTAACCAAATTTGTCCAACATATAACTAGGTGCAATGCGATCACATCAAGATGCAATAAAGTTCCCTCTATAAAGAAATGTATTCACACACATATATGATCAATAGAAAAGCATATATAAAGGATAACATATATCCATATAAAGTATGCTCCCATGCGTACAACAACATTATCTCTAAGTATCATAATGTATGTTCCCAAAAAAAATGCCAATTATAAAATGTAACATACACAACATATGCCAATAAAAGTATGTTCCAACATTCATTAACCAATAATGTATGCACCTATGCATCAATAAAGAAAATAGTTAATCAATTATACTAACAATCAACTATGTATGTTCCCATATATAAAATTCCTCTTGATCCTCTTGATATCAATATTGCTTCTTCTTGAAGACAATCGGTCTTTAGTATATCAAGAGTAGGTAATTTAGAATGTGCACTAATCCCTTGAATAAATGCATCCCAAGTAAGAGACAATCCATTAAGAGCTGTCATAGCTAGCTCTTTATCATCATATTTGAACACAATTGATGATAGTTGATTCCTTAGCTCATTGATCCTCATGAAGTAGGATGTGATTAACTCCCCTTGATTCATCATGATCCAAGAGAGGTTATCATGCATTGCTTAGATCCCTTGGATCTAACCCCATTTCTTTCCTTCTTGCAGGTTCTCGATCAAGTAGGAGCCAACTAGATTCACACCCTATTCATCCTTCCATCATCTCTTCAAGAAATGTCTTGTACCTTATTGTTTATGCTCCTTTACTCATGTATGTTTGCATTCAACCTTATCTTTCTAGGAGTTGGCTATGCTCACGAACTGTGTGAGCCCAAATGTTTTATTTTTAAATCATTTCTTTGTGCAAATGTAGGTGTTTATTTGGCTCTTTGATCATTCCATTTTCTTTATGTGAGCTTGAAGCATCATTATCATTACCTCCACCTAGGGCATCAATGATTAACTATTACTTGTTTTCAATTCATTGCATGATTCACTATTGGGCTAGGGCATCATTATTTGCTTGCATTGATGATTATATACAATACTTGATTGCTCAAGGCCTTGGGCCCGTGATTATTTCTTCTTTCTATATATATCATTTCTTGATTTGCTTTGGTTATTAACACAATATTATAATCCTCACAGTTGTATTTTACTAATTTTCATAAATTCGAGCTATGCACGCGAAGAGGGAGAATTCAAGCTAGGAAAGCAGAGGTAGGTGTTTATTTGGATCTTTGATCATTCCATTTTCTTCATGTGAGCTCGAAGCATCATGCTTTAATTCCATTGATGATTATTTACTTGCTCAAGGCCATGGGCTTGTGACTATTTCTTCCTTTTGCATGTATATATCTTTGATTTGGTTATTGGCACAACATTATAATGCTCACTATTGTATTTTACTTGTTTGGATATTTGAGGACTTGTGTTTAACACTAGGGCATTATTGTTGGATCCTTGAATTTTTATTTACTGTTGTATCTCATGAATCTAGGGCATTATGAATTTACTAATTGCATAATCATTTGATGGCATGCTTACTGTTTGGGAGACAGATAGATAGTTATGTTAGGAATAGTCCCAAGAGATAACTAAGAGGGGGGTGAAGCAGTTATCTACAAGTTTCAATTCTTTATCCAATTAAGTATACTTAAAATTTAAGCATAAACACAATGAAAGAACACTTGAACACACCACCAATATTTTGGTTACGGGAAACCCAAATAGATAAAAACCCCGGTGGGAATTTGCACCCACTAATAAACTGTACTAGTGTATAATGATCATTGTTAGAAGATCTTACAACCCTGTTAGGAGTTGATATTTATAATGTAATAAGTACAGTGACCTGGTTAAAGGTCGGACCTTGTTAGGAGTCTTTTATGATTGACCCTGTTAGGGGTGAGGATGCACTGCCTGAGAGCTCATTGGTCAAAGGGGTGAAGGTTGAAACCTTCTGAATAATAGATACACACTATATCTAGATCTTGGTGAGCTGAAAGGTAGACCTATTGTCTTGATTAGTTCCAATGAATAGAACACTCTATTTTCTCTGTCACATAGACCTCTTCTTGATGACACAATACTTCACACTTTCTGCTCTGCTCTAAACTTTCATCTTCATGTCATACCTCTAGTGATCACAAATGACCAGCTATAAGTATCTTTCCTCTAAATGATATAATCAAGTTGGCCTATTAGAACCACCTTGAAATCATATTAGAGAAATAATAACACTCTCCAATAACATCTTTGTTAGCTCTACTAAGCACACAACACAAACTGGGACCTGTCCAAATCAATAAGTTTAGACACACGCTACACATTGTCAGCTCTACCAAATTAACTGATACTTTGTCCTCAAGATGAATTACATCATGTGCTCTTAACTAAAAATTCATAACTCTTCTCCAATGACTAAACCAAGCATGCATACCATAATGATAGGTGCAATTCCCATACCAATATAATCTCTGTCGGCTCTTCTAGATAAACACATGAAACTGCAACTAGTGAATAGAAACTGCATAACTTCACTTCTACTGCATACCAGACTCTGTGTCCATGAATGTAAAATCACTAACATGTCTCCATCACATATCCAAATGTGCAAGGCTTCATGATAACTATACAGATAATCACTTCACAGAACACTACCTATAACTCTATTAGGAACATTGCTGACACAGTCTGCTATATAACTATTTGTACTAAAAATTAACCTATGCTTCCATGATATCATGCTGATAACATGTCCATGCTATTTATACTCAAATCTTACAACATAAGTCTTCCACGTATGATACTTACCATATGTTGTCATCAATGACAAACATATAGTCAACACTGGCTTGCTAGCAAATCTCCAACAAGTTAGTTAATGGTTGTAGTTGGTTTTTAGTTGGTTAGAAGTCTTTATTAGAAGTCTATACTTATGGCTTCATGCATGTATCTAATAAAATAGTAAAGCATTGGATAAATTATGAAAATAATGTTGGTATCAACATTAGGGAACTGAGAGGGATGTATGATCTTAACCTAATTTTAAAATATGATATACCTATTTAAGTAAGTAAAGTTTGAAAAAGAAAATTAGTCAGGATATTAACCTTAGCCTTCTGGGTTCCTTAGCAGGGTGTTAAATTTGGTATCAGAACCCTAGGTTTCCACACTGGGAACTATGAGACTCGTAGATGGCCCATGTATAATCCATAATATTTTGTGTTGACCCTTTGATGTTTCCTAAATGATTAGTAAAACTTGAACCCTGGGAAAGAAAGCTATAATCTTCAGATCTCATGTTTTCTTGGAAAGTGCACACATTATTTAGAAATGGACTTATCTTATGTCAAATAATTATGTTTTATATTTTGAATCAAAATGACTCGATTTGAGATATTCTTAGTAATTGTGCTTCATTTTCTATTATTAAAGAAATTCAAAGGCTGCTAAACCCTATCTTATGTTCTTATCATGTTTTCTTAAATAAGGCTAAGTTAAAATTGAAATGTTGGACACTCTACTTTCCTAAGTTAATTGCATGATTTTTATTTCTTTGATTATTAATGCTAATGTGATCCTGCAAAGATAAGTGTTTGTACCTCTAACAAGAGGCAAGTTATGACTATTAGGCTATTTTTCCTAAGAAATTTGATCAAATATGTCTTTTAATTAAAACATGGAATACATCAAATAAAGATTATACAAAAAAGAGTTGATGCTTAATGGGAAATGTAACTATCACTTGAGTTGTATAAAACTAACTATGTCTTGCATATGGTTTACTATAATAGTGTGAAAGAGAATAAACCTTACTAATAGTGAAGAAAATGTATGCAATTTCATTAAACAATATTAGGAACATGTATTAAAAAATAAATTATGATTTTCTAGTGTGCCACAAAGAGATAATGTGGTAAGTTAAGGTGTTTCAATTTAATCTGCTTGAGACAACTAGAAGAAATAATTACATTCCAATTTCCATGAAAGGATTAGATATAATAAGTAGGACACTCTTTTTCCTAACAAATTTATTTTGGTAAACAACAAGTTTGAATGAACTCTTCTTAATAGTTTGAAACCTTGAGTAAAATAAGAAATGTGTTGGGAAAAAATCTTGGGATGGTATCTTGATATTAGAAGTAATAGTATAATTGTTCTCCCTTAGTAGGAATATTATATGAACTGTTAGGAATGGGAACACTGAGAGGGGGAGGGGGTGAATCAGTGTTCTATAATATTAAATTCTGATATCTTGAAACTTAACTTAATTGCTTAAGTATTGAAATGAATAACCATGCAAGTAAGATAAACAACCATAACACATAACACTAGATATGATTATGGGGAAACCCAAATAGGTAAAAATGACACCCACTAAGAACTACACTAGAGTATTATGATCCCTGTTAGAAGATCTTACAACCCTATTAGGAGTTGATATTTACAATGCATTAAGTACAGTGACCTAATCAAGGGTCAAACCCTGTTAGGAGTCTTTTACAAATAACCTTGTTAGGGGTGGTTGGCTCACTGCTAGAGCTCATTTCTCAATGAGAAGGCAACAACCTCCTAGATATCAAATACACACTATATCTTTAATTGGTGAACTATTGATGTGACACTGCTTGTCTGATCAGTTCCTTTTATGTGCTGATGCTTTAACCTATTGTAAAGCACTATATCATTCTTACTACTCTTTTCATACTTTTTCTCTACTTATGTCAACTCTTTCTCTCATACCATACTCAAATACAAAGGTGCATGTCTTATTTATATGCACAAACAAAACTATTCACTAAGTCGGCCTATAACCTATTACATACAATGCTTCCAAATAAATTGGCTCAAGTGTGTTTACATATGATGATATTAACATGTCTATATCATAAATACAATAGGTGCATAGCCTTTACAAAACAATATTATAACCACTAACCAAAATACCAACAGTCAGTTCTATGCTCTGTTCTATTCTATCACTCACTGTCTGTGACACTTCAACTGACTGTAACTTCTTCATACTAACTCGTTTGATCAAATGTTCTTAGACTTAGCATGATTACATACTCAGAAGCTTATCTTCAAGGGAACATACCATAATTCATTCATACGCATGTGTGTTGATGCTCTGTTCCTTAGGTGCTTCGTTGACTGTCTTGTCTTCCATACTTAGCCATTTTCTAATCTTCTAAGTTATGCGCTGACTCCAAAAATTCATATGAATTTGTTGCCATAATGAAAACACTAAATCATAGTCATATAAAATAGTATAGTCAACTTGCCAACAATCTCCCCCTTTGTCATTAATGGAAATAAAGGAATATGGCAAAGTTACTAAACTGTATCTTACACAAAACTTTCTAACATATATTATATCTTATATCTCCCTTATATAATCTACTCCCATTTACATTATATACATTAATCCATACTCTTTACTCCATATTTAATCTACTCCCCCTTTGACATTAATGACAAAGGTGCTCAAAAAATGAAACTTTAAGTACTTACACAGTGAGTACATCTAGATATGCAATCTTAAGGTTTGCAATTTCATTCTGCCAAAATCTTTTCAGTGTATCTACTATCTCGAGATGGGTGCACAAAGCATAAGTTAATTTCTCCATCTTCTCCAAATCTGTACATGGGCCTTGATCATATGTTACAATGGTAGCATCAATCTCCTTGATATTTTGATTGAGTACATCCAATGAGGGTGCAAGTGCATGCCTTAACTATGCTTACCTAGCCCTTAGCTATTTCTTGTTCTACTTTCTCAATTTTATCCAATTGTCCTTGGTAGACATTGTTGCACATATTGATATCTATGGAGGGATCTTCCACTGATTTCATTACTGCTTCTATCATGGATTCAACTTCCTGAATCTTCTTGGAAAGGTCTGCAGTCAGTTTGTCTTTGTTTATACAATCAATAATAATCTTTCTTCCTTTTCCTGCAAAGTCCTTTAGCATAGCTTGACCAACTTTTAGAGAACTAAGGTCTAGTGTGAAGTTATTTATTAATTCACTTAGTCTCTTCTTCAGATATTTCTCCTCTACACTTTTGGATGTTGATTCCTCAAGACTTGAGAAATTTGCTTTGAAGCATGTCAAAATGGTGTTGACATCATCCACTGAGTGTACACTAGACACTTTCTTGTCTTTTGGAAGTAGGCTATTCAAAATGTTGACTGATTCAACAAATAATGGATTCCTCATTACTTGTTTCCCCTTTTCTTTCTCCATTTCTAGCACACTGATCTTCATTAGGTCTTCTTCTCCCCATGAATCTAGACTTGTTGTGTCAGGGGTCAAACTTGACAACAATGACAATGATGGCTTGGGAGTGATGAGTGTACTATCCATGATTTCAGTAATAACCTTCACTAGAATTCCAATAGAGGGTTTTTCTGCAGGTTCATCTTCCTTCTCTTCTTCTTCTTTCTCCTTTTCTTTTTATTTGACCTCTACTTCTTCTTTCTCACTTTCATGTTCAGTCAGGTCTTCAACTTGAGCTTCTTCTTGTTGCTTAGGTGAATTATCACCACATAGAATTTGTATTTCTTCAGTGCTCACAAATGCTTCCTCAAACTTATCTAAGTCTTTTTCTATCGCTGCCATGGATATTTCTACATTATCTATCATAATTGTGTCCTCCTTGGATTTAGTCATAGGCATAGAATCCTATGGACCTGTCATAGGTATATTTGGGATCTTAGCTATTTTTACTTTCTCAGAGGGTTCTTGAGATGCAGGTGCAGATGATGGATGCATGCATTATTCCAAAAATACCTTCTCAAATGATTTTTTAGTTTCCTTTGCAACCAACTCATAGTCCTTATTCATGATATGCATAGTTATCATCTTGGTTCTAAGGTGCGGCTTCACCAAATCCAATAACAATATTTTCTCCTCAACTAAACATACTAGAAGGTTATCATCTAAAGTCTTTTCCCTTATTCTAAAGTCTTCTTCTATAGACTGTCTCTTCAAAAAGTCTAAAATATTCCATACACTTTCTGGAATGACTGTCTTAAGTTCCAAGACTATCTTCTTGAACTTAATCATGTGCTTGATTATCATGGAATGGATCTCTCATTTGTCAATCTCATTGTATTTATCATAGAACTTTCCTATTTGATCAATTATACCTTCATCTACTATCCTAGCTCTCAACACTTCAAGATTTAGTCTGAATCCTACCTTAGGAGGTGCTTGAGTGTTCATTCTTTGACTTTTGGTTGTCCTAGAGGATGGATGGCTTGCACCGGTCTACTTCTTCCTCTTAGGCATCCTGCTATACTTAGGAGGCAGTGTGGACTCCAAATCAATTATAGGAGTGGGCGTTGAAGTGCTTTCTTCTATCTTTTTCTTCTTCTCCTTAGGTTCATCAGTCTTCTCTATTTTCACTTTAAAAGAGGGTGCGATCTCAAGTTGCATTGCAATCTTGGCTTCCCTTGCCTTATCTAGATCAGCTTGAGTGACACCATGAATATTCAGTATCTCAGAGGTGATTTTAGATGCTTTCCTCTTGGTCACAGCACTGTACAAGACTGAATCTACCTATCTTGTCTTTTCCTCATATGTACCCCATCTTGGTTCATTTGGATCCTTAGGCACTGATAGTAGAACTTGTGCATAGGCTTCCAAAATGTGTTCTTCCACTTCATAACCAAGGGAATGAATCCATGTAGTCCTTGGCTCTACTACTTCCATGTAAGTGATATTAGTCTCAACCATGAAACATATGCTATCCTTATACTTTTCCACAATACTTTCAAGTATCCTATACCTTCTCTGCATCTTTATTCTGAATGTCTTGATCTCCAATTCCATGTAATCTTTCAAGGTACTCTTCGATGATGCCTTGAATGAGATTTGAGGCATTGTGGGTAGACTCTTGTCAAGGTATAGATCTAATACTTTACCAACTATATGAAAGTACATATAGATGATTAGTGACCCAAACCTAAATATCTTACTCTTATCATGTTTGATAGCCCTGATATTATCCATCAACTATGCACGCAAGATCTCACACAAGTTGAAGTCTCTATTTTCCTTAAAAATTTTGATAGCTACTAGAATAGTGGCTGTGGACACACTATTAACTTTGTTCATGTGCTGAAACTTATAACCAAGTATCATTGCCATGAGCTAGATGTATTTCTCCTCAATCAGCTCAATTGTCATGCCACACTTATTACTACAAGACTTACAAGCCTGCTCCACTAGTTTCCTGACATCCTTGACAATAGGAAGAATAATGCCTGTCTTAGGTAGTCCTATCATCTCATGAATGAGATCAATGGTTATCTAAACAGGGACTTCTCCTATCCAAAACAAGTCATCATGTACTCTGCTAAGTAGAATCTTGATCCATTCAGATTCATAAAACTCATATCTTAATAATAGGGTTGTTTTCCAAGTGTGTGAACTCATCTAGGAATGTCATGTCTAGTTTCATCATGGTTTCCATGTGCGACCTAATCCTATCCAGTCCAACTGGTTCCTTCCTGCAATAAATGTATACACATATTTCTTCTACGTGCATGATACCCATTAGAGTCCTAGAGAATGCTTTTTATAGGTCATCTAGGACTGACTTAAAGGGATGCTTCTTGAAAACATATCTCTTCCTTTCAGTAACATCAAATGCAACTAGAGTAGCCATAACTTACTTGATTAATTGCTTAATTAGGTTTCCAAGGGTTTCTGAATCATCACATCCGAACTAGGGCTTCACAACAAACTTTCAATCTTTCGTTGCTGAAATCAACTACAATCTTCCAACACAAAATGCTTTGATCTCTTGTGCTCTCCAAAGGCTCACTTGAATGAAAATGTTTGAATAAAGGATCTTGGTGATTTTAAAATAAATTTATGCCATTAATGCTTGCCACGTAAACACAAAATGCAACAAAGAATTTTGTTCTTTGTCTCTACTATCAATCAAGTTGTGCACTCTCACATACATCATCAACTAGTCTCCAAACATTTAACACCAAAGGCGGATACTCTAAGGGTGAGTATACCACCCACGTAGGGGTCTAGAGCTAATATAGCTACCCCTATGACCATGAGGGTCATTCATCTAGAAGTAGAAGGTGCATCTATTATGGATGCATCTACTACATACTCATATAATTTTTCTTTCTTTACTTCCATTCAAGTCTTGCTCGCATTTTCTATAGCTTACACAAACTTGACTTCTCCTGCTTCATCTAATATTGATCCTTCAAAATTTTTAGGGCTTTCTTATCTTTGTGCTTTTGATCTACAGAACTTTGATATGTGTCCAACCTTGTTACAGGAGTGACAAATAACTGGAGGTCTGATATTCCTTAGTGCATTCATGTGAGTTACCATACTACAATGTCTAACTATATGACCTTTGTAATTGCATACCTAACATGTGTATGGATCAAAAGTGACCATACTTCTATGAATCATTACATGAAAGGTTTCTCAACAATGAGGCCTCACAAAGTGACTCATAGCTCTCTATGCATGGAGTTGCAAGGGACTATGATAAATTTTCTCTTAGCTAGAGCTACAAATTTGCGACCTTGCTAGTCAACCATACAATGAGAGATTCATAATGAAGACAAGGGAAACAATGCCAATATCCCCAAATGGAATCAAAGTATGAAATGCAATGCAAATCTAAATGAGAATGTAAACTATTCTATGAAAATGAAAGTACAATGCAACTATGAAAGGAAATTGCAATGAATTACAAGCCCCTAATTAGACTATGTGAGTTATCTATTGCATAAAAGAAACTAAGCTATGAAATGAAGCTATGGATGCTATGATAATGCAAGAAATGAAGTCTAAACTATGAAGCAATGAGGAAATCCAAGAAAAGCTTGATGTAGCAATGATCTCCAAAAGCTCCAAATGCACCTAGAAAACCTGCAGCATAACAATAGCATGAAAGAGATGGATATGCAAATGAAGGAGAGAGCTCTCCTTTTATAAGAAATGCAAAGGAATGGACCATGGAGATTAAGAGGCAAAAGTCTCAATCAATGGTGGAGCTTGAAAGAGGAGCAATCCATGTGCACAAGTATCCTCCAATAGGAAAATAGGAGTTGACTTTATGTCCATATGAGACAAAAAGTGCTTTTCTCCTTTTTATAAAATAAGAATAATACTTTGTTTGTGCAACTTAGGATAAGAGGAAAGGTGGGGGCTTTTTATTTAATTAAAAGGGGAGGAGATATTCCTTTTAAATAAATAAAAACTTAGGATAAAATGGTTAGCCCATAGGATAAAAATCCAATATGATCAAAATTAAGATTTGATCAAGAAATTGATAATGTTGAAAATATTGATTATTGATAAAACTAATTTAGGATTGATAAATCAAATAAATGGGGCCCAAAGTCTAGGTGACCATTTTTGGGTGCATACAACATGTAATGTTCAAAGGACTTCTAACACTTTGCTATGGTTGATTTCTCTGATTGTGCTGAGTCTGATTTCTTTGATTTGATCTACAATTCATAGCTCTATGACCAAACTTATTGCATGAATAGCAATAGCCATTGAAAGGTCTTACCTCTTTACAATCTCTTGCAATATGACCATGCTTGTTACAGGCATAACAAGTTTTGTTTACTGGCTTGTGCTCATACTTAGATGGTTCTACTTTAGCTTCAGTATGATCTTCAGACTTCTTGGTTTCTATAGATCCTTCTGGTGCTTTCAATCTTCCTCGCATGTCATTAATCTGATTTTGTGCTTCATTGAATCCAATACCGCTGATATCTCCTTTAAATCTTCTATGCATACAACTATGACTCTATTAGATCCTTACTTATGTGCAACTTGTCAATATGATTCTTTGCTTTAGTCAATTCATATTCCATCTACTTAGTGTTCTCTAATTCAAAGATTTTAATGTTCTCTTGGCTCAGTTCTTCATCCAACTGCTTGTTTTCTTTGACCTATTCTTCATAGGCTTCTTGATTGTTAAATAGCTTTTCATCCAACTCTTCAATCTGATCCTTTAGGGATGTGTTTTATTCATTCATCTTTTTGATCATTTTCCCTAAATCACTTGTGGAACAATCTTTTAAATCTTTTCTTAGTTTCTTGATGAATACTTGAGAATCACCGACCTTTAATTTTAGTTCTTCAATTTCTTTTTCAGATCTGTCAAGGTCTTCAAGAGTTGCTTCAAGATTCTTATTTAGATGTTTCACTTCTCCTATATCCATGATCTCCTCAAGTGGTTCAACTTCTCTTCAGAGGACCTGAGCTCTGATATCAATTGTTAGGAATGGGAACACTAAGAGGGGGGGGGGGGGGGGGGGTGAATCAATGTTCTACAATATTAAATTCTGATATCTTGAAACTTAACTTAATTGCTTAAATACTGAAATGAATAACCATGCAAGTAATATAAAAAACCATAACACATAACACCATATATGATTACGGGGAAATCCAAATAGGTAAAAACCTGGTGGGAATTGCACCCACTAAGAACTACACTAGAGTATTATGATCCCTGTTAGAAGATCTTACAACCCTGTTAGGAGTTGATCTTTATAATGCATTAAGTAAAATGACCTGGTCAAGGGTCAGAGGCTGTTAGGAGTCTTTTACAAATAAACCTATTAGGGGTGGTTGGCTCACTGCCAGAGCTCACTGCTCAATGAGAAGGCAACAACCTCCTGGATATTAGATACACACTATATTTGCAATTGGTGAACTACTACT
Source organism: Chamaecyparis obtusa (assembly GCA_027943335.1). NCBI lineage: Eukaryota > Viridiplantae > Streptophyta > Pinopsida > Cupressales > Cupressaceae > Chamaecyparis > Chamaecyparis obtusa. The sequence continues at coordinate 1,562,768 of BSBK01000210.1, read as the reverse complement.
ATGACACTTCTTGTCTGATCAGTTTCTTTTGTGCACTAATGATTTAACCTCTTGTAAAGCACTATATCATTCTTACTTCTCTTTGCATACTTCTTCTCTACTTCTGTCAACTCTTTCTCTCATACCATACTCAAATACAAAGGCACATGGCTTATTTATATGCACAAACAAAACTATTCACTAAGTCGGCCTATAACTTATTACATACAATGCTTCCAAATGAATTAGCTCAAGCATGTTTATATATGAAGATATTAACATGTCTATGTCATAAATACAATAGGTGCATAGCCTTTATAAAATAATATTATAACCACTAACCAGAATACCAACAGTCGGTTCTATGCTCTATTCTGTTATGTTTTGTCACTCAATGTCTGTGACACTTCAACTGACTGTAACTTCTTCATACTAACTCATATAATCATGAATTTTTAGAATTAGCATGATTACATACTCAGAAGCTTATCTTCAAGGGTGCATTCTATAATTTGGTCATACGAATGTGCGTTGATGCTTTGTTTCTTAGGTGCTTCACTGACTGTCCTGTCTTCCATACTTAGCCATTTTCTAATCTTATAAGTTATGCACTGACTCCAAAACTTCATATGACTTTGTTGCCATAATGAAAACACTAAATCATAGTCATATACAATAGTATAGTCAACTTGCCAACATGAATAACTCTCACAAAATATTTCTTAGGTTACTCTTCTTGTAAAAGAGTGTATATGTAATTTATGAAAGACAAATGACCATGTTTGCATAAAGTAATTGTCTATAACAAGTTGGATTGTATTTTTGAAAAGATTGTTTTCAAAAGTACGTGTCTATTATGTTTTAGTTTCTTATTGCAAAAGGTTTACTAATGTTCTACATAATTTTCATTTTAGCTTCTAAGAACCATGAACCATAAATCTGTACATAAGTACTATGCATCTTATCTTGTTTAAAAGATAGCTAGAAGTTAATTTATGATAATAATGGTTGTATAGAAATCTTAATTTATCTCAAGGATATATAGTCTTGTGGGTCATTTAGGGATATGAACTTAAATTTTATCCTCATAAATTAATCAATTACTTAATTAGACCATGAATGTTAAGGAAAAGAAGGATTTTATTAGATCATGCTTTAGAGAAATGGATATCGAGTAAAAGAAACCATGTTAGATTATTAAATGTCTTGGTGATTAGCACATTATGAGAATTGCTTCACATATTATAATCTCTTTTGTAAAATAATGATGCTCAATCCATTAGAGAAACTATCTCCTATTGTGATGGGGAAATTGCTTGAGTTAGTAATGAATAAAATGGTGACTTCCAGGAGTAAGTCAAGTTATAGGGGGGAGGATGTAATGCCCCTCTAACCCTGACAAGTATTTCTAAGAACTAGGAGATGCAATCTAAACTCTGGGGTTAATTAGCTAATGAATGTGCAGTTTGTTTGAGTTTCTTGGTTCTATTTGTTATGTTATGTGATTTATCTTGACAATGGCATATACTATTTATTATGTTTTGACTATCATGAATATCAACTAGATATATATTTAAATAGTACATTTATGTTGTTTAAAGGAAAACATTTTATCATTTAATGTATATGTTTACTTTTATATGGTTAAAGATAAATTTATTTGATTATGATTATGATTTGGGATAACCCTGCTAACCCATCATGTTTTGGTGTATACCCTACTTGGTATATACCCTACTTCCATTGATAATTATTTACTTGGTCAAGGCTGCAGGCCTGTGTATGTTTCTTCCTTCTCTATATATCTTTTATTTGGTTATTAACACAACATTATAATGCTCACTACTGTATTTTACTTGTTTAATCTTTGAGGACCCATGTTTAATAATAGGGCATTATTTTTGGATCCTTGCATTTTTATTTACTATTGGATCTCATGAAGCTAGGGAATTATGGATTTACTAATTGCGTGATCATTTGATGGCATGCTTACTATTTGGGGGACAATTAGACAGTTAGTTAATGGTTGCAGTCAGTCTTTAGTTGGTTAGAAGTCTTTATTAGTGTTGATCCACGTGAGTGGAGGGGAGATGTGGAGTTGGTGTGTGTATAGAACCATTTTCAAATGGTATTCATTCAATAAACAAAAACACTATTTGCAAATTGTAAATCTGCCTGCAGGGTACAGTCAGCGCATGTAGTGCCTTCAAACATGTTTTGTGGTGTATTAGTGATTGGATCATGATGTAAGATCATTGGCTTGGGTGTTATTTACATGTCCAAACATTTATTTTAGTGTTTAACACTAGGGAATTATTGCTAGATCCTTGCATTTTTATTATCTGCTTGTGCGCTGTGATGACCTAGGGCATCAATGATTAACTATTACTTATTTTTAATTTATCACTTGATTGACTATCAGGATAGGGCATCATTATTTGCTTCCATTAATAATTATATATTGTACTTGATTTCTCAAGGTTGTAGGCCTGTGACTGTTGCAAGGAAAATATTTATTATTTTATTGATTGAAACTTATTTCATTGAATCATTACACACAAAACTCTCCATGCCCCCTCCACTCATGTGGATCAACCTTGAAATAGACTTCTAAAACTCCTAAAAACTGACTGTACCCATAACCAATAATCTAAACTATTACTTGTTTTCAATTTATCATATGATTGACTATCGAGCTAGGACATCATTATTTGATTCCATTCATGATTATATACTATACTTGACTGCTCAAGGCTGCGGACCTGTGACTCTTTCTTCCTTCTGTATATATCATTGCTTAATTTGATTTGGTTAATAATAGTTAATCATTGATGCCCTAGGTCAATCGTGTGATGAATTGAAAACAAGTAATAGTTAATCATTGATGCCCTAGGTCATCACAATAAGAAAATAATAAAAATGCATCTTTGATTATGACTGCATCACCTTGTATTAGAACACCATGACCTTATGACATGTTTTGAGTTATTACTATGGATGCCTCATTTGGAAATGATGCCATAGAAACATCAAATGGAACACCAACATTTGATGTTACTATTGCATTGTTTGGATGATGCATCCAAAATATGGCTTGATTATGCACATGCATGATTGTAGATGAGGATATCATGCATTGCTTAGATCCCTTGGATTTAATCCCATTTTTTTCCTTCTTGCAGGTACTAGATCAAGTAGGAGCACACTGGATTCACACCCTAGTCATCCTTCCATCATCTCTTCATTCTTCTTTCCTATAGTTGATGTTTTGTGTTGGTTGATATCTAAGGTTTTCACTTCTCAAATCTCATGGTATAATTCAACTAAAAAAAAAGATATCATGTCGTATGTTTTGGCATGCCAAAGATAGTATCACATTGCAAGAATGCTCTGCATTCCTCCACGATCATGTGATCAAAAATTATGGGTCCTTGATATAGATATTATTGTGTTAGGTGATGCTATTTTATGATTCCAAAAAGATCTTAGTGTTAGGATTAGGTAATACTGAGAAGGGGATGAATCAATATTATTGAACTTTGATTTAAACTTTAAACAATTATAAATAAAGCATAACACTGCTAAAATGAAAAGAATAATAAAACATAACACATAACTCATGACACCATGATTTGTTCTCAAGGAAACCCTAGCCAATGGAAAACCCCAGTGGGCATGGTACCCACAACTATGCACTAAAATATTGTATCCCTGTTAGGAGATCTAGCCTGGTAGGAGCTGATTATTACATAGTACATTTCCTTGCTAGAGGATTATAAAACCCTGTTAGGGCTATACAAAACACCCAGTTAAAGGTGGTGAGAAAACTGCTCTTACAATAAAACACTATTACAAAGAGTTCAAAATGTGAATAATACAAGCACTTATCTTGCTTAGATAGTTCCAGTTATAGCTCTGTTTCTTGCTGATCTCGCATCTGATCTCTGCTCTTAGATTTACAACCTTACTCCATCATCATACTCACAAATACTTATCACTTTAACAAAAGCACTCTATACTTATATAAAATTTGCCATCTAGTCAGCTTCACAAATACCATACCAAACATAATAATTAATTATGTAAATAATAAGTATAGAGTCTGTTAGTATACAAATTTTCCTTCTTATCAAAACACAATTTTTCTTTGAGTTCCTTACCCAAACAGAAGGAAAAAGATACTACAGTTGAGTCAATCACACACAACTGAACTCTTTGCAATTCAAGGAGCAACTACCTTAAATAAAAATCAATCTTGACATTCCATTTATTTTCAAAGAATGAATTAAATACATACTTTTAACCTTAAAGTAAGAAAGGCTATTCAAGCTTCCATATAAAATAACTTTAGAAAGATTTTAATATTCCAAGAAGCATTATGTATTCATCAAAGCCAACTGACTAAGATTAATAGAAAAACATTCCTGAAATGGCCAATTCGATAGATACTAAGATTAAGAGAAAAGATGGAAGGTAACCATAAAAAACATATACATATTACAGTAACATGCATTCAATTCCAACTGAAACCAAGATAAACATGCATCAATTGGATCAACTGATCCAAAATAAATACTACCAATCTACTATAAACCGACTGATATTATATTTATATATTTTCAATCCACCATACCATATCCAAAGAAAGTACTATAGAAAATAACTATAAAATAACCAAGTTTACTAAATTAGAGAACCGACCCTTCAAAGGTCATCAAAAATTCAATATATAGCCATGCAAGGCATAATTGGTTTGATAACTAATTTTCCTTTAAAATAGGAAATGAAACTAAAACTTAAAACAACTGAAATTGTCTTTTGAAAAGATTTAGTTGATCGATTGGTCCTTCTCAGCATCTTTATTCATGGTAGCATTGGCTGCTTTACGCATGGAGCTCCATTCCTCAAAGGCCACCGTGAATTTCTTGAGCATCACTTGATTTGGTAAAGAAAATAAATTGAGCCTTTGCTCCTAGATGTATTTACAGTTCTGTAACTGTTCCAGCTTAGTTTCAAGCATCTTTATTTGTTCATCACCAAGGATTGTTAGTGATTGCACTTGGGCTATGACTGAGTAGTCTTGAACTAATATTTCTTTGGAATCCTTCAAGCCTTATGCTCGCTCTGCAAAATATTCTTGTATTCTTTCTATATCAATTCCAATCTTAGTTTCATTCTTGATCAGCTTGTAAAGGCAATCAATATGATTGCTGAGGGCCTCTTCAACACATGCCAACACTTCTAGTATCTGACTGGATTCTTCAATACCCTGATCATAGAGTGTGCACCATGATTCTTCATTGACTTTAGCAACAAATAATAAGTTGGTGTCAACACCAGGTATCATTTTCTCAGTTAGGAATTTATCTATGCCATAAACATAGGCTTCATCTAGGTTAGCTATTCCAATTTCTAGGCCATCTTTTTTCCCTTCCCAGAGTTTAACATCAGCTTCAACAACATATAGCAAAGAGGAAGACCTCTTGGTTATGTCTTCGTAGGTCTATGCAAACTGGGTGACCTTTTCACCAACTTCTTCCATCTAGCTAAAAAATGTCTTAGATAAAGACCTTTCTTTGTGAACTTGATCCAGAAACTTTTGGTTATTTGGAGATTTAACATCTAGATTCAGGGGAACCATTTCTAGGGGTTGAGGGACATGATTTTGGAGCTGCTGGATATATTTAGCCATTTCACACAAGGCCTATTTTAATTTCCCCTTGTCCTCCACATCTTTTAGCACCTGATGATTAATTTTCTTATTTACAGAGTTCAAGATTTTCAAATCCACTGCTTTGGAAGCTACTCCTAGATCTATCTTCTCTACATTGAAATCTTGCTCCGTGACTTCAACACTAACTTTATCAGAATTAGGTTTAAAAATTTTTGCAACCCATTGAACTTTATTAGGATCCACATCAAGCATGGACTCTACCTTTGGTTTCTTTGATCATGGAGACTTCCCAAGATATTTACTAACTAAGTCTCCAATAAGGGCTGTAGTAGGAACACTATTCATGTTTTTGGTCACTGATAGATCTAGCTAGTTTGGAGTTTTTGGACTTGCATTATTTAAAGAAATGTCAATGCTTGGGCTATTCAAAGCTATCAGGTCCTACTGACTTGAATCTCCACTAAGTCCTTTTGATCCATAATCCATAGCTAGGGCTTTGTTTCTTTTCAATCTCTTGAATTGTCTTATGCTGGGTTCCTCTGTATCAGAATCCAGAATGATGCAAAAGGTTGAATCTACCTTCTCATTCATTTTAATTCTGTGCCTTGTTAACTTCACTGAACTATCAGAAACCAGTTCTGAGTCTTCAGTATTAGTGGCCTCCTTAGAACCTGTATCACCTGTAGGTAGCAATGGTTCAATTCTATCAGTAAGGACAAAGGATGGTTTAGTTTTGGGAATTCTTAAACTCCTTCTGGTTCTCACTACAGGGGCACCCTGATTCTTCTTCCGTTGAGATTTGAGCCACTCCTCTATTCTTTTGAAGACTTCTTCAGTCAAGGATATCACATCCTCCTCTCCCCTTTTCTTCAAGTCAACCTCTCTAATCACCACTTTTGCATTTGACCCTATACATCTAGACTCCAACATATCTTCTTCATCATCATTTTAAATATTTTTAATGTTGAAAGGCAGTTGTAGGGTAACAATTTGCCTTCAGGAAAATTTGGAGCGTAATCTTTTCATGACTTCAACTTCATCTGTACACTCATCCCAAAAATCCTCCAGCTTTGGCTAATGTAAGAACATGGCATCAACTCTAAAATGATTTTCCACAAACTACTTATTGTCATAGTAATTCTTGGACTGATAAGGTTGAAGATTCATCTCCTTTAGTTCATTAGTCAAGAAATAAAAATCATGGATTAATTTAAAATGATAATTCCCCAATTCCAATGGAAATAAAGCACCAATTCCTCTTTTGACTTTATACTTTTTCTCCACCATTAATAATTGTCTGCCCACCTCCAACATGATACATTTATCTAAGCAGTACCTTGGTAATTTTAGAGGTTCATCACTGAAACCCCCAACCCTCAGGTAGATAAAAGTAGGGAATTGAATGTAGAAACTGCCATATATCTTAACAAATTCCATGGCTTCCTCAGAGATTCTACAATTGGTCTTTCCTCTTAACTCAAAATTAAGCTTAGACATAGAGGTATCTTGTACCCTTTTTAAACTTGCAAGATTTCTTCTTTTCCGCAGTAAGGGATAATATTCATAGATAGTCATGTTATTCCTCCATTCTTCATAAACTTCCGCTGGTGGAATCCTAAATGCAACCATTATCACTTCCCTATTGATGCTAACCAACACCTCACCACTTTCAGTATTAATACACCTATTAGACTTGTTATACCAGTTGCGACATTCCATCACTAACTTAGGGCATGGAAACACTTTTGGAAAACCAACCGCTTCCAATAGGCCACTGTCTACAATCCTTGTAGCTATTGCTTCTCCTTTGGTTTTCCTTAACCTCTCCACAATCTCTCTAATATCATCATCTATCAGTGCCGTGTCTCTCATCTCAGGAAAGAAACTACTGATGGGAGAAAACTTGTTCTCCTTTACAAACCTAACTTTGGAAGCAAACATAGCAAAATAATATAGCAATACACCTATAGACACTAGACCAATTCAGAAAAGAACCCAACTCTTCACCTATAAATGAAAGAAGTTAAAGGAAATATAGAGCCAAGGTTTTCTGTAAAACTCACCATTCTTATGCTCCTTGATAATTTACCTCGCCGCTGCCAAACCCTCTAGAAAACAAGAAAAATAGAATGAAGAGACAGAGAGAAGGAGATTAATTATACACACTTCGCTTCTATTTTCATCACCTCGGGAAAACTACCATGAAATAAATATTTTCACCGCAATTACTGCTACCAGCTTGTTACACACACTCCATTTTGGTAAAAAAAAGTACTTGAGCTTGTAATCACCAAAAAGTGAACAAGATCATTTTATTGAGAAATCAAGGCAAATCAAGGCAATTCAAGGAAAATTCAATTCAATTAAATCTTATCAAGATCAAATCAATGATAAATTGAAATTAAACCTTAATCCAAAATCAATTGAAAATCAAAAGCTATTAAATCAATTTAAATTGATTAAATCATGATAAATCAATTAATTGTGTAATTAATCCAATTAATTACATAGTTCAATTTAAATCAAATCAACCCATTCAAGGGGTACACATGACTAAACAAATTAATTAAATTCAATTGATTAATTCCTATTTTCTCTCAACTACCAAATGGGAGAAAAATCAATCAACCAATAGGAATTGAAGATTTAGCTCACATGGATCAAGCCTAAATTGAATCTCAATCACTCATTCCAAAAGAGCATCTTGTCCACTCATCTTGTCTTCTTGTCCCAAGCTTTGAGGACACAATATTTAAATTTGGAAATTTAAATATTTTCAAATTTTTGCATGTTAAATTCTCTGTTTTGCAGGTGAAACAACGCTTCTGAGACTTTAAACAATGCTTTTGAGCATTTAAACAACACTTTTGAGCATTGTAACAGCGCATCCATGACAAATTGTTGCGCCTTTGCGTAGAGAAATAATGCTTTTGATCCTTTCTGGCTTCTGTCTAATTTTCTATCAGCGCTTATTCCCTGACTTGCCAGTGCATTTGACTCTTTCTCCAGTGCGTTTGATTATTTTATGATGCCTTTGCTTAATTCTTTAGCACTTTTACACTCTGTTTTAGCGCTTTTAAAAGTTTAAGTAGCACTTTTAATCTGATCCACAATGCTTTTGAGCATTTAAATAACGCTTACAATAATTTCTGCAGCACTTTTGATTAAATTGCAAATTTTCATAATCTGATTGTCAGAAAATGATTTCTATGTCTCTACAGGATGACTGATCACAAAAGAATAAAAAAACCAGAGAGTAAATTTAATCATGAAGGAAAGGCTTTGGCAAGGAAGATAAAAAAGGAGAATATTGCACATATCAAGTTGGTTCTAGAGGATTCGCAGCAAGAAATCAAGGTTACAAATACTATTTGAAAGTTGTAGAATCCTATAAATTGAAGTTTGTATCACTTAATTGGATTTATTTGCCTTAATCAAGTTTTCTCAAAGTTTGATAAATAGGGCTTAAAATTCAAAGTTATCCTTGTTTTCTTCACTTTGGCTATTTGTGTCGACTAACTTGTTGGAGGAAAAGCGAAAAGTGAGTGGAAGGGAACGATCACCACTAGGTGAGCATAAAATTGCAAAAATCATAAAAAATTCCCCTAGCCTTTGCTAGCATCGAAACGAGGTAATCCTAAAATTTAATCATTTTTTTGCTTAAATTATGGCTTTGTCATTTCAAAATATAGTAATTAAAAAGCACCTTATTAGTGTTTGAGAAATTTTGATATTAGGCCTATGCTCTTCACTTCTTTTAGTGAATCAGAATGCAAAAAGTGTCAAAATTTCTTGATTAAAAGAAAGGTTAAGGAAATCAAGCACTTAAAATTTTAAACCCCTTGTTTGTGGAAGAGAGTAGCAATACTCGAATCCCATTAGTTAGTGGGTTTGGTAATTGAACATTGTTAGTTGTGTTTTGGAATTGTGAAATAGCTAGGGATATGCTCTTCACATTTTGGTGAATCAAATTCCCAAAACCTATCTCTTAGCTCCACTTTCTTGCTTTCAAATTAAAATGCTAGATCTTTAGTGGGCTCACCTCCCAAGATTTTCCTTAATGAGGTTGGTGAGAGGGACAATCCAAAGTGGGACACAATCAATTTTTCCATGATTATCCAACCCACTATAAAATAAAATACATACATCCTTAATGGGGTGTGTGATAAAAGGGTATTAAAATTTCAAACTTCCTTGAGTAGTCCTACGGGATTATGCAAAACTCTGACATACCGGTGGTGGGAAGCCTCCTAATATACTTGGAGGATGAAATTTTAACATCCATTTTGAATGGAATATTGATTAAATACCTTGTTAACTTAGCAAAGACTACCTTATAGAGCCATGTTTACGAACCAATCTTGAGCTAAGTAGATTTCTTGAAGTATCTTTTTGTGCAAAAACCCATGATAACATTCTTTCAAATTCAAACATTATTGTGCAAAGGGTTAAAAAGAAATAAGTGTATTTGTGATTGTTGTGTTTGGAAATACATAAAATAGGTGAGAGCTATCCATTTAAAAGATCATCTTATATTTTTAATCTCTTCATTTAAAAACCAACAATTACCAAATCGAAGGATCAAATCAAAATCAAACCTCGTTGGATGTTGGTTTCCACACGTTCCCACAAATTCAAGGTATCCTTACAAGGAGACATCACTTGCATTGCCAAAGAGTTTGACTATCAAAGTTATTTCAACAATTATAATCAAGGGGATAGTCTCCCACACCTTTTTAAAGAAATAATTGACAATATGGATCGAAACTATGCATTTTATGATCACCAACATGGAGGAAATAATGATAACATCAATAACGCTAATCAAGGTCCTAAGGAAATAGTTGAAGAAAAATTTGAGAGAGCGGCCCAAGACACGGAATTTCTTGAGGTCATGGATAAATTGATAGATAGGGATAGAGAGAAATTTTTCCTAACCCTAGCCCAAGCAGGGGTAAAGCTCCCACATGACTATGATATAGAACAACTTAAGAAGAATCAAGAAGAAGATGACCCAATGAATGCTATGACCAAACAATTGAAAATGTTCCAAGAACAAATTGATTTGATGAAAAAGGCCGCTGAACCTAAGCCCTTTTCTATTGAGGCCTTTTGCCCATTCCCCTTTGACAAAAGCTTAGTCATGGCACCTTTTCCTTTTAATACAATTTTTCCTAAATATGATAAGTAAATGGGTAAAATAGACCCACAGGATCATCTTCGAGAATTTTGTGCCCTAAGCATTGAGTTCATGCACAACACTACATACCTAATGAGACTTTTTCCTAGGAGTTTGGGAGGTCCTGCCATGAAATGGTTCTCTAAACTCCCACAAGGAATAAAGAATTTTGAGGAATTAGCCTCTATGTTTGTAACCCATTACTCCTATAATATCGAGTATGAAATCAAAATGCTCAAATTGTGTGATACCAAACAGAAAGATGGTGAATCCTTCTTAGGATTCCTATAAAGGTGGAGGACCATTTTCGCATGGTATCCATGAAGTATCCCTGAGAAGGAGAAAATGGAAATATTTACAAATAATTTGAACATGGAGATGAATTATCGGCTCCAACTTCAGTGTCCCACTACATTTGAAAAGATTATCGAAAATGGGATTAAAATTGAAGATGTATTGGTAAAGAGAGGAGAGATAAAATTGTTCAAAGATAATAAATCCAATACCAATACCAATAATAACCATTATGTATCTAATTATATTCATAATCAAGGAGCCAATAATCACAATGATAAACCTAAGCTATGGTTGAAGAATAATAACAAAAATCTTGTGAACGATAGAGTTGTGGAGGCCCACAACTTAAAGGCTACCCCTTTTAACTTATCAAGTGGAGCTAATTACTCATATAATGTAAAACAAATGAATAAGGCTCCAATTAATTCTAACAATTCCAATAATTCCAAAAACAATTCGAACAATCCCAACAACAATTCTAATAATAATCCTTTTAATAATGCTAATGGGAATAAACCCAAACCCTTCTTCTCCATGTATCAAAAGAGAAAATTCACCTTTCTAGGTGAACCCTCGGAGAACACATTAAGAACCTTTGTTGCTAATAAGATTATCACATTACCTAATTTGAGACCTTATGAACCTCAAATTAAACCTAATTAGTGGAATGATTCTCACCATTGTGAGTATCATCATAATAAGGGTCACAAAACCAATGAATGCATGAAGTTAAAACACTTAGTGCAAGACCTAATTGATAATGGAATGATCAAAATTGAAGGGCCTCAAAACAATGAGGATCATATGGCCTTCAAGAACCCATTTCTAAATCATGAAAAGCATGAGTCATCAAATGCCAACCAAAACCATAAAAAGGTAATGAGAAAGTGAACTTTGCTCACACCTATGATAAAATCATCAATACTCTAAGCAAAGAGGACAATACCATAAAATTTATCGTGGTAAAGGAGAAACCAAGAGAAGCCTCATCTAACGTTGTCACTAGGGGGAAAGCTTCTAAAATTACTCTACCTGGAAATGCTCCAAGAATTGTTCTACCAAACCAAAACACATCTCCATCATCGAAGTAATATAACTTGGTAGATCAATTAAAAAGAACTCCCACTCAAATTTCAATCCTAGAATTGCTCAAATTATCACCTACTCACAAGGAAATTCTAGAGAAATCTTTAGTAGAAACCAATGTACCTCTAAACCTTCATGCGGGCAAGGTTCAAAATATGGTAGGACATCTCATTGCTCCTCATTGCTTATCATTTGCAGAGAAAGATGACATGTCATTGAACCATCCACATAATTTACCTTTACACATAGAGGTCCTCATTCACAAACATAGAGTGAAAAGAGTGCTTATCGATGGAGGAGTTAGCTTGAATATTTGTACTCTAAACTTGGTAAAAGCCCTAGGATTTTCTGAGGAGGCTATTGATTCAAAGAAAATAATAATGATCAAAGCCTACGATGACAAAGAATGAGTGTCTAAAGGGGTTATAATACTTCCCATCAGAGTCGATCCTATGCAAAAGGAGACCCTTTGCCAAGTTTTAGATTTAAAGTTGACCTATAATATCCTATTAGGGAGGCCATGGATCTATGAAATGCAGGCTGTGCCTTCTACTTGCCACCGATGTTTAAATTTTCCTTATCTAGGGAAGGAAATCATGGTAAGTGGGGACTCAAAACCCTTCCAATATTGTAACAACATCAAGCCTATTAACTACTCTCTAGTCTCGCACAATGTAGAGGGGTCTACACCTAATCCAATAGAGCAAGGGAAAAGTTCTAAGGACTTTCCATTATTGAAGGGAAACGAAAAGATATAAGAAGAAATTGTTGTCGAAGACATCCCAAAATCCACTAACCTAGCTATATCCGCTAAGGGAAAAGAGAAGGTTAGTGAGGAAAATATTACTAAAAAGACAAAAGAAGATCAAACCAAATTTGTCCAAGTCTACACCAAGGAGGTCCATTACCAAAAAATGGATCAAATGATGAGAAATTTTGATAAACAATGTAAAATCAAGCAAAAAGGAGTAGGTGAATATTCACTATCCATGATGGACTTACCATTATATCCTAAGTCATATGGAAGACCACCTAATCTACCCCATAAATACAATGATCACTTTATGAGAGAAAACACCTATTCATCTATGGATGAGGATGATAATGCAATCCTAAACAGGCTTTAAAAGGATGAGGAAACAAGCGCACATGAAAAACACATCTAGAATGTAAGCATTCCCACACATCAATATGGGAAAGGATTTCAAATCATGCAAAAGATGGGATACAAAGGCCAAGGACCTTTCGGCATGACGAATGAAGGACTCATCAAACCCATTGAAATGACATGGAGAGATAGCAAGGAGAAGACATGATTAGGGTACCTCGAATAAGGGTACACTCAAAAGAATTATCCTAAAGTATATGATCAAATATTGCAATTAGAATTGCATAGTGATGAAGATTATAACAATTGGGAGTAGGACTCATTTTCAAGTGAGTTGTGCCATGATAAGGAGGTGGATGTCATTCATACCTATACTCCTAGAAAAGAAAAGGAACACAACAAAACCAAATTAGAATGAAAGCTTCTAGTTCAAATCAAATGGTCTTAGAAGACATCCAACTTCAAGAAATTGAAGTACATCAATGGGTAGGAGAACCCTATGAACCTTCATGGAGACCTACTATGGAGGAATCAGATGTTAGGTTTAATCCACAAGACTTTTATCCAACATAAACCTTAGAGGAGTCTAGCGAGGAAAACTTTGACCCTATTTATTTAGAACATTTAGAAGAGGCACATGTCATAGACTTGAATGATACAATGTTCAAACTGTCAAATGAGGTCTTATCCCTAAATCCCATCAAACCAAACCAAATCATTGATTCCTTAACTCTTATATACCTAGAATTAATCGAATGGGATTCCATTGAACCAACCATCCTCCCAACCTTTTTGAATGACAACGTGGTGTCCCAATACCTTAATGTGGTTGAACCTTCTTCTACCATAGAATATTAGGAGGAAGTGACAAAGGGAAGTATCCAAACTTTCAATTCACTTAAAATTAAAAAAAACAAAAAAAGTAAAAAAGGAAAATAGTCTAATGTTGAAAACCACATGGTGGCAGCATTAGATCGAAAAGAAGAAGAAAGAAAGAATGTTTCCAAAGGTGAAAACCTAATTGAGGCACCTAAGGAAGGGATTTTGGATACTTTACCTGAACACTATAAAGAGAGATCTCCCATCTTGATCAAGCCTACACAGAAGGTAAACATTGGGTCAAAATCCAAGTCAAAGATCATACACCTAGCGACATCCTTATCTAAAGAAGAGAAAAGAATTCATCAAATTATTCAAGGAAAAACAAATCAACTTCGCATGGTCATATGATGATATACTGGGATTAGATCCAAACTTGATCATGCATCATTTGAAAATCAAAGAAGGAGCCAAACTAGTCAAACAAAAGCTAAGAAAGATGCATCCACATATAGCCTTGCTTGTAAAAGTGGAGTTTCAAAAATTGCTAAAAGTTGGGTTTATCAAGGCCATTGATTATGCCTAATGGATTTCAAACATCATGCTAGTTTCAAAAGAAGATAAGTCCATTAGGATTTTCATAGACTTTAGAGACCTCAATCTGGCATGTCCTAAGGATGACTTTCCTCTACCGAGCATAGACACCATTGTAGATTTAACAGTAGGACATTCAATGTTCTCACTTATGGATGGATTTAGCAGCTATAACCAGATAAAGATAGCACCTGAGGATAAAGATAAGACAACATTCATGTGTGCATGGGGGACATTCTGTTGGAATGTCATGCTTTTTGGTTGAAGAACGCCAGAGCGACCTATCAAAGAGCAATGACCACTATATTCCATGACATGATGCATAAATTCATGGAGGACTATGTAGATGACATATTAGAAAAATTTCATTCAAGAGAGGAGCATCTACCAATTCTAGAGAAAATCTTTGTCAGATTAGAGAAATTCAAAGTAAGGCTCAATCCAAAAAAGTGTGCATTTGGGGTCCAATCAGGAAAGCTACTAGGCTACATTGTATCAGCAAATGGAACAGAGGTAGATCCCACTAAAGTAAAAGACATCATGGATATGGAACAACCTTGAAACATAATCTAAATGAGGTCACTACAAGGAAGAATTCAATCCATCAAAAGATTTATATCCCATTTGGCAGAAAAATGTCACAACTTCACTCAACTTCTCCATAAAGACACAGTTTTCAAATGGGATGAGAAGTGTGAAGAAGCCTTCAACATGTTGAAGAAATACCTCATGAATCCTCCAACTTTGATGCCACCAATTAGAGGCAAACCCTTGATCCTATATATTTCAGCAACTGAACATTCATTAGGGGCACTCTTGGCGCAAGAAGGTGAATCAGGCAAAGAAAAAGCAATATACTACATAAGTAGAACTCTGGTGAAATACGAGTTGAATTATACCTTCGTCAAAAGGGCATGCTTGGCTATGGTTTTTGCTTCCCAGAAACTACATCACTATATGTTATCTCATAAGATAAGACTCATCGCAAAGATCTATCCTTTAAAGTATCTTCTTAGCAAAACAACATTAAATGGAAGGTTAGCCAAATGGTTCATGGTGTTGAGTGAATTTTACATCGAGTATGTAGACCACAAATCTATCAAAGGGAAAGTCATTGCTGACCAATTAGCAAAATCACCACTACAAGATGATCATCTGATTCAAGTAGAATTCCTAGATTTCAAGATTGTGAATGTTGGGGATGTTGGAGTTGATGAAAAATAACCCACAGCTCCCAAGAACACCTACACACAAACACTTGTCATAGAAAGAGAGAGAAGCAAAGAGCTATGGATGCCTAAACGTATGGATCCACGAGAGAGGAGAAATCCTTGATGTGCAAAAACAAAAGTTGCAATCAATAATGAAAATGTCAGAAAAGGTTACAAAGTGTTATGAGATCAATCCTTATAAAAGGAGATCGAAAAACCTAAAAAGGTAAAACCCTAGGTTGCACAATAATAATTAATAAAGCTATTAATTATTATATGCCTAAAGTTTAGCTTAAGTAGAAATAGGTAATAAGTGACTTAATAATTAAATCAATATGATTCAATTAATAAGAAAACACTTTATTACTCTAACACCCCCCCTTAAGATAAACTTTGGGAGAAGTTAAAAACCTAGAAACAACAACTGAAAGCAAATGGGTCCCGGCAACAAAAGGCCTGATCAGGTACCCAAGTACAAAAGATAGTCTCTACAAAGTGGAGAAATTGAGAAAACCACATGGGAAAAACTCTACTCCAAAAAAAGACCAAGACTAGTCTGAAGGACTGAAGAAGCCTCCAAAACTAGGAATGTTCCAGAAAATAGGAACAAAGATGAACATGTACAACATCACTAAAGCATGAAACTGCAAACTCTATCAAGAAGAAACTGATGAATTGAAGATCCTCCACTAAAATATGACCAGGTAGAGAAGATTGTAATTTGCATGAGTGCCCTCAAAGAACACTACTCGAATCAGGAGGCAAACAAAGGAAAACACCTGAGCTCGAAGATACAGATGACATAAACACCAAAAGCCTAAAGAGTTGATCAATCGAATCTAGAAGAGTGATCCAAAAAAAGGAAATAAAAGAGTGTCCATATGGTAAATGACCCATCTCACTGGAATGCATAGGTACCCAGCCACTACAATCACCTAGTACATAGGATCAAATACTGAATACATAGCTCACACTATCAAACCAAGGACGTAGTAGAACCAATAGTAGAAACCCCCCCATACTACTGACAAGGGAGTAATGACAGGTACACTAAAAAGATCAGTCAATATGAACTGCATGATGAAGAAGAATTTGAAAATCAAATGTGCAGAGAGAGTACAAACACATATAGAGATACCTGAGACTATTGTCATTGGAGGAATGCTCACATGACAAAAGAAGATGGCAAACAAAGGAAAACATCATACCCCCTTGGCACTTTATAATGGACTGCGAGTACAAAGAGCACGAACAGGTGTGAGATCCCATACATGCAATAGAATGACACTTTATCTCAGTGTGTGTGCATAAAAGAATGCTACAAAAATGAAGTATACACTACTCAAAGAAGAGTGAAGGCTACTGAAACAAAAGAATAGCCTAACACAAGCCATCCCTCAAAGGGAAGAGATCCGAGGACTTGTAACAACCAAGATATCCACCAGACTCCAAAAAAGAAAGAATATGAATAAAATGAACCTAGAGCAGAATCTAGAAAAATGACTCATAGCACTAAAAAGCTCTTTGAACGAGATTTCCAACAATATATCATTTTCTGAAAATGGAGTCCGGATGTGTAAGATAGAGTGCCGAAGTACAGAACTAAAGATCTAGCTTTGACAGAGCAAAAAACCATCAGAAAAATAAAACCAAAAACTATAACCTCTAGATCTCGAAAGAGCTCTAAATCAGCTTTCTAACAATATCTTGTTTGCCAAATTTTGACACTGTATGCTCAAGATACGAGCAAAAAACCAATAGCTGTGCTGGAGGCCCAAAGAAGGTGTCTAGAAGGATATGATGATGGGTGACATCAGAAAAAGGACACAAACACACATGAAACCATCAGATCTGATAAAATCTCAGAAAGAAATTTTTGACAATATCTTGTTTGCTGAAAATGAAGCCTGGATGCAAGAGAAACAAATCCCGGAATGCAAGAGGTTAAGAAATTCGGATCGGGCTTGGAACCAGCTTTTCGACGATATATCACATGCTCGATTTCGATCCCAGATGCCTGAGATATTCACAAAAATCCACAGGTAGCTCCAAAAGGGCCCAAAAGGTGTAAATCACTGCTGACTTCAGCAACAAGTGAGCTTAAAATTGATAGCCAAATGGCCGTCGCAGCATACAAAGCCCTCAGGGCTAAAAATATGGGCCCCTGGTCATCATATGACCAGGGGCTGAGAATGCATGCGATCAGTGGGCTTAAATTTGATGGCCAAATGGTCGTCATCACCCAATTTTTTTTTTTTATAAAAAGAACTTTTTTTTAAAAATAAGCATCGCACGCGCACCTTGGGATCCATGGCAGACACTTCAAAATTTTGCCTCGATTTGTGTGCCATTTAATTTTTTTTTTTTGCTTTGATTTGCACATCAAATAGTAAAATAGTTGCCTTATTTTGCATGTTAGATTGATACAATTTTGCCTCAATTTGTGTGCCAATGATGTATAGATTCTACCTCAGTTTGTGTGTCAGGCCGTACGATCTGGTACCCAAAAACAATTTGCCTCAAAAGCCAACTTGTCCAAAATGGACAAGTTTTATATGAATTTTGACTATCTTAGGCCATCTAAACGTAATCATGAGGTCTATTTGGGCCAGAAGTGCTCCAAAAATAGTGATCACCTCGAGATCTGTGTTGGGGTTGATTGCAAATTTTTTTACCACAGATTCCAACTTTGTCCAAACTGGACAAATTTAATATGGATCTTGGGGTTCTTGGATGCTTTGAACGCAACCATGAGGTCCTTTTGAAGCCAAGATGACCAAAAAATAGGTCCCCCCAGATCTAAAAGGAAACCCTCTGAAAAACTCATATTTGACGAACACGGCTGAATCTCTCAGGAAGAGGATAGGGGCAAGTAGATCTAAAACTCTGATACCATGTTGGAGTTGATAAAAAATAACCCATAGCTCCCAAGAACACCTACACACAAACACCTATCATGAAAAGAAAGAGAAGCAAACAGCTATGAAGGCCTAAACGTATGGATCCATGAGAGAGGAGAAATCCTTGAGGTGCAAAAAAAAAAGTTGCAATAAATAATGAAAATGTCAGAAAAGGTTACAAAGTGTTATGAGATCAATCCTTATAAAAGGAGATTAGAAAACCTAAAAAGGTAAAACCCTAGGTTGCACAATAATAATTAATAAAGCTATTAATTATTATATGCCTAAAGTTTAGCTTAAGTAGAAAGAGGTAATAAGTGACTTAATAATTAAATCAATATGATTCAATTAATAAGAAAACACTTTATTACTCTAACAGGGGAAAAAAACATGACAACTATACTTTGATGGTTCATACACCCAACATGGATCAGGAGCAGGCATACTCTTGATTACTCCTCAAGGATCTACAATTCCAAAGTCATATAAATTTATATTCCCATGTACCAATAACATAGCAGAATATGAAGCCTTGGTCATCAACATAAAGTTGGCATTGGAATGGAAGGTGATAGAGCTGCAAGTTTATGGAGACTCCCAACTAGTCATTAATCAGATCAATAATGAATATCAGACCAAAGATGACAAGTTGGTGCCTTATAAAAACATGGTGGAAAATCTTAAGAAATATTTCACTCTTATTACATTTGAGCAAGTGCCAAGAGAGAAGAACAAAGCAAAAGATGCAATGACAACTTTAGCATCACTTCTACAAATACCAGATCAAAGCGCCATATATGAATTCCTAGTAGAAGAAGTGGAACAACCCACATTTAACCCTACCCATCCTCATATCATTTTCTTATTAACCGAATATGAATCACCTTAGTATGGAGCCATTTATACTTACCTCAAAGACCAAATCTTACCAAGGGACCAAACCAGGAACCAAAAGAAAAGCTTCATCCTCCAAGCCTCTCGATATACCTTAATATTTGAAACATTGTATCATAAGAGTAAAGACGGAATGATTCTTAGATGTCTAGAGAAAGAGGAGTTGAATGTAGCCTTGCGAGAAATCCATGAGGGAATCTGTGGGTCACATTTGAATGGATTAAACCTAGCTAAGAAACTTCTTAGGATAAGATATTTTTTGCATACAATGGAGAAAGGCGCTTGTCATTTTGCTACGACTTATTGAAAGTGTCAATTTCATGGAAACTTGATCCATGTACTAGCCCAAGAGCTTCATCTGATGGCTACACCTTGGTCATTCTATCAATGGGGATTAGACTTAATAGGGATGATTTATCCACCATCTTCCAATGGTCATAAATTTATCATCACCACTACAAAATACTTCATTAAATGGGTGGAAGCTGTACCCTTGTCAACTACAATAGGCAAACAAATATACTTGTTTATTTTGAATCATATAATTTTTAGATATGGCATACCTCATACCATCATCACAGATAATGCTAAACACTTTAAAAATAAGGATCTAAAAGAGCTATGTACAAAGTTTCACATGATACATCATTCCTCTTCAATCTATTACAGCCAAGGTAATGGACAATCAAAAGCAACAAATAAGAATATCCTAAAAATATTGAAGAGAACTATGGATAAATCAAGTAGAGATTGGCACATCCAAATAAACCCAAATCTATGGGCTTATAGAACCAGCATTAGAATGCCAATAGGGGCTACACCATTTTCATTAGTCTTTGGAGCAGAGGCAATTTTACCATTAGAGGTAGAGATTCCATCTTTAAGGGTATTGCTACATGGGTTGATAACTAAAGAAGACTATAAAGTTGCTAGGTTGCATGAACTAGAACTCCTAGATGAGAAACAACAACAAGAATTTGATCATTTGAAAGTATATCAAAATAGAATGTCAAGGACTTATAACAAGCATATCAAATCAAGGACATTTCAAATAGGTGACCTAGTTTTGCGAGAGAATCCCAAGAATCAAAAGAAAGAGAAAAGAAAGGAAAATGGGAAGAAAAATGGTTAGGACCTTTTATGATCACCTCATCTTTTGGCACACACACCTATAAATTAGCTAATTGTGATGGAGAAGAGCTACAAGAACCTATCAATAACATTCATCTAAAAAGGTTCTATACATGAGACATATGAAAGAGTATAAAGTGTATCAGAAAATCAAATGGAGAGCATCTTATTTATTGTATATAATCAAAAGAGATCTTGAAAATACCAAAAACATTGAAAACCAGAAAAGACCAAACAAATTGGAAAAGCAGAAAAGATAAAAAATAGTGGAAAATTGAGCATGAAGAAAGCCAAAAACATTAAAAAATGATCCTCAAAAGATGTTGTCTTGGTGAAAACCTATAAAATAGGTGCCTTGACGATATGAAAAGAAAAAAATTGAAAAAAGAGAAAATATAAAAAAATCAGAAAAGAGAAAAAGTATCTTGGTGAAAACCTAGCAAATAGGCACCTTGGTAGCAAAAAAAGAGAAAAAGCTTTAGAAATAGAAAAATAAAGCAAGATCCATTCAATCGGTGAAAAATTGGTAAACAAGTGCCATTGAAAGTCCAAGTCAGTCACATACCTAGTGGTCACCTTGTAAATATTGCATTCACCAGCATTTGTATATATTGCATAATAAAACCCCACAGTTACATTTGCAAGTACCTAAAGATTTTGGTCACCTAATTTACAAATTGTCCCAAGTTCCACAAACATAATCATATCAAGCTTGGGGAAATCTACTCGAAAGGAGGAAGGATTCATCAAAATAAAATTTTAATCAGACACCAAATTAATTCATCAAAAGCACAAGTAATAATGCTCAATCAAATCCAAATGCTAATCCAATGTGAACCCAATGCAAAATTGATGCAAAATCTCACATGACTTTATCTTTATCAGGATTAAAAAGTATGAAATGGATGGTACTATACTTGAAATATGGATTTAAAAAACATTGCAAAATTCTCTAAGTGTTAACTTGATTGATGACATCGTGTCTTTCTAGTGAATCGATGAAAGTTTTTAAATGAGACAAGCTATGATGAAAGCATGATATTTTATTGCTTTCTGAATGACTGTCTTAAAATCAAAGTTCTGAATCATGTATTATTTGTCTAAGGACGTGATTATCAAAGAATCATCAAGGACTTGTACATAGGATAAAACTGACATCTTTGTTTTTTTACGCAAAAGGATACCTTGGATATTTTGATGTTCAATATCATAATACCAAAATTCACTTGCAACATAAAATTTGACAAAATCGGTATTCGTAGTCTCGTGATTGGTTTTAATCAGTGATAGTCATACCTAGATAGGATGGGAAAGAAACACAAGAGGTGCAAAAAGTATTCATATCATCATGGTTGAACTAGTGATGGTTGTACTAAAAATCAGAATTCCAAAAATTGCTCAATGATGAATATAAGCCTCAAAATTTTGAATGGTGACAATTAGTTGCATACATCCTAGATTAAATGCATTTAATGTATTTTGCTTTCCTTAGTTTTAGCATTTAAATTGCAAGAGGGAAATTGACAAAAAGAAGGGGGGTGTAATCAAATAAAAAATCAAAGGATCATCAAAAATTATTTGTGATCGAGTGTGTTGGAAATCCAAAATAAAAAACAAAGTGCATTCCATTAGGTCACTTGCATTTGTTAGGTTCATTTAAAAATCATTGCATTACGTTGCATTAAATCATTGAAATCATTTTCATTAGACTCATATTATGTTACATTCATTCTTTTCATCATTTAAATCATTAAGTTCATTACATTAATTTGCATTAATCTTTATCATTAGAATCATTTGCATTAAGTTGCATTAGGTTGCATTAGGTTGCATTCATCATTTAAGATCATTAAGTGCATTATATTGCATCATTATTTTACAAAAGAAATCATTCATTTCACATCCATTAAGTGCATTTACCATTGCATTCTTTAGGACCAAATCATTACATCATTATATCTATTAAATTATTGCATCATAACATCATCATTAGGTGCACATCATTTAAGTCATTTAGAACCATTGCATCAAGAATATAAATCAATTCATCAAAAGCATTACTTTACATCATCATTTATATCATATAACATCTAGAATCATTAAGCATTACACATCCATATCACATTACATCACAAGAAATCATTACATCCATATTACTGATAAATTCATTCCATCACATTACCAAAAATCCATCTAACACATCTATATTTCATTGCATCCATGATCATAGCATTAATCATTAAAATCCACATCATTGCATTCATTCACCTATTCTATGTTATACGTAAGAAAACCATTTAACCATCAATAGGACATGTGCATACATATAAAAAATCACATCTAAAAAGCATAAAACAAAGCATATAGGAGATAGAACCATCTAGATTTGCATATCATGCTAAAACACCTAAAAAGGAGATCCAACACATCATGACATCATATATAGTAAAGCTATCAAATTGAGTATTAGAGTCTATGACATCATCATCAAAACAACAGAATATTAGTGTATCAGATGATCACAAAAGCAATATCCAGACATCAAAGTCCATCAAAGTACCAAAGTATCATCATAAACAACATAAACAAATAAAAAATGATACAATAGAGTCCAATGTCTCGATATCAAAAAAAGAATGAGATCATTTATATCATCAAATACAAAGAATATGGAACATCTCAAATCATGGATCAACTGGCTGACCCACCAACACCATCTCCACCATCATGACCAGGAGCACTATTTGGAGGACAACTCGAGCTTGCCTATAATCCCTGCTAACTCATCACTGCATAAAGGCCTACATCATAGAGCTTAGCTACCTAACCTCTTATATGATCTCAAATACATCTATTTGTAAAGAACAAAACTTTGGTGCAACTGTACTAGGAGCATGTGTCGCAAAAGTCTGTGGTGGAGGCATAAAAGAAGAAGGCATGGAAGAAGATGGATTTGAAAAGGATGGAACAAATCTAGAAGAAGATGGATGTGAAGAAGATGATGGTATCAAAGCAGAAGTAGGTTCCTAAGAAGATGTAGCTAGTGGAATGATCGATGGTATACCCTGCTGAGTAGGTGGGTCCTGTGCCTGATCTAATAAAACCTGTGCAGCAACCTCTCACTACTGCCTAGATCTAGGTCGGCCATGTCTAATAGCTAGATCCATAGCAACCTAATGAAGTGCTCTATCTGCACCACCTCTAGCCTGACCACCACCAACCCTAGGAGGAATGGGAGCAACAACAATAATTGGAATATGAACTCTTCCTGCTCTGGTTTCTCAATGACATCGTCATCCACACCATGCTCTAAATTTACCCCCACCCCTCCCACTATCTACATCATCTCCATCATCACCCGCATCATCACCATCACCATGAGACTCCTCATCTATGCCCAAGACTCTCTCGTTTGGATCTGTAAACCTCAGAAATGGGTTCCAAGAAAACCAATTTGCATACCCATTTGTAACACCTACATCAATAACATGATCACTCATTAACCATGGTAAATGCCTAAGATCTCATACCTCCTGGTAAGCTTTCCTGAAATCCATGCAGGGGCCCAATAAAGATCTCTCAACCTGGACCCGAGCATACATTGCAATGCCCTAGGGCATACCCTATGTGCACCCATATTGATGCAATACCCTCTTGAAGAAAAATTGCTGAATAATATATGGGGTACACCCAATCATCCACCACAAACAGAACATATAGGGCATCTCAGTGCCATCCTTAGGCCAAGCCTCACATCCTAGATACAACCTCCAGACCACCACATCCATATCATCGAGAACACAACACCAACAATATAATTTACCAATATGGGTATGTATCACCATCCCCTCGTATATCCAGGCAAATGGCCAACCCAGATCTTGCTGTCATGCTCTAATGGTCTATGTCACTGGGATATGCTCCCAAGTCCAAAGCTATAAAAGTATCACTCCTGTAGTGAGCATAGAAGACCGTCTATACACAACTGTATGTAGCTCGTGATACAATTGAGCTAACACACATGATTCCCAATCAAATCACCAAGGATGAGCCATCAAGTCCTCCAGAATAGGACCCCATCTAACTGTAAACCCTCATTTATTAGGAACAAGGAACCCACAATTCAAAGTGTCTAATACTGTTGGCAACACCAAAAAAGAATGAAATTGTGCCCACTTGATGTGATCATCTCCAATGGTCAGATCCTGGAAGACCTGCCGACACACTGATCCATCATAAATAGAATCATAGTATACTAGCTCTCCTCTAGTAGGAAGATGGAGGATACAATATACATCCTCCAGGGTGATCGTCATCTCACCCATAGGAAAATGAAAGGTATTATGGTCCAAGTGTCATCTCTTGGCCGTAGCAGTGATAAAGCAAGAAGGAAAGACAATCCACAAAGGCCAACATGTCTCCGATAAAATGCACTCAAATCATCAATCATACTCATAAGTAATGGGTACAAACCACATATGGCTAATGACTTAAGCACCACCTACAAAAATCAAGCTCAAATATATCAGTTTTGAAATTAGTTATCTTTTGGATTATCCTAAGTCAATCAAACATTTACAAATATCAAACCACAATCAATTTTCCTGATTCTACTCTGAGAGGATGAAAAATTCATCATCATCCATCATCTAAATCTAGATTGACAATCAAACATTCAGACTATGACTGACTCATACTGACATCTTATGACTTACTATAACATCAAGGTTGTTACCTAAACCAATCATCTGATCGATGATGTTGAACAGTTTGAAAATGACTATGGCAATTTAAATTTTTTTTCTATCAAGTTGAAAGCATTATTTCAGGCTTTAAAAGTGCTAAAAATCAAAATCGCTATTTAAAAGTTTAAACACGCTACTTAAAATTTCAAAAGTGCAACATGAATGCAAAAGTGCTAAAACTTTGTAAAAGTGCCATTTAAAAAATCAAAAGCACTATTTTATAACTCATATGCGAAATTCAAATCAAAAGTGCTATTAAAAAATCCAAATGTATTTTATGCCCTAGAACAGGCATGTAAAAGTGCAATTCTGCATCGCAGAAGCCCTGTTTAAAAATGTAGAAGGGCTAAAAGAAGTTTAAACATGCTATTTAAATAGGTAAAAGCACTATTTCAATTTAAAAATGCAAAAAAATAGGGTTTTTCCTGGAAAAATTCAAATTTTGAAATCAAATGCATAAATTGAGAAACTGAGAGGTTCAGGCACTTACCAGAGGATTCTAGGTGAGTGGCATCAACAGGTGCGCTTGAATCTATGCTCACGTATCGGGATCGACATTGCAAAAGAGTCAAAAGAAAGTTAGAGCAAAATTCAACAAGTAAAAGTGAAAATGAATAGTAAAATTGACTTTTTACCTCTTTATATAGGCTCTTTTGACCTAAAAAGGGTATCTTTGACCTAAAAAGGGAATCTTTGACTAGAGGGGGCACAAGGACCCAAATTTTTCACCAATTCTACCAAATCAGGGGCATTTATCATCACTAAGACGTGAAAACATTATCAGAAATGAAATCAAAATTCATTATAAATTGACCTAATCAACGCAAATTGACCTAAACCATCATAATTTTCGAACATCTATCAAATTTCATTTCATTTCCAAGGGGGCATACACTAGGATAATTAGAATGACATCAACATCATCAAATCAGGAGAACGACCATCAAATCAAAGCGTAATATTTTATCAGAAAAATTTCCACTTATTAATCGAAAGGGGCATCAAACATTGAATCACATCAAATCAGGTACCACATCAGTGATCTAACATCACATTGACCATCAAGGACTTCAAATCAATTAGAACTATATCAAACTTCATCAAAACCTGCATCTCATATCAAACATCAAAATCGACCATTGACAGAATCAGGACCTTCCATCAAGTTGAATCAAGACATTCTTTGAATTGACATGCTTCACATGTCGACTCAAAGAGGGGCATTTTTAATCACCGACAAAATGGACAATATCATTTTATTGAGAAATCAAGGCAAATCAAGGCAATTGAAGGTAAATTCAATTCAATTAAATCTAATCAAGATCAAATCAATGATAAATTGAAATTAAACCTTAATCCAAAATCAATTGAAAATCAAAAGCTATTAAATCAATTTAAATCGATTAAATCATGATAAATCAATTAATTGTGTAATTAATCCAATTAATTACATAGTTTAATTTAAATCAAATCAACCCATTCAAGGGGCACACATGGCTAAACAAATTAATTAAATTCAATTGATTAATTCCTATTTTCTCTCAACCACCAAATTGGAGAAAAATCAACCAACCAATAGGAATTGAAGATTTAGCTCACATGGATCAAGCCTAAATTGAATCTCAATCACTCATTCCAAAAGAGCATCTTGTCCACTCATCTTGTCTTCTTGTCCCAAACTTTGACGACACAATATTTAAATTGTCTTCAAAGGGTGGAACCAAAGACTCAACTCAAGCCTCATCATGATCAACTCAACTACACTCGCTACCCTTGCCTAAATCTATAAAAGCAAGGTTAAAATACATCAATTATCATCCACAAATATGAGAATAGCATCAAACCTCTTGCAAATTACAACTAGAAAAGCAATTTAGGAGCAATTTAACATTTCAATTTGAACTAATTGTTAGCATTTGTTTTATCATAATCATTTCTCATTTTAGGACTGTCACTATTGAGAGCTTGCTGAGAGCTTATTAATAGCATCCCTAAATAGAGAGCCATAGAGTGCTTAATTGTTCTTTAATTATTAAAATAGCTCTTCCTTTGTGTTTTATTTAGTTATTTTATTCATTTATTGTCAATACTAACCCTATGAAGGTACTTTTTTCTAGTACACAGTGCTGAGCTAGAATCACTCTCTAGGTCTTATCAATAATTTTAGTGTCAATATGCAGAGATTTGGCACGTGCCTTCATATTTTGGCAATTATTGCATCTCAAAGTCTGAACCTTGAACAATAAATATTGGGTTCAAGATACATGACTCATTATGTTTTAATCTATACACACACTTTACAATGGTGGAGGACCCTTAGACAATTTATGACAAGCTCTGGGTTTGCAAACTAAAACACTAGAGACTCCATGGTATAGGAATTAATAGCGGAGATTGATAAAGTGCGTATTGAATTGTGAACTTTGAACCATAAAAAGGAAGGTTCAAAGTTCAAGATTCAAATTATCTATTACAACAAAACATGCAACTGTGACTGATTAACTTGACTCACCGCGATAACACTTTTGCATGACACTTTTGGAAAAATACATTTTGAACTTTGAACTTTGAACTGACAGGTTCAAGTTCAAAGTTCAAGGTTCAAGGTTCAATATATGTAAAGCCCCACCAGGGAACCCAGGAGAAGTTAACCTAAACATGCATCTAAGTTTGCAGAATTTTTTTTATATAAAATTAACATAGAAGAACATCAAAGTTTTACAATGCGGAAGCAATACAATGAAATGAACAAATCACTTAGGTTGCAACTCTCAAGGATTCCATGACGAAGATTACATGAATATAAAATTAATTAATTAGATTAGGTACAATTATAAAACCCATATAAACCAAAGAAAGATAAAACCAACATCACATAAAGATAACATAAAAACAACTAGTACCATAAGGTATCCAAAAATCTACATCCACTGCACATGTCACAGGGTATGTAATACAATAACAAAAAAGAAGTACACATGATGTCTATGAGAATCTGCTACAAGATACAGGATCACAAAGAAGAAGAAGAAGAGCAGAGTACAACTCCATCAATGAGGAACAAGCAGGAACAACTGCAATAGGGATCATCCAGCACTAGTACATGAACGTCAAAATCTCAAATGGTAAAAGAATCACTACCACCTGACCTCATGAACCTAAATGGTCCACTCCCATCATGCTAAGGAGATAACAACAGATCCCACTCAGATAAAAAACAAAATAGAACAAGCAAAGGAAAGGATTCTTGAAAGCTCTCTAACTCAAGGTGATAAGTAATAATGCCATGAAAGACTCACTATTCCAGAAGCAACCGACACATGTAGGATAACTAAACTATGTATAGGAAGGTGTCATCATGTATGTCTAACCCTTGAGTTTTGTCCTGGTAATCTCTCTGGATCTTGACACCCAAGTGACCATACATGGTGTCAATGACCTCTCATACAGACGAAGCCATCAACTATGCCAACTCATCCCTTATAAAGGGGGCTAGTCATCTGCTCCATTCCCACCTTAGTCTGTACTAGCACTAAGCTAGGGTGAGGAAACTTATCTTGTTAGGTTCATTTTAAAATCTCTCAATGTTATATTATGTTATCACTTGATTAAGATACTTAACAATAAGTGATCCTGGCAACCACTTGTGGGCCCCGACGCTTATTGCAAGCCACCTCCTATTACATATCTAGGTAAACTACCCTAGGCTCACAGATCTCATATAGATCAAATAGGTACACAACTAGGTAATCCCAAATCCAGTTTCACATACAAGAACTAGAAATGATTACAAAGGCACCATAAGCAGAATACAAAACATCATGAGCCTATATGGTCAAGTCAGGGTATAATCGGATCTCACACATACATCCACACATAAAATTGAAAACAAGAACAACTGACACAAACCCCAGCCTCTATCTTCCCCTAGGTCATCTAATGCCCCAAAACACATTAAGCAAAATAAGACACTCTAGGCACGAAGAAGACAGTATTCACATCATAGAAAAATTGATTTCTAAACCATGAGAATTTAAAGATCCATAATGAACATAAATGAATCTAAATATAGAATTACCTAAATCCAATGATATATCTAATTATAAAAATTAATACAATGTCATAATTAAGGATCATTCCCTAAAGATTCCCTAAGGATCCAACGAAGAAAAAACACCCAATTTCAGTACATGCACATCAATCCCCAATAATTGATCTATCAAGAATCAACATATAAAGAAAATGTCTATCCTATTGTAGAAATTAATGATACATTTTAATATACCCATCTTAAAACATAATCTCATATTTAGAAATCATTGAACTAATCAAGTAAACTCATCTCCCCAAATAACTTATGAATGAATTAATTAAACTAAGTCAGTTAACAAATTAACAAATTTAGCTAACTAAAACAACTAACAAATTAACTAAACTAAGTTGATAAACAAATTAACTCATTTAATTAAAAATAATTAAATCTAAGAAATACAATCATTAATATAAAATCTATAATAACATCATATTAATTAAATTAAATTGACAAAATTTACATCAATTAAAATTAATAAACAAACTTTATACTAATTAAAGAAAACTAATAAACAAAATTTATATTAATTAAAATTAATAAACAAAGTTTATATTAATTAATAATTAAATTTAACAAAATTTATATTAAAGAAAAATTAATTTAAAAAAACAAACTTTAAACAAAATTTAAAAATACCACGGGGACCCGCAAGTACCACCACCTACTCATAGCAGCGTGGGGGCCTACCACGATAGTCCCTAGGGGCTGCCATCGATGGTCCAAGGACTGTCGTTGATAGCTTCCTTGATTCCTTCATTCTATGTGAAATTAGGGTTAGGATCTTGAGGATTCTCCTGAATTTCCCTCTTTTATGGCTCTATTTTCTAGGTAGGACTTAAAAATAGGTCCTCCTACCCTTCATCATGTTCATCATAGGATTTTGTGCCTCCCTGACACTCTACCCTGTTCTGACATCATTTCTAGGTCTCCGAGCACTCCCAGGACCTCTTGTTTCTGATTTTGGCATCTCTGGACTGAGACCCTGAGATCTATAACCTTAAGGTCAATGAAGACCTAAAGGGGTCAATGATGACCTAGGGGGTCAAATATGACCTCGTTCTTGAACTAGGTCAGGGTTGAGCTCATCCTTGACCCTGGGTTCAAGTTTTAAGGTTCTGTGATCTCTGGATGTTAGGTTTCGGATAGAATTGTTTTCCCGCTTTTGGGTCAGCTGTTTTGGTCTCCGAAATGGTAAAATATTAAATTATATTTAATTTAGGTCCATTCATAAAGGGTTGAGGCCTAATTGGAATTTAATTCCCTAAGGTGGCCCCTCTAGAGGATTGTGCCCTAGATCACTATAAAAGGAAGCCTTCCTCTCTCATTTTCTCCATCTCATTCCTTCATGCATCAAGAACTCCCAAGGAGACATTGGTGATCAAGTTTTGGAAATCAAGTTCTCTCTCAAGCAAGATCAAGCATCCATTCAAGCATTCAAGCCCTCTTCTCCATTCAAGTTCTCCATTGAAGATCAAGGATTCAAGCATTCAGGCCTTTGAAGGGATTTGGCTCAAGCATGCAAGATTCATCATTTAAACCTTAGATCTAGCCATCATGATGGTGTGATCTTCTTTCAAGATCCTTTGTTCATCTTCTAGATCCATTCATTCTTCCCTCAAGGTGGATTCTAAGCATACAAACATGGAGGTTTAGATTTACATTTGTTAATGTTATGTCCAAGCTTTCATATTAACATACTTGATTACATTTCAAATACAATTGCATATCTATTGAATGTCATAGCTTCATTGTTAGATCTACTTATACTACTTTCTAGCATTCTCCATTTCA
The DNA here is from genome assembly GCA_027943335.1 of Chamaecyparis obtusa. Taxonomy (NCBI): domain Eukaryota; kingdom Viridiplantae; phylum Streptophyta; class Pinopsida; order Cupressales; family Cupressaceae; genus Chamaecyparis; species Chamaecyparis obtusa. Next base: position 1,531,267 of record BSBK01000210.1, on the reverse strand, counting down.
ATTTCAATATTAAGGTTGATTCCAAACTGGGGTTTGACCAAGGCAAACCCCCCAAACAAACAAACAAAACCATTTTTCTTGCAGGTACAGGTACAGGTGCAGAACTATGGATTTGAGCTTAGATTTGGATACCCTTTTCGGTGAACTTTCAAGATCTGCAAACAAAGTCAAAGTCAACCTTTAGAATAAAAATGTAGCCTTTAACCTTTTATCGGGGTCAAAGACTATCTGCTGTCGAAAAGATAAAAGATTTTTGGGTTTTCTTCATCTCGACATTTCCAGTCTGAAACAAGTTGCAAAATTGCTTGAAAGTACACAAAAATAGAAAAAATTGATATTTTCCAGATCTGCCCTATTTTGAGGTTAGTATTTCCTTTTTAATTATCTCAGATTTAAACACAACTTCTTTATAGGGAAATATAAGGTTTTCTTCCTCTTTCGTATTCTCCATAGATTGATTCAGTTGTGCATTAACCTTTTGGTTGATCAATTTGGATCTCTCCTTTGGAAATTTGGATTTCGAAGTAGATCTCATATTTCCCCCATACATTTTAGGGTGGATATTATTTCATCCTATTCATTTTGGTGAACCCGACATACTTACCCCTTTCTTTTGTTGATTTAGATGCCCTATTGTGCTAGATTTGTGGTTAATCATTTCTTGCATTAAGATTAGGTTTATTTATTCCCTTGCATTTATATTTCAAAAATACAAAAAAATTGCAAAATTCCTTTAAAAATACAAAAATATTTCCATTTTTCATACTATGTGTCCAACATGTATGATTTGTGTTTTTAATACTTTGATGAAGCTTTTATTGCAAAAGAGGATAGATCCCTTAATGAGGTACATGGAAGTGAGGATGAAAATTGTTCGAATGAGATCACCATTGATCCTATTCCTATTTCATCTTCCTCTACAACCTCTTCAATTGATCTTTACAAAGATAAGTTAGAGATTGATGTTAATTATTCTCCTAATATATGTATTTTCTATGAGTCTAGTTTACAATACAATTTACCTTCTTTCCCCTTTAAAGATCAAGCTTTAATGACTTATGGCACTCCTACAATGTGATTTATGGATAGGGATGATAATCCTCCTATTTGGGATGAACCTTTGGATTTGGATGTTGATTACTCTCTTCCTCATGAAACCATTATGGATAATCCTCCTATCTAGGATGAACCTTTGAATTTGGATATTGATTACTCTCTTCCTCATGAAACCACTATGGATAATTCTCCTATTTGGGATGAACCTTTGGATTTGGATGTTGATTACTCTTTTCCTCATAAAACCATTGTGGATAATCCTCCTATTTGGGATGAACCTTTGGATTTGGATGTTGATTGCTCTCTTCCTCATGAAGACATTGTGGATAATTCTACTTTTTGGGATGAACCCTTGGATAAATACATTGATTTATCCCCTCCTTGTGAATAATTTTTGATACAAAAGGATGACATATTCTCTAAAACACACTTCCCCTATGTGAAAGAAGATGACATTATAGATCCTTCATCTCCATTTAGGATTCCTTCTAGTGGTGAGGCATTAGAGGAGAAAGATATGAGTTCCCTTAATGTTCTTCCTCTTAGTGGTGATCTTATGGGAAATCAAGATCCTACCTCACAACCTTCTTACCATAGTATTACATATATATATTCCAATCCTTTTCCAATTGTGGTTCCAAGTGTTCCTCTGGTTGTGTCTTCTATTCATATCACTTCCTATACTTTTCCTAGTATTCCAAATCTTCCTAATCCTAATTGTATTCTTCATAACCTAGTTCCTAAACTTCCTAATCCTAATCCTATCTTTCCTAATCTAATTCCTAATATTCATATTCCCAAATATCCATCTGCTATTCCTAGTTCTTCCCACACTTATGTTGAGGTTCAAACTATGGTTCATGATGTAGATGTGAAAAGATTCTTCAAAGTACCTTCTCCTTATTATTCGATCCATAAAGATAAAAGAAAAGAAATTTCTCCTTTGAGATTTCTTCATAATTTTACCCCTCATTTGTATATAACATAGATCTTTTCTCCTTTAGACTGGGGGGCAAGAGGTATATTTCTTCCTGTCTTCTTAATCCATTATATTCCTACTTTGAGCTTAATTGGTTATGTTTTCTTGGTTTGTATTATGATAGCTTTTCATCCATTTCTCTCTTCTATTATTCAAGATATCTTTTCTAGGACATGTGTTTTGCAAAGGTATCCCTTTCTTTCATCCCTGGGGGGAAAGGTTCTTCTTTGTCTCTCTTTGTCTAGAGAACTAATTTCCTTAGCTTAGTGGTATTTGTTTATATTGCAATATTATTTCATCATATTGACAGATGTTTTGACTATGGATAACCTTCTTATATGAGAATTTGTTGTCCTAAGTTGACACTTCTTCTCGATGTTGCAAATTATGTTCTTTATAAACTCTCACCCTTGCTTTGGTGTTAGAGTTGTTTCCCTCATTCCAAATATTCCTCTTCCTCTTGTTTGGTGGGGGCTTGATGATTGAATCTTTATTTCCGCCTTTTGAAAGATGATATTTTATCTAAAGCACTCCTCTTTGGTGGGGGTCTTGTTGATAAGATCTCATTCATTGAGGATCCTTTTCCATGAGTGACATATTATTTTCACAATTATCTATATTCTTGGATGTAGGGGTCAATATCCCTAGCTAAGGATATGGTGTACATTGTTATAAACAAGATATCTCCTTGCATTGTGAAGTAGGTATCCTCTTCCATCTTTGTTCCTACACTTGGGGGGGAAAGGATGCCATCTCCTTCTTTTCTGTCTTTCCGAGATTCACCTCTTTCCTTGGTTAAGTAGTATCTATCTATTATGTGATATCCAATCATACATGAAAATTTTGGTTTGCATTGAGGATCTATGTCCTTGATAAAAACCTCTTTTGTTGTCTAACATTGGGTTTCCATGGTTGATATATCTCTCACCCTAGACACTGAATAGTGTGCTATCCCTCATAAGGGTTACTTCTTTTCACTTCTTGCATGATATCTCTTTGCATTCATCCCTTCCATGGCCTTGTAGACACTAAAAAATGGGCAAGTGCTTTAAATCAATAAAATGGCTCAAAATCATCAAAATGCAATAATTCTCATCAAAATGGACATTATTAAATCAAAGTTGGACAAAATCATAAAATCAAGGAAAAATTAAATAATGACATTAAAATAATTAAATACAAGCTAAAAGGGGTGAAAAACACTATATAATTGATTTTAATTAATTAATTGTATAGTTTTAAATCAAAAATCAAAATGAACCTATTCCCTACATGGCTAATTTAATTAAATGATGGAATTTAATAAATCATAATATCTTTCAACAACAAATTGAGGAACCAATGAGAATTGAGAACACAAAGCACATGGATCACTCAAAGGAATTGAATCTCAATCACAAAAATTCAACTTTGAATCTCATCCACTCAATTTTGTCCTTTTGTCCAAAGCTTTGAGACAAATATTTAAATTGTCCCCCCATTTAAAAATATTACAAAGTTTTTGAATCAACCAAGGCTAAATCATGATTACTTCACTATACCCCCTACCCTTGGGAATTTACTATAAATGAGAGGCATTTTGAGAGCAATAATCATCTTAGAAATTCATTTGCAAAGCATCATTACTATAGTAAATTTCATGAGCAATTAAGAGCATTTGAGAGCATTTATCATTTGCATTTGCATTTTATCATAGCATAATGGATCATTGTGAGCTATTTTAAGCATTTTAGCATCATATTTTCTCATTTTAGAAGTGTCACTAGTAGGGAATGCAAAGCTGAGAGCTCTACTTACCACATCTAATTAGAGAACCATGAGATGTCATGGATATTAAATGCATTTCTTAGTTTAAATTTGTATTACATTTTCTTTGATTTGTTAGTTAATAGTCCTAATTTCATGAAGGTGAATAGCATACACACATAGGCCTCATAAGAGTTGTGACCTTCTTGGCTTGGATTGGGTGTTGTTTGTGGATATTGTCTTGATGTTGAAGAAGGCTTTATCCTTGTTCTTTCCTTTCCTTAACATGTCAAAATAGTATGTCTTTTCCATATTAAGGAGGGGGGCATATATAGGGTCTCCCTTGTACTATAGTTTTTTATTTTTCCATATGCTAAATCTTGGAAGGTAACACACATAAGTTGCTAAATCCTGAAAAGACACACATTTATATGCTAAATCTTTTGATGGTAATGCACATAAGTTGCTAAATCTTGAGGAGACATGCATTTTTCAAATTTTAAATATGCTAAATCTTGGAAGGTAACACACATAAGTTGCTAAATCCTGAAAAGACACACATCTATATGCTAAATATTCTGAAGGTAATGCACATAAGTTGCTAAATCCTGAGGAGACACACATTTCATATCCATAGTGATACAAGAAGGTGGATCTATGGGTATTCTAGAAGCCGTTAGAAGATGAATTACAATTGCAAGCACAATTTATGGGTGAACCTATTGGGCTCTCCCTCCAGGGTGATTCATGGTAAGGTGGGCATCTTACTAGGCGAGGTAATCACTCTTTTCCCTTTCCCTCTTTTCACTTTCATGCTAGTAGGACTGGATCATGAAGCTATGTTATTTATAGTGTTTCTCTTACCTTTCTTATGTAATCATTTATGATTTTATGATAGCTTTCCAAATATGATATTAGTATGAGAAATATTTCTTAGCAAGGTTTCTTATGCTAATTGATTTGAGTTATTTGTACTAACCCTTGTTCTTTTGGAACCCTCGTGTATGTATGTTGAGTTATAATCCTTAGTCTAGGAGATTTTTCCCTTAGCTAAGTGTTATTTATCTCTTTGTGAATCCACTTCGATCTCCTCTTTCTTCTCCTTTACCAAGAGTTTGCATCGAGTCCATACTCTTGCTAAAGTGGGGGCTTAATGTATCATCTTAAAATGGAAGCACTTCCATGATAAGAGCATTTAGCCCTTCGAGTAGGTGTTTTGGGATCATGTCAAGAACCTTGAATGGTTCCCCAACTTTGATCTAGTTTTTCCCCATTTTCCACTTCTTTTCTGCACTTGATTCCTTCATTCTAGGTGAAATTAGGGTTAGGATCCCGAGGATTCTCCTTAATCTCCCTCTTCTATGGATCTATTTTCTAGGTATGAATTAAAAATAGGTCCTCCTACCCTTCATCATGTTCATCATAGGATTTTGTGCCTCTCCTTGGCACTCTACCCTATTCTGACATCATTTCTAGGTCTCCAGGCACTCCCGGGACCTCTTGTTTCTGATTCTGGCATCTCTGGACTAAGACCCTGAGATCTGTAACCTCAAGGTCAATGAAAACCTAAAGGGGTCAATGATGACCTAGGGTGTCAAAGATGATCTCATCCCTAACCTAGGTCAGAGTCAAGCTCATCATTGACCCTGGGTTCAAGTTTTAAGGTTCTATGATCTCTAGATGTTGGGTTTTGGAAATAATTGTTTTCTTGCTTCTGGGTCAGCTGTTTTGGTCTCCGAAATGGTAAAATCTTAAATTATATTTAATTTATGTCCATTCATAAAGGGTGAGGCCTAATTGGAATTTAATTCCCTAAGGTGGCCCCTCTAGAGGATTGTGCCCTAGATCACTCTAAAAGGAAGCCTTCCTCTCTCATTTTCTCCATTACATTCCTTCATGCATCAAGAACTACCAAGGAGACATTGGTGATCAAGTTTTGGAAATCAAGTTCTCTCTCAAGAAAGATCAAGCATCCATTCAAGCATTCAAGCCCTATTCTCCATTCAAGTTCTCCATTGAAGATCAAGGATTCAAGCATGCAAGCCTTTGAAGGGATTTGGCTCAAGCATACAAGATTCATCATTCAAACCCTAGATCTACCCATCATGATGGTGTGATCTTCCTTCAAGATCCTTTGTTCATCTTCTAGATCCATTCATTCTTCCCTCAAGGTGGATTCCAAGAATACAAACATGGAGGTTTAGATTTACATTTGTTAATGTTATGTCCAAGCTTTCATATTAACATACTTGATTACATTTCAAATACAATTGCATATCTATTGAATGTCATAGCTTCATTGTTAGATCTACTTCTACTACTTGCTAGCATTCTCCATTTCAATTTCAATATTAGGGTTGATTCCAAACTGGGGTTTGACCAAGGCAAACCCCCCAAACAAACAAACAAAACCATTTTTCTTATAGGTACATGTGCGGAACTGTGGATCTGAGATTAGATTTGGATACCATTTTCGGTGAACTTTCGAGATCTATGAACAAAGTCAAAGTCAACCTTCAAAATAAAAATGTATCCTTTGACCTTTTATCGGGGTCAAAGACTACCTGTTGTCGGAAAGATAAAATATTTCTAGGTTTTCTTTGTCTTGGCATTTCCAATCCGAAACAAGTTGCAGAATTGCCCGAAAGTACACACAAACATTAGAAATTGACATTTTCCAGATTTGCCCTATTTTGAGGTTAGTATTTTCTTTTTAATTATTTCAAATTTCAACACAACTTCTTTATAGGGAAATATAAGGTTTTCTTCCTCTTTCATATTCTCCATAGATTGATTGAATTGTGCATTAAACTTTTGGTTGATCAATTTGGATCTCTCCTTTGGAAATTTGGATTTAGAATTAGATCTCATATTTCCCCCATACATTTTAGGGTGGATACTATTTCATCCTATTCATAGGTATACTCATAAAGGAAATGGGCCTCTTCACTAGCTTCATTCTTCTATAATAGGACACCTGACATGGTGTGCTCAGATGCATAACAATGTATCATAAAATCTTTCCAAAAATCTAGATGAGCAAGAACTGGGGCTTGAGTGATTGCCTCTTTAAATTCATCAAAAGACTTCTTTGCTTCATCATTCCATCTGAAAGTTTGTTTCTTTCTCAACAAACTTACCATGGGTCTAGTTGTTTTTGAGAAATCTGGCATAAATCTCCTCAAAAAGTTAATCTACCTAAAGAAAGACCTTATTCCACTTTTGTTAGATGGTAAACATAATTGTTTAATTTCTCACACTCTTTCTGGATTAATCGTAATCCCTTTTTCTGATACTATATGACCCAATAATTTTCCCTCAGTTACACAGAAGACAAATTTTTTGGATTGAGCAATATTCCTTGATTTCTGCATTCTTGGAGGATGAGTCTCAAATCTTTAGGATGTTTATTTCTCATATGGGAGAAGATGGTCAAATCATCAAGGTATACCACAATCACTTTATTTATTAAATTCCTGAAAGAAGAATTCATGGCCCATTGGAACATTGCCCCTGCATTGATCAGGTCGAACAACATTCAACTATATGCAAATGTGCCCCAAGGAGTGGTGAACGCCATTTTATGTTGATCCTCAGGAGCCACACTAATTTGGTTGTACCCTGAGAACCCATCCAACATTGACATCATCTCAGACCCTACTAGCATATGTAGAATGTGATCCATATTAGGGAGAGCAAAATTTTCTTTCCGGCTAGACTGATTTAGGTTCCTAAAATCAATAAAAATTTAGATTTCCCCATTTTTATTGCAAATAGGTACTATGTTTTCCACCCAAGTAGAATGATGGATTGGATAAATTATTCTATCTTTAAGCATTTTATCTACCTCTCTGAAGATCGCATCTGCAACCCTGGGGTTATAATTTCTCAACTTCTGCCTGAAGGATTTGGCTCCTAGTTTCAAGGGAATATGATGCTGGAACTACCCTTTCCTGAAGTATTTCAAATCTTCATATGAACAAGCGAGAAAATACTTGAACTCTTGCAACAAATTTGTGAATATTATCTTCTCTTCAGGATTGCAACATGTACCCAAATTCATAAATTTTGGGTTTTCATTACTCCCAATATTTATTTTCTCAAAATTACTGGATTGCTCCACATCTATTTCGCTAACTTCCAACGAGGCAGTCTCTGTGATCAAACAAAATTTCCATGGTCACAAGGCCTTTGGGAATATAATTTCCCTTTAACTAAATAATCTCTTCTCCTTGTCCAACTTCTTCATAAGCACAAAATTCTTGGCACTTGAATTTTGACCCTTCAAAAAATACAGAGGAAAACTTCTCAATACCTTGAAGGAATGTCAACACATGAGCATCATCACTGAAGACCTACCAAGAGCTAGCATTATCAGGCACACTAGGCCGATGAACAAGCTCTATGGTGTATTGATCACTATCAAAGTCAAGATGAGGAACTAACAGCGCTGCAGAACCAACTAGGACATCTGCTCTAGAATTCAGTTCTCTGGGTATAGATTTGATTGAAAATGCTCTAAATCTTCAATCTCATCCCAAAATCTATTCTGATAGTGCTTCATCCTTTCATTTCTTACTACATATTTCCCTCTCACTTGTTTTACAATGAACTCTACATCTCCCTTTGCTCTTAGCATTTTAATGCCTTTTCTTTTTGCTTCTTGAATTCTGAGTAACAGTGCTTCATATTCTGAGGTGTTATTAGCATTCTTGAATTCAAGCTTAAAGGAAAAAGGGAATTTGTCCTCAGTCAGAGATATTAAGACTACCCCAACACCTGAACCAGTTGATGAGCAGCTCCCATCAAATTCCAGGATCTAGAGTTCCTCATTATCAATACATTTTTCATTTATGACATCAGTTTCTGGCATGATAAAAAAGTTAGCAAAATCTATTTCTTGGTACAAGATGTGAGACCTGGGGTCTTCAGAGGAAAAAATAGTGTATTTGGATTGGGTCTTAGGTTGTAAGGTAACCTTCTAGTTTCCAATAGGAATGATAGCCTAGGACCAATATAATTTCATCTCTCCACCCAAATCTCTGCAAAAGGTTCTACTCAAGAGCATACCATAACTAGCTGGTATGTCAATAACCAATGTTATCAATTTGAGCCTTTATTAGGGAAAGATGCTAATGTGACTTGGATATCCTTGATTTTTCCGAGCAATGGGACTTGCTTAGAATCCATAGAGTAGCATTTACCAAAAGTTTTTGTTAAAGGAAAATCAAGGGCTTTTACTACTGAAGAGGGCATAATATTATTGGAAGCTCTAGAATATATAATGCAATTACTAATTAGTTTATGACCATGGATGAATAATGACACGTAGAAAGGTTCTATTTTCCCTATTACATGAGAAGATCCTAACGATCCTAAACTGATGGTGGGTTCATTAAATTCAGACTGATTTGGCTTAGGGCTCATAGGAGTCTCACTAAGAGATACAACATTTGTCTGACTAGACTGCACACCAGGGGATGAACCTTTCACATAATCTATCAACTTATCTAATTCACCAGGATTTGATTTCAAATATTTAGCAGGAGATATTTGGATTTTAGATAACTTACAAAACTCAATGAAATAAAAAGTGGGCTCAGAGTCTGACTTTTTAAGAATCTTCTCTTCTGCTGATGTACTCCCTTGAATCTTTGTGCTGCTAATAGCTTGATTCATTGGTTCTTTATCTTTCTTTCCTTGGAAAGGAGATGATGAACGACTGTTAATTTTTCCACCTTCCTAACCTCAGGTAAGCACTGAACATGAAGGTTCCTCTAGAGTTATAATAATGTCACCACCTTGGTCTGAATCAGACTCATACTCAAGATAGTAACTCATAGAGTCACCAAGTCCTCCAGAGTTCTCTTCAATGACAAGGACTTCCTGAATGGTATCTTTGTTGGCTTCCATTTATGCATACCACACCATCTTAGGGAAAGAATCACCATCATGCTCATCTGTTAGATGGAAGATGCACATTTTATTTTTAGCAAGAGCAGATTCGAATTGAAGTCTCGATTGATGTGGCAAAGCATTGGCTGCTTTCCATAGTTTATTGTTCCTTGGTTTCTATATCTTCAAGGGATATCTTGATATGGGGCAGGGGTGGACTTTGGTAACTACCTTTTAAGGGAAATCATGTCATTAACCAATCTTTGTACCACTAGGTCAGTCAAACTAGAGGTAGATGCCTGCTTGGATTGTATTTGCAGATCTCTTTTCCACTTTCTTGCTATTATTAGATCATCTTCAAGTTCTACTACCAAAAGTTAGGCTGCAGTCAAGTCACTAACTCTATCCTATTAATAATATCAAATTTCCACAATCCATTTTTAATTACAATTGAGTTTTTGGATTCGATTGTGTGTATTTTTTAGCATCGAAGTTTTGGATCACACTCCGTGATCCATCATCAAGAATAGAGAGTGTAAGAATGGTAAGAATGAAGATGAATCATCATCTTCATTCTTACCATTCTTGCACTCTCTATTCCTGATGATGGATCACATAGTGTGATCTGAAATGTCGATGCTAAAAAACACACACAATCGAATCTAGAAACTCAATTGTAACTCTATCCTGTCTTAAATGATAACTTATGTTAGGTTGCATTGCATTTACAAAGAAAGCCTTTTGGTTCTCATCATTAGGTCTTTTGACATTGGGTATTTGATGGAGAATTTTATTGGATTTTACTACAAATTCCCTCATTGTCTCATGCATTTCCTTTTTTAATTGGGATAAATGGAGTAGGAGGGAATGTTCATCTTCAGTAGATTTGAAACATGATTCAAAATTTGTTTTCATAGATTTCTAATTAGTAATATGGCCATTTGGTAAATGATAGAACCAGTTAGCTGCTAATTCGACAAGGGTTTGCACAAATAACCTAATTTCCACATCTTCATGTTGAACTGCCAATACTCCACAAGTGGTGTTGAAGGCATTCAAATGATCTTCTATAGAGACCTTTCCATTTCCATAAAACTTAGGTAAGATATCTATGGCTCCTTTTAGTAAGGGGTGATTACCTCCTACATTCAAGGGACCAACTACTACTCCCCAAGGCTGTGCCATTATTAAGCTTGGGAAAATTGTTGTGATAGGTGGAGCTTCAGTTCCTGAAAGGGTTAATGCTTTCCAACTAGAGGAGTGTGAAGATGCACCAAGAGTGACCTTAGGTGGAGAGGAAGGTCTACTTTTTTCTTTCCTCTTTGGAGTATAAGTTGTTGGGAAGTGAAGGTTTTGTAATTCTTGATAAAAGATATCAAAAATACCTTCTCTTCTTTGAGAGTAGGTATAAGGTCTAGGATCCAGTATGGCAGATGCTTCTATGGTCTTTGAGAAACTCTATCTACCATAGAGGCCTCTTGAGAAATAGGGAGTCCCCTCAACCACTGACCTATTTCCTCTTCTTCTTCGATGACCAACCTCACTTGTTGATACTGATGATCACTTGTTTTGAGATTCCAAGCTACTGCATTGAGGTCAGCAATAATATCTTCTTGGGTATCAATGAAATGGAGGTCAGGTTGCAATACTAGGAGAAGCTCTTACCGACTATGTATCACATAAGCAGGTAGAACCATTATTAATCATTAAATAAAATATTTAGGTACTGGTCTACTCATTAGACTCCCTAGCGGAGTCGCCAAAAATCTATTAGTATACAGATTTTCCTTCTTATCAATTTTTTTTTTCTTTAACTTCCTTGCCCAAATAGAAGGAAAAAGATACTATAGTTGAGTAAGTCACACACAATTGAGCTCTTTGCAATTCAAGTAGCAGCTACCTTAAATAAAAATCAATCTTGACATTCCATTTATTTTCAAAGAATGAATTAAATACATACTTTTAACCTTAAAGTAAGAAAGGCTATTCAAGCTTCCATATAAAATGAATTTAGAAAGATTTTAATAGTCCAAGAAGGATTACATATTCATCAAAGCCAATTGACTGAGATCAATAAAAAAATATTCTTGAAATGGCTGATTCGATAGATACTAAGATTAAGAGAAAAGATGGAAGGTAACCATAAAAAACATATACAGATTATAGTAACATGCATTCAATTGCAACTAAAACCATGATAAACATACATTTATTGGACCAACTGATCCAAAAGAAATACTGCCAATCTACTATAAATCGACTGATATTATATTTATATATTTTCAGTTCACTATACCATATCCAAAGAAAGTACTGTAAAAAATAACTATAAAATAACCAAGTTTATGAAATCAGAGAATCGACCCTTCAAAGGTCATCCAAAATTTAATATATAGCCACACATGGCATAATTGGTTTGATAACTAATTGTCCTTTAAAACAAGAAATGAAACTAAAACTTAAAACAATAAGAACTATCTTTTGAAAATATTTAGTTGACCGATTGGTCCTTCTTAGCATCTTTATTCATGGTAGCATCGACTACTTTATGCATGGAGCTCCATTCGTCAAAGGCCACTAAGAATTTCTCAAGCATCACCTGATTCGGTAAAGAAACTAAATTGATCCTCTTCTCCTAGATGTATTTAGAGTCCTGTAACTGTTCCAGCTTAATTTCAAGCATCTTTATCTGTTCATCACCAAGGATTGTTAGTGATTGCACTTAGGCTATGACTGAGTAGTCTTGAACTACTATTTCTTTGGCATCCTTCAAGCCTTGTGCTCACTCTACAAAATATTCTTTCATTCTTGCTACATCAATTCCAATCTTAGTTTCATTCTTGATCATCTTGTAAAGGCAATCAGTATGATTGCTGAGGACCTCTTCAACACATGCGAGCACTTTCAGTATTTGACTGGATTCTTCAATACCCTGACCATAGAGTGTGCACCGCTATTCTTCATTGACTTTACCAACAAACAATAAGTTGGTGTCAACATCAGGTATCCTTTTCCTAGTTAGAAATTTATCTATGCCATAAACATAGGCTTCATCCAGGTTAGCTATTTCAATTTCTAGACCATCTCTTTTCCCTTCCTAGAGTTTAACATCAGCTTCAACAATAGATAGCAAAGAGGAAGACCTCTTGGTTATGTCTTCGTAGGTCTATGCAAATTGGGTGACCTTTTAAGAAGCTTCTTCCATCCAACTAAAAAATGCCTTAGATAAAGACCCATTTTTGTGAACTTGATCCAGAAAATTTTGGTTATTTGGAGATTTAACATCTAGATTCAAGGGAACCATTGCCAGGGGTTAAGGGACAAGATTTTGGAGCTACTGGATATATTTAGCCATTTCACACAAGGCTTATTTTAATTTTGCCTTGTCATCTACATCTTTTAGCACCTAATGATTAATTTTCTTGTTTGTGGAGTTTAAGATTTTCAAATCTGCTACTCTGGAAGCTACTCCTAGATCTATCTTCTCCACATTGAAATCTAGCTCCATGACTTCAGCACTAACTTTATCAGAATTAGGTTTGAAAATTTCCACAACCTAATGACCTATATTAGGATCAACATCAAGCATGGACTCTACCTTTGGTTTCTTTGATCATGGAAGCTTCTCAAGATAATTACTGACTAAGTCTCCAACAAGGGCTTTAGTAGGAATAATATTCCTCTTTTTGGTCACTGATAGATCTAGCCAGTTTGGAGTTTTTAGACTTGCATTCTTTAAACAAATGTTAGTGCTTGGGCTATTCAAAGCTGTCAGATCTTGTTGACATGAATCTCCACCAAGTCCTTTTGATCTAGAATCCATAGCTAGGGATTTGTTTCTTTTCAATCTCTTGAATTGTCTTATGCTGGGTTCGTTTGTATCCGAATCCAGAATGATGCAAAAATTTGAATCTACCTTCTCATTCCTTTTAATTCTATGCCTTGTTAACTTCATTGAATTGTCATAAACTAGTTATGAGTCTTCAATATTAGTGGCCTCCTTAGAACTTGTATCACTTGTAGGTAGTAATGGTTCAATTCTATCAGTAGGGACAAAGGATGGTTTAGTTTTGGGAATTCTTGAACTCCTTCTAGTTCTCACTACAGGGGCACCCTGATTCTTCTTCCATTGAGATTTGAGCCACTCCTCTATTCTTTTGAAGACTTCTTTAGTCAAGGATCTCATATCCTCCTCTCCCCTTTTCTTCCACTCAACCTCTCTAATCACCTCTTCTACATTTGACCCTATACATCTAGAATCCAACATATCTTCTTCATCATCATCTTTAATATTTTTAGTGTTAAAAGGCAATTTTAGGGTAACAATTTGCCTTCAAGAAAATCTAGAGCATAATCTTTTCATGACTTCAACTTCATCTGTACAGTCATCCCAAAAATCCTCCAGCTCTGGCTGATGTAAGAACATGGCATCAACTCTAAAATGTTTTTTCACAAACTACTTGCTATCATAGTAATTTCTAGACTGATAAGGTTGAAGATTCATCTCCTTTAGTTCATTAGTCAAGAAAGAAAAATCATGCATTAATCTGAAATGATAATTCCCCAATTCCAGTGGAAAGAAAGCACCAATTCCTCTTTTGAGTTTATATGTTTTCTCCACCATTAACAATTGTTTGCCCACCTCCAATAGGATACATTTATCTAAGAAGTACCTTGGTGATTTTAGAAGTTCATCACTGAAACCCTGAACCCTCAGGAAGCTAAAAGTAGGGAACTGTATGTAGAAACTACCATATATCTTAACAAATTCCATGGCTTCCTTAGACATTCTGCAATTGGTCTTTCCTCTTAACTCAAAAACAAGCTTAGACATTAATGTATCTTGTACCCTTTTGAAACCTGCAGGATTTCTTCTTTTTTGTAGTAAGGGATAATATTCATAGATAGTCATGTTATTCATCCACTCTTCATAAACTTCCATAGGTAGAATCCTAAATGCATCCATTATCACTTCCCTATTGATGCTAACCAACACCTCACCACTTTCAGTATTAATACACATATTAGACCTGTTATATCAGTTGTGGCATTCCATCACTAACTCAGGGCATGGAACACTTCTGGAAAACTAGTTGCTTTCAATAGGCCACTATCTACAATCCTTGTAATTGCTTCTCCTTCAATTTTCCTTAACCTCTCCACAATCTCTCTAATGTGATCATATATCAATGTCATGTCTCTTATATCAGGGAAACAACTACTGATGGGAGAAAAATTGTTCTCCTTTACAAACTTAACTTTGGAAGAAGACATAGCAAAATAATATAGAAATACACCTATAGACACTGGACCAATTCATAAAAGAACCTAGCTCTTCGCCTATGAAAGAAACAAGCTAAAGGAAAACATAGGGCCAAGGTTTTCTTTAAAACTCACTGTTCTTCTACTCCTTGATAATTTACCTTGCCGCTGCTAAATGCCTCTAGAAAACAAGAAAAATAGAATGAAGAGACATAGAGGAGATTAATTATACACACTTCGCTTCTATTTCCATCACCTTAGGAAAACTGCCATGCAATAAATATTTTCACCACAATTACTGCTACCAGATTGTTACACGTGCTCCATTTCAGTAAAAAAAAGTACTTGGGCTAAGCTAGCATCACTCTCCAAGCCTTATCAATCATTTTGATGTCAATATGCAAATATTTGGCATGCGCCTTTATATTTTGGCAATTATTGCATCTCAAAGTCTGAACCTTAAACCATAAATATTGGGTTCAAGATACATGATTCATGATGCTTTAATCTATACACACACTTTACAATGGTGGAGGACCCTTAGAAAATTTATGACAAGCTCCAAATTTAAAAACTAAAACACTAGAGACTCCACGGGATAGGACTTAATAGGGGAGATTGATAAAGTGTGTATTGAAATCTGAACTTCAAACCATAATAAGGAAGGTTCAAAGTTAAAGATTCAAATTATTGATTACAACAAAACATGCGACCGTGACTAATTAACTTGCCTTACCATGATAAAGCTTTTGCATGACATTTTTGGGAAAATGCATTTTGAACTTTGAACTTTGAACCGATAGGTTCAAGTTTAAAGTTCAAGGTTCAATATACAACTTGAACTTTTACAAAGGAAAAAATTACAGCGCAAAAGAAGAAGGAAAATTATTTGATTGGCAACAGAGTCGGTGATCTTATATTACCAAAGTGTTGGCAATATACCTCATTCATCTGACTTAGAATGTTACCATATCCTTTAACATTGCCTTAATCTTCACAACTGATCATATGTCCTGTTATATTGAATCTCTGACTTCCCATACCTTCAGATCAATGAATCTAACTGATCTGATCACCAAAACCCATGCGCTCTTAACTAAAGCATATATATATATATTCCAAAATACCTTCTACTAACTTCACATGCCATAATACCTCATACATTTCCATCACTAGCCAAAATTGTAACACTATACCCTGTTAGCCTAATTCTGGACTTAGTCATTTTCATGACTATGACTCCAGTACTAAACCTCTCATCATGTGCTCATTCTAGCATAAGTGTTTCCATGAAGGAAAACCCTTAAGTATCCCTAGTGCTCTACAACATCACCTGCCAACAATCTCTCCCTTTGGCATTGATGGAAACACTTAGAAAAATGAATAAGTGTCAAAATACAACTCTTTTTTTTTTTCTTTTCTACATTTTTTTGTTTTATAAATTTTTTTCTTCTTTTTACTATTTTTCTTCTCTTCCTCTCTTTTAATTTTTCTCTACATACTTCTCTCCTCAATTTTCTTACTCTCCCTCTCCCTTTGACATCAATGGCAAAGGCTCATTCAAAATTTCAAAAAATTAAGCACAAAAAGATTTAGTGCTTACTCACCAATTTTAAGACATCTTGGAAGGATTTTTCCAAGGTCTTTACTTCCTCAGCCCATGACTTTATTTGTAGCTCACTAACATGGATTAATCCATTCAGTGTATATGATGCGGTCTCTACTACCTTAAGGTCAGTAGGTGTAGACAAAGTTAATGATCTTTCAACCTTTTCCATCTCTAAAACATTAGTCTCAAGCATTGAAAGGTTAGGGGTAAATAGGCTTCCTACCAAGCCAAATCTGTCTCCAACTCTCCCTTTTTCCATTTCTAGTACATTGATCTTATCTAACAGCCTGGATGTCTCTTTATCCATTTCACCCACAGTTTGTGAAGATGATTCACAACTGTCCACCATATTGACAAGAGTAACCCTATCCTTGGATATAATCTCCTTAATGTTATTTACACGCCTCCAAGGACTTATGTAGTAGCTATAAATTTTCTTGCCTTGTGCTACACAACTCTTGGCCTTAAGAGTGGTAGCCTTGAGAATTTATAAGTCTCATGCAATGGATTGACAAACTTCTCTCAACTTCTTCTCTAAAAATTTCTTCTCTATGTTATCTTCTACAGTCTTTAGCAATGAGTCAAAGTGACTATCAAAGCTATCCAATACCATACCAAGGTTCTCAGCTTCACCCTTTTCTTGAAAGATAATAAGTGAGGGAAGTAGCTTGTTTACTATTTCAATAGC
The DNA here is from genome assembly GCA_027943335.1 of Chamaecyparis obtusa. Lineage (NCBI taxonomy): Eukaryota > Viridiplantae > Streptophyta > Pinopsida > Cupressales > Cupressaceae > Chamaecyparis > Chamaecyparis obtusa. The sequence continues at coordinate 1,514,032 of BSBK01000210.1, read as the reverse complement.
CCTAGCCATTACCTTTATTCTTTTGTCCCCTTTCTGTACTGACCTTTCTTTAGCCTTGGTGAAGGCCATGAAGGATAGCCTCATAAGCTCATCCTTATCCATACTATCTACATCAAAACTTGTTGGTTTAGCCATACTTGCCAAATATAAAGAGGTGTCCATTTTAACCTCAGTAACTTTTTATGTTCTGGTCTATTTTTCCTTCTTTTCTTCCTACTGTGTTTACTTCTCCTGTACTTCCTCCTCTATTTTCTCCTTCATTTTCTCTTCCTTTGACTATTCTTGGTCTCTAACTTCCATCACACTATCCAAGTTATCCATGAATAGATCATTTACATCATGCAAAGTGTCAAGGGTCATTGGAACACTAGAGGAAAATAAATTTGGTTGCATGTTATCTTGTACACTTAAATCCACTACTTTGGAACTTTCTCCCAAACCCAAAGATGTAGGCTTGGTGACCTTGGAAGGTGATATTTTCTTTGGCATATTACTCATTAGGATCTAATATAATGCCTTTTGAGTGTCCTCAATCACCTCATCATATTTCCTAGCCATTATTTTTACTAGTCTAGCCTTTGTCCTAAACAAGGGTTGAAATGCATTTATAATCCTCTCCCTTTCTTGTATTGAGACAACAGGTAACATGTCCTCAATAGATTTATTCCTTACATTTTCATCTTCAAATTATGCCAACTGATTCCTAATTTCCAATATGTTGTATAGTTCTTTAGGGATACTCCCTTCAATTTCTAACAGATTATTTTTAAAAGACAAGAGATACTCAATGGTAGTATCTTCAAGGAGTGACTGATTCTCAGAATCATACCTCATAGTACCTATCCACTATTTTCAGGTTTCCATCTTTAATCACCCTTTTCTATAATGATTTAAGGTCTGGTTTCCACAAAATTTGTGGATCCTATTGAGCTACTATCTCTTCTTATTTCTCAACTACCTTTTCCTCTTTCTTCTTCCTCTTAACTTCTACATCTTTCTCCTTAGGACTGTCTTGCTTACTAGATCTTGTAGATCTTCTGGGAATGATTGTAGACACAACTTCTTTTAATGCCTCCTCTTGTTAAGCTAATAAGTCAACAATATCAATAGTAGGAGTTACTGTCTTTTCTACTTCTGGAGGAACAAAAGTTGTTAGGAATGGGAACACTAAGGGGGGGGGGGGGTTGAATCAGTGTTCACTATATTTTAAATTTTCACTTTAATATTTATAATGAACTTAAATGCTTAAGTACTGGAATAAAAATTCACATAAACATGAAACATGAAATCAACACATGACACCAATATGGTTACGGGGAAACCCAAATAGGTAAAAACCCTGGTGGGAATTGACACCCACTAATATTCTGCACTAGTGTTTTGTGATCCTTGTTAGAAGATCCTTAACCCTGTTAGGAGTTTCTTTACAATGCTTTTACCACAATAGACCTTGTCAAGGGTTGGACCCTCTTAGGAGTATTTTACAATAGTCCCTATTAGGGGAGAGGATGCATTGTCCAAGAGCTCACTACTCAAGTGGTGAAGGCTACAACCTTTTGATATCAGATACACACTATATTTGCAGGATGATCTATCACTATGACAATGCTTGTCAGATTAGTTCCTTTGATGCGCTGATGCTTTGACCTCTAGAAAAGATCTAATACATCTTCTAGTGTCTTTGCACACTTCTACTCTACTTATTACAACTCTCTTTCAACTTCCATCTGAAATAAAATGGGTGCAACTTATATTTATATGCACATACAAAATAAACAACTAAGTTGGCCCTTAGACCTATTACATACAATGCTTCCAAATGAATTAGCTTAAGCGTGCTTACAAAAAAAAAAGTATACAAGTTGGAAACCTAAATACAATAGGTGCATAGCCTTTACAACATTACATTATATCTGTAAACCAAAATACCAACTATTGGCTCCATCCTCTATTCTTCTCCGGCACACATTGGCTGTGCAACTTCAACTGATTGTAACTTTCTCATCCTTGCACATCTGATCATGCAATAATAGACTAAGCATGAATATAGTCTAACCAACTTAACTTCTAGGGTGCATACCTTAATTTTTCCATATGCACGTGTACTGATGCTTTGAGCCGCAAGAATTTTGTACACTGTCCAATCTTTAACACTTAACTGATTTCTGATCTTCTTTTCAAGTGCACTAACTCCAAACTGCTATATGAATTTTTTGCCACAATGACAACACTATATCAAGTCATATACATCAGTATAAACAACTTGCCAACAATCTCCCCCCTTGTCATTGATGGCAACAAAGGAATATGGCCAAGTTGCTAACTGTCCTTAATACAAAAACTTTTGTTCTTCTATACATATGCTTATATCTCCCTATACATATTATGATCCATATTATATAAAACTCCCCCTTTGACATTAATGACAAAGGTGTTACAAAAAATTGTATCTATACATACTCATTGAGGGCAAACATCTGGATATGCAATCTTAAGGTTCTGGATCTCCTTCTTCCAAAATGTGATCAAAGAGTTTACTATCTAGAGATGGGTGCATAATGCATACTAAAGCTTCTCCATATTCTTAAAATCTATGGAAGGACCTTGATCATATGTCACCATAGTGGCATCAATCTCCTTGATATTCTGATTTAGAATGTCTAGTGAGGGCGCAAGAGCATTCCTCAACTGAGTCTGTCTAGCCCTTAACTTTGTCATCTCCTTTTCTGCCTTCTCAATTTTGTCTATCTGACTTTGGTAGACATTATTGAACATGTTCACATCTATGGATGGGTCTTTTACTAAAATCTTCACTTTCTCAATCATAGCTTCTGACTCTTTTATTTTCTTGAAATGAGCATCAGTGAGCTTGTCTTGATCCATGCATTCTGCAATGCTTTTCCTTCCTTGATCTACAAATTCTTTCAAGGATGCTTGACCGGTCTTGAGTGAACTGAGGTCAAGTGAAAAGTTACTGATCAATTCATTCAATCTCTTCTTCAGATACTTTTATTCTGCAACTAGGGAAGCAGACTCTTCAAGGCTTGAGAAGTTGCTTTTAAAATGTGAGATGACTATACTCACATCATCAACTGAGTATATCTTTGACACTTTCTTATCTTCTGGCAATAGATTGTTCAACATGTTTACTGATTCTACCAAGAGGGGACTCCTCATTACTTGATTTTCTTTGGCTTTCTCCATAGCTAAGATGCTAAACTTAATGAGGTCTTCTTCTCTCCATGAGTCCAAATTGGATGTGTCAGGTGTCAAACTTGACAATAATGCTGCTGAAGAAGTGGTGGGAGTGATGTCCAACACTCTTTACTCTATTGGCATTTCATCCTTTTTCTCACTTTCCTTTACCTTTTCTTCTTCTTTCTTTTCTTCCTCTTTTTCTGTTTCTTCTTTTTCTATTTCTTTTTACTCTATCTTTTCTTCTTCTTTGTCATCATCAACCAATGCTTCTTCTTGATGAGTGGGCGGTGTGTTGCTGCATAACATTTCAACTTCTTGTGTGCTCACAAAAGCTTCCTCAAACTTGTCCAACTCAGTGTCAGTGGCCACCATGGCTATCTCAACATTATCAATGATGACGGTGCTATCCTTGAGTGACTCTGTCATGGGCACAGACTTGTCAAACTCTATTTGTGCTTCCACTGCAAGTGCTGAATCCTGAGGACTTGTAGATTGTATCTTGATGGTCTCTGCTACTTTGTCTTTCTCACTAGGTGCTTGAGAGATGGTCACAGACATAGGTTACATGTGTTACACTAAGAATACCTTCTCAAAGGCCTTTTCTATTTCCTTAGAAATCAGCTCATAGTCCTTGTTCATGAGGTGTAGTGTTCTCATCTTTGTCCTTAAGTATGACTTCACCAAATTTAATAACATTGACTTTTCTTCAACATAACATACTAGAAGAGTGGAATCAAGTGTTTCTTCCCTTATTCTAAAGTCTTCTGCAATGGCTTATCTCTTCAAGGTATCCATAATCTCCCATACCTTATCTGGGATAGCTATCTTCAATTCAAGAACTATCTTCTTGAACTTTATCATGTGTTTGATCAACATCTCATGAATCTTTGACTTATTAATCTCATGATATTTTTCATAAAACTTTGCTATCTGATCTAGCCTTCCTTCATCTACAACTCTAGTCCTTAACACTTGAAGACTAGGTATGAATCCAACTTCCGGAGGTGACTGCACATTTTTCAATTTTCTTCTTGTGGCTGCACTTATAGCTAAAGGGTGATTTGTGGAAATTTGTTTTCTCCTCTTGGGAATTTTAGGAGATGCATTTGTGGACTCAATATCAACTTTACTAGAGGGTGCAGGACTAATATCATTATTTTTACCCTATTTGTCCTTTGGTTCACTAGTCTTCTCAATATTTACCTTTTTCATCTTAGGATCATCAAACTTAGCTTCCTTTGTGGATGCGCTCTCAATTTCCAAAGAAATCTTTTCTTACCTTGCTTTGTCTATGTCTGCTTGTGTTACTCCATGAATTCTGAGTATCTCTGATGTAATCTTAGAGGCTTTCCTCTTAGTTGCTACACTATTTAGCTTTGCATCTATTTCTCTTGTCTTCTCTGCATAAGTTCCCCACCTAGGTTCATTAGGATCTTTAGGGGCTGATAGTAGTACCTATGCATAAGCTTCAAGGACTTGTTCCTCTACCTCATAACCAAGTGGATGAATCCATTTAGTTCTTGGCTCAATGACTTCCATAAAAGTTGTGTCTGTCTCTACCATAAAGAAGATAGTATCCTTATACTTTTCCACAATGCTTTCTGGAATTCTATACCTCATTTGTATCTTGACCCTGAAGGTCTTCAATTCCAATGTTATATAATCTCTTAATGTGCTTTTAGTGGATGCTTTTTTGGCTATTTGTGGCATGGTTAGAATGGAATTGTCCAAATACAAATCTGATATCTTCCCAACTATATGAAGGTACATGTAAATGATCAATGACCCAAACTGGAATATCTTGGTTTTGTCATGCTTGATTGCCTTGATGTTATCAATCAACTATGTGTGCAAGATCTCACACAAATTGAAATCTGCATCTTCCTTCACAAGTCTAATGGCTGCAAGGATTGTGCCCACAGACACACTATTCACTGTGCTGGTGTGATGGAACCTATATCCAAGTATCATAGACATCAATTTGACGTCTTCTTGTCCAATAGGCTCAATTGTCATCCTGTGCCTATCACTCCTTGACTTACAAGTTTTCTCAACCATTTTATTGACATCCTTGCCCATAGGAAGGATGGCGCCTATCCTAGAAAGGCCTGTCATCTCATATATCAAGTCACTAGTGATTCCTACTGGCACATCACCTATCCAAAACAAATCATCATGAATTCTACTCATTAGAATCTTTATCCATTCTGTCTCATAGAATTCATATGTCATAGCATACTCAAAAATGGGTGATCATTCCATTTAACATATTCATCCATGAATGTTTTATTTGGTTTCAACATGGTATCCATGTGCACCCTTAACCTATCCAACCCAACTGGTTCTTTCTTGCAGTAGATGTAAGCCCTAATGTCTTCCACATGCATAACACCCATAGGTGTGTGGGAGAATGCTCCCTCTAAACAATCTAGGGTTGACTTGAAATGATGTTTCTTGAATACATATCTCTTCTTCTCAGCAACATCAAAAAATATGGGAGTGGCCATGACTTACTTGTTTAATCACTTTCCAATTGTACTCCAAGATGATCTGAAGACTTTTGAATCATCACGTCAATCTAGGGTTTCTGCAACTAACCAAATGCACTGATAATTACTACAAATCACTGATAGATCAATCTCCAAATCTTCACAACAAATTCTAAGTCTCTTTCTTCTCTCCTATCACTCTAAATTCAAATTCAATGAGTAATTAAAGAACTTTCTATGTACTTAAAGTGATAATTCTGCCATTAATGCAAGTCATGTAAACCAGGCTGTCACTTCAAAATTTCCAATTCGAGTTCTGTTCACAACCAACATGTGTGCTCTTGCACAAAGGTACCTTTATACTCCAAAACCTTAAGTCCAAAGGCACATACTCTAAGCATGAGTATACCAGCCACACAGGGGTCTAGAGATAAATTAGCTCCCCCTATGACCCTGAGGCCATTCATCTAGATGTAGAGGGTGCATCCACTGCAGATGCATCCAATACATTCTCATCAGTCTTGTCCTTCCTTTTCTCTAACCAAATCATGCTCACATCATCTGAGGCTTTGACAAAATTAACTTGTCCTTTGGGATCCAAAATTGGTTCTTTAGCCTTTTTAGGGCTTCCCTGACCTTGCGTCCTTGATCTACAAAACTTTGAGATACGTCTAGCCTTGTTACAAGAGTGACAAATAACTGGAGGTCTTATATTCCTTGGTGCATTGACATGAGTCACCATTTTACATTATCTCACTAAGTGACCATTATAGTTACATATCTGGCATGTAACATTCTAAGAACTTCTTACATTTGTCTAATTCTGATTTCTCTAATCTTGCTGAATCATGTTCTTCTTACTAGTCTTACAATTCATAGCACTATGACCAAATTTATTGCATGAATAACAATAACCATTAAAAGGTCTTACCTCTTTACAATTCCTAGCAATGTGTCCATGCTTGTTACAAGAAAAACAAGTATGATCTATAGGCTTGCGCTCATTCTTAGGTGGCTCACCATTATCTTTGGTTTGATCTTTAGTCTCCTTAGCATCATTATAGTCCTTTTGTGAATCCTTTCTTGCTCGCATGTTGTCAATCTAATTTTGTGCTTCATTGTATCCAGTATAGCTAGTGTCTCCTTTGGCTCTCCTTGCATACAACTAAGATTCTATCAAATTAGAACTGCTGTTCAATTTGTCAATATGATTCTTTTCTTCTTTCAATTCAGACTCCAAGCTTTCTTTGCAATTCCTTAGCTCCAATATTTCCATGTTTGCTTGCCTTAGTTCTTCATTGAGTTGAAGGTTCTCTTTGACTTGTTCATTGTAGACTTCCTGATTGTTGATCAGCTTATCATCAAATTCTTCAAGTAGTTCTTTCATAGATTCATTTTCTTCATTCAGCTTCTTGACCTTTGCTCCTAGATCACCATTAGAGCACTCCTTCAAATCCTTTCTTAGCCTTTTGATAACTAATTGTGCATCACTGACTTTTTATTTTAGTTCTTCAATTTCTCTTTTTGATTTGTCCAGGTCCTCAAGAGCAGCTTCAAGATTTCTTTTCAGATGTTTCATTTCTTCTTTGTCCATGATCTCCTCAAGTGGTTAAACTTCTTTGCTGAGGACCAGAGCTTTGATACCAATTGTTAGGAATGGGAACACTGAGAGGGGGGGGGGGGTGAATCAGTGTTCACTATATTTTCACTTTTCACTTTAATATTTATACTGAACTTAAATGCTTAAGTATTGGAATAAACATTCACATAAAAATGAAACATGAAATCAACACATGACACCAATATGGTTATGGGGAAACCCAAATAGGTAAAAACCCTGGTGAGAATTGACACCCACTAATATTCTGCACTAGTGTTTTGTGATCGTTGTTAGAAGATCCTTAACCCTGTTAGGAGTTACTTTACAATTATTTTAGTACAGTAGACCTTGTCAAGGGTCGGACCCTATTAGGAGTCTTTTAAAATAGTCCTTGTTAGGGGAGAGGATGCACTATCCAAGAGCTCACTGCTCAAGTGGTGAAGGCTATAGCCTTCTGATATCAGATACACACTATATCTACAGGATGAACTATCACTGTGACATTTCTTGTCAGATCAGTTCCTTTGATACACTGATGCTTTGACCTCTAGAAAAGCTCTAATACATCTTCTAGTGTCTTCACACACTTCTGCTCTACTTATTACAACTCTCTTTCAACTTCTATCCAAAATACAATGGGCACAACTTATATTTATATGCACATACAAAATAAACAACTAGGTCGGCCAATAGACCTATAACATACAATGCTTCCAAATGAATTGGCTTAAGCGTGCTTAAAAATAGAAAAGTATACATGTCAGCAACCTAAATACAATAGGCACATATCCTTTACAACATTACATTATATCCGCAAACCAAAATACTAACTGTCGGCTCCATCCTCTGTTCTTCTCTGGCACACACTGGCTGTGCAACTTTAACTAACTGTAACTTTCTCATCCTTGCACATATGATCATGCACTCAAAGACTAAGCATGAATATAGTCTAACCAACTTAAATTCTAGGGTGCATACCTTAATTCTTCTATACACATGTGTGTTGATGCTTTGAGTTGTAGGAACTCTGTACACTATCTAGTCTTCAACACTTAATTGATTTCGGATCTTCTCTTCAAGTGCGCTGACTCCAAACTGCTATATGACTTTGTTGCCATAATGAAAACACTATATCAAGTCATATACATTAGTATAGAAAACTTTCCAACAAAATTATCAATGGCCATGCTGAAAGATGCTTCCATCTTATTGCTCATGTCTATCAACTTTTCTTTAGTGATTCCTACTTTAGGAGTGATATCCTCCACAATTTTACTAATTTTCCTTTTTCTTGTTATTTTTTCTTGCTCTTCTCTGAATTTTTCATATTTATCTCTGTATGTTCCCCATCTTTCTTGGGTAGGGTCTATTTCCACTACCAGTACATGCTCTACCTACATGGTCAGAACCTCAACACTTACTTCATATTCCATTGGGTAACACCATTTCATTCTTGGTTCCACAACCTAAAAAAAAACACAATCAATTTCAACCATGAAACAAATATTGTCCTCATACTTTTAAAAAATGTTCTAAGGTATTCTAAACCTTTCCTTCATTTTCCTTTGTAAGATTTTTGTCATGGAAAATAGTTCACAATCAATCCAATTCTTATCTTGCCTTCTGTAACTCTTTAAAATCTGAATCCCAGTAGGTACATCTTCTTTTCATGCCCTAGGGTGCATGCTAAGAAACTTGTGAATGATGTGGATGTACATATGGACTAACAAGGACCCAAACATAAATGTTTTAGTTCTATCTTTCTTTATCAGTTTTACATTTTCAAGGAACTATTGTGCAATTACTTCACAAAGGTTATATTTCTTATTTTCCTTCACCATTCTATATGCCATCATAACAACTCTAGTTGATACAGAGTTTGGTATGCTACTATAAAACAACTTGTAACCCAAAAAGATTTGCTACCAACCTAGCATTTTGTTGAAAGATGTCATTGACTGTCATCACCCTCTTATCCCACTTGGAATGGGTTAGGGTTTCTGCCTGTTTCTTGAAATTATTTTATGATACAGGTAGGGCTCCTTTGTTAGAAAGGCCTATAATCTCATGAATCATCTGTGCATGAATATTTAGTGGTTGTTCTCCAATCAAATAAACTGATCATAAACTCTGCTAAGAATGATCTTAAACCATTCAACTTACGTGAATTCTGTGAGTAGGGTTAGTTTAATGATAGATTGATCTTGTAGGTGTTTGAATTATTCTACCATGGATCCATCTACTTCTATCATACTATCCAATTCATTGTAAATGTTTAAATCTTCAGTGATTTCATACTTGCAATGTATGTATTCCCTAATGTCTTCTACATGCAATACACCTATGAAGTTTTGTGAAAATTCTCCTTCCGGATCATCCTCAGAAGACTTGAATGGATGTCTCTTAAATTTATACCTAGGTCTATCCATGATAGCATAAAACATTAGTGCATCCATAAATTCTCTATGAGTTTAGGTCCAAATACCTTAAACACGCTTGAATCTAGCACTTTGCTTCACGCAAGATCATGAAATATCTCGGCTAGATGGCTGCAATACTTCACAACTCTGCACTCCTTAGTCACTGATAATCAAATAGTGTAGAAATGATATCTTCCAAACCTTTTTATCCTTCACAATTTGAGTGAGTTCATTAAACACAAGTAGCTCAACTTCGCATCCCATCCAGTCAACATAAAACTCACGAACACATAGAATGAATCTCTAAGTGTTGCACTCTCATAAAGAGACTCCAAACTATCTGCACAAACCATACCTAAGCTTGCATGAGCTTACTCCACATATACATGGGCTAGATATATTATATTATCTACATCCAATGCTCCCCTTAAGGCCATACGACCTTCTAGGTCGATGCCTCAAAGAACTCATCATGCAAAGACATAGTATCATCTACTATCTCTCCCTAAACCAATGCCTTGTTTAGGACTTTCACCTTCCATATCTTGTAATCCTCTTTGCTCTCTAATTTCTTGAAATGATCCTCAAACTCATTCATGTACTATTAAGACTCTTACCACTGTCACCAACATTCTTTCTTATAACCACAGGAGGTGGTCCTCTTTTGTTGTCCTCTCCATTGTATCTGGAAAACTTTGTAATGTGTCCAAGGTTGTTGCATTTGTAACATGTAGGAGGTCTCCTTCTATCCTGATTTACTTGTAGTTTACAATACCTTGTAGTGTCTCAAAAGTTGTTATGTTTTTGACATGAGATCTTGGCTGTTGATTCTTCTCTGACATAATCTTGCTTGTACTTAGATTGATCTAGTTTTTTGCAATCTAATTTCTTGTTTCCATACTCATAACAGTTAAAATAGTAGCTGGTAAAGGGTTTAGAGGTACCTTTACTTTTGCAATCTCTTTTTATATGTGAAACTTTGTTGCATCCAAAGTATCTACCTCTAAAAGGTCTAATCTTTTCTTTATGTTCTTCATGAGTAGGTCTTTCTTCATTCATTGCTCCACTTGCTTCTTCATTGGTTTTAGAAAATTTTGCTTCATTGAATCCAACTCCAGTCATGTCTCCTTTAGGTTTATGTCATGCTCTTTGTTCATGAATTTTGTCACTGCTCATGTGCAACTTCTCAATGTGTAATTTGGCTTGAGTCAGTTCACCTTTAATGATTTGATTATATTTCTCTAGTTCTTGATATTTGTCTTTGTAAAGGTCAAGTTCAATTTTCATTTGTCCTATCAGCTCATTTGCTTCTTTCAATGACTCTTCAACTTTGTTCCTTGCATCTTTTTCATGTTGAATATCTTTTATCATCAAAAGATTAATTTCCTCTTTTTATTTCTCCATCGTTTTCACTTGATCTGATGTATCATTGTTTGAATCTTCTTGGATCTTGTCCATAAGATCTTGTTTCTAATTTCTTGAATCTTTTAGTTGTTCCTTTAGTTTCTTGATGAAACCTCCTACTCTTCTCAATTTGAATTTCAGTGTACCATTCTCAGCTTTCTCTTTGTCCAGATCTTCAAGTGGCACTTCAAATTTCTCTTGCAAACTTTTTGAATCCATTTTGATCTCCCTTAAGTTGTTAGGCTTTCTCTCTAAGGGCCAATAGCTCTGATACCAATTGTTAGGATTAGGTAATAGTGAGAGGGGGGTGAATCAGTATTATTGAACTTTGATTTAAACTTTAAACAATTATAAATAAACCATAACACTGATGAAATAAAAAGAACAATAAAAAATAACACATAACTCATGACACCCTAATTTGTTCTCGAGGAAACCCTGGCCAAGGGAAAACCCTGATGGGGATGGTACCCACAACTATGTACTAAAATATTGTATCTTTGTTAGGAGATCTAGCCCTGTTAGGAGCTATTTATTACATAGTATCTTTCCTTGCTAGAGGACTATAAAACCCTATTAGGGGTATACAAAACACCTAGTTAAAGGTGGTGAGAAAACTGCTCTTACAATAAAAAACTATTACAAAGAGTTCTCCAAAATGTGAACAATACAAACACTTATCTTGCTTAGATAGTTTCAGTTATAGATCTATTTCTTGTTGATCTAGCATCTAATCTCTACTCTCAAATTCACAATGTTACTCCATCATCATACTCACAAATACTAATTGCTTTCATAAAATCACTCTATACTTATAAGAAATATGCCATCTAGTCAGCTTCACAAATACCATACCAAACATAATAATTAATTATGTAAATGATAAGTATGGAGTCGTTGACCTTATATTACCAAAGTGTTTGCAATATAATTCATTCATTTGACTTAGCATGTTACCATATCCGCTAACCTTGCCTTAATCTTTGCAACTACTCATATGCCCTGTTATACTGAATCTCTGATTTCGCATACCTTCAGATCAATGAATCTAATTGATCTAATCACCAAAAACCATGTGCTCTTAACTAAAGCATATATATATATATATATATATATATATATATATATATATATATATATATATATATATATATATATATATATATATATATATATATATATATATATATATATATATATATCCAAAAATACCTTCTTCTAACTTCACATGCCATAATAGCTCATACATTTCTATCGCTAACCAAAACTGTAACACTGTACCCTATTAGCCTAATTCTAAACTTAGTCATTTTAATTACTGTGACTCTAGTACTGAGCCTCTCATCATGTGATCACTCCATCATAAGTGTTTCCATGAATGACAACCTTTAAGTGATCCCTAGCTCTTCACAACATCACCTGCCAACAATCTCTCCCTTTGACATTGATGACAACACTTAGAAAAATGACTAAGTGTCAAAATACAACTCTTTTTTTTTTCTTTTTTACTTTTTTTGTTTTATACATCTTTTTCTTCTTCTTACTATTTTTATTCTCTCCCTCTCTTTTAATTTTTCTCTACATATTGCTCTTCTCATTTTTATTTCTCTTCCTCTTCCTTTGACATCAATGGAAAAGGTTCATTCAAAACTTCAAAAACTTAAGCACACAAATATTTAGTGCTTACTCACCTATTTTAAGACATCTTGGAAGGCATTTTCCAAGGTCTTTACTTCCTCATACTATGACTTTATCAGTATCTCACTGACATGGATTAATCCATTCAGTGCATATGATGTGGTCTCCACTACCTTAAGCTCAGTAGGTGTAGAAAAATTCATTGGTCTTTCAACCTTTTCCATCTCTAAAAGATGAGTCTCAAGCATTGAAATTTTAGGGGTCAATAGGCTTCTTAACAAGCCAAATCTATCTGCAACTCTCCCTTTCTCTGTTTCTAGTACACTGATCTTGTCTAATAGTTTGGATGTTTCTTTATCCATTTTGCCCATAGTTTGTGAAGATGATTCACAACTGTCCATCAGATTTTCAAGAGTAGCCATATCCTTGGTTATAATCTCCTCAATGTTATTTACATTCTAGCAAGGACGTATGTAGTAGCTCTAAATTTTCTTTCCTTGTGCTACACAACTCTTGGCCTTAAGAGTAGTAGCCTTGAGAATGTCTAAGTCCCATGAAATGGACTGACAAACTTCTCTAAACTTCTTCTCCAAAAAGTTCTTCTCTACTTTATCTTATGTAGTCTTAGCAATGATTCAAAGTGACTATCAATGCTATCCAATACCATACCAAGGTTCCTAGCTTCATCCTTGTTATGAAAGATAATCGGTGAGGGAAGTATCTTGTTTACTGTTTCAATAGCTCTAGCCATTACCTTTATTCTTTTGTCCCCTTTTTGTACTGACCTTTCTTTAGCCTTGGAAAAGGCCATTAAGGATAGCCTCATAAACTCATCCTCATCCATACTATCTACATCAAAACTTGTTGGTTTGGCCATACTTGCCAAGAATAAAGAGGTGTCCATTTTAACCTTAGCAACTTTTTATGTTCTGGTCTCTTCTTCCTTCTTTTCTTCCTTCTATGTTTCCTTCTCCTGTACTTCCTCCTCTATTTTCTCCTTTGTTTTCTCTTCCTCTAACTATTCTTGTTCTCCAACTTCCATCGTACTATCCAAGTTATCCATAAATGGATCATTTATTTTATGTGAAGAGTCAAGGGTCACAGGAACACCAGAGACAAAGAAATATGGTTTCATGTTGTCTTGTACACTTTCATCCACTACTTTGGAACTTTCTCCCAAACCCAAAGATGTAGGCTTGGAGACCTTGGGAGGTGATGTTTTCTTTGGCATATCAATCATTAGGATATGATCTAATTCCTTTTGAGTGTCCTCAATCACCTCATCATATTTCCTAGCCATTATTTTTACTAGTTTGTCCTTTGTCCTCAACAAGGGTTTCAATGCATTTATAATCCTCTCCCTTTCTTTTATTGGGACAACAAGTAACATGTCCTGAATAACTTTATTCCTTATGTTTTCATCTTCAGATTGTGCCAACTGCTTCCTCATTTCCATTTTTTTGTACAGTTCTTTAGGGATACCCCCTTCAATTTCTAACAAATTCTTTTTAAAAGCCAAGATATACTCAATGATAGTATCTTCAATGAGTGACTAATTTTTAGAATCATACCTCTCATAGTACCTATCCACTATTTTTAGGTTTCCATCTTTTATCACTCTTTTCTATAATGATTTAAGGTATGGTTTCCACAAAGTTTGTGGATCCTATTGAGTTGATTTCTCTTCTTCTTTCTTAACTACCTTTTCCTCTTTCTTCTTCCTCTTCACTTCTACATCTTTCTTCTTAGGATTGTCCTACTTAATAGATCTTGTAGATCTTCTATGAATGATTGTGGCACAAATTCTTGTAATACCTCCACTTGTGATGCTAATAAGTCATCAATATCAACAGTAGGAGTTACTATCTTTTCTTCTTCTAAAGGAACATAAGTATCAATGGCCATGATCAAAGATGCTTCCATCTTATTTCTCATGTCTATCAACTACTCTTTAGTGATTCCTACTTTAGCAGTGATATCCTCCACAATTTTATTGATTTTCCTTTTCTTTGTTACTTTTTATGGCTCTTCTCTGACTTTTTCATATTTCTCTCTATATGTTCCCCATCTTTCTTGGGTAGGGTCTATTTCTGCTGCCAAAACATGATCTACCTACATGGTTAGAACCTCAGAACTTACTTCATATCCCATACAGTAACACCATTTCAGTCTTGGTTCCACAACCTGAAAAAAAATATAATCAGTTTCAATTATGAAATAGATAGTGTCCTCATACTTCCCAATAATGTTCTCAAGTATTCTAAACCTTTCCTTCATTTTCCTTTGTAAGATTTTTGTCATGGAAAATAGTTCACCATCAACACAATTCTTATCTCACCTTCTATAACTCTATGAAATCTAAATCCTAGTAGGTACATCTACTTTCCATGCCGTAGAGTGCATGCCAGGAAACTTGTGAATGATGTGGATGTACATATAGACAAACAAGGACCCAAACCTAAATATTTTAGTCCTATCTTTCTTTATCACTTTTACATTTTTAAGGAACTATTATGCAAGTACTTCGCAAAGGTTATATTTCTTCCTTTCCTTCACCATTCTGTATGCCATCATAACAACTCCAACTGATATAGTGTTTGGTCTGCTACTATAAAACAACTTATAACCCAACAACATTTCTACCAACCTAACATCTTGCTAAAAGATGTCATTGAATGTCATCGCCGTCTTATCCCACTTGGAATAGGTTAGGGATTCTGCATGTTTCCTCAAATTATTTTTTTATACAGGAAGGGATCCTTCATTATCAAGGCCTGTTATCTCATGAATCATCTATGCACAAATCTTTACTATTTGTTCTCCAATCCAAACAAACTGATCATGGAATTTGCTAAAGATGATCTTAAACCATTCAACTTCTGTGAATTCTTTGAGTAGGGTTAGCTTAATGATAGATAAATCTTGTAGGTGTTTTAATTCTTCTACCATGGATCCATCTTCTTCTATCATACTATCAAATTCATTTTAAATGTTTACATCTCTAATGATTTCATACTTGCGGTGTAAGTATACCCTAATATCATCTACATGCAATACGCTTATGGGGGTTTGTGAAAATGCTCCTTCTAGATCATCCTCACAAGATTTGAATGGATGTATCTTAAATTTATACCTAGGTCTATCCATGAAATCATAAATCATTGGTGCATCCATAACTTCTCTATGATTATAGGTCTAAATACCTTGAACATGCTTGAATCTAGCACTTTGCTTCACACGATCATGAAATGTCTCTGCTAGATGACTACAATACTTCACAACTATGCTCTCCTTAGTTGTTGATAGTCAAATGATGTAGAAATGATATCTTTTAAACCTTTTTATCCTTCACAAGTTGAGTGAGTGCATCAAACACAAGTAGATCAACTTCACATCCTATCCAATCAACATAAAACTTGAGAACACACAAAATGAATCTCCAAGTGCTGCGCTCTCATTCACAAATTCAAAAGTGTCTGCACACACCATACCTAAGCTCACATGAGCTTACTCCACATATATAGGGGGTGGATATATTTTTTTCTCTATAACCAATGCTACCCTTAAGGCCATGTGACCTTCTAGGTCGATGCCTCAAAGAAATCATCATGCAAAGACATAGTATCATCTACTATCTCTCCCTGAATCAATGCCTTGTTTATGACTTTCACTTTCTATATCTTGTCATCCTCCTTGCTCTCTGATTTCTTGAAATGATCCTCAAAATCACTCATGTACTCATTAAGAATCTTACCACTATCACCGACATTCTTTCTGATAACCATAGGAGGTGGCCCTCTTGGTTCACTTGATCTTCTTGGTCCTCTTATGTTGTCCTCTCCATTGTATCTACAAAACTTCACAATGTGTCCAAGGTTGTTGCATTTGTAACATGTAGGAGGTCTCCTTCTATCCTAATTTACTTGAAGTTTAGAATACCTTGCGGTATGTCCAAAGTTGTTTCATTTTTGACATGTGATCTTGGCTGCTAATTCTTCTTTGATATAATCTTGCCTGTACCTAGATTGATCTAGTTTTCTACAATCTACTTTCTTGTGTCCATACTCATAATAGTTAAAATAGTAGCTAGTAAAGGGTTTAGAGGTACCTTTACTTTTGAAATCTCTTTCCATAGGTCCAACTTTGTTGCATTCAAAGAATCTACCTCTGTAAGGTCTGATCTTCTCTTTAGGTTGTTCATGAGTAGGTATTTATTCATTCTTTGGTCCACTTCCTTCTTCATTGGTTTTAGAACTTTCTGCTTCATTGAATCTAACTCCAGTCATGTCTCCTTTAGGTTTCTATCTTTCTCTTTGGTCATCAATTTTGTCACTACTCATGTGCAACTTCTAAATGTGTGATTTGGCTTGAGTTAGATCACCTTTAATGATCTATTGTAAATGTCAAGTCTAGACTTCATTTATCCTATCTGCTCATTTGCTTCTTTCAGTGACTCTTCAACTTTGTTCCTTGTATCTTTTTCATGTTGAATCTCTTTTATCATCAAAATATTAATTTCCTCTTTTTCTTGGTTTAGCCATTTCACTTGATCTGATGTATCATTGTTTGAATCTTCTTGTATCTTGTCCATAAGATATTGTTTTTGATTTCTTGAAGCTTCCAGTTGTTCCTTTAGTTTTCTGATGAAACCTTCTTCTCTTCTCAATTTGAATTTTAGTGTACCATTCCCAGCCTTCTCTTTGTCTAGATCTTCAAGTGCTGCTTCACAATTCTCTTGTAAACTTTCTAAATCCATTCTGATCTCACTTAAGCTATTAGGCTTTCTCTCCAAGGGCCAATAGCTCTAATACAAATTATTAGGCTTATGTAATACTAAGAGGGGGGGTGAATCAGTATTACTGAACCTTGATTTAAAATCTAAAGAATTATAAATAAACCATAACAATGCTAAAATGAAAAGAACAATAAAACATAACTGTAAGAAAACTCAGGTGCGGAAACAACTTCCTACACTAATCTCTAAAAGAAAGTATTGTGCAAATTCTTTTAAATCCTTACAATTTCAAATTCATTAACTACTTTAACAAAGATATTGCAGCCATATACCATGCATACAGAAAATAGAGAATGACACAATGATTTACCCTGGGGAAAACCTTTTGATAAAAACCCTAGCACTCCAAAACCTGCACAATGTATTAATCAAAACTATTACAGTTTACAATACACTTGCAATGCAAGTTCTTTCTAAAGATTTCCAACTCTTGAAGACAAATCGCGGTAGCATAAAAACATTCCAACAATACACTTACTTCACCTATCTTCACAACCCTAAAAAATGCTTATATCCTGCACTTCCCTTTTTAGGGAGACTTCCAAAAATAGCCATATTAGGGTTTTACCATTCTCCGAGAAAATAGGAACCCAATTTTTTTTTACCATTTACAGTATAGTACTCAACTTTATCAGTTACCACATGTCTTGCATGTCTTCACCCGTCATTGAATCTTCCAGACATAGCTCTTACATGTCATAGGAATCCATCATAACCATTTCAGCCATGATCTCCTTACACACAATTCAAAATGCCGACACATCAAGTGGAGTAACAATCAACATGCCAACTAGACATGTACACTCACACTTAATTACATTATTTGCAAGAAATACATTTTACAAAACAAATAATAAGAATAGGAATTATCCAAGGTTGAGACACCTTATTCCTAACAATAAAACATAACTCATGACACCATGATTTTTTCTTGAGAAAACCCTTGCCAAGGGAAAACCCTGGTGGGGATGGTACACATAACTATGCACTAAAATATTGTATCCCTATTAGGAGATCTAGACTTGTTAGGAGCTGAATATGTATCATCTTAAAATGGAAGCACTTCCATGATAAGAGCATTTAGCCATCTGAGTAAGTGGTCTAGGGTCATGTTAAGCACCTTGATAGGGTCTTTGCATGTATTTGGCTTTCTCCCCACTTTCCACTTCTTTCCTACACTTGATTTCTTCATTCTAGGTGAAATAAGGGATAGGATCTCAAGGATTCTCCTGAATTTCCCTCTTTCATGGTTCTATTTTCTAGGTAGGACTTAGAAATAGGTTCTTTTGGCCTTCATCATAGTTATCATAGGATTTTATGCTTATCCCTGGCATTCTGTCCCTATCTGATATCATTTCTAGGTCTCTAGGCATCCCTGGGACCTCCTGTCCTGGTTTTGACTGAATCTGGGCCTAGGGTCAAATTCAAGGTTGATCTTGACTAGGCCAGGATCAAGCTCAAACCTAACTTGGTCAAGATCAAGGTCATACCTAACTAGGTCAGTCCCAACCTCAAATTTTCCCCCTTCCTTCAAATTTCCAAAATCCTTGTTTTTCGGGCATCGGGCTTTCGGGATATTTATTTTCCCGCCTCCAAGTTGGCCATTTCGGGTTTCAGGATGGTAAATCCTATAATTGCATTTAATCTAGGTATGTTTTCTAAAGGTTAGGACCTAATTGGGATTTAATTCTCCAAGGTGGCCCCTCTAGAGGATTGCGCCCTAGTTCACTATAAAAGGAGGCCTTCCTCTCTCCTTTTCTCATCCATTTTTCACATCACATCTCAAGCAATTTCATGAGCGAGCTCTCAAGTGAAAGAAAGTGAATTCAATCATTCAAGAAAGTATTCAAGAATTCAAGTGTTCAAGCATCCATCTATCAAGGAGATCCATTTTTAGCTATTGAAGGATTCAATCTCTTTGGAGCCCCCTTTGATGATCAATCCTTCTACATTCATTCAAGCCTCCTCATATGCAAAGATCAATTCAAGATTGGTGTTGAAGATCAAATGCCATTGATTGGAGACATCCTACATTCATTCTACATCCATTGAAGCATTCCTACTTGTGGATTTGAGGATTCAAATCCTCTACAAGGACTTCAACATAAGCGAGGTGCTTTGTTTCAATTACTTTGTTTATGCACACTATATTTCAATTCAATTTCAAGGTTAATTCCTAAATTGGGGTTTGACCAAGGAAAACCCCCCATACAAAAAAACCCCCATTTTCTTGTAGGTATAGGTGTGGGATTTTGGATCTGAGAGTGAATTTTGATACCTTTTTCGACGAACTTCCAAGATCTACGAACAAAATCAGAATTGGCCTTCAAATAAAGAATGTAGTATTTGACCTTTTATGAGGGTCAAAGTCAACTTGAGCTCATCTTGGAGAAAGATTTTTGGGTTTTTTCTATCTCAACATTTCCAGTGCAAAACAGGTTGCAGAATTGCCTGAAAGTACACATAGACATCAAAAATTGACATTTTCCAGATCTACCCTAATTTGAGGTTAGTATTTGTATTTCAATTATTTTAGATTTCAAGCATAATTCCTTTGTAGGGAAAGATTGGACTCTCTCTCTCTTTCATATTCTTCATAGATTGATTCGATTGTGCATTAACCTTTTGGTTGATCAAATTGGATCTTTCCTTTGGGAATTTGGATTTAGGAGTGAATCTCATATTTCCCCACACATCTATCTATCCACACACTTACACATATAGAGGTGATTCCAAATTCCTTCTATTCATTTTGGTGAACCCGACTAGCTTACTCTCTTTCTTTTTGGTGTTAGATTTCCCTTTGTCTTATTGTGTGTGTTCACCTTCACTATTCATTTTGGTGAACCCGACATACTTAATCTATTTTCTTTTGTGGAATTGGATGCCTTATTGTGCTTTCCTTTTACCTTGTTAGTATTAGATTTTTCCTTTGTGTTAGATCTTGCATGCTAATTAGATTTCATATTCATGCTTTATGTGTTCTTAGTTTAGTTCATTTACATTACATTGGTTTATGAGCTTTACTACCACTAGTCCTACTTATAACATTCTGGTTAGAAGAAGTCATAGACTCATGGGTGCCTTTGATCCTGAATCTTCCTCTCCTTTCCTTAGAATCCTGGATGATAACTTGATTCTTCATGATTCCAATCCCACTATGGAGAAAAACATTTCTCACTCATCTCATGATGAGGATGATGCTTTAAGAGTTCCTCCTAAACAAGTCTAAAAACTTTCCATTGAACTTGATAAAATGGGTACTTGGCTTATTCAAGAGAACCATAATCAAGATTCCATTCAAGCTATAGAGGCTCTTAAGAAAGTTCTCCATGATCCTGATCAAGGTGTTAACCTCTTGCGTGGTATTACTCACCTCATGCATTCAAATGTTAAACCTTTAGTTCAAGAAGATCAAGATTTAGGGTTGATTCCTCCTATCACTAGTGTTGAACCTCCTTCTAATCCTTTACCTAGTATTCCTACCTATACTCCTCCTTTGGTGACCATGATGGTTCCCTCTATTCCTATGAGTTTTCCTCCTTTGTCCCTTCCTACATCGCAACCTTCATATCATAATGTTCCTTTTACTTATTCCAATCCACTTCCAACTGTAGTTCCTAGTGTTCCTCTAGTTGTGTCTTCTATTCCTACAACTTCTTACACTTTACCTAGTGTGTCTAATGTTGCTACTCCTCCCATTTCCTCTAATGATTCAAAAATCATCACTTTGGCTTAGACAGTGTCATCCTTACAACAACAACTTGCTTCCTTAACTCAAAACAAGTCTAGTATCCTACATGTGACATGGGAAGTACCTTGTCCCACGATATTATTCATACTCCTATTCCTCAGCAAGGTGAGATGCCTCATCTTGAGAATTATAATGGAAAAGGAGATCCTGTTCATCATGTTAAAACATTTCAAATCCTTTGTAGTGATTATGTTCATGACCATAGGATTTTAGCCGAATTGTTTGCTAGAACCTTCCATGACAAGGCCTTACAATGGTATTGTTCCTTGCCTCATTCTATTGATTCCTTTCCACAACTTGCTAATGCCTTTATTCAATAATTTCAAAACAACATTGGCCCGCAAGTGTCTTTGACTGATTTGATGCATTGTAAACAAAGTGCTAAAGAAAATTGACTGAATTTATTGGTAGATTTAAGCATTTGTATGCTCGGATTTCCTATCTTGTTCCTGATATGGATATTCAACGTATGTTTATTTCAAATTTGCAAAAGGATATTAGAGATAATATTTTGCTTACTGAATTTACCTCTTTTCAAAAAAATTGTGTAGTGCTTCATCATTATCAATTACAAGTGAGTCAATTTGAGAGAAACACTCCAATGGATCCTGTTCTAGTTGATAAGAGTGATGTTGCTCCTAATCCAAACAAATTTAAAAAATTCAACAACTATGTTAAGATAAACAAATAAAGGAATGTAGTTGCTGATCAAGTTGCTGTTGCATCTCACAATGCCACTTCTGCATCCACTACTTTTTGAATAAATTGTACATTTACTCCTCTTTTTGAATCTTTACATGCTATTATGAATAGGTTGTTAGTTGCTAATATGGTTACTTTACCTCCTATTCGACCTCTTTTACCTGTTACGATTGCCTCTAAATCTTTTGATCAAAATGCTTTTTGTCAATATCATCATCAGAATGGTCATGATACTAAGAAATGTTATTCTTTAAAACATAAGGTTCAAGACTTAATTGATTATAAGGCTTTATCTGTTGATAATCTTGATGGTAGTGGGAACAAATCTATCTCTCCTCCTAATCAGATTCTTCAAATTTATATGAAACCTTTACCTACGCATGATACTAATATTATTGCTTAGCCATATTCTATGGAAATTGTGTATGATTCAAAGATGGATGATCTCAATCATGTTGTTAATCAGGTGGAGCATGTTGTTCAATCTCAACCTCAGATTTAACCTCAATCTCAAACTCGACCAAAACCTAAACCTAAAATTAAAACTCAATCTAAACCTCAACAATAATTTAAGAATAAAAGACCTTGAGAACTTTTGATTACCTTTGATGACTCTGAGACTATTAAGGCTCCTGATGGTCCCCTTTACATTGCTGCTAGGATTGCTCAGAAACCTACTTGTGGTTTTCTTATTGATCCTACATCCTTAGTCAATGTTATCACTAAAGAAAATATTTTTATGAAAAGCTTACAACATGAATTTTATGATACATTAGATGTGTGGATTCAAACTTACAATGGTTTTCTTTATCCATCCTTTGGTTCTATTACTTTACTGGTTGAACTTTATGGAAAAATTGTGAACACTACCTTTGTTGTTGTTCCTACTTCTGATCAATTTCAAGTTAAGCTAGGTTTTCCTTGGTTGAATTCCATGCATGCTATTGCTTCACCTATCCATAAGTGTCTTAAGTTCATTCATGATGAAGAAGTGATGATGATTAATCATAGTTTATATCAACCTTCTAGGCCTAGAGATTGTGCCGCTCTGGATTTATTTTGGCCTTCATTACCTAATTCATGTCCTCCTCGACCTGATAATCTTTTTCAATCATATCAAGCTTATAAACATCATAAGATTTTTGAATTAAGCATACCTCCTATGGATCTTAATCACTGTCTTTTACCTACACCTTCTATACCTCCTTTAACTATGACTTCTAGCTCTGTTAATCAAGTTCCTTCTACCGAACCTATCAAAGACCCTGTGATTGTTCCTCCTATGGTTAATAATCCTATTGATCTTCCTAAAGAACTTGTGAAGGATCCTATGATTGTTCCTCCTAGTTTTCAACCTATTTCAAATAAATCAAAACATAATCAATTTGCTAATGAACGTCATAAAAAGCATCATGCTCATGCTAAAACTCAAAGATCTTTACTTTCCTCAGAAAAACCTATGCATAATGTGGTAGAGCAGATTGATACTAATAATGATGTTCACATGTATGATTATGGTGATTCTATTCATATCTTAGATCCTATTTTGATTAATTTGGATGAAGAAGATACTCTTGATGATACTGATGATGTTAATGATGAATATGAAACTATTGACACTGACATTGATTTACCTAATACATTTTCATCACAATTGACTCTTACACCTAGTATCGACCATAGTGATTCTCAAGAGGATCCTTGTTTGGAACTGGCTATCATTCCTACTATGTTGGATATAGTTCCTCTTGCGAGTTACCCACCTTCCCTAAATGATATACAATGAGATGGGGAGAGTAGGTGGCACACTTGATCGACTTGTCCTTCATGGTAGCTTTGTTGTGTGTTTTCCTACTGTATCGTGCTTCTTTCGTAATGTGTTTGCTAAATAATGTTAGATTCTTTTATACAATCCTTGTTGCTCCATTGGTGCATGGTGATGAAGGAATCAAAATTGTTGTTCAAATTCTTCTATATGTATCTCTATTCTTCTATGCATTGTTCAATGTTATGTCATAATTGTGCTATTGTTCATAAATGTTTCCTTGTGTAATCTGCTTGGTTCGAGATATGGTAGCACTAATTCTTTTTGGTCTCCATGTCATGGTTCAAAAAGATTTTCCTTCATATATCTTATGTGATCTTTTCTCCTTTGTGACTGTAGTTCTACTTTCTTTGGGGAATGATGTCAATTCATTTGCAATAATATCATATATATATTATCTTATGATCATACTGACCCCATGGTAGGTAGATCCCTTCTGTGTTCTCTGTATGTTTCTATGATATTTCCCTTGATTTGTCTTTGTCTGGGGGCATCTCAACGTGGAAATGTAATTAGTAGAGTTGTTTATGTTTTTGTTAAAGCCATTGCTCCTGTTAAAGTGTTAGCAATGCCTTTAATGTGGGGGCATACACTCTACTCACTTGTTGCACACACACACTTTTCGATACACACATATTATGTTTCAAGATACTTTTTTTTTCCCCTTTTTGGATTAGTAACTAATCCTTAAAGCATGGTTTATATTTTAGGATCTCTTGATCCCTCCAATTTCAAATACACACATATTTTGATCCCTTAATGTCGGAGGTGTCCTTAAGACTGGATCTCTTTTGTTTTTATGTTTATTCTTATGGAATAGAATATTCCTAAGAATTAATCCTCAATGGGTTGACTAGTGTGTAGCCACATTCACTAGGTGGTTCAATTCCATCTTTCCAGTTGCACCATTTTCTTGTGTGGTTCACAATGGGACATAAGTTCTCATTGGGCAAGGTAATCACACCTTCTTTCTCTAGAGATGTCTCTCTTATTGTGATCTAGGAGTTGAATCCATGGGGGCTTAAGGTTTCCCTTTTTCCCTTGGATTATGATAAGATTATCTTTTCATTCTGATCTCCTTTACCAAGAGTTTGCATCGAGTCCATACTCTTGCTAAAGTGGGGGCTTAATGTATCATCTTAAAATGGAAGCACTTCCATGATAAGAGCATTTATCCCTCTGAGTAAGTGGTTTGGGGTCATGTTAAGCACCTTGATTGGGTCTTTGCATGTATTTGTCTTTCTCCCCACTTTCCACTTCTTTCCTGCACTTGATTTCTTCATTCTAGGTGAAATTAGGGATAGGATCTCAAGGTTTCTCCTGAATTTCCCTCTTCTATGGCTATATTTTCTAGGTAGGATTTAGAAATAGGTCCTCCTAGCCTTCATCATAGTTATCATAGGATTTTATGCTTATCCTTGGCATTCTTTCCTTGTCTGATATCATTTCTAGGTCTCTGGGCATCCCCGGGACCTCCTGTCTTGGTTCTGACTGAATCTGGGCCCAGGGTCAAATTTGAGGTTGATCCTGACTAGGTCAAGATCAAGCTCAAACCTAAATAAGTGAAGATCAAGGTCATACTTGAATAGGTTAGTCCCAACCTTGATTTTTCCCCCTTCCTTCAAATTTCCAGTATCCTTGATTTTCGGGCATCGGGCTTTCAGGATATTTGTTTTCCCACCTCCGAGTTGGCCATTTCAGGTTTCAAGCTGGTAAATCCTCTAATTGCACTTAATATAGGTATATTTTCTAAAGGTTAGGACCTAATTAGGATTTAATTCTCCAAGGTGGCCCCACTAGAGGATTGCGCCCTAGTTCACTATAAAAGGAGGCCTTCCTCTCTCCTTTTCTCATCCATTTTTCACATCACATCTCAAGCAATTTCATGAGTGAGCTCTCAAGTGTAAGAAAATGAATTCAAGCATTCAAGAAAGTCTTCAAGAATTCAAGTGTTCAAGAATCTATCCATGAAGGAGATCCATTGTTAGCTATTGAAGGATTCAATCTATTTGGAGCCCCCTTTGATGATCCATCCTTCTACATTCATTCAAGCCTCCTCATATGCAAAGATCAATTCAAGATTGGTGTTGAAGATCAAATGCCATTGATTGGAGACATCCTACATTCATTCTACATCCGTTGAAGCATTCCTACTTGTGGATTTGAGGATTCAAATCCTCTACAAGGACTTCAACATAAGCGAGGTGATTTGTTTCAATTACTTTGTTTATGCACACTGTATTTCAATTCAATTTCAAGGTTAATTCCTAAATTGGGGTTTGACCACGACAAACCCCCGATACAAGAAACCCCCCATTTTCTTATAGGTATAGGTGTGGGATTTTGGATTTGAGAGTGAATTTGGATACCCTTTTCGATGAACTTCTGAGATTTGCAAACAGAATCAGAATTGTCCTTCAAATAAAGAATGTAGTATTTTACCTTTTATGAGGGTCAAAGTTGACCTGAGCTCATCTTGGAGAAAGATTTTTGGGTTTTCTCTATCTCGACATTTCCAGTCCAGAACAGGTTGTAGAATTGCCTAAAAGTACACATAGACATCAGAAATTGACATTTTCCAGATCTGCCCTAATTTGAGGTTAGTATTTGTATTTCAATTATTTCAGATTTCAAGCATAATTCCTTTATAGGAAAGCATTGGACTCTCTCTCTCTCTTTCATATTCTTCATAGATTGATTCGATTGTGCATTAACCTTTTGGTTGATCAAATTAGATCTCTCCTTTGGGAATTTGGATTTAGGAGTTAATCTCATATTTCCCCACACATCTATCTATCCACACACTTACACATATAGAGGTGATTCCAAATTCCTTCTATTCAGAATATTACATACTACATTTCCTTACTAGAGGATTATTAAACCCTGTTAGGGGTATACAAAATACCTAGTTAATGGTGGTGAGCAAACTGCTCTTACAATAAAAAACTGTTACAAAGAGTTCACAAAAATGTGAACAATACAAGCACTTATCTTGATTAGATAGTTCCAGTTATTGCTCTATTTCTTTCTGATCTCACATCTAATCTCTACTCTTAGATTTTCAGCCTTACTCCATGATCATAATCACAAATACTTATCACTTTCATAAAAGCACTCTATACTTATACAAAATTTTCCATCCAGTCGGGTTCATAAATACCATACCAAACATAATAATTAGTTATGTAAATGATAATTATGGAGTCAGTGATCTTATATTACCAAAGTATCAGAAATATACTTCATTCATCTGACTTAGCACGTTACCATATCCACTAACCTTGCCTTAATCTTTGCAACTGCTCATATGCCCTGTTATACTGAATCTCTGACTTCGCATACCTTCAGATCACTAAATCTAACCGATCAGATCACCAAAAACCATGCGCTTTTAACTAGAGCATATATATTTCCCAAAATACCTTCTACCAACTTCTCAGGCCATAATACCTTATATATTTCCACTGCTAACAGAAACTGTAACACTATACCTTGTTAGCCTGATTTTGGACTTAGTCATTTTCATGATTGTGACTCTAGTACTAAACTTCTCATCATGAAATAACTCTAGCATAAGTGTTGCCATGAATTACAACTCTTACATGATCCCTCATGCTCCACAACATCACCTGCCAATAATATCTCCCTTTGGCATTGATGGAAACACTTAGAAAAATGACTAAGTGTCAAAATACAACTCTTTTTTTTTTCTTTTCTACTTTTTTTTTATTTTATACATCTTTTTCTTCTTCTTACTATTTTTATTCTCTCCATTTCTTATAATTTTTCTCTACATACTACTCTCCTCATTTTTCTTTCTCTTCCTCTCCCTTTGACATCAATGGCTAAGGTTCATTCAAAGTTTCAAAAACTTAAGCACAAAAATATTTAGTGCTTACTCCCCAGTTTTAAGACATATTGGAAGGAGTTTCACAAGGTCTTTACTTCCTCAGCCCATGAATTTATCAGTAGCTTATTAACATGGATTAATCCATTTAGTACATATGATGCAGTCTCCACTTCCTTAAGAACAGTAGGTGTAGACAAACTCATTGATCTTTCAACCTTGCCATCTTTGAAAGATGAGTCTCAAGCATTGAAAGCTTAGGGGTCAATAGGCTTCTTAATAAATGAAATCTATCTGCAACTCTCCCTTTCTTCATTTCTAGTACAGTAATCTTTTCTAATAGCTTGGATGTATCCTTATCAATTTCATCCACAATTTGTGAAGATGATTCACAATTATCCATCAGATTGTCAAGAATAGCCCTATCCTTAGCTATAATCTCCTCAATGTTATTTACATGCCTGGAAGGACTTATGTAGTAGCTATAATTTGTCTTTCCTTGTGCTACACAACTCTTGGCTATAAGAGTAGTAGCCTTGAGAATGTCTAAGTCCCATAAAATGGACCGATAGACTTATCTCAACTTCTTCTCCAAAAATTTCTTCTCTACCTTATCTTCTATAGTATTTAGCAATGAGTCAAAGTGACTATCAAAGCTATCCAATACCATACCAAGGTTCTTATCTTCATCCTTTTCTTGAAAGGTAATCAGTGAGGTAAGTAGCTTATTTACTATTTCAACAGTCCTAGCCATTACCTTCATTCTTTTGTCCCCTTTCTGTACTAACCTTTCTTTAGCCTTGGCAAAGGCCATGAAGGATAGCCTCATAAGCTCATCCTCATTGATTCTATGTACATCAAAACTTTTTGGTTTGGCCATACTTGCCAACAATAAAGAGGTGTCCATTTTAACCTCAACAACTTTTTCTATTCTGGTCTCTTCTTCCTTCTTTTCTTCTTGTTGTGTTTCCTTCTCCTATACTTCCTCCTCTATTTTATCCTTTATTTCCTCTTCCTCCGACTATTCTTGTTCTCCAACTTCCATCTTACTATCCAATTTATCCATAAATGTATCATTTACATCATGTGAAGTGTCAAGGGTCACAAGCACACCATAGACAAAGAAATCCAGTTGCATGTTGTCTTGTACACTTTCATCCACTTATTTGGAACTTTCTCCCAAACCCAAAGATGTAGGCTTGGTGACCTTGGGAGGTGATGTTTTATTTGGCATATCACTCATTATGATATGATTTATTACCTTTTGAGTATCCTCAATTACCTCATCATATTTCCTAGCCATTATTTTTACTAGTCTAGCCTTTGTCCTCAGCAAGGGTTTTAATGCATTTATAATCCTCTCCCTTTCTTGTATTGAGACAATAGGTAACATGTCCTCAATAGATTTATTCCTTATGTTTTCATCTTCTGATTATGCTAACTACTTCTTGATTTCTAGTTTGTAGTATAGTTCTTTAGGGATACTCCCTTCAATTTCTAACAGATTCTTTTTAAAAGCCAAGATATACTCAATGATAGTATCTTCAATGAGTGACTGATTCTCAGAATCATACCTCTCATAGTGTAATATATACAAAGGGGGTGTGTTTATCAAAATATAATGTATGGAATTGTGAATTTTCTAAAATGTAAGGAATGTAAATATGTGATGGAAAATTTTATGGACATACAAACATGAATACTTTGTTAGGAATAGTTCCAAGAGATAACTAAGAGGGGGGGGGGGGATGAATCAATTATCTAAAAGTTTCAATTCTTTATCCAATTAAGTATACTTAAACATAATGCATAAACACAATGAAAGAAAACTTGAACACAACACCAATATTTTGGTTACAGGGAAACCCAAATAGGTAAAAACCCTGGTGGGAATTAACACCCGCTAATAATCTGTACTAGTGTATTATGATCCTTGTTAGAAGATCCTTAACCCTGTTAGGAGTTGTTTTACAATGTATTTAGTACAGTGACCTGGTCAAGGGTTAGACCCTATTAGGAGTCTTTTACAATTAACCCTATTAGAGGTGAGGATGCATTGTCTGAGAGCACACTGCTCAAAGGGGTGAAGGCTACAACCTTGTGAATAACAGAGACACACTATATATAGATCTTGGTGAACTGCTCTTTGACCTGCTGTCTGGATCAATTCCAATGTATAGAAAAAACACTTTACTTGGTCACATAGACCTTCTACTGATGGCTCAACACTTCCCACACTTTGCTCTACTCTTCACAATCAACTCTAAACCATGCCTTAGCAATTACAAATGACTGCATATCAATATCTTTCCTCTAAATGATATAATGAAGTCAGCCTATTAGAACCACCTTGAAATCATATTAGATAAACCATAACATACTCCAACAATAATTCTATCAGCTCTACTAAGCACACAACACATTCTGGGACCTGTCCAATAATAATAAATGTAGACGCACGCTACACACTGTCGGCTCTACCAAAGTAACTGAAACTTTCTCCTCAAGCTGAATTACATCATGCTCTATTAATCGAACATTACTAACTCTTCTCCAAGCACTAATCCAAGGGCACATACTAAAATGATAGGCGCAACTCCTGAACCAATATAATCTCTTTCAACTCTTCTGAATAAACATAGGAAACTACTACTGGTGAATAGCAACTACATAACTTCACTTCTACTAATCATCAGACTCTACATCCATGAATGCAACATCACTAACATGTTTCCATGATATATCCAAATGCACAAGGCTCCATGATGACTGTACATACAATCACTCATAGAACATTGCCTGTAACTTTGTCAGGAACAATGCTATATATACTAGAAGCTTACTGCATAAGTCTTCCATGCATGCTACTTTACATATGTTGTAATTAATGAAAAACATATAGTCAGCACTGGCTTGTTGGAAAAACTCCAACAATCTCCCCCTTTGGCATTGATGGCAACATATGGAATGAAAAACTCCACCATTCCAAATGAACATTTCTTTTATAACATTCTCCATTTCCTCTTCAAAACTCCCCCAAAGATGAATCCTCCATCTACTGCAATATTCTTCAACATTCTCCATTTCCTCAACTGAATTGCTTCCATAACTAAATACTACTCCCCCTTAGTATATTACTCCTTTTACTTCTATTTTTTATGACTATATATTACTCCCCCTTTGACATCAATGAAAAAGGGCACCAATCAGTTTAAGCACCAGTACTACTCTTGAAGTAGAGTAGTCAACCATCCATCAGTCCCAGAGGACTGATGCTCTTTCTTCTTTCTTCTAAGCAGAATCAGGGAAGGGGATTACACCCAGCTTCTCCCTGAGATACTCAAAAGTATCCTTTGGAAAGGGCTTTGTGAATATGTCTACTAATTGATCTTTAGTACTCACATAGTCCAAATTGACTTATTTCTCTATCACTTTCTCTCTTAGGAAGTGATACTTGATCTCAATGTGCTTTGTCTTTGCATGCATCATGTTAGTGATTTTTCTTGCTGAATCCTATTACAAGCCTTAAATGCTTCAATTGAACTCTGTCATTCCTAAACTCATGACTCAAGAAAGAAAAGACTAATTGATAAGGAGAAACTCCTTCTACACTTTGGGCTCCATAGACCCAGGTGGGTGTACCTAAAACATACCAAATCTGCATACATAAATACTCTCTCACTAAACATTTATGCAAACATGAAAATTAGTGGATAATAACAAGGATATTCACCCTTATTCTCTTCAAACTAGGAGGCTCAAGGAGGCCAACCTATCAGATTCATTTCTACAAGGAATCACCAACAATGTCTATACTATTCAATATAGATTTTGAACATTCATGCTCTTAAACTGAAAATGTAAAATGATTTGAATTAACGCTTGATGAAGAAAACTACAATTCAAGCCAAGACCAATGCCTTATCTATTGGGCAACAGAGTCAAACAAATATGCAATCCCAAAAAACCCTAACTACAACTCAAGAACTTGAATGAGATGCCTTGCAAACAATTCCTCTCATGTCAACACCTGGACATCAAATTCATATATAAACCTTAAATTCTCAAAAATTGTATTCAAGATTGACTCTCTCCTTGAAAGAAACTTAAAAACAAGATCACAACTACCTTATAGCCAGTGCATCAAAATGTGTTACAAATTGATACACAAGAACTAAGACCAAATACACAAAGACATCAACAAGAACTGAAAAGGGATTCCATTGTTTTCATTAAAATTCACCTGAAACTGTACATTGCAAGACCATGAACACAAAAATCTAAGACTCAAAAGCCTGAAGCTATCCTAGCAGCATAAATTTTCAACATCCTTTACAAAATGAGAGAGAAACCAAGATATAGAAAATGAGAGTCAGTTGAAAACTAACTGACAACTATCCATCTTTGGTATGAAAATATCTCCAGGTTTTCCCACACTTTGCTCTGCAACTGATTCCCTCTCAACTGATCCACTACGTGCAATCATCTCTCCAACAAACTAATTTTGATTTTGGCCTTGAAATTCAAACCCATACTGCTCTTTCCTACTTCACTAAAACTAAAAATAATCATTTCCATTGGATTCCTTGTCTTTTCCCATTTCCATAAACATATAACACTTTCATGCTTGGACAAAAATTGAATTTCTAGGACATTAATCTGTGAGCAGACCCTGCCATTTAAATTTTTGAATTTCTGCCTAATGTCTGAACTATATTATAATTTAAATCTTTTTAGATCTGCAATTTTATATCAATTTTATATTATTCTACAATTTTAGCCATAGAAGCCACCAAGAAGTGCCAAGTGTGATCATCTGATTAGGTTCTCGGACAAACCTCAGCTTAACCCCTGATTGGGAGATCCGGCGACTAGCATGTATCTCTTAATCTCATAACACTTTGACTAACCACGGTTACCATTGGTGATCACATGAATAATCTATTCTCCAATTCTTAGAACCTAACCTTAACCATGGGTCAGATCTGGAGAATGGGCGACTGAGCCCATTCTCCAAATCTCCAAATGTCTTGTCTTGACTGCGAATGATCTAGAGAATTGGTGAACAAGATACCTCTGAATCTTTAAATGCTAGCCTCTAACCACATGGGATCTAGTGACCTAGTGACTGAGCTATCTCTGGATCTCAGAATGGTCAACCCTTAACCGCTAGCATTTAGCGACCTGGCAATTGGCGGTTAGCTAACCGCCTGCTGAATCTCATGGTCATCTCCTAACCGCCAGTTTGATCATGTGACTCAATGAATGCTTGACACGTGTCCTTCTTTGTCCTCATCACCATTTCACCACCTGTTCTGCAAAATAACCTTACATGTGCATTCATGGGTATGAAAATTGAGGCGCCAACATGGAGGGTCACGTGAGCATAGCCTCTAGCTCTTCATCTACCTTGTAAGTGAGGGCTGTTGTATTTATTCAGTATAAATCCCCATTTTGGCATGAATGTGGGACTAATGGTTTTGAAGTTTTAAAGCCTTCACTGTATTTCATTCCAAAATTAGTGGGGCCCACCATGCACAGAGACCTCTATCCAAGAGGGCCCGTTAATAGCCTCTTGGCTCTTTACTTACAATGCATAGTAAGTACTGCCGTATATAAACTATTCAAAAGACTACTGCGTAAACAATCTGGGATATATCTACAAGATACACCTTGAAGCTATGATGCACCCAACTTGCTAAAAACCTATGCATCCATTGTTTGCCATTGCCTTACCTTTATTCACTGCATGGCACTCCATCATTTACATTTTCTCCTGCACTAGCATCATTCTCCTAACACAAGGCAAGCCTGCCTATTGCGTGGGCTCCAAACTCATCTACGTGAGCCATTGAAAAACTGGCAGCTCCCAATATGCAAATGCATGAGTTCTTTGGTATTTGTGTGGGCTTGTTGTGTTTCTACACAGGGGACCCCCTCATACCTCACACAACCTCCATTTCGTAGGCACCATGTGTGCATCTCCCTGTCTACGTAGGCAATCCCCCAATTCTTTATCCCTTGCGTGAATCTTAGTTCCCATGCAAGGTAGGCCCTTCTCCATTCTTTGAGATGTGCCTCCAAACATTGAATGGGAGCCCCCATTGAATTGCGCAGGTAGCTCCCTTCCCAAAATGTGCATGAGGCCCCTTACTATGTGATCCTTGGCATTATTTTCCATGCGTCGCACCCCTTTTTTTATTAACTCCTCTTTCCTACGCTAGTCTCTTGCCTCTTACCATGTAATCCCTTCTCTATGCGTAAGACTCCCCTCTTGATGCATGAGTCCATGCCATATGGACTGGCCAATCTCATTTCCTGCCTTGCATAAGGCACTCTACCAAATTGATACACTGGCCCTCTAACCATTGATCTAGCATCTAATGAATTAGTGCATGGGTTATCATTTTGGTAGCCTCTTACCTCACGCATAGTCTACTGGTAGCCTCCATCTTGTATAGCGTGAGGCCTCCCACATAGAATTATTGTGTGGGCACCTACCTTTTGATATCACGCTAGGCTGCAACTCATTCCTCATGCTGGCATTCCCCTCAAACATGACGTGCCTCCAACACACTCTCCCTTGCATTTACAGTGGTAAGCACTACCATCCCTCATTGTATGAACTCTCAAGTTGCTCACACTGAGTGCATGAGGGATCATTTTTGGGCCTTCCAGGACCAAGCACTAAACACTAGATTGTTCATAGCTATTCAAATAGAAAGGAGCCTTGTGGTATGCAACAACGGGTTTTAGGTTGATGTCGATCCTCTTCAAATCAATGCATGAGACATCTTTACTGCATGCTACATATTTTGATTGCCCAAGCACATTTCTTGTAAATTTTTAAATGATCTTTTCATGACATCACCAAGAGCCCGATCATCCAACCTATCTATTGATTGTGGCATGGGAGTTTGTCTGATACAGACATTTGCAAAAAGAAAAATTAAGTGTTCCCTCTGATTGGAAACACTGTCTTTCTGTAATCCAGACATTACAAACAAATTTGCACCTCTTGTTTCATTATCTATATCTTCACCTACTTCATCCCGTGCCTTAATATATTGATTTTAGTACTGATGATAAAACTATGAAATTCTTTAGCACATTGTTTATCTTCATTGCTCTCTGATTGTGACATCATCCAAGATAGAGAAAGATGAAACAAACGCCGGTAACCAGGTTTGTCTCCATTAGCTAATCAAAATGTAAACACTTCACTAAAGCCAAGACAAAGCCACATCAAAATCACAATCTCACAGTGCACTTCGTAAAACTTGATAATCACACTAACTGGCCCCAGAAAGTGGCTTCAAAAATTGACCAAATGACGTCGCAGGAGAACACGATCAAAAAGAAAAGCTGACTTCCAACATCACAATACGCCGGTCAAAGAAAATTTCTTAGAAAGAATTGAGCTCAAAGTTATCTATGATCAAACATGGCCAATTGAAAAAAATTATGTCTGCACTGCCAGAATCACGCAAAGTTGCCTCTGGAATTGGCTTTTAAAACTAACCAACTTAAACTTCCATAAACTGGCAACTTGGACACTGAAATAAATCCATACAAGGATGATGAATCCATAATCAATTCACCAAAAAGATCAAACAGCCAATTATAGCTAATCACCAAAGTCAGCCAGTTAGTAAAATTCAAGATATAAAACAGTGAAAAACATAGAAACTAGGTTTGGAATTGGCTTGGGAAAGTAATCAAACAGATTGGCAGGGACCTAAAAATCACTAGACACTTAGTCTTCCAGGTCTACAGTATGGAACCACACTCAATTATGTTAGACTTCTCACAGGGTGAAAACTGGGATACCTCAAAGTAGGCCACTTATAAAATTGGACAGTGCACATTCAGAGAATTTTAACAAATTGCAAATGGAATGAGCTTGGCAAATAGGTCAAACGGGCTCATGGGGGGCTGAAAATTGGTAGGATGAATCATTCCCATGCTTAAAATATGATGCCATAACCAACATGTCATGACCAATCATTGGGAAAAATATATTTGAATGCAAACATGGCCTACTACAACAAATTGACACTTAGGCACAAGTGCAAAATTGGGACAAGTGCTCAAAACAAGGCATCACAGAACAACTTGAAACTTGACTTTAACGACCTGGGATGCCTTCAAAAGATAGAACAAGGGTAATGAACACCTGACATGCATGGTAAACTTTAGAATTGCATCTGGGAAAATAGGCACAAAACCATTTATAAGGGGTCAGAATACAAAATAATAACATGGTGCTCCAAAAACCATGTTGTATTTTTGAGTCCCAACACATACAAGGTTCTTTGACATGTTGATAGTGCTAGTGTTATCATAATGAATAACAATATGATAATCAATCTGAATTCCAAAATCCTTTATCATCTGTTTGATCCAAATAATTGTAGAACAGTTTAGGGCTGCTGCAACATATTCCACTTCTTCTATTGATTGAGAGATACAATTGTGCTTCTTGCTTGTCCAAGTGACAAGTCTGTCACCAAGAAACATTGCTCCTCTTGATGTACTCTTTCTATCATCAACACATCCTACCCAATCTGCATCAATATACACATGAAGCTCAACATTTTCTGAATTAGGATACCATAGACCATAGTCTACAGTGCTTTGCAAGTATCTGAATATTCTTTTTATTGCCATGAGGTGACTTTGTTTAGGCTTTGCTGCAAATCTTCCAAATATGCCAACTACATTGGAAATATCAGGTCTAGTTTGAGTAAGATAAATGAGTTTTCCAATCATAGACTTGTACAATGTTATATCTACTGCTGGTGAGTCATCTTCTTTTGTAAGCTTGCATCCAATTATCATAGGCATCCCTACTGGCTTGCAATCATCCATCTTAAATTTCTTCAATATCTATTTCACATACTTGGACTAATTAATGAAAATGTCTTTCTTTGTCTACTACACATTCAATCCCAAAAAGTATTTGATAGGTCCAATCATGCTCATCTCAAATTCTCTCTGCATCTCCTTAGAAAATTCAACACTTAGTTTTTCATTACCTCCAAAGTTAATGTCATAAAAAAAAATAGCTACAAGTAGTAGTCCTTTAGATGTCTGTCTTATGAATAGATTACAATCTACTACTCCTTTCTTAAATCAAATTTTTGTTAGATATCCATCAAATCTCTCATACTAAGCTCTAGGGGCTTGCTTAAGTCCATAGAGGGCTTTCTTCAATCTGTATACCATATTAGGTCTATCTGATAGGGTGAATCCTTCTGGCTGCTCAATGTATATTTCTTCTTTTAGCTCTCCATTCAAGAATGGTGACTTAACATCCATTTGATAAACTTTGAATTTTTTGAATGTTGCATAAGCTAGAAACAACTTAATGGCTTCTAATATGCTCACTGGTGCAAATGTGTCTAAATAATCAATTCCTTCTCTCTGCACATATCCCTTACATACTAACCTTGCCTTGTTTCTTACTATTGTACCATCTTCATTCATCTTGTTTTTGAATATCCATTTTGTTCCAATCACATTCTTATCACTAGGTCTTGGGACCAGTTCTCAAGTATCATTCTTGATAATTTGATCTATTTCTTTTTTCACAGATTCATGCCAATCTGAATCATTGCATGCATCTTCAACACTTAAGGGTTTAATCTAAGATAGTAAACATACCGCCTCATTTCTTGCAAAACTCTTTGCTTTTGATCTTGTTGTGACTTTGCCACTCTGATCTCCAATGATGTCATCTTTAGAATTATATCTAGATGTGAACTTTGGAGCTTTAGGTGATACTGTCTCATCTACCTTTGGAGTTTCTTCTTCACTTGTCTCAGGGTCATTAAATAGAACATCAATACTGTCAAACATTTCTTCAACAACTGTTTCACTAGTGGAGGGTCTGGGTTCTTCTTCAATCATAGGTGAGTAATCATGATATCTTTCTTGAACCATAAAATTTTCATCAATATTAACATGAACACTTTCAATGATCTTCTTCAATCTTAAATTGAAACATCTATAAGCTTTTCTTTTAGTAGAGTAACCAAGGAAAATATCTTCATCGCTTCTTGCATCAAACCTGCCTACTGCTTCATCCCTCTTGATGTAGCACTTGCTTCCAAAGATTCTGAAGTATTTTACTGTGGCAACATTACCAAACCATAGCTCATAAGGTGTCTTGTCTGCGCTAGGCCTTAATTGAATTTTATTGATGGTATAGACTGTTGTATTGACTACATCTCTCCAATAGGTGTGTGCAACTTTTCCTTCAATCATGATGGTGCGTGTTGTATCAAGGATGATCCTATTCCTTCTCTTTGCAATTCCATTCTGCTGAGGGGTTCTAGGTGCACTTAACTATCTTTTTATGCCATGTTCTTTGCAGTACTCATAGAATCTATCAGAGGTGAATTCTCCTCCTCTATGTGATCTTAGACACTTTATCTTTAGTCCAGATTCATTCTCAACCTTAGCTTTGAATATTTTGAATTTCTCAAATGCTTTTGATTTATCTTTCAAGAACGCAACCCACATCATTCTAGAATAATCAGCTACAAACAAAATGAAATACCTTTCACCATACT
This sequence comes from Chamaecyparis obtusa, assembly GCA_027943335.1. Lineage (NCBI taxonomy): Eukaryota > Viridiplantae > Streptophyta > Pinopsida > Cupressales > Cupressaceae > Chamaecyparis > Chamaecyparis obtusa. The sequence goes on along the minus strand of BSBK01000210.1, from coordinate 1,475,780 downwards.
ATGATCTTGTTTGAGTTGGTCCACATAGGTCTATATGAATCAGATCCAACTTGTTCTCTACCGAATTGTACTTGCTTCTGAATGAATTCCTTACACTTTTTCCCATAACACATTCCCTACAAAAAGTATCAAATGGCTTTTCTATGCTAGGTAGGTCTCTAACTGCCTTCACATTACTTATCTTTACTATGTTATCAAAATTGATATGACATAGTCTTTTATGCCACAGCCAACTATCATCAACTTTAGCAACAAAACAAATTGCTTCTGAATTAAGTTGAAATACATTACCTTTAGTCTTTGAGCCTGATGCAATCATAACACCATCCTTGTTGTTAATGATGCACTTGTTGTCTTTGAACTTCAACTAATAACCTTTTTCAAGTAGCTGTCCAACACTAAGAAGGTTATGCTTCAAACCATCTACATAGAGAATATTATTAGTGTTGTTCTTTCCATCCAATGTGATGGCTCCTCTACCAATGATAGGTTTAGGAGTGTTATCTCCAAATCTAACATGCCACCATTATATTTGTCTAGATGAATAAACCTATCTTTATCACCTATCATGTGATGTGAACAACCACTATCTATGATCCAATTTGTCCTTATGTCTGCTTGTGAAATCAGTGGTAACTTTTCTTCTTCTTTATCATTTACATGATCCATTTCATTATTCATTTTCTCTATAATAGCAATGAGTCCAATTTCATCTTCAGATGAATCATCATCTGATACTCCATCTTCAGCATAGTAACATTCCTTTGAATACTTAGGCTTGCAGTCATTTTTGAACTTTTTAGCTCTTGTAGGACACTTGGATGGAAAGTGACCAATCTTTTTACATGAAAAGCATTTAAATGGTAATTGACCTTCATATTTCCCTTTTCCTTTCTTTTCTCTTTTAGCAATCATAGCAATGAAATAATCTATTATTTTCTCTTCATCACCATTATCAAAATTACCAAAAGTGCTTGCAGATTTCTTACCATGGATTGATGCTTTGAAGGCTGTTTCACTTTTAGGTTCTGTCTTTAATCTTGAAATCTCAAAAGCTGAAATTTTGCTGATCAAGGTCTCTCTTTTGAAATTTGATGTAAGCTGCATGGTCTCATCAAGGATGTTGATCTTGTTTTCATACTCTGATGTGAGAGTGGTCATCAAATTATCCATAATGTATTCTTCCGAGATCTCTCCATCATTGTTCCTGATTCCTGCAACTGCTTCATTAATTCTTTGGTTGTAAGCTTTGATGTTTTCTTCAGGTAACATCTCTAATTCCTTGTATCTTTTCTTCCAAGTTTTTTTGTGCACATCCTTGGCTTGTTTATCTCCTTCAAACATGTCTTCTAGGTGCTTCCATATCTTATGGGCTATATCTACTTTCTTTATCTCTGAAAACACACTATTAGATAGGGCACTGATAAGGGCCTCTTTGGCTATTGCATTCTGATGAAACAATTCCTTGTTCTTTTTAGTAGCATCATCATTTGCAAGGTCTTCTAAAGTAGGGATCTTAACTTCTTTGATAGTCATATCAAAAAATTCAAAAGCAATGCATTGCAAGTGTGTCACCATCTTGTTCTTCCAGTCAAGATAATTCTCTCCATCAAACTTAGGACTTTCTTTTATGAAGAATGTCATCTGATCAACCTCAAGTTGTTAAACTTTCTCTCCGAGGTACTTGGCTCTGATACCAATTGTTAGGAATAATCCCAAGAGATAACTGAGAGGGGGGGGGGGGTGAATCAGTTATCTACAAGTTTCAATTCTTTGTCGAATTAAGTATACTTAAAAATAAAGCATAAACATAATGAAAGAACACTTGAACACAACACCAATATTTTTGTTACGGGGAAACCCAAATAGGTACAAACCCTAGTGGGAATTGACACCCACTAATAATCTATACTAGTGTATTATGATCCTTGTTAGAAGGTCCTTAACCATGTTAGGAGTTGCTTTACAATTTATTTAATACAGTGACCTGGTCAAGGGTCAGAACCTATTAAGAGTATTTTACAATTAACACTGTTAGGGGTGAGGACACACTGTCTGAGAGCACACTGCTCAAAGGGGTGAAGGCTACAACCTTATGAATAATAGATACACACTATATCTGGATCTTGTTGAATTGCGCTTTGACCTACTATCTAAATTAGTTCCAATGTATATCATAAACACTTTACTTGGTCGCATAGACCTCCTTCTAATGGATCAATACTTTGCACACTCTACTCTGCTCTTCACAATCAACTATGAACCATGTGTTAGAAATTACAAATGATTGCATATTAATATCTTTCCTCTAAATGATATAATCAAGTCAGCCTGTTAGAACAACCTTGAAATCATATTAGAGAAACCATAACATACTCCAACAATAATTCTATCAAATCTACTAAGTATGCAACACATTCTAGGACCTATCCAATAATAATAAATGTAGATGCACGCTACACACTATCGGCTCTACCAAAGTAACTGAAACTTTCTCCTCAAGCTGAATTACATCATGCACTCTTAACCAAACATTACTAACTCTTCTCCAAGCACTAATCCAAGGGTGCATATTGAAATGATAGGCGCAAATCTTGAACCAATATAATCTATGTCAGCTCTTCTGAATAAACACGGGAAAATGCTACTGGTGAATAGCGACTACATAACTTCACTTCTACTGATCATCAGACTCTACATCCATGAATGTAACAACACTAACATGTCTCCATCATATATCAAAATGCACAAGGCTCCATGATAACTGTATGGACAATCACTCATAGAACATTGCCTATAACTCTGTTAAGAACACTGCTGACACAAGCTACTATATAATTGTTTGTACTAATAGTTAACCTTGGCATCCATGATATCATGTTGATAACATGTCTAAGCTATATATACTAGAAGCTTACTACATAAGTCTTCCATGCATGCTACTTAGCATATGTTTTCATCAATGAAAAAAATACAGTCAGCACTGGCTTGCTAGAAAATCTCCAACATACTTATCTTGGAAAGATGCAGATTCAAAAATCACTATTTTTTGGTGTGTGTGTTTAGTTTCAGGGAATTCTGCAACCAAATCTAGCCTGGAAATGCAGAAATAGAGAAAACCTAGAAACCTTCTATCATTCAAAGAAAGGTCATCCTTGACCTCGGGATTGGGGTAAGATCTTACCTCAGAGTACAATCTTACCCCAAAAATTCATCCTTGACCCGCACAACCCTGACATAAATTTTGTTTGTGGATCCTGAAAGTTCACCGAAAAGGGTACTTAGATCTAAACTGCAATTCACTATCCCACACTAGTACTTGCAAGAAAAAGAGGGTTTTTTTGTTTGGATGAGGGGTTTGCCTTAGTCAAACCCCGATTTGGATTCAACCTTTAAAATAGAATTGAAATAGAGAATGCTAGCAAATATTAGAAGTAGATCTAACAATGAAGCTATGATATTCAATAGATATGCAATTGTATTTGAAATGTAATCAAGTATGTTAATATGAAAGCTTGGACTCAACACTTACAAATGTAAATGAAAACCTACATGATTGCATGCTTTGAATCCACCTTGATGGGAAAACAAATTGATCTTGAAGATGAACAAAGGATCTTGAAGGAAGATCACACCACCATGATGGATAGATCTAGGGTTTGAATGATGAATCTTGAATGTTACAATCCTTGATCTTCAATGGAGAACTTGAATGCTTGATTGTAGATAATGGCTTGAATGCTTCCTTGATTGAGAATTCTTTCTTGATCATGGATGTCTCTCTCCCTTGATTGCTTGATGAAAAGATGATTGTCTTGATCATGAAAAGTGGATGTGAAAATGAAAGAGGAAGGCTTCCTTTTCTACTAGTATAGGGCACAAACTTCTAGAGAGGTCGACATAGGAGAATTAAATTCCAATTAAGCCTTAACCCATAGAAATGGACCTAGATTAAATACAATTTAAGAGTTTACCATTCTGAAATCTGAAATAGCGAACCTCGAAGCGGGACAATAAATCTTTCAGAAACCCGACATCCGGAAATCATGGAATCTTGATATTTGGACCTTGGGTCAAGGATGAGGTTGATTTTGACCTAGGTCAAAGTCAAGGTTGACCTTGACCATAAGGTCAAAGATCTCAAGATCTTAGTCCAGAATGCAAGAAAAGTGTATAAAAGGGTGGAAAAAGGGGTAGAGTGAGGAGAAAAGCTAGATTCAAGCCAAGGACCTACTCGAGGTGTTTGACATGACCCCAAACTACCTACTCAGAGGTCTAAACTATTCTTAAATGGAAGTGCTTCCATTTTCTGATGATACACATAGTACCTGTCCACTGTTTTCAAGTTTCCATCTTTAATCACCCTTTTCTATAATAATTTAAGGTTTGGTTTCCATAAAGTTTGTGGACCCTATTGAGATGATTTCTCTTCTTCTTTCTCAAATACATTTTCCTCTTTCTTCTTCCTCTTCACTTCTACCTCATTCTCCTTAGGACTGTCCTGCTTACTAGATCTTGTAGATCTTTTGGGAATGATTGCAAACACAACTTTTTGTACTGCCTCCTCTTGTGAAGCTAATAAATCAACAATATCAACAGTAGGATTTACTGTCTTTTCTACTTTTGAAGGAATAGAAGGATTAATGGCCATGCTCGAAGATACTTCCATCTTAGTTCTTATGTCTATCAACTACTCTTTAGTGATTCCTACTTTAGCAGTGATATCCTCCACAATTTTACTGATTTCCCTTTTCCTTATTACTTTTTCTTTCTCTTCTCTGACTTTTTCATAGTTCTCTCTATATATTCCCCATCTTTCTTGGGTTGGGTCTATTTATGCTACCAGTACATGCTCTACCTACATGGTTAGAACCTCAGCATGTACTTCATATCCCATGGGGTAGCACAATTTCATTCTTGGTTCCACAACCTCAAAACAAACACAATGAGTTTCAACCATGAAATAGATAGTGTCCTCATACTTCTTAATAATGTTCTCAAGTATTCTAAACCTTTCCTTCATTTTCATTTGTAAGATTTTTTGTCATGGAAAATAGTTCACCATCAACCCAATTCTTATCTTGCCTTCTGTAACTCTCTGAAATCTGAATCCCAGTAGGTACATCTACATTCCATGCCCTAGGATGCATGCCAGGAAACTTGTGAATGATATGGATGTACATATGGACTAACAAGGACCCAAACCTAAATATTTTAGTCCTATCTTTCTTTATCACTTTTACATTTTCATGGAGCTATTGTGCAAGTACTTCACAGAGGTTATATTTCTTGTTTTCCTTCACCATTCTGTATGCCATGATAACAAATCCAGTTGATATAGAGTTTGGTCTACTACTATAAAACAAATTGTAACTCAATAACATTTCTACCAACCTAACATCTTGCTAAAACATGTCATTGAATGTCATCTCCCTCTTATCCCACTTCGAATGGGTTAGGGTTTATGCCTATTTCCTCAAATTCTTTATTGATACAGGTAGGGATCCTTCATTATCAAGGCCTATAATCTCTTGAATCATATGTGAAAAAATATTTACTGGTTGTTCTCCAATCCAAACAAACTATTCATGGACTATGCTAAGGATGATCTTAAACTGGTCAACTTTCGTGAATTCTATGAGTAGGGTTAGCTTAATGATAGATTGATCTTGTAGGTGTTTGAATTCTTCTACCATGGATCCATGAGATTCTATCATACTATCCAATTCATTGTAAATGTTTACATCTCCAATTATTTCATACTTGGAGTGTATGTATTCCCTAGTGTCTTCTACATGTAATACACCTACGGGGGTTTGTGAAAATGCTCCTTCCGAATGATCCTCACAAGACTTGAATGGATGTCTCTTAAATTTCTACATAGGTCTATCCACAAAATCATAAAACACTAGTGCATCCATAACTTATCTATGAGTGTAGGTCTAAATACCTTAAACACACTTAAATCTGGCACTTTGCTTCATGCAATCACAAAATATCTCTGCTAGATGATTGTAATACTTCACAAATTTTCTCTCCTTAGTCACTGATAATCAAATGGTGTAGAAATGATATCTTCCAAATCTTTTTATCCTTTGCAAGTTGATTGAGTACATTAAACACAAGTAGCTCAACTTCACATCCCGTCTAGTCAACATAAAACTCATGAGCACGCAAAATGAATCTCCAAGTGCTACGCTCTCATCCAGAGACTCCAAAGGTTCTGCACACACCATACCTAAGCTTGCATGAGCTTACTCCAGATATATAGGACCTGGATATTTTTTTTTTTCTACATCCAATGATCCCCTTAAGGCTATGCAACCTTCTAGGTCAATGCCTGAAAAGAAATCATCATGCAAAGAGAGAGTATCATCTATTGTCTCTCCCTAAACCAATTCCTTGTTTAGGACTTTCACCTTCCATATCTTGTCATCCTCCTTGCTCTCTGATTTCTTGAAATTATCCTCAAACTCATTCATGTACTCATTAAGACTCTTACCACTATGACCAACATTATTTCTTATAACCACATGAGGTGGTCATCTTGGTTCACTTGATCTTCTTAGTCCTCTTATGTTGTCCTCTCCATTGTATCTGCAAAACTTTGCAATGTGTCCAAGGTTGTTGCATTTGTAACATGTAGGAGATCTCTTTCTATCCTGATTTACTTACAGTTTACAATACCTTGTGGTGTGTCCAAAGTTGTTGCATTTTTGACATGAGATCTTTGTTGTTGATTCTTCTCTGACATAATCTTCCTTATACCTAGATTGATCTTGTTTTTTGCAATCTTCTTTCTTGTGTCCATACTCATAATAGTTAAAATAGTAGCTGGTAAAGGGTTTAGAGGTACCTTTACTTTTGTAATCTCTTTTCATATGTCCAACTTTGTTACATCCAAAGCATCTACCTCTGAAAGGTCTGATCTATTCTTTAGGTTCTCATGAGTAGGTCTTTCTTCATTCTTTTCTCCACTTGCTCCACTTGCTTCTTCATTGGTTTTAGAACTTTCTGCTTCATTGAATCCAACTCCACTCATGTCTCCTTTAGGTTTTTGTCTTTCTCTTTTCTCATCAATTTTGTCACTGCTCATGTGAAACTTGTCAATGTGTAATTTGGCTTGAGTGAGTTCACCTTTAATGATCTAATTATATTTCTCTAGTTCTTGATATTTGTCTTGTAAAGGTCAAGTTTAGTATTCATTTGTCCTATCTTCTCATTTTCTTCTTTCAGTGACTCTTGAACTTTGTTCATTGCATCTTTTTCATGTTAAATCTCTTTTATCATCAAAAAATTAATTTCCACTTTTTATTGCTCCAACCTTTTCACTTGATCTGATGTATGATTGTTTGAATCTTCTTGGATCGTGTCCATAAGATCTTGTTTCTGATTTCTTGAAGCTTCTAGTTGTTCCTTTAGTTTCCTGATGAAACCTTTTGCTCTTCTCAATTTCAATTTTAGTGTATCATTCTCTACCTTCTCTTTGTCTAGATCTTCAAGTGCTGCTTCAAAGTTCTCTTGTAAACTTTTCGAATCCATTTTGATCTCCCTTAAGCTATTAGGATTTCTCTCCAAGGGTCAATAGCTTGGATACCAATTGTTAGGATTAGGTTATATTGAGAGGGGGAAAATTAGTATTATTGAACTTTGATATAAACTTTAAACAATTAAAAATAAACCATAACATTACTGAAATGAAAATAAAAATAAAACATAATACATAACTCATGACACCATGATTTTTTCTCGAGGAAACCCTAGTGGGGATGGTACCCATAACTATGCACTAAAATATTGTATCCTTGTTATGAGATCTAGCCCTGTTAGGAGCTGATTATTACATAGTAAATTTCCTTTCTAGAGGATTATAAAACCATGTTAGGGGTATACAAAACACTTGGTTAAAGGTGGTGAGAAAAATTCTGTTACAATAAAAAACTATTACAAAGAGTTATCCAAAATGTGAACAATACAAGCACTTATCTTGCTAAGATAGTTCTGTTAGAAATAGGGAATACTGAGAGAGGGGGGGGGGGTTGAATCAGTATTCTACAAACTTTTAATTTTTTCCAATTATGGATATAACAGATTATCGTAACACATGCATAACATAAGAAGCTAAAAAACATGCATAGCAATAAAACTAAAGAGCTCATAACACATTATTTGTTCTTGAGGAAACCTTGGCCAAGCAAACACCCTAGTGGGGATGGTACCCACAAAGATCCACTAATCAAAAGTATCCTGTTAAGGATGTTGACCCTGTTAGGAGTCTATTGTTAGAAAGTAAAGACCGCCAAGATAATTGAGAGGGGAGGGGGGGTGAATCAGTTATCTGATAATTAAACCATTTATCAACATTAACTTCAATATCAAATTCAAAAAATTTAAACCATATAATTAATATAGTAACCAACCATAGAAAGATAATCATACATAATGACACAATAACACAAGATATGTTAACTAGGGAACCTCTTGATCAAAGAGTAAACCCCGGTGGGAATGATGCCCACAAAATGATGCACTAATATGAAAGTTCCTTGTTAGAGGATGGACCTTGTTAAGAGTCTTATGAAATACATTTAGTACATATGAATCTCTATTAGGAGATTTTGAATCCCTTTTAAAAGATTCTAACCCTGTTAGGAGTTATGGAAGATAGAAGGACCCACTGCCCAAACAGCTTCAAGGCAAGATCTCAAACCTCACTATCCAATAGATCTTAGGATTATTCAATAGAATAATATGAAATATGTTACCTCCTTCATACTATGCCAAAACCACACTCTCTGCTAAACAAGATCACAAATCTAGATCTCTGTACTTCACAAGTCTTCCTTCATCACTGAATTAGCTCTTTTCTTCACTTCATGCATACATTTGCATCACAAATTTCACAAATTCATATTACAACTATTACAATCCTCGATCTCAACAAGGAAAAAATTCCTTCCTTTATACCACACTCAAATAATTACAAATGAGTCGGCATGTAAATATAAAATAATAATTTCAACACGCTACATCAAAATTACATAAAACTGTTGACTTCCAGATATGATAACTTTCCAATCATGTGACCTCAAAGTTTTTGCTATGAACCACATCATCACTAATGAGTCTCAAACTTCCCTTTAACTACATAGAATTAGATTCCATCCCGGTTGGGAGATATCCTCCGATTACCAAAAATAGCTACACAGGAATACTGCCAGAATACTGTTTCCACCAAAATGCTTATAAATTTCATGAATAAATGAATTTATTTTTGTGCTATTAACCATAGACTAATAACACAAAAAATAACATACCATCAACTACGCATAACTCAATCTACAATATAACATGTGCGCAAAACAAAATTGTGCCTACTTCTTTGCTAAACTCCAGAATATCACCGTGTTGACATCAATGACAATCATATTCATGAATGCAACAACCACTGCTATAGAATGACTGCCAAAGGCTTCAAAATTCATTCCTAACAATCTCCCCCATTGGCATTGATGGCAACATAGATGAAAAACATCCAATGTTCCAAAAATCCAATCACTGCTGCTCAACTGCACTGCTACTCATCATCAATCAAATCTTGCTTCGTTATCCTATTCAATCTCTCCAACAAATGTAGTTCCTCAATGTTTTTCATGATTCTCTCCCCCATTGACATCAATGAAAAAAATTCTATCACTATGTCAAACAATAGCTCAATGTCAAAAGACACTATTTAGAAAATACATTCACAAGAGTCCTCAATGACTCAGCTCAGATACACATACTTCCCCATAGAGGAAGTACCAACATCCAATCTAGAAAATAGATAGGGCCATAAACCACTGGACGGATGCAACCAAATGCATCATTACTCAAAAGTAGGTTGGGGCATAACCCCAAGCATACCTCTCAGATACTCAAATGTATCCTTAGGCAAAGGGTTAGTAAATATATCTACTATCTACTCCTTTGTGCTTATGTACTCCAGTCTGACTTCTTTATCTACAACTTTCTCTCTTACAACATGATACTTGATCTCTATATGCTTTGTTTTAGAATGTAAAACTAGATTTTTAGACATACTAACTGTACTTGTATTGTCACAATATATGACAATAGGATCATCAAACTTGATTCCAATGTCCATCAACATCTGCTTCATCCAAATTATCTGATTAGAATTGTTTGCTATTGCTACATATTCTGCTTCTGCTATACTCTGTGAGATACAATTCTAATTTTTGCTCAACCAAGAAACTAATCTTCCTCTAAGAAAAAAGGCTCCACCACTGGTGCTTTTCTTATCATCAATGCTGCCTCCCCAATCAGCATCAGTATATGCACATATTGTAAAATCATTAGAATTTTCATACCACAGTCCATAGTCCATTATGCCTCTAAGATATCTCAATATCCTTTTTACTGTTGCATAATGTGACTCTCTAGGTTCAGCTTGAAATCTTGCTACCATTCCTACTGAATGTTGTATATCTGGTCTAGCGTGTGTCAAGTACTGCAATCCACCAATCATAGATCTATATTTCTTTTGCTCAACTTCTGGTGTCTCATCTTTACTAGATAATTTATGTCCTGTAACCATAGGTGTTCCAACTGGTTTACAATTCTCCATACTGAATCTTTTCAAAAAATCATTCTAGTACTTTGTCTGACTTATAAAGATACCATCTTTGTTTTGTGTTATTTGTAATCCCAAAAAGTATTTCATTTCTTCAATCATACTCATTTCAAATTCTATCTACATTTCATTAGCAAATTTGTCACTAGCTTCATCTTCTCCTCCAAAAATATTGTTATCAACAAAAATAACCAAAACTAACAATCCATTCTCAATTTCTTTTGTGTATAAGTTACTATCAGCTGTTCCTTTGGTAAATCCCAATTTTAACAAATACTTATCTAATCTAGCATACGAAGTTCTAGGTGCTTGCTTTAGTCCATACAATGCTTTCTTTAGTTTACATACCATGTCTCCTTCTTGAGTCAAAGGAAAACCTTCAGGCTACTTAATGTAGACTTCTTCTTCTAATTCACCATTCAAAAATGTTGACTTCACATCCATCTGATACACTTTGAATTTCTTAAATGCTGCATAAGCCAAAAATATTCTTACCACTTCAAGTCTTGCCACAGGGGAAAAAGTCTCTTCATAGTCAATTCCTTCTTGCTGTGAGTATCCCTTACATACCAATCTTTCTTTGTTTCTAATTACTTCTCCTTGTTCATTCATCTTGTTCCTAATTACCCATTTAGTTCCAATCACATTTTTGTCTTTAGGTCTAGGGACCAATTCCCATGTCTTGTTCTTTTCAATCTGATCCAATTCTTCTTTCACAGCTTTAATCCAATGTTCATCTTCACAAGCTTCATTAGTAGACTTAGGTTCAATTTGAGAAATCAAACATAAATGTACCTTCTTTCTAGTCATAACTCCTCTGTCCAAACTTCCAATAACTTTCTCAATAGGATGATGTCTTGATATATACCTGTTAGGTGTCATAGTCACTAATCTTTCTTCAACTGTAGATTCTTCTCTAGATTCTTCCCTATTTTCTTCAACATGACTTTCATTCAACAATTCATTGTCAATCTCAAAAAATTGTTCAGTAGTTTCAATGTTAGGCTAAGGGTTAGTTCCTTCATTAGATTCATAATAAAGCATTCTTTCCTGAATTTTAAACTCCTCATCAACTTTTACATTTGCACTTTCAACAATAGTTTTAGTTCTCTTATTGTAACATCTATATGCTTTTATTTTCAAAGAATATCCAAGAAAAATTCCTTCATCACTTCTAGGATCAAACTTTCCTATATCACCATCTCTCTTAATATAACATTTGCTTCCAAAAATTCTAAAATACTTAACTGAGGGTGCATGTCTGAACCATAATTCATAAGGTGTCTTGTCTGTGTCTGCTCTGATTTGTACTCTATTCATTGTATATACTACTGTATTCACTGCTTCTCTCCAAAATGTCTTTGCCAAATCACCTTCAAATAACATGGCTCTAGCTACTTCAGTCACTCATCTGTTCCTTCTTTCTACAATACCATTTTGTTTAGGTGTTCTAGGGGCCAATAATTGTCTCTTACTACCATTTACTTCACAAAAAGTGTTAAACTCTTTAGATGTAAATTCTCCACCTCTATCAGATCTCAAACATTTAATCCTCGTTCCTGATTCATTCTCAACTTTATTCTTCATGACCTTAAACTTATCAAATGCTTCAGATTTTTCTTTCAAAAATGAAATCCACATCATTCTTGTAAAATCATCAACAAGAATCATAACATACCTTTCTCCATAGAATCCTCTAGTCCTAGTAGGACCGCTCAAGTCTGTATGAACAATCTCCAAATTCTCTATAGATGTGAACTTCTTGCTAGGAAATTAACTCCTTTTCTGCTTAGCCATCACACATTCAATGCAAATCATTTTAGTAGGCTTCATAATCTTAGGTAAATCTCTTACTGCAAGTGTAGAACTTACTTTCACAATATTATCAAATTTTATATGACAAAACCTTCTATGCCATAACCAACTGTCATCAATCTTAGTCATCAAGCTTATCATCTCAGTAGGGTTCAACTGAAATACATTACCTCTAGTTCTAGATCTAGTTCCAATTAGATTTCCATCTTTATCCTTAATCACACAAGTTTTCTCAGTAAACCAAACTTGATATCCTTTATCCACTAACTGTCCAACACTCAAAAGATTATGTTTCAATCCATCAACAAAGTAAACATCATCAGTATTAGTCTTTCCATCAAGAGTAATAGATCCTATACCTTTAATCAAACAAGGTGCATTGTTACCAACTCTAACAACTCCTCCATCATAATTGTTAAACTTTATGAATTTTCCTTTATCACCAGTCATATGATGTGAACAACCACTATCTATAATCCAATCAACTTTCTTTTCAACTTGGGAAACTAAGGCTTTTTCTTCTTTAATATCAGATTTAGAATTTTCTTCCTTACTTGCTACAAATCCTATGTCATCAAAGTTATCATTATCACTGTCACTCAAATGTCTTTCAATTCCCACTCCAATTTCTTCATCATTTTCATAATAACATTCTTTAGATCTTCTAGGCTTAAAATTTTTTCTATACTTCTTAACTCTCTTAGGACACTTAGATGCAAAATTACCATATTCTTGACATGTCCAACATTTAAAGATTTTCTTACCATCTGGTTCTCTTTTCACAAGCAAGGCAATACCTTCTTCAATCTTCTTATCTTCATCAGATTTGGATCTGCTACTGCTGGCATAATCTCCATTCACACTTGTACTTCTAGATAAAGTAGGTCTGATGCTAAGAGCACTAAATGCTATCTCCACTCTAGGTAGTTCTCCTGATAATCTCAAATTCATCTCTACTACTTCCAATCTTCCAAAAAGAGTCTCTCTTGAAAAGTTTGGTGTACAAGGTATCACTTGTTCAATCATTTGTGTAGTCTACCTGAATATCGGTGTCAATGTTCTCAAAATCTTCCATATTACTTCATTCTCTATCTTTTGACCTCCACAAAACTTTATTCCTACAACAATTTTTGACATCCTACCAATATAGCTTCTAACAGATTCATCTTCCATCATTCTTATGTCTTCAAATGTACAAATCCAATTATGTAACCTAGCTTTCTTTGCATGTTCATCACCTTCAAAAGTAGAATGTAAAGCTTTCCAAATATCATGAGATTTAGTTAAACCTTTTACTTGACTGTATTCATTGTCTGAAAGTGTTGATAAAAGTGCTTCTCTTGCAAGTATGTTACACATAAATAGATCTACCTCATCTTTAGAACTTGTTTCAGTATTGTCTTCTTCAATTATAGTCCTTTCATTCTTTGTAATCAACCAATAACCTAGTCCTAAACACAAGAGATGTGTCTTCATCTTTTCTTTCCAGCTGTCAAAATTTACTCCATCAATCTTAGGGCTTTCTTTCCTAAAATTCACCATAGATCTCCTTAAGTTGTTAAACTTCTCTTTCAAGGACCTTCCGCTCTGATACCAATTGTTAGAAAGTAAAGACCACCAAGATAACTGAGAGGGGGGGGGTGAATCAGTTATGTAATAATTAAACCATTTATCAACATTAACTTCAATATCAACTTCAACATCTTTAAACCATATAATTAATGCAGTAACCAACCATAGAAAGATAATCATACACAATGACACAATAACACAAGATATGTTAACTAGGGAACCTCTTGATCAAAGAGTAAACCCTAGTGGGAATGATGCCCACAAAATGATGCACTAATATGAAAGTTCCTTGTTAGAGGATGGACCCTGTTAGGAGTCTTATGAAATACATTTAGTACATATGTATCTCTGTTAGGAGATTTTGAATCCCTTTTAAAAGATTCTAACCCTATTAGGAGTTATGGAAGATAGAAGGACCCACTGCCCAAACAGCTTCAAGGTAAGATCTCTGAACTCATTGTCTAACATATCTTAGGATTATTCAACAGAATAATATTAAATATGTTACCTTATTCACATTGTGCCAAAAACACACTCTCTACTACACAAGATCACAAATCCAGATCTCTATACTTCACAAGTCTTCCTTCATCACTGAATTAGCTCTTTTCTTCACTTCATGCATACATTCACATCACAACTTTCACAACTTCATATTACAACTATTAAAATCCTCTATCTCAACAAGGAAAACATTCCTTCCTTTATACCACACTCAAATAATTACAAATGAGTTGGTAAGTAAATAAAAAATAATAATTTCAACACGCTACATCAAAATTACATAAAACTGTCAGCTTCCAGATACAATAACTTTCCAATCGTGTGACCTCAAAGTTTGCACTATGAACCACATCAATAATAATGAGTCTCAAACTTCCCTTTAAATATGTAGAATTAGATTCCATTCCGGTTAGGGGATATCCTCCGATTACCAAAAATTGCTACACAGGAATACTGCGAGAATACTGTTTCCACCGAAATGCTTATAACATTCATGAATAAATGAATTTATTTTTGTGCTCTTAACCATAGGCTAATAAAACAAAAAATAACATACCATCAACTTCACATAACTCAATCTACAATATAACATGTGTGCAAAACAAAACTATGCCTGCTTCTTTGCTAAACTCCAGAATATCACCGTGTTGGCATCAATGACAATCATAGTCATGAATGCAACAACCACTAACACAAAATGACTGCCAAAGGCTTCATCATTCATTCCTAACATCTATTACATGCATATGGTGTCTTATTCCTAATTAAGGGACTATAGGCCTTGTTAGAAGCCTCAACCCTGTTAGGAGTTGGCAATACAAAAAGTGATTACTAGATGAGCCCACTACCCAAATAAGTAATGTACAGTATACATTGATTACAAAAGAAGGTTAAGGTACATAAACTTATACTACTTGCATCAATATCTTTTCACTTCTCTTTCACTATCGCTATTACATATGCATCATATATCTCGCTACATATCACTTCTTGATTACATTACATTTATACAAGTTATTAGGATTAATAACTTTCCAGTTGGCTATCAAATTACAAACAACATTATCCAAGGGTTAACATCTAGGATTTCTTCCCTTTATATTATTAAGTCATTATTTTGATAAACAAAATAATCCCTTAACTCTTTATCAATTCTGTCTTCATATTCTATCCCGTCGGCTTGACACTGTCTTTAGTAAAACTATCATAACTTCTTCTATACATGCCGTACTAACTTGCACTCTAAGATGAGTCTTCAATAGTCATCATAGAGTCTATGTTCAAGTTAAAAAGCATTGAAATTACTCCAATCAACATCACAAACAAAAATTATCTCCAGGTTCATTGGTAAAAACACTGTCTCATACACAATTTCGCATTGCGATCTGACATACTAGCTCTCTGACCTGTGTGATCTTCATGTAGATCATATGTTTCCATAATGACAACATCTATGTAACCAACTCAGCCAAATTTTCAACAATCTCCCTCTTTGTCATTGGTGGCAACATATGAGAAAATTGGCTAAGTCTATAACTTCAGAATCTCAAAATTGTGGCCATAGCATAAAATATATACTATCCTTATAACTCCAAAAAAAACTTAACTCTAATACAGTACTCCCCCTAAGAGTATCAATCCTTATCATTTACTTATCAATTTTCTGCTATATATCTCTCCCCCTTTGACAACAATGAATAAATAAAGGTAAGGAGGGGTACAAAACTATATTCACAAAAAGATTATATGTTAATTCAATATTGCAAAGCTGGTAGGCTTGCAACACAAACTAAAAAATCAATATTTATAGCCTCTAACTCCTTCTCTCATGATTTCTTAATAGAATCTACCACACTGAGTAGTGCGCACAATCCATAAGATGCTATCTCACATGCCTCGAGATTCTCAAAGTTAAACTTTTGAAAAGATGTCTTAGCTAAAAGACATTATTCCAATTGCCCTTCAATAATACTTAACTTCATAGAAGTGTGCTCTCTTAAAAGAGTGAATCTTTTTATTTTCCTATCTTTTTCATCTTGCAAAATTATGATTTCATCATATATCTTACAAATTTTCTTCTCAACATCAAATATCTTCACATTGGGGTTTGAAAGAAAGTTTCATTCTAAATTTCTGCTTCCTTCATCTTCATCTTCTGATCTTCTTCTGCTATCAAGGTCTCTAATTTTGTACACTGGATGTACAAATATTTTCCTCTTTCCAAATTCTTCCTCAAGTCCTTTATACAAATATCAAGATTGTTGATATCATTCCTGATATTCTGGCTAATGTTCAAAAGCATTTTGGCCTCATAGGCTGCTTGATCTTTCACTTTTTTCTATATTAGTTAAATTTGTGAATTCACTGTCAAAAGTGTTCATCACTTTCTTTGCTTTCTCCAGAGGGTCAGCTTCTACAATTTGTGTAGTTACAACACCTTGTAACTTCTTAGTAAGTTCCTTTAGGCATCCTTCAAGACTTTTTAATTTCTTGTTCTTTCCAATGATCTTGTTCAAGGATGTGATCAGTTCCATTTGATCATCATCATCTAATTCCTTTCCCAAATGCTCAATCATAGATCCAATCTGATTCTTCTTTCCAGTCTCAGGAGTAAGACTGACATCTTCTTTAGTGGGAATAGGTACTGGTTTTTCTATCACTGAGGGTTCTACGAATTTGGTCTCTATTTTCTCTTCTCCTTTGGTAGTCTCCTGCTCTTCAAAAGCCAAATTGTCAACAATGTTTTCCAGATTCTTGAATACATTATCATCAGTATCCAAGGTGATCTTCATTCCTTCTACATTCATGACTTCATCTTCAATGTTTATGGCTGGTGGAGAGGGAATATCCTCTTGTTTTGTTTCACCTACTTTCTCTGCTGCAACTGATGGTTCTCCAACATTTTTTGACATAACCTTGATAATTGCTTGCTTTGTTTCTGTATTAACTTCTTCATATCCACCTCCCATAATCTAAATTCTTCTCTTCTTGGTTCTCAAATGGGTGCTTAAGGGTTTCATGATCTGACTAAAGTGTGCTTCATCTTTTACAACAGAAAGCTTTCTTACAAGCTTTTCTCTAATAGATGTGTCTTCCTCTGATGCTCTCTTCTTCCTATTCACAAGTTTATTGTACAAATCATTAGGTATCTTACCCTAAATTGTATCAAACTTCTTATTAGACAAAATCATATGCTTTACCACTGCATTTTCCAGATTTAATCTCTCTGCATAATCAGAGAGTTCATAATACTTATTCATTCTTGTAAAGTCTCCATCCTGAATAATCTTCTCATTAAGCTTCTCAACTTTAGGTTTCCAAGTTTTCTTCTTAATAGAAGTGTCATCATCTTTGATTTCTACAATTTTCCTTGGAATTGGTTGCACTAAGGTTTTTTGTCTCTTACTCGGTCCAGTAGCACTCTCTTTTACTCTTTTGCTAGGTGTGGAGGAAGTGGATCTAGTGGATATCCTTGCTTCTTGATCCTTCTCAATTTCTTCCACTTTCACCTTAACTTGTGTTTCTTCTTGCTGTGTGGCAATTGATGATAAAGATGGAATAGACAAAACTTCTTTTTGTCCAATATCTTTGATTGCTGCTGGTGTTTTCTTTGCTATCAAGATTTCATGCTCAGTCATCCCTGTATCTTTTAGAATTTTCTTGATAGTACTCTCAAATCTTTTCTTTGACTGCTTCTCTTCAAGTAAGGTCTTTGTAGAGTTGAAGTTCTCCTCAAAAGTTCCAAATTTGTTACAATGAGTGTCCAACTTGCACTTAAGTAACCTACTCACATATCCTTTTGTCTCTTCCTTAGATATCTCATAGCCAAGAGGGTGTATGAACTCTGTTCTAGGTTCTACTACTTCAATGTAGGTAAAGTTAGTATCAACCATGAAACATATCTCATTTTTATACTTCTCTACAAGAGACTATGAGATCCTTGATCTGCTAGACACTATATCCTGAAATGTCTTGATTACCAATACTGCACTCTCATTCACTTTATCAATAACATGCCTTCTGTACACTAGGTTAATCCTTTCCATTGTAGTTTGGCCATCATTCCAGTCATTTCCAATGGTGTAAGGAAATCTTCTCAATAGGTGAAAAAACATATAGGTGATTAAGGATGAGAATCTAAACTGTGTATACTTAGTTTTCTTAATCTTTTCTAAATTCTCAAACAGTTGAGTTCTCAGAATCTCACACATATCAACTTGTACTTTGTCAACACACATCAGATAAGCTGCATGTATCATTCTAGCTACCATGTCATCCTCTCTTGAATTTGCACAAAACTTAGTGGTTAGGATCTTGCATAAGTATCTGACATCATCTTGTTGAATCTTACTAATCATAATTCCTCTACCATTATAGGATGAATTTGTGTTGTCTATGACTATTTTCCTTTTGTTCTTCTCATTTAAAGGAATGGCTCTAGTTTTAGATAGTCCAGTAACTTCATGAATCAAATCAGCTATGATATCTATCACTCTATCTTCTCACCAAAACTTCCCATTGTGAATACTACTTAAGATTATCTTAGTACATTCTTCATTGTCAAATTCATACTATAATGCATACTTAATGATTTCATTATCTTTCAAATGTTCAAATCCATCTTTCAATGTCATGTCCTGATTGTAGATCTTCTGATATTCCTTGGTGAAATCACTATCATTGATAGTCTCTAGTTTGCATCCAAGATAACTTCTAACATTTTCAAGATGTAAAACTCCATTTGGTATGGATGATAAAGCTAACCTAGGATCATCTTCTAATGGTTCTACTGGTTCCCTTTTCAACTTAGGTCTATTTTTATCTATGACATTGTGAATTAAACAAACATCCATGATTTCTTCTAATTCATTGAATGATTTAAAGATCTGTCAAGTAAAATACCTCAATTTCACAATTTTAGGGCTTGCGTAGATTCGACACAAAATTCTTCTCCAAATCCTTGCAAAATGCTTCCAATCACTACTCTTTGATCTCCTTAACACTTGAATTCACTTTGATGATCAAATAATATGGATCATGACCTTTTATTAATTCAATCTTACTTAGATCTGACATCACATTCAATTCTTTTGCCGCTTCTTTCCAAAAAGCTAATTCTGCTAACCTGCAAAACTTAAAACTTCTTGCGATCTTGCAAAACATAATATTTTTCTTTGCACTCTTAACCATAGCATTAGAACATCATATACTACCTTGCATTAATAGCACAAGACTCAGTTCATCATATATCTACTTCTACACTAATCTAAGTTCCTATTCTACTACAATTTTCATAAATTAAGTACTTTGAGATGGGTCAAGTAAAGATTCATTCTTACCTTTTAATGCTTCACCTTCTTGATTACTTTCAATATTGAATATGTCTCCTTGATCTATGCTTTTGATAAAATTCACTTCATCTGAATTACTACAACATCCTTTCTGACTGTTACTTGCATCTTATTTTCTTGTTGCATGATTTCTAGGATTAGGATTAGGATGAAAAAATCTATTGTTCATTCTGCAAAACCTTGTTGTATGTCTAATCTTGTTGCATATCTGAAAAAAAATCCATTTTTTCCATATCTTGGTCTAGGCTGATTGATTTGTGATCTACAATTTCTAGCTATGTGTCCAACCTTATTGCATCTATAACATATTAATCCATTTCTTCTATTCATTTCTTTAGTAGGTTTCTTATCTGCATTGTTAGTATTCATAAACATTCTACTACCATCATTATTCTCAATAAATTTAGGTTTCCTACATTCAATAGCTCTATGTCCAAAACCATGACAATTATAACAATAACCATTAAGAGCTTTGAATTGCTTACCTATGTAATCTCTCTTCATATGACCAATAGTATTACAAGAAAAACATCTACCTTTGAATTCTCTTTGCATACCTTTGGGTGATTCCTCTTTCTTAGGTGATTCTTCTTCTTTAGGTGTATCTTTAGATTTGTTAATCTCATCAGACTTCTTCTCATCTATGCTTTCAGATATTTTCAGATTTGGTTCCTTGCTTTTTTCATTTGCTTTAAAAGTGTTGAATCCAAGACCAGTCTTATCATAGAATGGTTTTTGATAAGATATTTGTTCATCAATCTTCTCACTAGTTGAATATAGTCTTTCAAGTTGTTGTTTGGATTGAGTCAATTCACCTTTCACAATTGTATTGTATTTCTCAAGTTCAGCATACTGCAAATTGACTTTCTCAAGTTTAGATGTTACTTTACCAAGTTTAGATTTTAGTCCTTCATTTTTAGTCTTTAGAATTTCATTCTTAGATTTCAAATTTGCTTCATTCTTACCATTTCCATCTATCAGACTAAGCTTCAAATTTTCTATCTTCAGTTCATGCTTAAGGATCTCATTTTCTTTTTCTAAATTGTCATCACAATCTTCAATAAAAACTTTGGATTCCTTTTCAGATCTCAGATCTTCCAACTTGTTTTTCAATTTCTCAATGAGGTTCTTTGCATCATCATATTTTCTTTTCAAAGTGTCTCTTTCAATAGTAAGCAAGTCAATCTTTTCAAGAGCTTCTTCAAGATTTTTCTGTAATTGATCCATATCCATAGAGATCTTACTCAAGCTGCTAGGCTTTCCTTGAATGATTATTTTTTGAGTAACTAAGCTTTGATACCAATTGTTAGAAATAGGGAATACTAAGAGGGGGGGTGAATCAATATTCTACAAACTTTTACTTTTGCCCAATTATGGATATAACAGATTATCTTAACACATGTATAACATAAGAAGCTAAACAACATGCATAGAAATAAAACTAAAGAACTCATAACACATTATTTGGTCTTGAGGAAACCCTGGCCAAGGGAAAACTCTAGTGGGGATGGTACCCAAAAAGATCCACTAATCAAAAGTATCCTGTTAAGGATGTTGACCCTGTTAGGAGTCTATTGCATGCATATAGTGTCTTAGTCCTGATTAAGGGACTATAGGCCTTGTTAGAAGCCTCAACCTTGTTAGGAGTTGGTAGTACAGAAAGTGATTACTAGATGATCCCACTGACCAAACAAGTAATGTACAATATACATTGATTACAAAAGAAGGTTAAGGTACATAACCTTATACTTCTTGCATCAATATGTTTTTATTTCTCTTTCACTATCGCTATTACATATGCATCATATATCTCGCTACATACCACTTCTTGATTACATTACATTTATACAAGTTATTAGGATTAATAACTTTCCAGTCGGCTATCAAATTAAAAATAATTTTATCCAAGGGTTAACATCTAGGATTTCATCCCTTTATATTTTTAAGTCATTATTTTGATAAACAAAATAATCCCTTAACTCTTTATCAATTCTATCTTCATATTCTATCTTGTCGGCTTGACACTGTCTTTAGTAAAACTATCATAACTTCTTCCATACATGCCGTAATGATTTTCACTCTGAGATGAGTCTTCAATAGTCATCATAGAGTCTATGTTCAAGTGAACAAACACTAAACTTACTCCAATAAACATTGGAAACAAAAACTATCTCCAGGTTCACTGGTAAAAACACTATCTCATACTTAGACAATTTTGCATTGCACTCTGACATACTAGCTCTCTGACCTATGTGATCTTCATGTAGATCATATGTTGCCATAATGAAAACATCTATGTAACCAACTTAGCCGAATTTTCAACAAGTTCTAGTTATAGCTATGTTTCTTTTTGATCTTGCCTCTGATCTCTACTCTTAGATTCACAACCTTACTCCATCATCATACTCACAAATACTTATCACTTTCATAAAAGAACTCTATACTTATACAAATTATGTTATCTAGTTGGCTTCACAAATACCATACCAAACATAATAATTAATTATGTAAATGATACGTATGGAGTCGGTGATCTTATATTACCAAAGTGTCACCAATATACTTGACGCAAAGGAGGATGGGGAAAGGGGCCAAAAGCTCACCTTGACTAGATCCACCTTGCAAAACAAGACGTGAAAGAAAATAAATACACTAGTGAGAGTTAATATAGATATTTTTCATGTATTAACTTCAAATTGATTCATACATGGTGGGCTATAAGGCCTTCCTAGTTTAGGAAAGATATTACAATCAAGTACAAAAGTCCTCAAACATGTGAGGATCTGCAAATAATCTCTAATCTTCTAGCTTTTATCTTCTCCTCGAACTACCTCCTAAACTACAACCAAACAACTACATTTATACAAGAGTCTACTGAACAAGTCAGCCTTTATATCCACCATCAATGGAAGGAACAAATAGATCTAGGTCCACATGCTCTCCAATGATAGATAGTAGCATCAAATCTATAACCAAAGTTAATTGTAAGAGTCAGCCTCAACGAAAAATCCAAAATAAACAACTCGGTAAACAAAGATAACTAAGCTCCAGAAAAGCATCACCGAGTGCCAGGGAATTATTGAGCGCTAGAGAGATAACTTACCAACATCTGTAAACAAAAGAAACTGAGCAACATTGAACCAACTTGGTCAAAGAAGGAATCGAGCAACAAATAAAACTTCAAACATCTTTTTTAGTGATGCAAGATTGCCAAGGACCCGAGATGCTCCTGCATAAAAAACTTGGGGTTATTTGAAAATGATTCTCTGAATCATGAAGGAGGTTCAACCCGAGCTGAATCCAACTCAGATTGTGAAATCCATGAACTATCTTTGATCTGTCTATTCTTCCACTTTACTAGATATTCCATATACTATTTTCCTCTTGTACTTCTATCGATTCTTTGTTCCAAAATCTTCTCAACTTCTTCTATCTGTTTCTTAGGATAATCATTTGGTACTATCATATCTTCATCAGGTTAATGGTAATCATATAAATTAACAATGTTTAATATAGGTGATATATCCATGTCATTAGGTAACTCAATCTCATATGCATTTCCACTGTCAAATCTTCTCCATATCCTACAAGGACCAAATTTCTTCATCTTCAGCTTCCCATATGTTCCAACAGGAATTCTTCCTTTCTTCAAATGAACCATTACTTCATCACCAACATCAAAAGTCTTATGTCTTCTAGATCTATCAGCTCTATCTTTGTATTTTTGATTACTTATTTCCAACTTATGTTTTATATCTTCATGCAATGTCTTCATGTACTCCATGCAATGTCTTCATGTACTCAAAAAATTTACTCCTTCAACACTTTTCTTTCTTTCATCAACAATATCCCTCAAATTTGATATACCTCTCGGTTGTATGCCATTTACAATCTCAAAAGGTGTTTTTCAAGTACTCCTATTCACTAAATTATTGTACATGAACTATGCTTGTGCTAACAGAAAATCCCAATTACTCAGTGTGTCTCCAACTAAACATCTCAAAAGATTACCTAAGCTTCTATTCACCACCTCTATCTGTCCATCGGTCTATGGGTGAAATGTAGAACTATATTTCAACTCGGTGCCAAACTTCCTCCAAAGGGTCTTCCAAAAGTATCCAACAAATTTACTATCTCGGTTAGAGATAAGACTCCTTGGTGATCCGCACAATATGATAATTTCCTTAAAGAAAAGATCTTCTATATGTACTACATCTAATGTCTCCTTACAACTATAAAATGTGCCATTTTAGAAAATCTATCCACAACAACAAATATAGAATCATTACCTCTTACTATCTTCGGTAAGCTAGAAAACAAAATCCATACTGATGTCAATCCAAGGTTTCTCAGGAATAGAAATCGGTGTATACAATCTAGTATTCTAACTTACTCCTTTTGCAACTTGACAAACTCCACAACTTTTCACAAATTTCTAAACATCTTTAAACAATTATGGCTAAAAGTATTTCTCCTTAAGAAAGTTCAATGTCTTATCAACACCAGTGTCTAGCCAAACCATTACTATGTTTCTCCTTTATCAAATTAGTTCTCATTGATCCTCTCAGTATACACAATTGATTGCCTTTAAACAACATACTTCCTTGAATGAAATATTCTTCCCATTTAGTACTCCGTTGATCTTGAATATGTGCTCAACACTTTCTCCATGACTCATAAAAATCAAGATCAAATTCATAAGAATATCTCATGTCATCAAAGCCAAGAACTTGAATTTTCATCTCGGTCATCAATGATCTTCTTCTACTCAATGCATCAATAACTCGGTTAGTGACTCCACTCTTATGATTTATCACAAATGTATAACTTTGGAAATACTCAACCCATTTCATATGTCTCTAATTCAACTTATTTTGACTACCCAAATACTGTAAAGCCTTATGATTAGTAAATAACACAAATTTACTCAGTATCAAATAATGTCTCCATTTATTCAGTGCTTGAATAATAACATACAATTCTTGATCATACACAAAATATTTCCTTTTTGCATCATTCAAATTTTAACTAAATAAAGCAAAAGGTTTACCTTCTTAACTCAACACAGCTCCTATTGCACTTCCACTTTCATCACATTCCACTTGAAATACCTTATTGAAATCAAGCAATGCCAAATTAGGCAATTCAACAACCTTTTTCTTCAGAGTCTCAAAACTTTTATCAGCTCCATGTGTCCACTTGAATTCTCTTTTATCTCCTCTGATAGTCTCAGTCGTAGCATTACAAATTGAACTAAAATTCCTAATGAAATTTTGGTAAAAACTTGCCAAATCATGAAATGATCTTACCTCACTAGCATTCTCAGGTGTAGGCCAATTCAAAATAGATTGAACCTTTTTAGGGTCCATCTTCAAACCATCATCTGAAATCACAAATCCAAAATACACAATCTCCTCTTTCACGAATGAACACTTTTTTCAAATTGATCAACAACATTTCTTCTTTCAACCTCTATAATAATTTTTTAACATGCAACAAATGTTCTTCTCTAGTCTTAATAAATATTAGAATATCATCAAGGTATACAATCACAAATTTACCTAAGAATTTCTTCAAAACCTTAGTCCCCATCCTCATAAAAGTACTCGGTGCATTAGTTAAACCAAAAGGCATAACCAACCACTCATACAAACCTTCTTTTGTCTTGAAAGAAGTCTTCTAGTCATCACCTTCTCTGATTTTGATCTAATGATATCCACTTTTCAAATCAATTTTGGTAAAATACTTTGCTCTAGTTAAACTATCCATTATGTCATCCATTCTTCGTATGGGAAACCTATATTTCACTATTATCTTGTTGATTTCTCTGGAATCGGTACACATTCACCATTATCCATTCTTCTTAGGTGCCAATATAATAGGTACTACATAAGGACTTAAAATTTCTTTGATCAAACCTTTCTACAATAATTCTTGAATCTGTCGGTTCAATTCCTGATTCTCGGTAGGTGTCAACCGATGTGGTGCCTTGTTCGGTAAACTAGCTCCAGGGATTAGATCCATGAAATGATCAATGCTTATCTTTGGTGTAAAACCATTAGGTACATTATTAGAAATGATCTCATTGTACTCAGTGAGAAACTTATCAATCTCCTTAGGGATACTATCTTTTATT
The DNA here is from genome assembly GCA_027943335.1 of Chamaecyparis obtusa. Taxonomy (NCBI): domain Eukaryota; kingdom Viridiplantae; phylum Streptophyta; class Pinopsida; order Cupressales; family Cupressaceae; genus Chamaecyparis; species Chamaecyparis obtusa. The sequence goes on along the minus strand of BSBK01000210.1, from coordinate 1,449,766 downwards.
TTCTTACTTGGTTTGTTAGGAATCACAACAAAACATACATCATTCTTCTTTAAATCCTTAAAAAACTTTCTTCCTTCCATCAAGAAAACTTTCATAGATGTAAAAATGCTACTAACGGGTTCTTCAATCAAAGGTAACAATATTTGTCTTCTCCCATCAGCCCAAATAGTATATTTATGCAATCTCCTATCATATATAGCATGTCTATCATATTGCCAAGGTCTACCCAACAAAATATGACAAAATCCATAGGCATGATATCACAAAACACTTTCTCATAGTACTTTCCAATTTTCAAATTCACATAAAATTGTTCACTTACCAAGAGTGTATGCTCATCTTTGATCCATGAAATTTGATAGTGCTTCAGATGTTCTAACCTTTTCAACTACAACTTTGTAACCATTTCCTCAAATGCCAAGTTCTCCGAGCTTCCACTGTCAATGATTACCTTCCAAACTTCATCATAAACTCTACATCTGGTCTTGAAAAAACTTTTCCTTATAGGATCTTCCTTATTACTTTCACTCCAAAGTACTCTCCTTACCATTAAGTTATTTTCCTTCTTAGGTTCATTCAGTGACTCTTCTTGCACCGAAGCATTCCTATTGCTACCAACCTTCTTACATGCATGTGTACACTCAAATTATGTATGTCCTTCTTCTCCACAATTGTAACAAGTTCCTCAAAAACCACATCTTTTATAACCACCTCGGTAGTTACTACTTTTACCTTGAGATGAATTTTCACCTTTCCACTCGGTCTTGCCTTTATCTATATTTGTCTTTTTAGGTTCATATCTACTATTTTCACCATACGATCTACCTCTTCCTCTAGGGAATCTACCACCTCTACCTCTTTGTCTTTTCTCATGTCTCTTGTTCAATTTCTCCTCAAATTTCAATGCAAATTGATAAGCCTCTTCAATGCTCTCCAATTTGACCAAAGTGATTTCTTCTTGGATGGAGACTCTCAATCCATTCAAGTATTTAGCAATTCTTTCCACATCATCTTCATCATGTCTAGATCTGATATCTAATCTATAGAATTCCTCAGTATATTCCTTTAAAAGAGTTATCTTTCTACCTAAAAATTTGCATTCTCCTAACTAGGTTAATCAAATAATCACAAGGTAAGAATTTTCCTTTCAATTTATTCACCATATTATTCCATCCCTTAATTTTGTTTTTGCCTTTCCTCTTTCTATCCAGCTACAAATGTTCCCGCCATAAGGATGCATGACTTTTCAACTTTGTGCTTGCAATTTTCACCTTCTTTTCCCAAGGTACATTTTCATACTCAAAGTAATTCTCTATCTCGGTGATCCAGCCCATCAATTCATCCCAATCCAATTTCCCACTATACTCAGGAGGATTAAAGAGTGGCATAGACTTTAGATTTGTGGAAGCCTTCAACAATATTTCCTCACCTTGATCCATCACTGGTGCAAGTTCTACATCACCTTGTTATTCCTCAACTTCATCATCACCAACATCTTCAAGATGTCTTCCTCTCCTTTGGGTTGTTTCAACAACTTCTAATCTAGCACCAAGTTGTCTCAACATGTCTACCAATCCTGGATCTACATCTCACCTACCACAAATAATCTTGAAAACCCTCTTCAATTGTAGGTCAGATCGCAATCTGCTACCCCATAAAAAATCAACTAGGGTTTGACAAGAAGGAACCCTCAAACCTAGATTCCCAAACCTAGATCCAGATCTCACCTTGCTCTGATACCACTTGATGTAAAGGAGGATGGGGAAAGGGGCCAAAATCTCACCCTAACTAGATCCACCTTGCAGAACAACATGCGAAAGAAAATAAATACACCAGTGAGAGAGAGAATGCAGATATATTTCATATATGAACTTCAAATTGATTCATACATCCCAGGTTGTAAGGCCTTCTTGAATTAGGCCAAATATTACAATCAAGTACAAAATTCCTCAAACATGCGAGGATCTACAAATAATCTCTAATCTTCTAGCTTATATCTTCTCCTTGAAATTCTTCCTAAACTACAACTGAACAACTACATTTATACAAGAGGCTACCAAACAAGTCAGCCTTCAGATCCACCATCAATAGAAGGAATGACCAGATTTAGGTCCACATGCTTCCCAATGATAGATACCAGCATTCAATCCATAACCAAAATTAATTGCAAGAGTCAGCCTCAACAGAAATCCAAAATAAAAAACTTGGTAAATAAAGATAACTGAATGCCAGACAAGCATCACCGAGCACTAGGGAATTACCGAGTGCTAGAGAGATAATCGATCAACATTGGTAAACAAAGGAAACTGAGAAACACCGAACCAGCTCAGTCAAAGAAGGAACCGAGCAAAAAAGAAAACTTTAAACATCTTTTTTTGGTGATACATGATTTCCAAGGACCCAATATGCTCTTGCATCAATACTTCATTCATTTGACTTAGCACGCTACCATATTCGCTAACCTTTCCTTAATCTTCACAACTTCTCATATGCCATGTTATACTGAATATCTAACTTCGCATACCTTTAGATCACTGAATCGAATTGATTTGATATCCAAAAACCATGTGCTCTTAACCGAAGCATATATATATCCCAAAATACCTTCTGCTAACTTTACAGGCCATAATACCTCATACATTTCTATTGCTAACCAAAATTGTAACACTGTACCCTGTTAGCCTGATTTTGGACTTAGTCATTTTCATGACTTGGACTCCAATACTAAACCTCTCATCACATAGATCACTCCAGAATAAGTGTTGCCATGAATGACAACCCTTAAGTGATCCCTAGTGCTACAAAACATCACCTTCCAACAATCTCTCCCTTTGGCATTGATGGCAACACTTAGAAAAATGACTAAGTGTCAAAATACAAGTCTCTTTTTTCTTCTTTTTTTCTTTTCTACTTTTTTTTGTTTTATACATCTTTTTCTTCTTCTTACTATTTTTCTTCTCTCCCTCTCTTTTACTTTTTCACTACATACTGCTCTCCAAATTTTTCTTTCTATTCCTCTCCCTTTGACATCAATGGAAAAGGTTTATTCAAAATTTCAAAAATTTAAGCACAAAAAGATTTAGTGCTTACTCACTAGTTTTAAGACATCTTGGAAGGAGTTTTCCAAGGTCTTTACTTCCTCAGCCCATGACTTTATTAGTAGCTCACTAACATGGATTAATCCATTTGGTGCATATGATGTGGTCTCCACTACCTTAAGCACAGTAGATGTAGACAAATTCATTGATCTTTCAACCTTTTCCATCTCGAAAAGATGAGTCTCAAGCATTGAAAGCTTAGCGGTGAATAGGCTTCTTAACAAGACAAATCTATTTGCAACTCTCCCTTTCTCTATTTCCATTACACTAATCTTGTCTAATAGCTTGGATGTCTCTCTATCCATTTCACCCACAATTTGTGAAGATGATTCACAACTCATGTCCATCAGATTGTCAAGAGTATCCCTATCCTTGGCTATAATCTCCTCAATGTTATTTACATGCTTGCAAGGACTTATACAGTAGCTGTAAATTTTCTTTCCTTGTCCTACACAACTCTTGGCTTTAAGAGTAGTAGCCTTGAGAATGTCTAAGTCCCATGAAATTGACTGATAGACTTCTTTCAACTTCTTCTCCAAAATTTTTTTCTTTGCCTTATCTTCTGCAGTCTTTAGTAATGAGTCAAAGTGACTATCAAAGCTATCTAATACCATACCAAGGTTCCTAGCTTCATTCTTTTCTTGAAAGATAATCAGTGAGGGAAGTAGCTTGTTTACTATTTAAATAGCCCTAGCCATTACCTTTATTATTTTGTCCCCTTTCTGTACTAACCTTTCTTTAGCCTTGGTGAAGGCCATGACGGATAGCCTCATAAGATCATCCTCATCCATACTATCTACATCAAAACTTGTTGGTTTGGCCATACTTGCCAACAATAAAGAGGTGTCCATTTTGACCTTAGTAACTTTTTCTATTCTGGTCTCTTCTTCCTTCTTTTCTTCCTATTGTGTTTCCTTCTCCTGTACTTCTTCCTCTTTTTTCTCCTCTATTTTCTCTTCCTCTGACTATTCTTGTTCTCCAAATTTCATCGCACTATCCAAGTTATCCATAAATGGATCATTTACATCATGAAAAGTGTCAAGGGTCATAGGAACACCAAAGACAAAGAAATCTAGTTGCATGTTGTCTTGTACACTTTCATCCACTACTTTGGAACTTTCTCCCAATCCCAAAGATGTAGGCTTGGCAACCTTGGGAGGTGATGTTTTCTTTTGCATATGACTCATTAGGATCTGATCTAATTCATTTTGAGTGTCCTCAATCACCTCATCATATTTTCTACCCATTATTTTTACTAGTCTGGCCTTTGTCCTCAGCAAGTGTTTCAATGCATTTATAATCCTCTCCCTTGTATTGAGAAAATAGGTAACATGTCCTCAATAGTTTTATTCCTTATGTTTTTGACATAAGGTAGAGGCCAAGAGGGGCCAATCAATGGCATGCCCTAATGATCCAAGCCTACTCAACACATGTGAAAGAAAATAACAACAACAATGAGAGAGAGAATGCAGGATCTTTCATATATTTTCATCAAATAAAATGATACATTTCAGGCTGTAAGGCCTTCCCAGTTAGGGATAGATATCACAATGATTTAAAAAATTCCTCAAACATGTGAGGATCTATCATAATCTCTAATCTTACTATCTTCTATCTTCTATCCAAAAACTACCTCTTAAACTACCACAAAATAACTACATTTATACAAGATTCTACCGAACTGAGTCGACCTTCAGATCCACAATCAATGGAAGGAATGGTTAGATCTAGGACCAAATGCTTCCCAATGATGGATTCCAACATTAAATCTATGACCCATAATAAATGCACAAGTTGGCTCAATAAGAACTCAAAAGAAACTACTCGGTAAGCAAGGATGACCTAGCAATAGACAAGCATTGGAGAGCGCCAGTAAAATAACCGACCACCTAGGAGATAAATAACTACACTTGGTAACCAAAGGAAACTGACCAACTATCGACAAACTTGACCAAAGTAGGAATCGAGCAACACAGACAAACTCAGAAATTTTTTTGGTGACACAGGATTGCCAAGGACCCAAGATGCTCCTGCATCAGACACCTAGGGTTATTTTGAAATGATTCTATGAATCATTTGGTAGGCATGATATGAGCTGCATCCAAATTAGACTATGCAATCCATGAACTATCTTCCATTGGTCTATTCTTCTATTTTACTAGATATTCCATATACTATTTTCCTCTTGTACTTTTGCCAACTCTTTCCTTCAAAATCTGTTCAATTTCTTCATTCTACTTCTTAGGATATTCTATCCGTACTATCACTTCTTCATTAGGTTCATGATATTCATATAAATTAGCAATGTTTAAAATAGGTGATATGTCCATGTCATCAGGTAACTCAATCTCATATGTATTTCCACTGTCAAATTTCTTCAAAATCTTGCAAGGTCCAAACTTCTTCTTCTTTAGCTTCCCATATGTTCCAATAGGAAATCGACCTTTCTTCAAATAAACCATCACTTCATCACCAACATCAAAAGTTTTATGTCTCCTTGATCTATCAACTCTCTCTTTGTATTTCTGATTACTGCCTTCCAGCTTTAGCTTCACATCTTCATGCAATGTCTTCATGTACTCAACAAACTTTACTCCAACACTTCTCTTAATTTCATCAAAAATGTCTCTCAAATCAGATATACCTCTTGGTTGTGTTCCATTCACAATCTCAAATGGTGTCTTTCCAGTACTCCTATTCATTGAGTTATTGTATGCAAACTCTACTTGTGCCAACACAGAATCCTAATTACCTGGTGTGTCTCCAACTAAACATCTCAAAAGATTTCCCAAACTTCTATTCACAACTTTGGTCTGTCCATTAGTTTGTGGGTGAAATGTAGAACTATATTTCAACTCAGTGCCAAATTTCTTCCAAAGGGTTTTCTGAAAGTATCCAACAAATTTATTGTCTTGGTCAGAGATAATACTCCTCAATAATCCATACAATTTGATAATTTCCTTAAAGAAAAGATCTACTACATGTACTGCATCTGATGTCTTTGTACATGGTATAAAATGTGCCATCTTAGAAAATATATCCACAACAACAAATATGGAATCATTACCTCTTACTGTCTTCAGTAAGCCAAGAACAAAGTCCATACTGATGTCAATCCAAGGTTTCTCAGGTACAACAATTGGTACATATAGTCTAGTATTTTGAATTACTCCCTTTGCAACTTGACAAATTCCACAACTTTTCACAAATTTCTGAACATCTTTATACAACTGCAACCAATAGTACTTCTCCTTAAGCAAATTCCATGTTTTATCAATGCCAAAATGTCTAGCCAAACCACTACTATGCTTCTCCTTTATCAAATTTGTTCTCATTATTCCTCTCGGTATACACAACTGAATACCTTTAAACAACATACCTTCCTAAATAAAATATTCATCCCTCTTAGTCTCTTGTTGAACTTGAATAGGTGCTCTGCACTTTCTCCATGGCTCAGAAAAATCAGGGTCAAACTCATAAGAATCTCTCATCTCATCAAAGCCAAGAACTTTAATTTTCATCTTGGTCATCAAAGATCTTCTACTCAATGCATCAGCAACTCAGTTAGTGACTCCACTCTTATGCTTTATCACAAATGTGTAACTCTACAAATACTCAACCCATTTCACATGTCTTTGATTCAACTTATTTTGGCTACCCAAATATTGTAAAGCCTTATGATCAATATACAACACAAATTCACTCGACATCAAATAATGTCTCCATTTCTTCAGTGCTTGAATAATAGAATAGAATTCTTGATCATACACATAATATTTCCTTCTAGCATCATTCAACTTTTCACTAAAGAAAGCAATAGGTTTACCTTCTTGACTTAACACAGCTCCAATTTCACTTCCACTTGCATCACATTCTACTTGAAATACCTTACTGAAATCAAGTAATGCCAAAATAGGTAATTTAGCAACCTTCTATTTCAGAGCCACAAAACTTTTGTTAGCTCCATGTGTCCACTTGAATTCCCTTTTGTCTCCTCTCATAATCTCAGTCATAGCATTACAAATTGAACTAAAATTCCTTATGAACTTTCAGTAAAAACTTGCCAAACCATGAAATGATCTTACCTCCCTAGCATTCATAGGTGTAGGCCAATTCAAAATAGCTTCAACCTTTTTAGGATCCATCTTCAAACCATCAACTGGAATAAAAAATCCCAAATACACAATATCCTCTTTCATGAATTAACACTTTTTCAGATTTATGAGAAACTTTTCCTCTTTCAATCTCTGCAAAACTTGTCTAACATGCACCAAATGTTCTTCTCTAGTCTTACTGAATATCAGAATGTCATCAAGATATACAATCACAAACTTACCCAAGAATTTCTTCAAAACTTCATTAATCAGCCTCATAAAAGTACTCGTTGCATTAGTTAAACCAAAAGGCATAACCAACCACTCATACAAAACTTCTCTTGTCTTGAAAGTAGTCTTCCATTCATCACCTTCTCTGATTCTAATTTGATGATACCCACTTTTCAAATCAATTTTGGTGAAATAATTTGCTCCAATCAAACTGTCCATTATGTCATCCATTCTCAATATAGGAAACCTATACTTCGCTATTATCTTATTGATTGCTTTGGAATCAGTACACATTCTCCACTCTCCATTCTTCTTCAATTGCAATGCAATAGGTAGTGCATAAGGACTCAAACTTTCTCTAATCAAACCTTTCTCCAACAGCTCTTGAATCTATCGGTTCAATTCTTGATGCTCAGTAGGTGTCAACTGATGAGGTGCCTTATTCGGCAAACTAGCTCCAAGGATTAGATCCATACAATGATCAATGCTTCTTTTCAGTGGAAAACCATTAGGTACATTATCAAAAATGATATCACTATACCTAGTGAGTAACTTATCAATCTCCTCAGGGACATTATCCTATGGTTTCTTACTTGAGGTTTGTTAGGGATCACAACAAAACATACATCTTTCTTCTTCAAAGAGTTAAAAAACTTTCTTCCCTCCATCAAACAAACTTTCACAGATGTGCAAACATTACTAACAGGTTCTTCCATCAAAGGTAACAAGATTTGTTTCTTTCCATCAACCACAATAGTATACTTATGTAATCTCCCATCATATATAGCATGTCTATCATATTGCCAAGGTCTACCCAACAAAATATTACAACAATCCATAGGAATGATATCACTTAACACCTTATCATAGTACTTTCCAATCTTCAAATTCACATAACATTGTTCACTTACTAGAAGTGTATTCTCATCTTTGATCCATGAAATCTGATAGAGCTTCGAATGTTCCAACCTTTCCAACTGCAATTTTGTTTCCATCTCTTTAGATGCTAGATTCTGTGAGCTACAACTGTCAATGATTACCTTCCAAACTTTATCAAAAACTCTACATCTGGTCTTGAACAAACTTGTCCTTACTGGATCTTCCTTCTTGCTTTCATTCCACAGTGCTCTCCTTACCATCAAGTTATTTTCTTTCTCACATTCATTCGGTGACTCTTCTTGTACCAAAGAATTTTTACTACTACCAGCCTTCTTACTTGCATGTGTAAACTCAAAAGATATATGACCTTCTTTTCCACAATTGTAACAAGTTCCTCAGAAACTTCCTCTGCTATAACCACCTCAGTAGTTACTACCTCTACCTCTAGATGAACTTTCACCTTTCCACTCAGTCTTTCCTTTGTCCAGATTTGTCTTTTCAGGTCTAGATCTACAATTTTCACCATTAGATCTACCTCTTCCTCTAGGGAATCTACCACCTCGACCTATTTTTCTTTGCTCATGTGTTTTGTTCAATTTCTCCTTGGCCTTCAATGCAAATTGATAAGCTTCTTCAATGTTCTCTAACTTTACCATACTAGTTTCCTCTTGGATGGAAACTCTCAAACCATTTAGGTATCTACCAATTCTTTCCACATCATCTTTATCATGTCCAGATTAGATATCTAATCTTTAGAATTCCTTAGTATATTCCTTTACCGAGCTATCTTTTTGCCTAAAACTTTTCATTCGCCAAACTATGTTAATATGATAATCACAAGGTAATAACTTTCCTTTCAATTTATTCACCATTTTATTCCATACCTTGATTTTTCCTTTGCCTTTCCTCTTCCTATCTAGCTGCATGTGTTCCCACCATAAGGATGCATGGCTTTTCAACTTCATGCTTGCAATCTTCACCTTCTTGTCTTTAGGAATGTTTTCATACTCAAAATACTTTTCCATCTCGGTGATCCAGTCCACCAATTCATTAGAATCTAGCTTTCCACCATACTCATGAGGATTGAAATGTGGTGTAGACTTCAGACTTGTCAAAGCATTCAAAAATATTTCTTCACCTTGATCCATAATAGGTGCAGGTTCTACATTCACCTATTCTTCCTCAACTTCATCATCTCTAACATCTTCAAGATGTCTGCCTCTTCTCTAGGCTATTTCAATAGCTTATAGTCTAGCAGCAATTTTCCTTAGCATATCTTCCAATCTTGGATCTATATCTCACCTCCCATGAACCATCTTGATAACCCTCTGCAATTGTAGGTCAGATCGCAATCTGCTACCCCACAACAATCAACTAGGGCTTCAAGAGGAACCTACAAACCTAGATCCGCAGACCTAGATCAAGATCTCACCTCACTCTGATACCACCTGATGCAAGGCAAAGGCCAAGAGGGGCCAAACAATGGCACACCCTAATGATCCAAGCCTACTCAACACATGCAGAAGAAAATAATAACAACAATGAGAGAGAGAATGCAGGATCTTTCATATATTTTCATCAAATAGAATGATACATGCCAAGCTATAAGGCCTTCGTGGTTAGGGCTAGATATCAAAATGATTTACAAAAGTCCTCAAACATGTGAGGATCTGTCAGAATCTCTAATCTTACTATCTTCTATCTTTTATCCAAAAATTGCCTCCTAAACTACCACCAAACAACTACATTTATAAAAGAGTCTACCAAATTGAGTCGGCCTTCAGATCCATAATCAACAAAAGGAATAGTCAGATATGGGACCACATGCTTCCCAATGATGGATTCCAACATTAAATATGTGACCCATAATATATGCACAAGTCAGCTTAACAGGAACTCAAAAGAAACTACTCGGTAAGGAAGGATGACCGAGCAACAGATAAGCATTGCCGAGTGCCAGTGAAATAATAGACCACCTAAGAGATAACTGACCACACTTGGTAACCAAAGTAAACTAAGAAACTTGGCCAAAGTAGGAACCAAGGAACAGAAACAAACTCCAAAATGTTTTTGGTGACACGGGATTGCCAAGGACCTGAGATGCTCCTGCATCAGTTTTCATCTTCTGATTGTGCCAACTGCTTCCTAACTTCAAGTTTGTAGTATAGTTCTTTAGGGATACTCCCTTCAATTTCTAACTAATTCTTTTCAAAATCCAAGAGATACTCAATGATACTATCTTCAATGAGTGACTTAGTCTTAGAATTATACCACTCATAGTACATGTCCAATGTTTTCAGGTTTCCATCTTTAATCACCCCTTTTTGTAATGATTTAAGGTCTGGCTTCAAAAAAGTTTGTGGATCCTATTGAGCTACTTTCTCTTCTTCTTTCTCAACTACCTTTTCCTCTTTCTTCTTCCTCTTCACTTCTACCTCTTTCTCCTTAGGACTGCCCTGCTTACTAGATCTTCTAGATCTTCTGGGAATGGTTGTAGACACAACTTCTTGTACTATCTACTCTTGTGAAGCTAATAAGTCAACAATATCAACAGTAGGAGTTACTATCTTTTATGCTTTTGAAGGAACATAAGTATCAATGGCCATGCTCAAAGATGATTCCATCTTATTTCTCATGTCTATCAACTTCTCTTTAGTGATTCCTACTTTAGCAGTGATATCCTCGACAATTTTACTGATTTTCCTTTTCCTTGTTACTTTTTCTTGCTCTTCTTTAACTTTTTCATGTCTCTTTGTATGTTCACCATCTTTCTTGGGTAGGGTTTATTCCTACTACCAGTACATGCTCTACCTACATGGTTAGAACCTCAAAACTTACTTCATATCCCATGGGGTAAGACCATTTCATTCTTGGTTCCACAACCTCAAAACAAACACAATGAGTTTCAACCATGAAATAGATAGTGTCCTCATACTTCTCAATAATGTTCTTAGGTATTCTAAACCTTTCCTTCATTTGCCTTTGTAAGATTTATGTCATGGAAAATAGCTCACCATCAACCCAATTCTTATCTTGCCTTCTGTAACTCTCTAAAATCTGAATCCCAGTAGGTACATCTACTTTCCATGCCCTAGGGTGCATGCCAGGAAACTTGTGAATGATGTGGATGTACATATGGACTAACAAGGACCCAAACCTAAATGTTTTAGTCCTATCTTTCTTTATCACTTTTCCAATTTCAAGGAACTACTGTGCAAGTACTTTGCAAAGGTTATATTTCTTGTTTTCCTTCACCATTCTGTATGTCATCATAACAACTATAGTTGATAAAAAGCTTGTTCTACTACTACAAAAAAACTTGTAACCCAGCAACATTGCTACTAGCCTAACATTTTGTTGAAAGATGTCATTGACTGTCATCACCCTCTTATCTTATAGAATGGGTTAGGGTTTCTGCTTGTTTCCTCAAATTAATTTCTAATATAGGTTGGGTTACTTTGCTATCAAGGCTTGTAGTATCTTGAATCATCTATGTAAAAATATTTACTAGCTATCCTCCAATCTAAACAAATTGATCATGGACTCTGCTAAGGATGATCTTAAACCATTCAACTTTCGTGAATTTTATGAGTAGGGTTAGCTTAATGATAGATTGATCTTGTAGGTGTTTTAATTCTTCTACCATGGATCCATCTGCTTCTATCATACTATCCAATTCATTGTAAATGATTACATCTCCAATGATTTCATAATTGGAGTGTATGTATGCCCTAATATCTTCTATGCATAATACGCCTACGGGGGTTTGTGAAAATGCTCCTTCTAGATCATCCTTATAAGACTTGAATGGATGTCTATTAAATTTATACCTAGTCTATCCATGAGATCATAAACCACTGGTGCATCCATAACTTCTCCATGAGTATAGGTCTAAATATCTTAAGCATGCTTGAATTTGACACTTTGCTTCACCTGATCATAAAATCTCTTTGCTAGATGATTGCAATACTTCACAACTCTACTCTCTATAGTCATTGATAATCAAACGGTGTAGAAATGATATATTCCAAACCTTTTTATCCTTCACAAGTTGAGTGAGTGTATTAAACATAATTATCTCAACTTCACATCCTGTCCAGTCAACATAAAACTCACAAACTCATAGAATGAATCTCCAAGTGTTGCGCTCTCATCCACAGACTCTAACATTTCTGCACACACCATACCTAAGCTCACATGAGATTACTCCACATATACAGGGGCTAGATATATTCTATTCTCTGCATCCAATGCTCCCCTTAAGGCCATTATACCTTCTCGATCGATGCCTCAAAGAAATCATCATGTGAAGACACAATATCATCTTGTCTCTCCTTGAATTGATGCCTTGTTTAGGACTTTCACCTTCCATATCTTGTCATCGTCCTTACTCTCTAATTTCTTGAAATGATCCTCAAAGTCATTCATGTACTCATTAAGACTCTTACCACTTTCACCAACATTCTTTCTTATAACCACAGGAGGTGGTCCTCTTGGTTCACTTGATCTTCTTGGTCCTCTTCTATTTTCCTCTCCATTGTATCTACAAAACTTTGCAATGTTTCCAAGGTTGTTGCATTTGTAACATGTAGGAGGTCTCCTTCTATCTTGATTTACTTGCAGTTTACAATACCTTGCGGTGTGTCCAAAGTTGTTGCATTTTTGACATATGATCTTTGTTGCTAATTCTTCTCTAACATAATCTTGTTTGTACCTAGATTGATATGGGTTTCTGCAATCTAATTTCTTGTGTCCATACTCATATCAGTTAAAAGAGTAGTTGATAAAGGGTTTAGAGTTACCTTTAATTTTTCAATTTCTTTTCATATGTCCAACTTTGTTGCATCCAAAGCATCTACCTCTAAAAGGTTTGATCTTTTCTTTAGGCTCTTCATGAGTAGGTCTTTCTTCATTCTTTGCTCCAATTTCTTCTTCATTGGTTTTAGAACTTTCTGCTTCATTGAATTAAACTCCAGTCATGTCTCCTTTAGGTTTCTATCTTGCTCTTTGCTCATCAATTTTGTCACTACTCATGTGCAACTTCTCAATGTATAATTTGGCTTGATTGAGTTCACCTTTAATGATCTAATTATATTTCTCCAGTTCTTGATATTTTTCTTTGTAAAGGTCAAGTTCAATCTTCATTTGTCCTATCTTCTCATTTGCTTCTTTCAGTGACTCTTGAACTTTGTTCGTTGCATCTTTTTCATGTTGAATCTCTTTTATCATCAAAAGATTAATTTCCTCTTTTTATTGCTCTAGCCTTTTCATTTAATCTGATGTATCATTGTCTGAATCTTCTTGGATATGTCAATATGATTTAGAACAACAAAGAGGGGGGGTGAATCAGTTGTTCTCGGATCCTGATGTATAAAATAATCTCATAAACTTATCCTTAAATCAAATCCAAAACCAAAACAAACTCGGTCATCACTGATTCAATAATATAAACATCTAACAATGCAGTGCACTACCTAGCTGTAACTTAACTTGTAAAACATAGCAATGTTCAGATCTAAACATTCAAACAAGTATAAACACTAGGATTTATAGTGGAAACCCAATTTGGGAAAAACCACTTTTTAACATGCTACTATTATTTTCACTCTTCTGAAGTGAGCTCAATAAAAAGCCAACCCTGTCAAAGGTTACAATACACACTGTCAAATGTGACCCGGTTAAAGGATTTCAATCACTCTGTTAAAAGTGAGCCTAGTCATAGGACTTACATACACTCCATTGGAATGAAACCTTGTTCAAAGGATTTAACATATGACTATTAGGTCAACCTCTGTTAAAAGGATTTTGATTGTTACAATGGTTAGAAAGTAGCAGCAGTATTATCTAAAAAATATACAACTCACTTTGCAAATATCAGATCTGATTCCATACACTAATGCTGGTTTACTGACTTTGAAACTTTGCCATTTCCATCTCTGATCTACTTGGAACTTTTCTTCAAGAAATCACCACCATTCTCCTTCAATCTTTTCTGCTTATTCAGTCAATAAAACTTTTCTCTTCCAGTATTCTCTATTTACCATGTGCATACATATCACAATGTTTAGGTTCCCTTATATTTTCCTCAATTAGGTTAACTCATCTTTTTCCACTCAATCTCATTCATAGATCTTAGGGTTAGGTCAGATTCATTGAATCTACCCGCTTTATGTTCTTCAGCTCCTTTTCTAGAATCATCTCAAATCTCTTAAAGATTTACAATAAAATATTTTACAATGCATTTAATGCTTCCAAAAAATCAATAAATAAAGTCAACACATTTTACATAATCCAAGAATTCAACAATGTCGGCTCCAAAATTAAATTCTCTTCAAATATAAAATTGTTGATGCTCAGTCAATACTGTGATTGTTCACTCAGTCTTCATGTAGAACACTTGGTCAATACTTAAAAATGTTTCCTCTACTTGCACTGTCTTTCTCGACAATTTACTGATGCTCGGTTGACACTATAATTTTGCTCGGCATATACTAACTCAGTCGACACTAACATCACTCGGCTTAAACATGATTTTTCCATTCTTTGCTCGGTTAAGCCTACCAGTTTAGTCTTCAGTCTTACTAAGATAAACAATACATTATCTCATCATAGTGCAACATAGTCAAGTACACTTTGTAGTATCAAGATAACTCAACCTTCCCTAGGTGCTATTGTTACCAACCTTGCTTAGCCCCTTAGCAACACTCAAATAGATATAGTACTTTCTTAAGTAGCAACAGTCTTACCAATTAAGGTTTGACATCAATGACAATACACCAATTGTTCCAATTTAGTTTCCAATAGGATCTTGTCCATAAGATCTTTTTTCTGATTACTTGAAGCTTCCAATTGTTCCTTTAGTTTCCTGATGAAACCTTCTACTCTTCTCAATTTGAATTTCAATGTACCATTATTTGCCTCCTCTTTATCCAAATATTCAATTATTGCTTCAAAGTTCTCTTGCAAACTTTTTGAATCCATTTTGATTTCCCTTAAGCTATTAGGCTTTCTCTGTAAGGGCTAATAGCTTTGATACCAATTGTTAGGATTAGGTAATACTAAGAGGGGGGGGGGGGGGAGGGGGTGAATTAGTTTTACTGAACTTTGATTTAAACTTTAAACAATTATAAATAAACCATAACACTATTGAAATGAAAAGAACAATAAAACATAACACATAACTCATGACACCATGATTTGTTCTCAAGGAAACCCTGACCAAGGGGAAACCCTGGTGGGGATGGTACCCACAACTATGCACTAAAATATTGTATCCCTATTAGGAGATCTAGCCCTGTAAGGAGTAGATTATTACATAGTATATTTCCTTGCTAGAGGATTATAAAACCTTGTTAGGGGTATACAAAAGACCTGGTTAAAGGTGTTGAGAAAACTGCTCTTACAATAAAAAATTGTTACAAAGAGTTTTGAAAAATGTGAACAATACAAGAACTTATCTCACTTAGATAGTTCTAGTTATAGCTCTATTTATTTCTGATGTCTCATCTGATCTCTTGTCTTAGATTGGAAACCTTACTCCATCACCATACTCTTAAATACTTATCATGTTCAGAAAAACACTCTATACTTATACAAAATATGCCATCTAGTTAGATTCACAAATACCATACCAAACATAATAATTAATTATGTAAATGATAAGTATGGAGTCGATGATCTTATATTACCAAATTTTTAGAATACACTTCATTCATTTAACTTAGAACATTACCATATCCACTAACCTTGCCTTAATCTTTGTAACTGCTCATATGCCCTGTTATACTAAATCTTTGACTTTTCTTACCTTCAGATCACTGAATCTAATTGGTCTGATCACTAAAACCCATGCACTCTTAACTAAAGAATATTCATCCTAAAATACCTTATGCTAACTTTGTAGGCCATAATACCTCATACATTTCCATCGCTAACCAAAACTATAACATTGTACCCTGTTAGCCTGATTCTAGACTTAGTCATTTTCATGACTGTGATTCCAGTACTAAACCTCTCATCATGCGATCACTCCAACATAAGTTTTTCCATGAATGAAAAACCTTAAGTGATCCCTAGTGCTCCACAACATCACCTGCAAACACTTACATGTTCGCGCCACTTTTTGTGTTTGTTTGGCCAACATGTATATACTGCTTCATCCTTTGTGTTCAACTCAAGTTTTTTTGGTCCTTGTAATGGTGTAAAATGATCATGGGTGTCTTTGGTTTGACATTTATTTTTGAGTTAATTTAAACCAAATACTTCGACTTAGCTGAAAAATGTGCAAGTCTACAGTAGTATGTTGCTTTTTATTGCAATTATAATTAGTATGAATCAAACAAAATAATGACAATGCAATATTTGTGACAATGCAATATTTGTCGATATAGCATTGATAACTTCGGTCAATGTGCCTATGTGTGAATGTGGTGTTGGACCATGCATGTTGAAGACATCACACATACACAACAAGTAATCATGGACATCAATTTTGGGGTTTCCCAAATAGGAAAAATGTCTGGATATGTAATTATATTTTATGTTGAAAAATAATGTGACAATTAATCATTTTAGGAAGAACATATGTAGATTTGGTATTGCAGAGAAATAGTGGATGTCAATACTTTCGGTGGGTCAATGAAACCACATTTCCATATGCCCCATCTACATCTATACCTGATGTAGGAAATGAGTGCAACTTGTGCAAGGCTCGAGAGGTAGCTAGTGCTGCCAAGATTGCTTCAATGACAAAAGAAAAAATCATGTTTCTTCGATGCCTTCATTGTATAGTTTGTGCACTACTTTTTTGGGACCATATGCGTAAATGTGATTAAAGGGCTATTGTAGATACTGAAACTTTTTAGAATTTCAAGTAAATACGTTAGACATATTTTGATAAAATCGTGAACCTTTTTGTTGTTTATGACTTCGTTATGATTTTCAATATAAAATCAAACAAAATTAAAAATTAACCTTATTAAAAAAATGGGGAAATAGAGAATGGGGAAATTTTACCGTCATAGGAGTCTTGACACCGCCTCCATAATTAGTGTGTTTTGATTACCTAATGTAATCGATTCCACCTTAATTTTTATTTAGGATCAGAATTAGTTCTTTGTGTCCTTTTTTCTTGTTCTGTCATTCATTGTTTGTTTCCAATGATTATATAATTATGATTGTATGTTGGTTGATGCCAAATGGAGTGGAAAAGATCTTATTCTTATAATGCCAAAATTGAAAGCTTTGCATCCTTTGGCATTTGGGAGACACTTCACTTCATTATCCCATTTGGAATTACATTCTAACCAAACATATTCATTATGCCATTTATTTATGATGATTTTTCATTATTGTGCCAAATAAGAAGTTGATTAGTATTTATTACATAATAATATAAACTACTACGCTTTCTTGGTTATCAATAACTATCCTTCTCATAAAATTATCAATTATTGAGATGTATTTTTGATGAAGATATAATTGTATTCAACCTTATCTGATCAACTCTTATATGCACAGGTGAAGAACATTCAGATTTTCCTAGACAGTACTGTGAGCTTTCCTGTCACACATGTACTATTGTGAAAATCATCACAAGTCCATTTTTTGTAGGGTCTAGCTCCTAGTAATGCTTGGTCAAATCTACATGTTTGTCACATGTTCCTTAGAAAACTTTTAATCTCACAAAAACTAAGAAACATAAATATAGGCATCATGGTCACAATTCTTCAGAGATATAACATAATTGAGTGGTATACCCAGATGATGCAACACAAATATTACTACTCCTTTGGTTCTAAGTTGACATTATAGGATCCAAAAACCATAGTTAATGATGGCTTTTGGACCCTATCTTTATTTGTTTTTGAACCCTACAGTGTCAAATTAGAACTGGAAGAGTAGTGATTGTATTGAATCATCTGGGTATACACTCAATTATGTTGAATCTCCAAAGAATTGTGACCATGCATGATGCCTACATTTATGTTTCTTAGCTATTGTGTCTCAAGACCCCTTATGACCCTTTACGGTCCCTAAGAATACATATCACAGGTCTTAAAGAGTCATAAGGGGTCATAAAATACTCCTAGGAGGGGCCAGATAAGCTTCCACCTTCACGTGGTTGGCCCTATTTATAATACCCCAAAATTGGCATCTTGCTATCCTAACCAATTTTGTTGCATTTAGTCTCATTCTATCAATTTCTAAATCATCAAAGTCCTATTGTATTAGGCAATTCTATCTTCTAATTGACTTACTTGACTTAGTGTCAAATGCAAAAAACCCTAAATCCACATCAATCACATATCATATTTAATTCCTAAATAAATTGGCTAAATAAACCCTATGACTGATTAATTTAATTATAAAGTCCTAGCACTTTAATTAAATTAAATCCACCCTCTTTATCTAAAATACACATGAAAAAGGAATTAAATAAATATTTGGTGTTAAATAAATATCCTCATTTCAATAATTGAATTTAATTATTCAAATAATTGAGAAAATCCACTTATGAGGTCATATTTAATTTATTTAATCAAATATTTTCTCCAAAAAATCTCCTCTTCAGTTTAGAAAAGGAAACTTTGAATTAACTAAGAATCCAAAAGGGGTATAAAATAGTTAACTTCCCCACACATGCAAATGGCAAACAATTGATTGTCTCTTTGCAGGAAACTTTCTATTCTAGACTAAATTCTCATTCAATCTCCACCATTCATCTAATTCAATCTTGACTGTTGATTGTGTTAGCACCTGCAAAAGTTTTTCATGGCTATATAGTTTTCTTTGGTCTCTGCAAGTGTTTTCC
Organism: Chamaecyparis obtusa; assembly: GCA_027943335.1. Taxonomy (NCBI): domain Eukaryota; kingdom Viridiplantae; phylum Streptophyta; class Pinopsida; order Cupressales; family Cupressaceae; genus Chamaecyparis; species Chamaecyparis obtusa. The sequence continues at coordinate 1,430,651 of BSBK01000210.1, read as the reverse complement.
CTCCCTCTGGCCTTAAACCCTAGGTTCAAAATTCATATTTCTAGCCGTTGGAGGAAAAAACCCTAGTTTATCTAGGCCCCGTTCTAATTCTTCATTACCTTTTTTAGGCCACTTAAGTGATTATAAAGCATGTGTTCTTTTCCCTCATGGTTAGTCCCTAGTTCTCTGAGTTTCCAGGCAGTTAGTAATTCTATTCGGCGAATTCAATTTTGCTGTTGTTACAAGATCTCTAGTTTTTAGCGGTTAAGTCCCATACATTCAGTGACTCTACTAGCAGCTTATATCTTCTCTTCAGTCGCTGAATCATGAGATGGTTGGACCATTTTGTGAGGTTGGTACAGGTGGATCCAATGTTAGATGGTCCTGAGGTGTCCAAATTCTCTGATTGGTCGAGGACAGTGTGTTGGCAGTTGTCAGTGGGCCCGAGGTCTTTGGTCTGTGAGGTGAAGTTAAAGCTCAGATTGATCTCGCAGTTGTCATTATACCATTGATATAAGATGCATGATATTTAAGCCAGTGGTATAACAACAACCATCCGATTCTCTTTAGGGAATGAAATGCAAAGTGGGACCTCCTTGCCAGTGGGCACTGACATGCTCTTTCCTGATTGGTCGACGTGTGATAAGAATAGTGGGACTGGTGTTTTAGCATTCAGGTATGATAAAGATCAACATGATCTTGTGGTTGTCATTAGACCTCTTGGATAAGATGCATGATATTTAAGTCAATGATATAGCGAAAGCCGTTGATCTTAGTAGGCTCAGAAGTTATAAGATATTCAGTGATCTGGTGACTTATGGTTGTTGTGTGGTCTCTTGATCTGACTCAAGGTTAAGAAATTATTCAGCAACTTGGAGATTTTCATCAGTTAGACATTCTCAGGGTTTAACCCTAGTTGAAGAAAAGATTATGAGACTCAGCGAACCTCATTGTCGCTGAATCTCCATATTATGTAGGGTTAAGGTGAAGTTAGCATCTAGTTTGCCCTGGTGGTTAAGTAATGTATTTGGTGATCTAGTGATTATGTGGTCACATAGTCTCAAGTTCCTGATGGTTAAATAGAAAACCTCTAGCGATTCAGTGACAGAGTTAGTCTCGTGGTCGCTGAATCAAACAGTTAATGCAGAAAAGTTCTAGCGACTTAATATGGACCGTAGGATGGATTGAGGAGGAAGATTAACGGTGGTCGAGAAGTCTCAAAAATAAAGTTGAAATGTCAAAAATTTTCCAGGACTACGAGACTCTCTTGCTTGTCGCCAGATCGCTAGATGGAAAAATTGAAGGGGCTCCTGTAGTCGCCAGATCGGGGAAAGAAGAAAATTTATTCGGTGACTGAGAAGATGGCTTTTGGTTGCGTGAACGCTAGATGAAAGAAAAGTTAAGGGTTTCCTGCAGTCATGTAATTTCTAAGTATAACTTGAGGTTAATGAGATGTCTGGTGATCTCGTGACTAAAGGATAAATGTAAACCAAGATTCCTGTTAAGGTTAAGCTATGAACCTAGGAAAAGTGGAGAGATCTAATGGTGCTAATATAAAGTGAGTCCAGATTTGAATGTTGGCCATCGATATGCTGTCTGGCACCATGAATGTAGCTGTTTCTTCTAGATTTAAATATTTAAAGGTTTTTCAGCGACATAAAGGACTGGTTTTTAATGCTTGAGTCGCTGGATCGGGTAGATATGATTTTGTCAACTATTGCAGTGTGGTCCAGAGAGTTTGATGATTGATTGCAGATGTCTGTACTGTAGAGAATGGGTAAGTGTTGCTCGAGGCATGTTGCAGGTGAACGATCAGACTGATAAACATAGTGAATTCATGATCTTTGGTACATTGCTCAGAGAACTATCATAAATGAAGATCATTCTTGGATCTGATTGCTTAGGTTTTCTACCAATGAAATAAATTTTGATTGAATTTAGTTGGTTTGGTGGGTGAAAACCCTAACCCTTTCCCTAGTCATTCGTAGCTTGTTGCATCCTAATTTTTGGGATTCCTAGATGACTAGTGGTATATATTGTAGCTATTTTTACTTTTTTGGGGGTCGAAAAGATATAGAAAAATTTGAACAGAATTGCTTTGAAGTAGATTTCCAAGCTTTGTGTCTGATCTTATGAGTGATGGAATTGTGAATGTAATTGGTAAGTTGGTTTTAATACAAATACACTACAACTTCTGTGATATACTATGGTTGTCTCTCTACCTTTATATTGTGCTCTTGTATGTTTTACATGTTAGGCATTTAAAATATACCAATTGTAAAGCAACTTGCCTAATTGATTTATGAGCTTCTTTCAAGGAAAGAATTAAAATTTTTCATAGTTCATCTTGAGGAGTAGATATATCTATATTGTTTTTTGATAATAACAGTATTTGGTTAACAAAATAGTTTGTAAGGCAATCTATTTGGATTTTTGGCTGGTATGCAAGACATACTATTGTATTTCTTTTAAAATTATTTGGTTGATTTGCATTTAGATTTATTTTTCCCATTAGATAAGACACTAGTTTGGTGTTTGTTTCTTATGGTTTTATCTTTCATAGATCTTCAAAGAAAAAATTGAAACTTTCACATCATTTACCAGCTCATTTTTCATTTCATGTTTACTACACAAAATAGATAGGACTATTCCTAAAAGCACACGGTCTGAGGATCTATTATTAGGACTGTTCCTAATAGTAGTTGATTTGGGATTAAATCAGTATGAGGATTATTACTCACCTTCTGAAAAGGATGGAAGGAGAACTTAACCTCATAGTAGAGGAATCCCTGGGAATAACAGAAGATCTAGAAGCCAAACTAGGCGTAAGAAAGACTTTGTTCCTTCTTTTCCCCATGATTCCCCCTTATAGGGCCACCAAATACCTGATGACCACCAAAAGGAGGTCCTTGCCCAAGAATCCTCATTTGAAATAGCCCTTCTTGATTCTGAGGAAATTTTTGAAGAAGTGTTTGAATTGGAAAGAAAGATCCAAGAGCAAATTCAAATAAGGCAAAAGAGAGAGAAAGAAAACAAGGAAAAGATTAGACATGCTATGATCAGAGTAGAGTAATTGTTGGACTTTGAAGCCATAAATCATGTTCCTATAACTGAGAAAATAGAGGACTGACCTATTTTCCAAAAAAATTATGAGATAAGAAATCCTAGGGACAAAGGTAAGCAAAAAGATGTAGGAATTTCAATAAATGAACCAAATCCTGCAAAGAAGTCCCTAGATCAAGCAGCTAGATTAGATGCTGATTTAGAAAAGGCCAAAAGGGAACAAGAATTATTGGCCAAAGAGTTAGAAAAGGTAGAGCTAGAAGCTATTGCAGTTGAGATAAAAAGAAAGATTGACTTCCTTAAGCAATCTTATGGACCCACCAACACACTTTCCACTTCTCTAGCATAGGGTGCGAATGTGTTGAACACTGCTAGAACTTTAAATATGCCAAGGACTTCTACTATTCCAAATATCCAAACATCCATAGGTGCTGGCCCATCTCAAATAGGATCCATACATGAGAGGCATAAGCAATTGGTTTTTATTGGGATTCCTGGTTACCCAAATCCCATCCCTGATGAAATTAGGAAAAAGCTTCCAAAGTTCACTGGAAGTAATGTAGTCACTTGTGAAGAGCATTTGAAAAGATTCATTGACATAATATATGACTAAAACATTGATCCTGATGATGTGATCATGAAGCTTTTTGTTCAATCACTAACAGAAGATGCTAGAGATTGGTTTAGAAATTTGCTTCATGCTAGCATATGCTCATGGGAATAGTTCAAACATCTTTTCAAAGAATAATATGGTGATAAAACCAATGAAGGTTTCATGCTTAATGAATTCAACAACATAAAAAAAAATCCAAATGAGGGTGTTGTTGAGTTCAATGTCAGATTTTAGAAAGCCATGCATAAATTGTTGCAAGTTATCAGACTAGATGACAAGATTTGTTTGGTCACTTACCTAAATGCTTTTGATTAAAAAATGGGATATCTTTTGAGAGATAAGAATCCTAGAAATCTTGTAGAGGCTTACAAGCTAGCCATAAATATAGAAAGCAATAGAAGAATATCAGGGAAGTTGGGAAGGAGGGAGGATTGTAAACCTTCAATCTCAAATAGAAAGGAACCAGAGAAGTCTGACACAAAACCAAAAGATGATGATACTTTGAAGAAAATTTTGAAAGCAATAAAAGATTTAAAGCCTAATGGAGCAAGGAATAGTAGAGTGTAGGGAAATGATAGGCCATCCTTCAATAAATTTAACAAGTTACCAAGAATGCAGAACTATCCCTACAACACTCAGTAGAAAGATGGGAAGCCAGTGCTCCCTGAAAGAAAGGATACACCAAATGATAAGACCCCAGACCCATTGCACAAAAATATAGTAAATATGAGTGATGATGTTCCCCGGTGCATTGTTTTCCAATCACCTCATGACCCGTGCAATTGCTCAAAGTGTTTCTACAGATGAGGAGCAAGACAACAACAATGAAGAGTCTTATGATGATCAAGGATGTGGTATGACTTCTTCATACATATATGATGAAATGGATTCCATTGAAGAAGACGAAGGCCAAGATGTTGGTAGTTCCCAAGTCAGAAATGAGACTTATTATTAGCAAGTGTTTTCTGATGAAGAAGATAGTCAGTTGGATATAGTCCAATGCAACACTTTAAGAAATGATGAGCTAGTAGTGTTGAGAAGACCTTCTGATGAAGAAATTGCACAAATCACAATAGATATGGTCACCCAGGCCAAAAGTAATTACAATTTGAGAAATAGGGTAGTGGGTGATTTAAGTCAAAAGTCATCTGGTATATTCATCAAAAGGACAGACAAAGATGTAAATCAAACTCAAGACAAAAATAGGGTTGCTGATGTTGTTAGTAGGACTAAAATAAAAAAGAATGTAACATTTTCTCCTACTAACGTAACCTACAGAGTAAAGAAAAAACCTCTTCAGGAGACTGTTGTTTCTGCCCAAAAGGAGGTCAAAACCCTGAACAAGGATCAGCATGGCCTTATGGAAAATGAAGAAAATAAGGAGGCTACTATCATTAAGCAGGATGTAGTTGACCCCAAATATGTTCCAATTGACATGGGAAAATTATTATCACAAATTACTGTTAAGGTTCCCTTATTAGAAATGATGAGAATAAAAGATCATAAAGACAAGGCTTTGAGTTGGGTGAAAGGAGTTCTTCCTTCTGATGCCCAAAATTCCACCAAGATTAGTAGAATGGCTACTGTAGCAAGTGATTCAATTGAGAACCAGTGTGGGGAGATTATCTCTAGGATACCTTAGATTTATTTGGATACTAATGTTGTAATTAGTGTGACAGGAACTATTAATCCTTTCTTTCTATCCTTGATAGTAAATGGAAAGTTGTTAAGAAATTGTATGATTGATTCACGAGCCTCCAAGACTATTATGCCTACAGAAATAATGAAATCTTTGGGTTTAAAAGTAGAGACACCTCATGGAAGATGTCAGGCTATGGATTCAAGAGAGGTCCCTATTATTGGTACTATAAAAGGATTTCCTTACAAGTTGGCAGCCTTCCCTGACAAGTTGTTAACAATGAGTGTTCTGGTGGTTGATATCCCACCTCATTATGGAATGTTATTATCAAGGAAATGGAGTGCTTCAATGGGAGGTAGTATCCAGTGTGATTTATCCTTTGCAACTTTCAATATATGGTGAAAATTTGAAAGTATCCAGAGAAAGTAGAACCCCACACATGATTGAGCTAATCAATATGGATGAGTTGAATTGTTGTGTGGATGTTGACATGGAATATTTTAGAGTGGAAAAGGCTATTTCACAAAAAGAAGAATTAGATCCACTGGCCCTGGAACTGAAGGAATAGCAAGATGGACTGTGGGAGATGTATTTTGATGGAGCTTGCTCAAAAGAAGGCTCAGGAGCTAGAGTTCTATTTTTATCTCCATCAGGAACCACTTTTAAGTATTCCTTCTCATTGAGTTTTCAATGCACAAATAATACTGCTGAATATGAAGCACTGTCATTGGGATTGAATATTGCTATCAAACATGGGATAAAATGTTTAAAGGTTTTTGGTGATTCTGAGCTTGTGGTGGCACAAGTTCGATCTAAGTATGTTGTTAAGAATGATAGGTTGAAACTGTATAAACATGTAATATGGGATTAGATTGAAATGTTTGATGCTTTTAATATATGTTGGGTAGAAAGATCCAAGAACATAATGGCTGATTTTTTGGCCAATGTTGCTTTGAAAAGGGATGATTCAAATTTTTTTGGAGTGTCAATAATTGAAATAAAAAGTAGGCCAGTTGTCTCAGACAACATTTACAATTGGCAGGTCTTTGAGGATGATCATGACATTTTGAAATTGATGCAATGTCTTGACATATATGAGGGTCAACTTATAGACTGCAACACATTGGTTGAGGAAATTGAAGGTAAGGACATGGTCTTGGGAAATGAGGTAATCTAGTTGAGTTCAAATCATATCCCTAAGGGTTTAATTGAATTAAAAGCAATATATAGTAGTTAAAATGATTATATGTAAAAAACAAGTAGTGCTAAGGCTGACGATATGGAGGAAGTGAATTTGGGGTCACATAATGCACCTCAAATGGTTTATATTAGGAAGGGATTAGCCCCTCAGCTGAGATATAACCTGATAAAGTTGTTAAGAAAGCATAAGCGTGTGTTTGCATGGTTGTATAATGACCTAAAAGCTTATAGAGAGGACCTGTTCCAACATGAGATCCCATTAAAGCAAGATGTTAAACCATTTAGACAGAAGCAAAGACCCATTAACCTAATTTTGGCTCCTAAAATGCAGTAGGAGTTGTCCAAGTTGAGTGATGCAGGAATAATCCAACCTATAAGGCATTCAACTTGGATATCTAATTTAGTCCCAGTTAGAAAGAGAAACGGTGATATTAGATTGTGTGTGGACTTTAAGAATTTGAATGTTACATCATTGAAGGACAATTATTCACTACCCAACATGGAGGCAATGTTGCATAAAGTCACTGGATGTGAGTTATTGTCTATGATGGATGGGTTCTCTAGATATAACCAGGTGTTGGTGAAAGAATCTGAACAATTCAAAACTACATTCACAACACCTTGGGGAACCTATGTATATGTCAGAATGCCATTTTACCTTAGAAATGCTGGAGCAACTTTTCAAAGGGCCATGGATGTTGCTTTTAGAGAATATATAGACTTGTTTATGGTTGTGTACCAGGATGATTTGACTGTTTATTCCAAGAAGGCTGAGGATCATTGTTCACACCTTGAGAGAATTTTTAACAAAGCTTTAGAATATGGTGTGTCTCTTAATCCAAAGAAGTGTAACTTTGCAGTCAAAGAATGAAATTTTCTAGGACACATTGTATCAAAAGAAGGAATAAGAATTGATCCAGAGAGGGTTGAAGCTACCAAAAGGGTTACAACACCCAAAAATCTTAAAGGGGTGCAATCCTTTTTAGGAAAAGTCAATTTTGTTAGGAGATTCATTGCAAATTTTGCTGAAATTGTCAAACCCATAGTAAAATTGCTAAAGAAGGATGTCAAGTTTCAATGGACTACAGAAGCTTAGGGTGCTTTTGATAAAATTAAAGAAGTAGTTCAAAAAGCACCTGTGCTTAGGTCTCTTGATTATACTAAGCCCTTTTCACTTTTTTCTTTTGCATCATTTCACACCATTGCAGTTGTATTATTACAAAAGGATGAAGAAGGTTTTGAGCATCCAATTGCATTTTTTAGTAAATCTTTACAAGCTGATGAGTTGAATTATGAGATGATGGAAAAGTAGGCATATGCACTGGTAAAAGTAGTAAAATCTTTCAGACCTTATCTAGTTTGTGCTAAGGTAGTGCCATATGTCCCACATGCAGCAGTAAAGGATGTCCTTACTTAGTCTGAAGTTACTGGTAAGAGATGAAAGTGGATTACCAAGATTCAAGAATTCAATTTAGAAATCCATATCACCAGGTTGGTAAGAGGATAGGGCCTGGCAAAATTAATGACTGAAGATAATATGGATTTAGTCCAGGTTAACAATGAAAGAATTCTAGATATGACAATAACAAGTATTGAGTTGCAACCATACTATGCTGACATTGTATATTTCATTAAGAATGGCAAATGCCCAGAGTATATGATAGATAATCAAAAGAGATCCCTAAAATTGCAAGCTCAGAAGTATACATTGATACAAGGGGATTTGTATTGGAAAAATAGAGATGGGGTCTTGCTATTTTTCCTTGATAAGTGTCAAGCAAAAAAGGTCTTAAGTGAAATGCATGTTGGTGTTTGTGGAGGGAATTATTTGGCAAAGACTACTACCCATAAAATTCTAAGGGCTAGCTATTTTTGGCCTACATTGTGTAAGGACTCTTTCTAGTTTGTTAAGAAATGTGAAGCCTGTCATAAATTCGCTTCTAAATTAAAATATTCAGGAGCACTATTGTTAAACCCAATAGTTGCTGAGGCACCATTTTCCATATGGGGAATGGATTTCATAGGTGAGTTTGCTAAGAAATCTAGTGGAGGACACAACTAGATACTTGTTGTGACTGACTACTTCACAAAATGGATAGAGGCCATTCCCACAAAGAAGGAAACAAGTAAAGTTGTGATTGATTTCTTATTAGATAACTTTTTGACCAGATTTGGTGTCCCTATGAAATTGATCATAGATAATGCATTGTGTTTCAGATCAGATGAGTTCAAGGAGTGTTGCAAATAAAATAGAATCATGACATCTTATTCATCTCCCTACCATCCTTAGGCAAATGGATAGGATGAATCTAGTAACAAAAGCATTTTGACAATCTTGAAGAAAACACTGGAAGAAAATAAGAGAGCTTGACATTCCAAGTTGAGATTGGCCTTATGGGTAGATAGGATCACAGTGAAGAAGGGCACTGGGAAGTCTCCTTTTGAACTAGTGTATGTTTTGCAGTCAAGGTTACCCATAAACAATCTAATTCAATTTAAAAGTTTATACAAGATGAGGAATTGGATGTCTCAAAGCCAATGCAGGACAAAACAATGCAATTAACTGAATTAGATGAACTGAGAAGGGAGAGTCAAAAGAGCAATATCAAGTTGCAACAGAAGATGAAGTACCTTTTTGACAAAAGAGCAACTACCAAAAAATTCAAAATAGATGACTTAGTGCTTCAATGTAATGTGAGAGTAGAAGATAAAGGGAAGCATAGAAAGTTTGAATCATTATGGCTTGGTCCCCTTATGATTCATGAGAGTTTTGGAAAAGATTCTGACTTGTTCAAGAATATGGATGATGAAATTTTTGAGTTGCCAGTGCATGGGCAATTCTTGAAACCTTTCTTCAATTAAGTTTTTGATTCTCATGCATATGTAAATCTCTTGTAAATTTTGTATAGGTTTGTTTCCTTTCAGGTCATGTATTTCTATTTCTATTTTAGGCTAGTGCAATTTTTGGTCTACGTCCCGGAGATCTATGGTTCTTGTTTAAACTTACATTTCAACATCTTCAGATAGAGCCACTGTTAGCACCTGCAAAAGTTTTTCATGGCTATATAGTTTTCTCTGGTCTCTACAAGTGTTTTCCCTGCCTTTGGCCTTAAACCCTAGGTTCAAAATTCATATTTCTAGCCATTGGAGGAAAAAACCCTAGTTTATCCAGGCCCTGTTCTAATTCTTCATTACCTTTTTCAGGCCACTTAAGTGATTATAAAGCATGTGCACTTTTCCCTCCCGGTTAGTCGCTAGTTCTCTAAGTTTCTAGGCGGTTAGTAATTCTATTCGGCGACTTCGATTTTGCCTCCTTTGGCATTTGGGAGACACTTCACCTAATTATCCCATTTGGACTTACATTCTAACCAAACATATTCATTATGCCATTTATTTATGATGATTTTTCATTATTGTGCCAAATAAGAAGTTGATTAGTATTTATTACATAATAATATAAACTACTACGCTTTCTTGGTTATTGATAACTATCCTTCTCATAAAATTATCAATTATTGAGATGTTGTATTTTTGATGAAGATATAATTGTATTCAACCTTATCTGATCAACTCTTATATGTACAGGTGAAGAACATTCAGATTTTCCTAGACAATACTGTGAGCTTTCCTATCACACATGTACTATTGTGAAAATCATCGCAAGTCCATTTGTTGTAGGGTCTAGCTCCCAGTAATGCTTGGTCAAATATGCATGTTTGTCACATGTTCCTTAGAAAACTTTTAATCTCACAAAAACTAAGAAACATAAATATAGGCATCATGGTCATAATTCTTTGGAGATATAACATAATTGAGTGGTATACCCAGATGATGCAACACAAATAGTACTACTCCTCTGGTTCTAAGTTGACATTATAGGATCCAAAAACCATAGTTAATGATGGCTTTTGGACCCTATCTTTATTTTTTTTTGAACCCTACAGTGTCAAATTAGAACTGGAAGAGTAGTGATTGTATTGCATCATTTGGGTATACACTCAATTATGTTGTATCTCCAAAGAATTGTGACCATGCATGATGCCTACATTTATGTTTCTCAGCTATTGTGTCTCAAGACCCCTTATGACCCTTTATGATCCCTAAGAATACATATTATAGGTCTTAAAGAGTCATAAGGGGTCATAAAATACTCCTAGGAGGGGCTAGATGAGCTTCCACCTTCACGTGGTTGGCCCTATTTATAATATCCCAAAATTGGCACCTTGCTATCCTAACCAATTTTGTTGCATTTAGTCTCATTCTATCAATTTCTAAATCATCAAAGTCCTATTGTATTAGGCAATTCTATCTTCTAATTGACTTACTTGACTTAGTGTCAAATGCAAAAAACCCTAAATCTGCATCAATCACATATCATATTTAATTCCTAAATAAATTGGCTAAATAAACCCTATGATTGATTAATTTAATTATAAAGTCCTAGCACTTTAATTAAATTAAATCCACCCTCTTTAGCTAAAATACACATGAAAAAGGAATTAAATAAATATTTGGTTTTAAATAAATATCCTCATTTCAATAATTGAATTTAATTATTCAAATAATTGAGAAAATCCACTTATGAGGTCATATTTAATTTATTTAATCAAATATTTTTTTCCAAAAAATCTCCTCTTTAGTTCAGAAAAGGAAACATTGAATTAACTAAGAATCCAAAAGGGGTATAAAATAGTTAACTGCCCCACACATGCAAATGACAAACAATTGACTGTCTCTTTGCAGGAAACTTTCTATTCTGGATTGAACTCTCATTTAATCTCCACCGTTTGTCTAATTCAATCTTGACGGTCGATTGTGTTAGCACCTGCAAAAGTTTTTCATGGCTATATAGTTTTCTCTGGTCTCTACAAGTGTTTTCCTTGCCTCTGGCCTTAAACCCTAGGTTCAAAATTCATATTTCTAGCCGTTGGAGGAAAAAACTCTAGTTTATCCAAGCCTCATTCTAATTCTTCATTACCTTTTTCAGGAAACTTAAGTGATTATAAAGCATGTGCACTTTTCCCTCCCGGTTAGTCACCAGTTCTCTGAGTTTCCAAGTGGTTAGTAATTCTATTTGGTGACTTTGATTTTGCTATTGTCGCAAGATCTCTTATTTTTAGCGGTTAAGTCCCATACATTCAATGACTCTGCTAGTGGCTTACATCTTCTCTTCAGTCCCTAAATCATGAGATGGTTGGTATAGGTGGATCTGATGTCAGATGTTACTGAGGTGTCCAAATTCTCTGATTGGTCAAGGACAATGTGTTGGCAGTTGTCAGTGGGCTTGAGGTCTTTAGTTTGTGAGGTGAAGTTAAAGCTCAGATTGATCTCGTGGTTGTCGTTATACCATTGATATAAGATGCATGATATTTAAGCCAACAGTATAATGACAGTTGTTCGATTCTCTTTAGGGAATGAAATGTGAAGTGGGACCTCCTTGCCAGTGGGCATTGACATGCTCTTTCCTGATTGGTCGATGTGTGATAAGAATAGTGGGACTGGTGTTTTAGTGTTCAGGTATGATAAAGATCAACATGATCTTGCGGTTGTCATTAGACCGCTTGGATAAGATGCATGATATTTAAGTCAGTAGTATAGCGACAACCATTGATCTCAACATGCTTAGAAGTTATAAGATATTCAGTGAACTGGTGACTTAAGGTTGTCGCACGGTCTCTTGATCTGACTCAGGGTTAAGAAATTATTCAGTGACTTGGAGATTTTCCTCAGTCACACGTTCTCAAGGTTTAACCCTAGTTGAAGAAAAGATTATGAGACTCAGCGAACCTCATTGTCATTGAATCTCTAGATTATGTAGGGTTAAGGTGAAGTTAGCATCTGGTTTGCCTCGGTGGTTAAGTAATGTATTCGGTGATCTAGCGACTATGTGGTCACATAGTCTCAAGTTCCTGACGGTTAAATAGAAAACCTCCAGTGATTCAACGACACGGTTAGGCTCATGGTCGCTGAATCAAATAGTTAAGGCAGAAAAGTTCTAGTGACTTAATATGGACCAAAGGATGGATTGAGGAGGAAGATCGACGGTGGTCACAAAGTCTTAGAAAGAAATTTGAAAAGTCAAAAATTCTCCATGACTACAAGACTCTCTTGCTTGTCGCCAGATCACTAGATGGAAAAATTAAAGGGGCTCCTGTAGTTGCCAGATCAGGGAAAGAAGAAAATTTATTCAGCACTGAGAAGATGGCTTTTGGTCACGTGATCGCTAGATGAAAGAAAAGTTAAGGGTTTCCTATAGTTTCATAATCACTAAGTATAAATTGAGGTTAATGAGATGTCTAACAATCTCACGACTAAAGGATAAATGTAAACCAGGATTCCTGTTAAGGTTAAGCTATGAACTCAGGAAAAGTGGAGAGATCTAACCGTGCTAATATAAAGTGAGTCTAGATTTGAATGCTGGCCATCGATATGCTATCTGGCACCATGAATGTAGCCATTTCTTCTAGATTTAAATATTTAAAGGTTTTTCAACGACATAAAGGACTAGTTTTTAATGCTTGAGCGGCTGGATCGAGTAGATATGATTTTGTCAACTATTGTAGTGTGGTCCAGAGAGTTTGATGATTAATTACAGATGTCTGTACCGTAGAGAATGGGTAAGTGTTGCTTGAGGCATGTTGCAGGTGAATGATCAGACTAATAAACATAGTGAATTCATGATCTTCGGTACATCGCTTAGAGAACTATCATAAATGAAGATCATTCTTGGATTTGATTGCTTGGGTTTTCTACCAATGAAATAAATTTTGATTGAATTTAGTTGGTTTGGTTGGTGAAAACCCTAACCCTTGCCCTAGTCATCTGTAGCTTGTTGCAAAATGGATTTTTGGGATTCGAAGATGACTAGTGGTATATATTGTAGCTATTTTTACTTTTTTGGGGGTCGGAAAGATATAGAAAAATTTGAACAAAATTGCTTTGAAGCATATTTCCAAGCTTTGTGTCTGATCTTATGAGTGACAGAATTGTGAATGTAATTGGCAAGTTGGTTTTAATAGAAATACACTGAAACTTCTGCCATATACTGTGGTTGTCTCTCTACCTTTATATTGTGCTCTTGTATGTTTTACATGTTAGGCATTTAAAATATACCAGTTGTAAAGCAACTCGCCTGATTGATTTATGAGCTTCTTTCAAGGAAAGAATTAAAAGTTCTCATAGTTCATCTTGAGGAGTAGATATATCTGTATGGATTCTGATAATAATAGTATTTGGTTAACAAAATAGTTTGTAAGGCAATCTATTTGGATTTGTGGCTGGTATGCAAGGCATACTGTTGTATTTCTTTTAAAATTATCTGGTTGATTTGCATTTAGATTTCTTTTGCCCATTATATAAGGCACTGGTTTGGTGTTTGTTTCTTATGGTTTTATCTTTCATAGATCTTTAGAGAAAAAATTAAAACTTTCACATCATTTACCAGCTCATTTTTCATTTCATGTTTACTACACAAAATAGATAGGATTGTTCCTAAAAGCACACAGTCTATATTTCTTGATTCCTTGAAGACAGAATCATTTAGGTTGCCCCTCCTTAAAAGGAAGAAGGATGAGAATCCTTAAATCACCGATCCTTGCTTTATGTGCAATCATATTTTGCTTGGTTAAGTTCTGCATTAAACTGATCCTAGTCATATGCAGAGTGTTTTATAGATTGATTTATTAGAAGGATTAATAGTAGATCAGTGTCCACTCATATAAATATTGTGTAATCAGTTATCATTAAAAGGTAATACCTGCTTGAGTATGTGGAGCTAAAAAATGAAGGAGGATCTTATCCAATCCTTAGTAATTAGGTCTTTCTCTTGTTTGAATCAGCCTCAAGAAGCCTAAATTCAAAGTCAGATTGATCCTACAAGAAAAATCCCTAACAGATTGAACCCGAGATTCCATAAAAGAACCCTCATTTCTTATTCAAAGGATCCCAATTTTCTCAAGAAATGAAGTGATGTCGCATTATCATTGGAATTCATTTGTATTCAAAATATTTCATTCTTAGTGTAATACTCATTTCTAGATTAATACATCATGTTTAGATTAAATATGCACTTCATTTCTTAATCTAGTTTGCTTTCAAAGTTGTTAGATCAATACTCATATTTCATTTCTAGATTAATCTTGCATGCTTATTCTAGAATAAACTGCATAAATCCTTCATTCTAGTGCTATTCTATGGTTTTTGGACTCTTTATTCTGAGAGAAAATCTTGAACCCTTCCTAGATAGGAGGCAACAGGTGGAATCATCCAACCAGGCAAGATGAATGATCTCATATTCATTCTTGTCTAAAACTGATGAAAAATGACTATGTTGAAGTGTGAGGCTAAATTAGAGGCCCATATTTAGCTTTTACATTTCTGGTACCCATTGTGGGGCTGAAAATCAATTTCTGGACTCATCATATTTTAAGTTTTTGTCAAAATTTTGCATTGTGTCTGTACATTTGTACACCTCTAGTATAGATTCTCGCGCGAAGATTCTCTCTATTATGCATGAATTTTTTCTTGTCTTAGCACTTCCTCATGTGACAAAGGTATTTTTTCACGTGGGCCTGGCTATCTGCTTGTGCAAAATTTTGACACTAGAGACCTAAAAATCTGTAGTTTTGTACTTTTAGCTTTTGGTTTTCTGACATCTCCTATTTGCTATGGATATTCTTGATTTTGCTTTTTAGAAACAACATAACATTGGGTTGCATTGCTTTAGATTTGAGGTATTTTGCTACATCTCTATAACATTTGGATTTTGGAAATAAAACAAACCTCTCATGTGTTTGGCTTGAGTGTTTCTTGATTTCATAGATTAGACTTTCATTTTTTTTCTATAAAGGAAATAATGAATCTATATTTGCTTACTTGCATATATGTCTCACATGGTAATTAGGCCCTATGAACACTATTTTTGGTGTTCTTGAGAGAGTGGTCTTCATTCACTTGTTTTACATGTGAAGCTCTTCTCAAAGATAGATCCTCGTGTAGGTAGGGAAGGACTTGTTATCATCTCTTTGTTCCACTTGGTTTAGACTTCAAATTTTGATGGCACGTTCTCTCTTGGTCCCACTTAGAGAGATCGATAGTGATTGTTGTTGGTATATAAACCTTGGTTTAGTCTTCAAGTTTTGATGGTACATTCTCTCTTGGTCCCACTTAGAGAGATCGGTAGTCATTGTTGTTGGCATATAAACCTTGGCTTAGTCTTCAAATTTTGATGGTATGTTTTCTCTTGGTCCCACTTAGAGAGATCAGTAGTCATTGTTGTTGACATACAAACCTTGATGAAGTGGTTTCAACTTAGCATGTCAATTAATTTGCTTGCTATGTTTGAGTGAGGTGAAGAGGCTAGAGGATTATGCTTTGTTCCCTTTTGGGCACATCAGAAACTCAGAACCCTTGAATCCAAGCTAAGTAGTCTTCCTTGTTAGAGAGGGTTAACCATAGTGGACATTCCTTTTATTGGGTAAACCACGTGGATGGAACCTCAAGTGGTAATAGCCATTTGTATCATGGTAGCAACAACTGCTATATAAATGTCCTTGTGGAAGAAATCTCCACAGGTGTAGTTTCTTATTGGGTTGTCAGATCTTCTCAGCATCTCTAATTGATTAAATTCTCAGAATGTGTCAAAACCTCAGTGTGCCTAGATTGGAGTTTTCCCACTTGAGATTGAAAAAGTTGTAGAGTTTACCATTACTACAAACCATAGTGCAACCAAATTTTTATTTTCTAAGACTATGTGCATGACTGACAAATATTTTGAGAGCATACACAAGTAGAATTCTTAAGGAGTAGAATATTATGTCACTATTCTTGTTCATGCGCAAGGTTGCTTTGCCCCTTGCTCGTTGTTTGAAGACAATTGTTTGAACTCCCTAATTGCTGTCTTGTGTGCCTGATCAATGATAAAAACATGTTAATGTATCTAGTTGGTCAATTAAAATGAATAAAAACTAATCTTGCTGATTTAAACTATCCAAAACTAGTCTAAGAACTAAACATTCTATCAGAGAACAACCCATGCTGTGTCTCAAAATCTGTTCCTATCTCAAAAATTGATCAAAACTGTCAGATTTTGTACTTTTTCACTAGGTTCTCTATACATTTTCATGTGAGATTTTGGCTCTTTGTACATTTTCTTGTGTGAGATTTCACATCTCCGCATGAAGTTTCACCACAATTCTATCAGAAACCTTGCCTGTCAGTTTTTGATCTCTTCCTACACTTTCCCATGCGAGACAACATATCTTTGCACCAGTTTGGCACTTCCTCGCATGGGACTACACTTCCTCATTTGAGGCTATCCCTAGTTTGTCAAAATAGTGAGCTATTTCCTATCTTTTGGTAAACTTTCTACCTGACCTGATTCCTGTTTAGGGTCTGCCTATCTATCTTCCTACTTGTACACAGTCTGAAATTGGATGTCTCGAGGTGAGAACCACATGATGACCACTTGAACTCATTTTGTCTCCCTATTATCTACTTGTTCTACTATGTTCTTGTACCTTGCGACATGATAGTCTTCTCTTAGTTGTTCTAACCATACTCTCGATGACTCATGCTGGGTACATTTCACTTTTATCACTCTTTACTTTTCTGGAGATAGAGTTCCAAGCATACTCCTAATTCTCCCTCATTACTTAATCCTCATCTATGATTGTTGTGACTCAGAGTAGCAATGCGTTACCTTCACATCCCACCAGACGGGGTAGAGGTAGACCTCACAACTAAGGAAGATGTCATTCTAAACTTTTCATACAGCCTGAGTGTTGTAGGGGATCTCCATGTTCTTCTTTAGAAAAGTCTAGAGAGGAGGCAATTCACTCTTCTTCTCCTGTCATTCGACCTCATGTCTAGTATAATTTTACTATGAACTTTAGTCAAGCCAGGAATCCCTTGTTTCAAGAACACCAAAGCTCTGAAGAATCATCATTAGAGATTGATCCTTTTGTGATGCAGGAGCATCTCGAGTCCTTGGCAATCCTGTGTCACCAAAAAGAATTTGGAGTTTTGTCTGTGTCACTTGGTTTCTTCTTTAACTGAGTTGGTCAGTTTCCTTTGGTTACCAAGGGTGGTTAGTTATCTTCTGGGTGGTTGGTTAGTTCACTGGCACTCGACATTGTCTGTTTGCTGGTCGATTATATTGGTTACCAATGGGTTCAATTTTTTTTCCTATTGTGGCCAACTTGTGCATTTATATTTGATCATGGAATTAATGTTGGAATCCACCATTGGGAAGCGTGAGGTCCTAGATTTGACCATTACTTTTGTTAATTATGCATCTGAAGGCTGACTCAGCTCGGTAGCTTCTTGTATAAATGCAGATGTTTGTTTGTAGTTTAGGGGAGTTAGTTTTGATAGAAGATAGTAGAGATAAGATTAGAGATTTCTGACAGATCCTCGCATGTTTGAGGACTTCTATAATTCATTGTAATATCAGGCCCTAACTGGGAAGGCCTTATAGCCTGGCATGTATGATTCCTATTGATGATAATATATGAAAGATCTGGCATTCTTTCTCTCACTCTTATTTTTTGTTTCTTTCACATGTGTGTTGCAGGCTTGGATCATTAGGGTGCACTATCCTTTGGACCCTCTTGCTCCCTACCTTGCATCATTTTGAGGCACCAAAGGTTTCCTTAGCAGTGACCTCTCATCATGCTAAACCTCCCCTCACTCAGTCTATTCACACTGCACACTTGCACACTAGCAAGAAGGTGAACCAACACCAAGAGCATGAGTACAACAGAGCTCACGATCATGATCAAGATTAAGATCAAGACAACCAGGAAGAATTTCATACCTAGAGCATCTTTGAAATCCTTGGTAATGATGATGAAAAGATAACCCAACAAAATGTTGAGGCTGGCCGAGCTAATAGAAGCCTCCGTAAGATGATGGAAATTCTAATGAAAGAAGAGAAGGAAAAATACTTTCTCAAACTGGCCAACCAAGGGGTCAAGTTACCCCCAAACTATAAAGTTGAGACCCTTGTAGTCAAAGAAGAGGAAATAGAGACCACTAAACTTAAAAAACTAGTTCAAGACATGCAAGACCAGATTGGACAACTCATGAAGACCAAGGACAAACCAGCAAACCAGTTCACATTGGAGGGCATCTGTCCATTCCTGTTTAACAAGAGTCTTAGCATGCCACCTTTTCCCAAAGGTGTAGAACTCCCCAAATATGATAAATATGTGGGTACCTCTGATCCTCAGGATCACTTGAGAGAGTTTGGTACTCTATTCATGGAGTTTATATATGACCAGACTTATCTCATGCATCTCTTCCCATATAGTTTGGGTGGATCTTCTATGGAGTGGTTCTCTTGACTTCCTACTGGCATCAAGTCTTTTGATGAGATCACCAATCTATTCCTCTAGCACTATTCGCATAACATCTAGCATTAGGTTAATATCTGCGATCTTTGCAATCTAAAACAATGACTTGGGGAACCTTTCCTGACATTTCTCTAGTGATGGAGACAACTCTATACCAAATTTTCTCACAAAATACCAGAATCTAAGAAGTTTGATATCTTTTTAGATAATATTCTTCCTAATTTTGGATACCAAGTACAGCTGCAAGGTCCTTTGACCTTTGATGACATGATCAAGCAAGCTGTGAGAATAGAGGCATTCATGGACAAGAAAGGAGAGTTGACCCTACACAAAGATAACAAGAAAGGGTCCCCCTTAAGCAAAGATAATGTTAGTGCTCAAAATTGTAGATGATCAAAACTTAATCAGAAAAATATGATTTATAACTCTAGCATTCCCAAAAGATACATCAACAATAATCAACACTAAGGTATTAAGGCTTTACAATCCTTCTTCAATTTGAGCTTAAAGCTTCAAGTGGGTATTACCTCTTTAGATTGAATTCTTTAAATATCAAAATTATGACCTACATACTTGATACAAATCTAGTCATATAACTCATACAACTTAAAGTAAATCATTTTAATTTCATTGATGATGAAAACAATTGCAAAATAAGCATAGACTAGTGCCAAATCCTAGGGCATCAGATTCAATAAATGCACATCTACAGAAAATATCTCAAGTCAAACACACCCAAACCCTAGATAAAATGCCTTACAAATTAGCCTCTTATGTATGAATCATATCATCTAATTCATATATGAAGACTAAAATCTTAGAGAACTCACTCAAGATTTATCCCTCCCTTGAAAGGAACTCAAGTTTCAACCCCACTATCTAACTTGTAGACACATGTATCCAAAATTCCTTGCAAATTTAAACACACGGAGAAATCAAAATCATACATGAAGATAATAAAAGATATACATGGAAACTTAGTATATTTTATTGATAAACTTCCTATGTTTTTACATTCAGAAAAATTGGATTCGTGAGAATAAAAAACTCAATCTATAAGCTCCTATGAAAATATGTATTTCACCACCCTTTGGTGCTAGTTAGAAATAACTATATATAGAGAGACCACCTTGGGATCCTTAAGAAAAGGATGCAAAAAGATACGGGTGGCTCTGATAGTGACTTGCACTAAAATACAAAAGAGGTAAATCTTTTAACAGAAAAGAGAGAAAGTAGCACTAGAAGTTGTTCCTTCTTATGTTGAATGCCCATTTGAGCTGCACCTTTGTCTACAGGTATTCAGATGCAACTGCTAAAGTTTTTTGTTAGAATGATGACCACCAACTGGCTAACTTACATCATCCTCTATATGATCAGTTGTTCTCCCTATGCTTGTAGGTCAGGTGCATTGCAAGAGCTCATTCATCTTCAAAATCATCAAGGTCATCTATTGTAGGCTTACTCCTCTTGGGTGTTGTCATATTGTCCCATGTAGTAACCTATTCCTCTATGGGCCATGGGAACTTCTGAATGCTCTATAGTTGTTTCTTATGTCTCTCTCATCTTGCATCAACAACCTTCTTTATATGTGTGATGAACTTGCTAAATTTCATCTCTACCTTGAAAGCTTCATAAAGAAATGTATTGAAGTGATCTATATCAACCTCATTGCTATCTTTGAGGAAAGCCTCCTTCTTAGGCAGTAAGAGATCAAAATATGACCTCCATGTATCCAAATTCTTTACTTCCCCTTCCTCTATTATGATCTGAGGAATGAACCTTTTGGAACTAGGTCCCAACATTTCCATCTTTGCCTCAATTTGATTGGCCTTAACCTTAAAGAAAGATGAAGCAACACCAATCTTTGCAATTTCAACTCCCACTTGCAAAACTAACTCTGGGATGTCATTCCTTAGAGACTGCACTACTGCTACTCTTTCAAACAATGATTCCCTTATTGACCAAGTTGAATGATACATACTTAAAAGAGAAACAAAATTGTTTACCTCACTTTGCAAGCTAGGTAATTTGTTATATGGAGTATAAACTTCTTCTGTCTTTTCCTTCCAAACTTCTATCCTATGTTAAAAGATTTTCAACTAGGATTGCACAACAACCTTAGTTTTTTCTATGTTCACTTTCTCTTTTATTGTTGCAGCTTCTTCCTCATCCCCACCTTGAGTTTCTATCTAAAGTGGTTGTTATAGTGGTGTAGGGGTAGCTTTAGGCATGTTGAGGATCTGTTGTTGCAAATCATCCACACATCTCTCTAATTCTTTCTCTTTTATTATTCATATCTCTCTATCCCTTACCAATGCACTATAATCCTTAAAATGTTTTTGGTGCTTTTCTGATAGTTTCTTGGTCTTGTCCTCATTTAACCTAGAAAAATGAGTTAGCACTTGTGAGATCTCAAGATCTCTAGTGTTTTGGATTGACCACACAATCTTGTCACCATCCATCTTTTCTTGGATGTTCAATAGGGAAGGCTTCTAATCCTTTGGATAGAGGCTCCACATAGCCAGTGCTTGGTTTTTAGGGCTATATTCAAACCATCTTATCAAATCCCCCACTTGGGTCTCTGAAGTTAAATTTATATTCTACTTCTTTCTTATTTGGTCAATGATGAAAGATGAGGCCAAGTCCCACCCAGGTACAAGCAATACCTTGCTAGATTTTACTAATTGCCTAGCTTCCTCAGGGGTGATAGTTTTAGATTTAGGATCATAATCCCTTAAAGCCTGGATGGCTTCATCAGGTATCTAGCCATCTTCCTTGATCTGAACATTAGAAGCCACTTGTTGTTTCCTACGCCATAAAAGGAAGTCCTTGAATTCATTTGACTTAATAAAATCATCATCCTTCAAGAAGGCATCTTGTTCCAACATTCTCTCATCCTGTCCAAGGACCAGAGGCAATTCAAATTCTTCTGTTACCATTTTTTGTTTTCTCTTGTCTTCTCTGATCTTTTGCCCGAGTCTGTGATCATGGGCTCTATCTTCTAGAAAGAGAGCCTTTATTTTGTCTCCTTTCTTGTCAAGGATCCTTGCTTGTGAAGATTCTCCTATTTGCAATTTCTACTTCTTAAGAGGAGGCTCACTAGTATCTTGAGAGCTAGGGAGCTCTGTGAAATCCATTATGATATTTTCCTCTCCTTCTTGTCTAATAGGAGATTCTTGTTTCATAGCAGGAGGGTTGTATATTGGGTAGCCTCCATAAATATCCTCATAATCTGATTCATAGTGTTTCTCCTTTTCCCTTTCCTTATCATCTATTTGGTCCTCAATTGAGTTGAACAAGGTGTGGAAATTGTCCATCATCATATCTAGCCTTTGTAGATAAGGCATTGTAGGGTAGAAACACCCAAAGGACAATCCCTTCTTTTTCATCTTGTTCTCTAATGAAATTAACTCATTGAATTGCTTGGCTCTCTTTTCCACTTCTTCATCCTCTATGATGTTCCTGATGAGATCTTCCTCAGGATACTCCTCATGTATTTTATTTATAGGAATGGAAGGAGTGTAATATTTCCTAGCCATTACAATGAAACTCTCTGTGTCAACATACCTAGGTGCTACAACATTCATCTTGAATTGGCCCAACCAATCATTTAACTTGGCAAATGCATTCTTCCCAATTGTGAAATTAGATACATAGAAGTGTCTGGGGGTAAATGTACCCTTTCTATGGGAGGCTAAATGCTCCTTGTTAGTTAGCATTAGCTACCAAAAAATCTCTAGAAAAGAAATTCTTGGTGGAACAAAGAAAGGTACAATATGGGGTGGCTAGGGGAATCCATAGATTTTGATGCAGGAGCATCCTAGGTGTAAGAGAAATCTTGCATCACCCAAAAATATTTTTGGTTTTGTTTTCAATAAGGGCTATCTTGTGTAGAGCTACTATTTGTGGAAAATTGCTATTTTTAGTAAGTTGGTCATCTAATCTTGGAATGTTCTAATTTCTTCCCTGGAGGTTCATTTTGGTCATATCAGCCTGCCAGTAAAGTTTCATTAATAGATCAAGTCTAGCTTTGTAGATATTGAAGATTTTCGATATTGGCAATAGGGTACATAATCTTTGAACTCAGTTTTGAAGGCTTTAGAGGCCCCAGATGAGGTTGAGAATTTGGGTGATAGGTGCTTGTAGTAGGTAGGGCAATAGAGTGCTTCGTGGCCTTTCCAGAATGGGGTTATCATAGTCAATCGGGTCAGCTAGCGATGACTTATGGTCTTTGGAAGTTGGGTCACCTGAAATGGTAGAAAATAATTTTTCTTGAAAATTTCTGTTCGGGTTTCGAAAGGTATTTTGAGCTGAATTTGATGTAATAAATTGAAAAATAAAATAATTCTAAGTTTGGTCGGCCTTGTTGGCTAAAATTCTGGAACCTTCCTAGGTGGTGAAAAGTGCCTATATAAGGAAGGCTGTAGTGTTGTCTTAGGCAGTTCGGGACAGTTCTAGGTGGTAGATCTGGGTATTGATTCAAGGCTTTGTCCTACAAAATATTGTAAGGGAGTGCCGATGTGGCTTTGCATATTGTAATTTTGAAAGTTTGTAATTCCACATTTGTGGAGATAATAAGAAGCCCATTTTCTGTTCTTGCATATTGTTGTTGTTTCTCTATTTCTATTATGTGTTTGTGGTATTAAGGGGAGCACCCTTCATCAGATTCTTATCATAGTAAAAGTTTTTTCATATTAAAAGTCTCCCCAATTGTGGCCTTTAGCCCATTTGTCAATAAATTGATAAGGTCTTATTAGTTGTAGAGCCTTTATTGGTAGTCTGCAAAGATTCACTCCCAAGGCAATTAGAATCAGCGGCACCATCCAATTCTGAAAAGCACTAAAGTCACATTCTGGTGAAGTATTACTCCATGCCCTAATCCAAAATTGAACTAGATTCTGCCTTCCCTTCCATACTATTTGTGGCCTAAGATCCTGTAGGTTCATGATGTTGTAGTTGTAGAACATAACGAGGTGCATCAAAAGTGAGAAATGCAAAAACCTAGGTGAAACTTCCCTCTTTATTATTGCCTCCAATCCCTCATGCATTCTATTAATGACATACCTAATGTAGTCATATCCTTTTCTTATGTGCATTTTCTATGAGTCTAACACCATCATCAGGATGTTAGATGTAATCCTTTCTGAGCCACCATCTACTCCTAGCACTCTACACAAACCATATGCAATATACTTCACATAGAAGCATAAGTCTTTGAAAAAGTAAGGGGTTGACCCAGCCATTGGTGCAATGTAGTTCATGTTGCCTTGTGGAACATGGTTTTGAATCTCTTTTGACACAAGGACAAATTCCTAAGTATACCTATTGGCCTGGGCTTGTAGATTAATTTCTATGGCCATGGGGATGTTGATACCAAAAGCTCTCATGAAAGAATTCATGTCTAACATAACTAAGGCCGACCCATCATGCTTTCTTATTGTTCTAGATAGGGGGTCATAACTATTTGTTAATGCAATCAACAAGTCAACATCTATAAAGGTGTCTAGGACAATTAACTTGGCTAACCCTGAGGTCCAAGGGTTTGATACAGGCACTGGACTATCAACATTTTTATAAAAATATTTAAATAATTATATCCCAGTAACCAGAGGCATTCTTGCATCTCTACAGTTGTTTAAATTATCAATGAAGCACTCGTCACTAACCTTTTTATTTTGTGATGATCCTAGTAGAAAGGTGAGGAACTCATTCGAGTAACTTTCTTTTTCTTTCTCTTTGGAACCCTTGCTGATAGAAGCCCCACTGGTTGACGGTTGACTCATTTTGACTGCAAATTGGAATTCTTCTGAAGCTTTCTGAAACTGTGAATTCTCTAATTGCTTTAAAACTCACAAACTCTCATACCTTTTTAGCTTTGGCTCTTTGGAATACTTGGTAATTTATGAATGAGTGACAATTAGTCATATTTATTCCAGAGAATTGAATGCAATTTCCCTTTTGAGACTTCGAACTCTGTAATTCATGTTACTTCCACCATTACTCGACATGCCCTGAACTTCAATTCACTAGCTGTGAGATGAGACAATGACAGGTAATCAAATTTAATTTCTAGCAACCTAGTGACTATAGGCAAAAATCATAGTCCCTGAAAGATTTGGCCATTAATGATTTTATTTTGCGATCTAGCAACCTTAGGAAAATGTAATTTTTCATTCTAAGATCTAGCGACTATAGTCAATCTCCCAGTCACTGTAAAATTTATCACTTACCAATTTTATCCCGAGATTTGGTGACTATAGTCCTTTCTAAGTCTCATGTCCTTATTTCTTGATTGAGAGACTTAGCGACTACATAGTGAGTCTCTTAATTGCTAGAATCTGTTCAATTTTCAAACCTTTTCTGGAGACTACCCGACCTTGATTATCTAGAGACCTAGGGACTGAAGAGAAGTCTCTTTATCACTGAATATTTGTTCAATTTCTTATTTCTTCATGTGATTGCATGATAGCCACATGATCTTAATCTGATGGTAGTTGCTTAATCTCTACACTTTCATTCTGACTTTGAATTTCTTTGGAGACCTGGAGACTGAACTTATCTGGAGACCTGGTGACTATAGGCAAAAATCTTTGATTTATTTCATTTGGAGATGTAGCGACTATAGTCTATCTCATAGTCACTGAGAGATTATCAATCCTTTATTTTATTTTGCAACCAATCAAGAATGAACACGTCATCAAATCTGACAAACAGATTCATATTATTTTTTCATTTTTTGACCTCGGTCAATACTTAACCTTTAGTCATCTTGCAATCACATGACTAAGTTTACTTTCCAGTCACTGGATGATTTTCTTAACCCGAATTTGATTCAGAGACTGGGTGACGAAGCACTTCTTACGGTCACTATAACTTTTCTTAACTCATGGTTCAATTGGGAGATAATGCATCCGCCACCTGATTGAAACTATATTAACGGTTTCGATTTACTCCTTGAAAACCTTTATCTTAACCCATCACCTTCTAGCGACCACGTGACTGAAGATATCGCACAGTCTCTTAATATTTCTCTTTACCCTGGTTAAATCTAGAGACTACACGAAACCTTTATTCTCCTCACTAGATATCTTTCTTAACCTCGGTTAGACTGTGAGATATAATGTTGACTGTTGATTCTTCCTCCATCTTATAGTTATCACTGAGTCACTGAATATATTGTGGCTTAACAGCTACATTATGAGATTAGGAGATAATCATGTCGCTAGATCACTGAGTGTTTATAACATAACCACCGGGAGTATGAGAATATGCGACTACTGTAGTTGCTAGGTTGCTAGATTTTAACATTAACCATCTAAGAACTGGGAGACCTGGTGAATGAAAAGAACATAACTGCCATCTTTTATTTGGAGACTTGGTGACTATAAGAGAGGTCTCATAATCACCAAATAATTTATTACTTCATTATCCCATTAAGAGATCGCCTAATTGAAGGCTTTTTACATTTGGAGATTAAGTGACTATAGTTGCCTTCAAAACATTCATCATTGTAGTCGCTAGATCTCACATAGAATATTTGGAGACTTGGTGACTGAAAAACATCCACTGAGTCTTATGAAGAAAAAGAATATTCTTCATACTTAAAGAGATTGAGCGACAAAGGTATTTTCTGAATCGCTAGACTAAGAGGAATATGTTGAAAACTTTTGGAGATTGGGTGACTAAGCTTAAATTATATAGTGCACATGCTTTAAAGGTTCACTTAAGTAATTTGAAAAAGTAATGGAAAAATAGAACTCGGTTAGGTTTTTGTAGGGCTTTTGTACTTTCAAAAGCATTTCGACCTAGCACTTAGGGTTTTTTAGCATTACGAACAATTTTAGCATCTGGGACAGGAAGATTACAGGAAAATTAGTACAAAAACTAGGAAAACTGTCAAAGAAGCAAGAATTAAAATACAACTTTGAAAACTTTGAAAATACTACCAACATTGGCTCTCTTTGAGGATGCTTAAGTGCCAATTTATAGCAAGAATCCAAAAACTCTGGGTAGTAGACCAATCAAAACTTAACCTACTGTAGGAAAATAACACACGACTAGGAAAGAAACACACCTATACACTACAAGGCTACTGTGCATGGAATAGAAAATATTTCAATTGAAGAAATTTTTTAGGAATTGTCCATGCACTAGCAATTCTTGTTCTTCACCATCCATATTTTTTAGGAAATAAGAATCTTTCCCATGAGTCTGATGGATACACTACTACATTTGGGGCCAAATTTTGATAGACATTTCTGACGGGTAAATTTTTTTTAATGAATTTTTTATTTTATAAAAAAATAGGCCCCGATGATGTCAATATTCCGATGGGTTTTAAAATGACCATCAGAATTTTGCAAGTTTTCGGTATACATAAAAAAAAAGTGAAGCGCCAAATCATTTTTATTTCGATTGGCATAAGAAAGGAGCGGGAGAAAATGAGTTGGGTGTGCACAAGAGAAGGTATGTGATTTCTTCATCTTTCGAGCCTTTGGCATCATATTTGATCGTAAATTTCATATGCATTGCATTTTATTTGATCATGAATGCTCTCAGAAATGACTGCATTGTACTGGTGTCATGCCCTAGCCGATGCTTTAGATCTACTATTTGATGTTACTGGTGTCGTGCCCTAGCCAATGCTTTAACTCCATTATTTGATATTATTGGTGCTTGTGCTCAAGGATATCCATTTTTTTGAAATGTTGACTATGGTTATCAAATGGACAGCCCGTGAGCTTCTAGCTAGGCACCATTTGTATTGATAGCTTAGGGCATAAAATGTATTGTTATATCATTGATAGTTGAGACTTTGTTAAAAGGAAATAGGAAAAAGAATGATTTTGATTTAGTGCTTTAACTCCATTATTTGATGTTATTGGTGCTTGTGCTCAAGGATAACCATTTTTTTGAAATGTTGACTATGGTTATCAAATGGACAACCCATGAGCTTCTAGCTAGGCACCATTTGTATTGATAGCTTAGGGAATCAAATGTATTGTTATATCATTGATAGTTGAGATTTTTTTAAAAGGAAATAGGACAAAGAATGATTTTGAGTTAGTTTCTCTATTTTGATCCCTAAGTGACTTACAACCCTAGAGAAGTATATGCAGATTTACATATGCGGTTGCAGGATACATAGCATTTGATAATTCAAAATAAATCCATGCATCTAATTTAAATAGAAATTAATACAAAGAAATAGGGTCCTTAAATGGCCTAGTCATCTAGACCTTGACTGTCCCCTCAACCTGTGACCCTTCAAAACTGGGTTATCATGCAATCAGTGAGTGATCCTTCATTCTCCTGGTTTGCCCTGCATCCAAACATATTGGAAATACACAATACAATGATAAAAATACTTTCACAATCCCCCTTCCCTCAAGGAACACTATCAACATCCAGACCTTGAATGTCCCCTCAACTAGTGACCCTTCAAAACTGGGCTATCATGCAATTAGTGAGTGATCCTTCATTCTCCTGGTCTGCCCTGCATCCAAACATATTGGACATACAAAATACAATGATAACAAGTCTTTCACAATCCCCCTTCCCTCAAGGAACTATTAGGAATGAATGCAAAGTATTTTGGCAGTCATTCTGTAGTAGTTGTTGTTGCATTTATGACTTGGATTGTCATTGATGTCAACACAGTGATATTCTGGATATCAGCAGGAAAGTAGGTACAGTTTTGTTTTGCACACATGTTGTATTATAGATTGGATTTTGTGCAATTGATGGTATGTTCTTTGGTGTGTTATTAGCCTATGGTTAACAGTGCAAAAATAAATTCATTCATTCATGAGAGTTATGAGCACTTTGGTGAAAGTAGTGTTTAGACAGTGTTTCTGTGAAGCGATTTTTGGAAATCGGAGGATATCTCTTAGATGGGAGGGAATATAATTTTTCATAGTGAAAGGGATGTTGGAGACTCATTAATGATGACATGGTTCATAGTGAAAACTTCAAAGATATGTTTGGAGAAAGTTACAGTAGCTGGAAGCCGATAGTTTTATGTGAATTTTGTGTGTAGCGTGTAGAAATTATTATTTTGTAATTGAGGACTGACTCATTTGTAATTATTTGAGTTTGGTATATAAGAAGGAATTTTTTCCTTATTGCAATATGTATTGTGAAGGTTGAGATGTGAATATATGCATGAAGTGAAGAAAAGAGCTAATTCAGTGATGAAGGAAGACTTGTGAGTACAAAGATCTGGAATTGTGATCTTGTGTAGTAGAAAGTGTAGTTTTGGCATAGTGTGAAGGAGGTAATATATTTCATATTATTCTTTTGAATAATTCTAAGATCTTTTGGACAGTGGGTTCAGAGATCTTCCCTTGAAGCTGTTTGGGCAGTGGGTCCTTCTGTCTTCCATAAACTCTTAACCAGGTTAGAATCTTTTAACAGGGATTCAAAATCTCCTAATAGGGATTTATATGTACTGAATGTATTTCATAAGACTCCTAACAGGGTCCATCCTCTAACAAGGAACTTTCATATTAGTGCATCATTTTGTGGGCATCATTCCCACCGGGTTTACTCTTTTCAAGAGGTTCCCTAGTCAACATATCTTGTGTTATTGTGCAATTGTGTATGGTTATCTTTCTATGGTTGATTAGTACATTAATTATATTGTTTAAAGTAGTTGAATGGTTAAATTATTAGATAAATGATTCACCCCCCCCTCTCAGTTATCTTGGGGATCTTTACTTTCTAACAATTGGTATCAGAGCAAGAGGTCCTTGAAAGAAAAGTTTAACAACTTAAGGAGATCCATGGTGAATTTCAGGAAAGAAAGCCCTAAGTTTGATGGAGTAAATTTTGATAGCTGGAAAGAAAAGATGAAGACACACCTATTGTGTTTAGGACCAAGTTATTGGTTGATTACAAAGAATGAGAAGACTATCATTGAGGAAGACAATCTAGAGGCAGGAACTAAAGATGAACTAGATCTATTCATGTGTAACATACTTGCAAGAGAAGCACTTTTATTAGCACTACCAAAGAATGAATATAGTCAGGTAAGATGTTTGGAAACATCTCATGCAATTTGGAAAGCTTTACATTCTACTTTTGAAGGTGATGAACATGCAAAGAAGGCTAGATTACATAATTGGATTTGTGCATTTGAAGATATCAGAATGATGGAAGATGAATCTATTAGAAGCTATATTGGTAGGATGTCTGAGATTGTAACAGGAATAAAGTCTTGTGGAGGTGATAAGACAAAGAATGAAGTGATATGGAAAATTATGAGAACTTTGACACCAGTATTCAAGCAGACAACACAGATGATTGAACAAGTGATACCTTGTACATCAAACTTTTCAAGAGAGAATCTTCTTGGAATATTAGAAATAGCAGAGATGAATTTGAGATTATCAGGAGAGCTACCTAGAATGGAGATAGCATTCAGTGCTCTTAACATTAGACCTACAAGAAGTACTAGTGTGAATGGAGATTATGCTAGTAGTAGCAGATCTAAATCTGAGGAAGATAAGAAGAATGAAGAAGGTATTGCATTACTTGTAAAAAGAGAACCAGATGGTAAGAAAATCTTTAAATGTTGGACTTGTCAAGAATATGGTCATTTTGCATCTAAATGTCCTAAAAGAGTTAAGAAGTATAGAAGCAACTTTAAACCTAGGAGATCTAAAGAATGTTATTATGCAAATGATGAAGATCTTGAAGCAGGAATTGAAAGACATTTAAGTGACAGTGATAATGATAACTTTGAGGAAATAGGATTTGTAGCAATTAAAGAAGAAAGTTCTGAATCTGATGAAAGGGAAGAAAAAGCATTAGTTTCTCAAGTTGAAAAGAAATTTGATTGGATTATAGACAGTGGTTGTTCACGTCATATGACTGGAGATAAAAGAAAGTTTGTTAAGTTAGATAATTATGATGGAGGAATTGTTAGGGTTGGTAATAATGCACCTTGTTTGATTAAGGGTATAGGATCTATTACTCTTGATGGAAAGACTAACACTGATGATGTTTACTTTGTTGATGGATTGAGACATAATCTACTAAGCGTTGGACAATTGGTTGATAAGGGTTACCAAGTTTGGTTTGTTGAGAAAACTTGTGTGATAAAAGATAGAAATGGAAATCTGATTGGAAAAGGATCCAGAACCAGAGGTAATGTATTTTAGTTGAATCCTACTGAGATGACATGTTTGATAACTAAGATTTATGACAGTTGGTTATGGCATAAAAGATTTTGTCATATAAACTTTGATAATATTGTCAAGGTGAGCACTACACTTGCAGTAAGAGATTTACCTAGAATTATGAAACCTACTAACATGATTTGCAAAGAATGTAAGATGGCAAAGCAGAAAAGAAGTTCATTTCCCAGCAAGAAGTTCACATCGACAGAGAAGCTAGAGATTGTTCATACAGACTTGAGTGGTCCTACTAGGACTAGAGGATTCTATGGAGAAAGGTATTTTATGATTCTTGTTGATGACTTTACAAGGATGATGTGGATTGCATTTTTGAAAGAAAAATTTGAAGCATTTGATAAATTTAAGATCATGAAAAGAAAAATTGAGAATGAATCTAGAATGAAGATTAAGTGTCTAAGATATGATAGAGGTGGTGAATTTACATCTAGAGAGTTTAATACTTTTTGTGAAATGAATGGTATTAAGAGACAACTTTCAACCGCTAGAACACCAGAACAAAATGGTATTGCAGAAAGAAGGAACAGGTCAATAACTGAAGTAGCAAGAGCTATGTTGTTTGAAAATGATTTGGCTAAGAATTGTTGGAGAGAAGCAGTGAACACAACAATATACACTATGAACATAGTACAAATCAGAACAGATACAAATAAGACACCTTATGAATTATGGTTTGGACATGCACCCTCAGTTAAGTATTTTAAAATTTTTGGAAGTAAATGTTATATTAAGAGAGATGATGATATAGGAAAGTTTGATCCTAGAAGTGATGAAGGAATATTTCTTGGATATTCTTTAAAAAGAAAAGCATATAGATGTTATAACAAAAGAAATAAGACTATTGTTTAAAGTGCAAATGTAAAAGTTGATGAGAAGTTTAAAATTTAGGAAAGAATGCTTGATTATGAATCTAATGGAGAAGCACAACCTCAGCCTAACATTGAAAATGCAGAATTATTTTTTGAAACTAATAGTGATTTGCTGAATGAAAGTCATACTGAAGAAAATAGAGAAGAAAATAGAGAAGAAAACAGAGAAGAAAACAAAGAAGAATCTATAGTTGGAACAAGATCAGTAACTATGACACCTAACAGGTATATTTCAAGACATCACCCTGTTGAGCAAGTTATTGGAAGTTTAGATAGAGGAGTTTTGACTTGAAATAAGGTAAATTTATGTTTGATTTCTTAAATTGAACCTAAGACTACTAATGAAGCTTGTGAAGATGAACATTGGATTAATGCTATGAAAGAAGAACTGGAGCAGATTGAAAAAAACAAGACATGGGAATTGGTCCCTAGACCTAAAGACAAGAATGTGATTGGAACAAAGTGGGTATTCAGAAACAAGATGAATGAACAAGGAGAAGTGATAAGAAACAAAGCAAGATTGGTATGTAAAGGATATTCACAACAAGAAGGAATTAACTATGAAGAAACTTTTGCACCTATGGCCAGACTTGAAGCAGTGATAATGTTTCTAGCATATGCAACTTTCAAGAAATTTAAAGTGTATCGGATGGATGTGAAGTCAGCATTTTTGAATGGTGAATTGG
This sequence comes from Chamaecyparis obtusa, assembly GCA_027943335.1. Lineage (NCBI taxonomy): Eukaryota > Viridiplantae > Streptophyta > Pinopsida > Cupressales > Cupressaceae > Chamaecyparis > Chamaecyparis obtusa. Next base: position 1,398,052 of record BSBK01000210.1, on the reverse strand, counting down.
AAGAAGAAGTCTATATTGAGCAGCCTGAAGGTTTTCCTTTGACACAAGAAGGAGATATGGTATGTAAGTTAAAGAAAGCTTTATATGGATTAAAACAAGCAGATGTAATCAGATTATTGTAATCAGATTATTTAGATGAAGCAGATGTTGAAGGATATTGGAATAAAATTTGATGAGCCTATTGTTATACATTGTGATAACACTAGTACAGTGAGTATGTCAAAAAATCCTATTTTACATTCTAAGACTAAACATATTGAGATCAAGTATCATGTTGTAAGAGAGAAAGTTGCAGAAAAAGAAGTAAGATTGGAGTACATAAGCACAAAGGAACAAATAGCAGATATATTTACAAAACCTTTACCTAAGGATACATTTGTGTATCTGAGAGGTATGCTTGGGGTTATGCCCCAACCTATTTTTGAGAATTGATGCAGATGATTGCATCCGTCCAGTGGTATATGAGCCCTATCTTTCTTTTGGATTGGATGTTGGAATTTCCTCTATAGGGGAGTTTATGAGCTGAGTCATGAGGACTCTTTATTGTATTTTTCTAAAAAGTGTCTTTTGACATTAAGTTGTTGTTGACTTAGTGATGGAATTTCTATCATTGATGTCAATGGGGGAGAGATATACATGAAAAACATTGCAGATTGTATAAGAGAGCTGAATAGGAAAATGAAGCAAGATTTAATTTGACATTTTGCAGTGATGTTGCAGTATTGGATTTTTGGAACATTGGATGCTTTTCATCTATATTTCCATCAATTCCAATGGGGGAGATTGTTAGGAATGAATGAAAAGTATTTTGGTAGTCATTCTGTAGCAGTTGTTGTTGCATTCATGACTTGGATTGTCATTGATGTCAACACAGTGATATTTTGGATATCAGTAGGAAAGTAGGTATAGTTTTGTTTTACACACATGTTGTATTGTAGATTGGATTTTGTGTAGTTGATGGTATGTTCTTTGGTGTTTTATTAACCTATGGTTAACAGTGCAAAAATAAATTCATTCATTCATGAGAGTTATGAGCACTTTGGTGAAAGCAATGTTTAGATAGTGTTTCTGTGAAATGATTTTCAGAAATCGGAGGATATCTCTTAGATGGGATGGAATCTAATTTTTCATAGTTAAAGGGATGTTGGAGACTCATTAATGATGATGTGGTTCATAGCAAAAAATTCGAAGATATGTTTGGAGAAAGTTACAGTATTTGGAAGCTGACAGTTTTATGTGAATTTTGTGTGCAGTGTGTAGAAATTATTATTTTGTAATTGAGGACCGACTCATTTGTAATTATTTGAGTTTGGGATATAAGAAGGAATTTTATCCTTGTTGCAATATGTATTGTGAAGGTTGAGATGCGAATATATGCATGAAGTGAAGAAAAGAGCTACTTCAGTGATGAAGGAAGACTTGTGAGTACAGAGATCTGGAATTGTGATCTTGTGTAGCAAAAAGTGTGGTTTTGGCAAATTGTGAAGGAGGTAATATATTTCATATTATTCTATTGAATAATTCTAAGATCTTTTGGACAGTGGGTTTAGAGATCTTGCCTTGAAGCTATTTGGGTAGTGGGTCCTTCTGTCTTCCATAAATTCTTAACCGGGTTAGAATCTTTTAACAGGGATTCAAAATCTCCTAACAGGGATTTATATGTACTGAATGTATTTCATAAGACTCCTAACAAGGTCCATCCTCTAACAAGGAACTTTCATATTAGTGCATCATTTTGTGGGCATCATTCCCACCGGGGTTTACTCTTTTCAAGAGGTTCCCTAGTCAACATATCTTGTGTTATTGTGCAATTGTGTATGGTTATCTTTCTATGGTTGATTAGTACATTAATTATATTGTTTAAAGCACTTGAATGGTTAAATTATCAAATAACTTATTCACCCCCCCTCTCAATTATCTTGGGGATCTTTACTTTCTAACAGGAACACTATCAACATCCAGACCTTGACTGTCCCCTCAACTAGTGACCCTTCAAAATCGGGTTATCATGCAATCAGTGAGTGATCCTTCATTCTCCTATTCTACCCTCATCCAAAAATATTGGAAATACACAATACAATGAAACAAGTCTTTTACAATCCCCCTTCCCTCAAAAAACACTATCAACATTTGGACCTTGACTGTCTCCTCAACCAGTGACCCTTCAAAACTGGGTTATCATGTATGACTCTCATAAACTCCAGATTTCATGACCAATAAAGATGTCTTTTGTCTTAGGCCTGATGCCATAGACTCTTGCACTTTTTTCTTCTACAAATCCACATAATCATTTTTACCAAAAGAAATAATGTTGTTCCTTTCATCAACATTACTAGGAAGTTGTGTAAAAGTGAAAGTTTCACCATTCTTATGCACAATATTCACATTTTCAAAACCATAATGAATTGTCCTTCTAGATAATTTCCATGGCCTTCTCAAAATGATATGAAAACATGTCATAGGGACTATATCACACAAAAATCTATCAACATACCCTCCAATGGAAAAATAAACATAACCTTGTTCCCTTTTTACAATGTTTTGTTAATTATTCACGCAAGATTCCTTATATGGTCTATCAAGTGGAAAAATTTTCAAATTTAGTTTGTTTACCATTTCATAAGATACAAAATTATTAAAAGAACTAGAATCTATGATCATTCTACAAATCTTACCATAATTTGTGAAACTGGTTCTGAAGATTGATTCCTTTTGCCTCTCTTGTTGCTACACAGGTGTCTTCCTTACCATTAGGTACTCTCCTTCTTCTGGGTTTTCCATATTAGATCCCTCTCCTTCCTCTTATAGTTTTCCTCTTCCCCTTGTGCCAAGTTCACTCTTCTATCTACCTTCCTCATATTTTCCTCCTTCTCAAGACACTTGTATGATTGATGTCCCACTAGTTCTCCACAAGTAAACCACTTCCCTGTGAAGATACCACTACCTTCTCCTGAACCAAATCTACCTCATCCTCTTTGTCCTTGCCTTGCATCCACAATTTGTTCCTTACCTTTGTCAACATTTTTTTGACCTTGTGCCTTATTAAATCTACCACCTCTACCTTGGTTTGAACTTCCTCCATCATTCTCTTCTCTCTCTTGTATTCTTCTTATATTTTCCTCAGCCTACTTGGCTATTTTGTAACATTATTCCATATATCTAGGGGTAGAAAGACTAAATTCATCTTGTATATTAAACCTCAGTCCCCCAATGTGTCTTGCAAGTTTCTTCTCAACATATTCCTCATGTTGTACTCTGATATCTAGCTTATAGAATTCATCAATGTACTTCTTCATATCCATGTCTTTTTTTTTAATACCTTGCATCTTCTTGTACAACTACACCCTATAGTCATTGGGAAAATTTTTTGCCTTCATCTTCTCCATCATACTATACCATGATGTAATCTTGGGCTTCTCATTCTTCCATCTTTTAGCTTGATCAATTAGTGAGTGATCCTTCATTCTCCTAGTCTTCCCTGCATCCAAAGATATTGGAAATACACAATACAATGATAATAAGTCTTTCACAATCCCCCTTCCCTCAAGGATCACTATCAACATCCAGACCTTGACTGTCCCCTTAACCAGTGACCCTTCAAAACTAGGTTATCATGCAATTAGTGAGTGATCCTTCATTCTCCTATTCTGCCTTGCATCCAAACATATTGGAAATGCACAATACAATGATAACAAGTATTTTACAATCCCCGTTCCCTCAATGAACACTATCAACATCTAGACCTTGACTATACCCTCAACCAGTGACACTTCAAAACTGAGTTATCATGCAATCAGTGAGTGATCCTTCATTCTCCTGGTCTGCCCTGCATCCAAACATATTGGAAATACACAATATAATGATAAAAAAGGGAAATCCTTTAATGAATCTTAGTCACTGGTAATGCATGGATAGTCAAACCAATAGTCTCCAAAGCATTCAATAAGTGAATATGAATGTTTGAAAACTTTCCTCTCAACTTCCCCAACCACTCCTAATCGGTTAGACAACTATTTCTAGAATCTCCACTATTCCTATCCTTACCAACAATTCTTAAACATACTTTATTTGATACCATAATAACATGCTAAACTAAACCAATGACATGTTCTTCATGTGGTATAAGGAAGATTTGGCTATCAAATCTTCCTTTGTACAAGCTGAGCATGAGAGAAGGTATGTGATTTCTTCATCTTTGATTGGTATCTTTGACGGGAAACATCTTTCGAGACTCTGGCATCATATTCAACCGCAAATTTCAAATGCATTGCATTTTATTTGATCATGAATGCTCACTGAAATGACCACATTCTACAGGTGTCGTGCCCTAGCCCATGCTTTATCTCCATTATTTGATGTTATTGGTGCTTGTGCTCAAGGATATCGATTCACTATTTTGAAATGTTTGGATTCATGTTTGTTGATATTACAATTCATCATATCAGATAAAGTATGTTTAAGAAGTTTAGTGTCTAAACACTCAAATAATCCCTCTAACCGATTAGGAGTGGCTGGGGAAGTTGAGAGGAAAGTTTTCAAACATTCATATTCACTTATTGAATACTTTGGAGACTATTGGTTTGACTGTCCATGTGTTAATATTTAGAAGACATCAATAAAGTATTTAAAGACATTCTTACATGTTTGGAGAGGTTTGAGAGGCACTTATCATGACTATACACTCACAAATAGTGGCATAGATTGGTTTTACTAAGTTTCCTTTCTCTATTTTGAGGTTTCCTTTCTCTACCACATGATCCTTTGAATGGTTACTATAAATATGAATGATTTGATGTAACATATTTCTCATTTTACTTGAAGTTTGGAATAGCTTGTGCAAGGGTGAAAGTAATTTTGATCATTTTGGTTGTGACTGAAGCCTTTGGTAGTCATTCTGTAGCAGTGGTTGTTGCATTCATGACTATGATTGTCATTGATGTCAACACAGTGATATTCTGAAGTTTAGCAGAGAAGTAGGCACAATTTTGTTTTGCACACATGTTATATTGTAGATTGAGTTATGCGTAATTTATGGTATGTTCTTTGGTGTGTTATTAACCTATGGTTAAGAGCACAAAAAGAAATTCATTTATTCATGAAAGTTATAAGCATTTTGGTGGAAGCAATATTCTAGCAGTATTCATGTGTAGCAGTTTTTGGTAATCGGAGGTTATCTCCTAACTGGGATGGAATCTGATTCTATGCAGTTAAAGGGAAGTTTGAGACTCATTTTTGGTGACATGGTTCATAGCACAAACTTTGAGGTCACAGGATTAGAAAGTTATTGTATCTGGAAGCTGATAGTTTTATGTAATTTTGATGTAGCATGTTGAAATTATTATTTTGTATTTACATGCTGACTCATTTGTAATTATTTGAGTGTGGTATAAAGGAAGGAATGTTTTCCTTGTTATGAGAGGATGGTAAGAGTTGTAATATGAAGTTGTGAAAGTTGTGAGGTGAATGTATGCATGAAGTGAAGAAAAGAGCTTATTCAGTGATGAAGGAAGACTTGCGAAGTACAGAGATCTAGATTTGTGATCTTGTGTAGCAGAGAGTGTAGTTTTGGCATAGTATGAAGGAGGTAACATATTTCATATTATTTTATTGAATAATCCTAAGATTTGTTGGACAGTGAGTTCAAAGATCTTTCCTTGAAGCTATTTGGGCAGTGGGTCCTTCTGTCTTCCATAACTCCTAACAGGGTTAGAATCTTTTAATAGGGATTCAAAATCTCCTAACATAGATTCATATATATTGAATGTATTTCATAAGAATCCTAACAAGGTCCATCCTCTAACAAGGAACTTTTATATTAGTGCATCATATTGTGGGCATCATTCCCACCGGGGTTTACTCTTTGATCAAGAGGTTCCCTAGTTAACATATCTTGTGTTATTGTGTCATTGTGTATGATTATCTTTCTATGGTTGGTTACTACATTAATTATATGGTTTGAAGCTGTTGAAGTTGATAATGAATTTAATGTTGATAAATGGTTTAATTATCAGATAACTAATTCACCCCCCCCCCTCTTAGTTATCTTGGTGGTCTTTACTTTTTAACAATTGGTATCAGAGCAGCAGGTCCTTGAAAGAGAAGTTTAACAACTTAAGGAGATCTATGGCAAATTTCAGGAAAGAAACCCCTAAGTTTGATGGAGTAAATTTTGATAGCTAAAAAGAAAAGATGAAGACACATCTCTTGTGTTTAGGACCAGGTTATTGGTTGATTACAAAGAATGAAAGGACTATAATTGAAGAAGACAATCTTGAAACAAGTTCTAAAGATGAGGTAGATCTATTTATGTGTAACATACTTGCAAGAGAAGCACTTTTATCAGCACTTCTGGAGAATGAATACAATCAGGTAAAAACTTTAACTAAATCTCATGATATTTGGAAAGCTTTACATTCTACTTTTGAAGGTGATGAACATGCAAAGAAAGCTAGGTTACATAATTGGATTTGTGCATTTGAAGACATAAGAATGATGGAAGATGAATCTGTTAGAAGCTATATTGGTAGGATGTCAGAAATTGTTGCAGGAATAAAGTCTTGTGGAGGTGAAAAGACAAAGAATGAAGTAATATGGAAGATTTTGAGAACATTGACACCAGTATTCAGGTAGACTACACAAATGATTGAACAAGTGATACCTTGCACACCAAAATTTTCAAGAGAGACTCTTCTTGGAAGATTGGAAGCAGTAGAGATGAATTTGAGATTATTAGGAGAACTACCTAGAGTGGAGATAGCATTCAGTGCTCTTAGCATCAGACCTACTTTGTCTAGAAGTACAAGTGTGAATGGAGATTATGCCAGCAGTAGAAAATCTAAATTTGATGAAGATAAGAATATTGAAGAAGGTATTGCCTTGCTTGTGAAAACAGAACCAGATGGTAAGAAAATCTTTAAATGTTGGACATGTCAAGAATATGGTCATTTTGCATCTAAGTTTCTTAAGAGAGTTAAGAAGTATAGAAACAATTTTAAGCCTAGAAGATCTAAAGAATGTTATTATGCAAATGATGAAGAAATTGAATTAGGAATTGAAAGACATTTGAGTGACAGTGATAATGATAACTTTGATGACCTAGGATTTGTAGCAATTAAGGAAGAAAATTTTGAATTTGATATTAAAGAAGAAAAAGCCTTAGTTTCCCAAGTTGAAAAGAAAGTTGATTGGATTATAGACAGTGGTTGTTCACATCATATGACTGGTGATAAAGGAAAATTCATAAATTTTAACAATTATGATGGAGGAGTTGTTGGAGTTGGTAACAATGCACCTTGTTTGATTAAAGGTATAGGATCTATTACTCTTGATGGAAAGACTAATACTGATGATGTTTACTTTGTTGATGGATTGAAACATAATCTTTTGAGTGTTGGATAGTTAGTGGATAAAGGATATCAAGTTTGGTTTACTGAGAAAACTTGTGTGATTAAGGATAAAGATGGAAATCTAATTGGAACTAGATCTAGAACTAGAGGTAATGTATTTTAGTTGAACCCTACTGAGATGACATGCTTGATGACTAAGATTGATGATAGTTGGTTATGGCATAGCAGGTTTTGTCATATAAACTTTGATAATATTGTGAAAGTAATTTCTACACTTGCAGTAAGAGACTTACCTAAGATTATGCAGCCTACTAACATGATTTGCAAGGAATGTGTGATGGCTAAGCAGAAAAGGAGTTCATTTCCTAGCAAGAAGTTCACATCTACAGAGAAGTTGGAGATTGTTCATACAGACTTGAGTGGTCCTACTAGGACTAGAGGATTCTATGGAGAAAGGTATTTTATTATTCTTGTTGGTGATTTTACAAGAATGATGTGGATTGCATTTTTGAAAGAAAAATTTGAAGCATTTGATAAGTTTAAGGTCATGAAGAACAAAGTTGAGAATTAATCAGGAATGAGGATTAAATGTTTGAGATCCGATAGAGGTGGAGAATTTACATCTAAAGAGTTTAACACTTTTTGTGAAGTAAATGGTATTAAGAGACAGTTATCAGCCCCTAGAACACCTGAACAAAATGGTATTGCAGAAAGAAGGAACAGATCAGTGACTGAAGCAGCTAGAGCTATGTTATTTGAAGGTGATTTGGCAAAGACATTTTGGAGAGAAGCAGTGAATATAGCAGTATATACAATGAACATAGTACAAATCAGAGAAAACACAAATAAGACACCTTATGAATTGTGGTTTGGACATGCACCCTCAGTTAAGTATTTTAGAATTTTTGGAAGCAAATGTTATATTAAGAGAGATGATCATATAGGAAAGTTTGATCCTAGAAGTGATGAAGGAACTTTTCTTGGATATTCTTTGAAAAGAAAAGCATATAAATGTTACAATAAGAGAACTAAAACTATTGTTGAAAGTGTAAATGTAAAAGTTGATGAGAAGTTTAAAATTTAGGAAAGAATGCTTGATTATGAATTTGATGAAGGAACTAACCCTCAGCCTAACATTGAAACTACTGAATAATTTTTTGAGACTGACAGTGAATTGTTGAATAAAATTCATGTTGAAGAAAATAGAGAAGAATCTAGAGAAGAATCTACAGTTGAAGAAAGATTAGTGACTATGACACCTAACAGGTATGTATCAAGAGATCATCCTGTTGAGCAAGTTATTGGAAGTTTGGACAGAGGAGTTATGACTAGAAAGAAGGTACATTTATGTTTGATTTCTCAAATTGAACCTAAGTCTACTAATGAAGCTTGTGAAGATGAACATTGGATTAAAGCTATGAAAGAAGAATTGGATCAGATTGAAAAGAACAAGACATGGGAATTGGTTCCTAGACCTAAAGACAAAAATGTGATTGGAACTAAATGGGTATTCAGGAACAAGATGAATGAACAAGGAGAAGTAATTAGAAACAAAGAAAGATTGGTATGTAAGTAATACTCACAGCAAGAAGGAATTGACTATGAAGAGACTTTTTCCCCTGTGTAAAGACTTGAAGTGGTAAGAATATTTTTGGCTTATGCAGCATTTAAGAAATTCAAAGTGTATCAGATGGATGTAAAGTCAACATTTCTAAATGGTGAATTAGAAGAAGAAGTCTACATTGAGCAGCCTGAAGGTTTTCCTTTGACTCAAGAAGGAGACATGGTTTGTAAACTAAAGAAAGCATTGTATGGACTAAAGCAAGCACCTATAACTTGGTATGCTAGATTAGATAAGTATTTGTTAAAATTGGGATTTACAAAAGGAACAGCTGATAGTAAATTATACACAAAAGAAATTGAGAATGGATTGTTAGTTTTGATTATTTTTGTTGATGACATTATTTTTGGAGGAGAAGATGAAGCTAGTGACAAATTTGCTGATGAAATGAAGACATTATTTGAAATGAGTATGATTGGATAAATGAAATACTTTTTGGGATTAAAAATAACACAAAACAAAGATGGTATCTTTATAAGTCAGACAAAATACTTGAATGATTTGTTGAAAAGATTTAGTATGGAGAATTGTAAACTAGTTGGAACACCTATGGTTATAGGACATAAATTATCTAGTAAAGATGAGACACTAGAAGTTGAGCAAAAGAAATATAGATTTATGATTGGTGGATTGCAGTACTTGACACACACTAGACCAGATATACAACATTCAGTTGGAATGGTAGCAAGATTTCAAGCTGAACCTAGAGAGTCACATTATGTAGCAGTAAAAAGGATATTGAGATATCTTAGAGGAACAATGGACTATGGACTGTGGTATGAAAATTCTAATGATTTTACCCTATGTGCATATACTAATGCTGATTGGGGAGGTAGCGTTGATGACAAGAAAAGCACCAGTGATGGAGCCTTTTTTCTTGGAGGAAGATTAGTTTCTTGGTTGAGCAAAACGTAGAATTGTATCTCACAGAGTACAACAAAAGTAGAATATGTAGCAGCAACAAACAATTGTAATTAGATAATTTGGATGAAGTAGATGTTGATGGACATTGGAATCAAGTTTGATGAGCCTATTGTCATATATTGTGACAATACAAGTACAGTTAGAATATCTAAGAATCCATTTTTACATTCTAAAACAAAGCATATAGAGATCAAGTATCATGTTGTAAGAGAGAAAGTTGCAGATAAAGAAGTCAGACTGGAGTACATAAGCACAAAGGAACAGATAGTAGATTTATTTACTAAGCCTTTGCCTAAGGATACATTTGAGTATCTGAGAGGTATGCTTGGGGTTATGCCCCAACTTGCTTTTGAGTAATGATGCAGTTGGTTGTATCCGTCCAGTGGTTTATGGACCTATCTATTTATGGATTGGATGTTGGTACTTCCTCTATGGGGGAGTATGTGTATCTGAGCTGAGTCATTGAGGACTCTTGTGAATGTATTTTATGAATAGTGTCTTTTGACATTGAGCTGTTGTTTGACATAGTGATAGAATTTCTATCATTGATGTCAATGGGGGAGAGAATCATGAAAAACATTGAGGAAATGAAAAACATTGAGGAACTACATTTGTTGGAGAGATTGAATAGGATAATGAAGCAAGATTTGATTGATGATGAGTAGCAGTGCAGTTGAGTAGCAGTGATTGGATTTTTGGAACATTGGATGTTTTTCATCTATGTTGCCATCAATGCCAATGGGGGAGATTGTTAGGAATGAATGCTGAAGCCTTTGGCAGTCATTCTGTAGTAGTGGTTGTTGCATTCATGACTATGATTGTCATTAATGTCAACATAGTGATATTCTGGAGTTTAGCAGAGAAGTAGGCATAGTTTTGTTTTGCGCACATGTTTTATTGCAGATTGAGTTATGCGCAGTTGATGGTATGTTCTTTGCTGTGTTATTAGCCTATGGTTAAGAGTGCAAAAATGGTGCAGGAGAACCTATTCAATCACCTAAGTCCACCTTGCAACCAAATGGAGTCAGAGGATCAAAATCATCTTTGAATTTTAATTGGGAAATATTGAAGCCAATAATGGCAATTTGTAATAATCAATTTGATTTAAAAGTTAAATGTCCTAGAAGTCCTGGTAAGGACTTAGGACCAACATATTGTATGGGTGGCCAATAGTGCCAAATAGGGATCTAGATTGAATTTATGGGTCAATTAGGTCCTATGAACAAATTAGAATAAATATTGATAAGTTAGAATTAGAAAAAAATAAATAAAACAATAGTTAGAAATTCAAAAAATTGAATATTAACGGTTATATGCAAATTGGAGGGAAAATGAGTTTTAGGCATAAAACAAATTGTAAACACTTATAACAACTTGGGGTCAGTTATGGAAGTTGGGAACAATATTATAAAAAACCTTTAATGCCTGGAAAATGGGAATGGTACGGATTGGTGAAGTATTTTGTACGGACTATGAGGAAGAAGGCAATAAAAAATTAAGGTTTTCTTGCATTCTTGGTATCCATTTGATGTGTTGTTGATTCAAAATCATTTCTATGGCTCAAGAATATTTAATTTGATCATTTTGAATCACATTTATCTTCCTTATATCAATTTTTGGCAAATTATATTGATTGGTCTGTTACAAGTGTTGGGGTTTGCATTGATTTGGAAACATGAATTAAGGATTCATCCCTAAAATGTGATTACTGTGACTTGGGATGAATCCATGACTTTTATTATGATAAAATAACCTTATAAATGCAAGAATGAAGGAAATATTGTAGGTGATCACCTTGAGAAGTTGATTTGTAGGTTGAAGGACTGAATTTGTAGAAGGATTCCTTAAGGAAATTCTTGGTTGGGAGCAGCAGCCATTAATCTACCTGAAGGAGACATAGTTTTAATGAATTTTATAGTCTTGTATTGTCCTATGTATGGTGAATCAATCATTGGTTAAGCCTAGAAGTGCTTGGAGAGGGTACATTGAGGAGGCCCTAGCCTTAAGGGCTTGTTGAAGACCAAATTGGGGCTTTGATAGTTGCAGAGACCTTAGGGTCATTTTGAGTTGATTTTTATTTGTTTTGAGTCATATTAGAGGATTTCTAAAAGTTTCATAGTCGGGGGATAAATATAAGTTATAGCTACTTTGTTAAATGACCATCTTTTTTGGCCTAAAAAGGGGACACTAGGGTGAGCAGCAGATAGTGCTCCAAAAAAACCCTATCTAATCTTCTAGTATGTTGTATAAACCTGAAAAGGGTATCAAAAATGTAATTTTTTTGTTTAGTGCTTTGGGAAAGTTAAGAGAAAACGTGAAGAAACAGTCCCAACAGGACTAGTTGAGGGGCAATTAGGCCTAGTGGGCAGTTTGAAGAATTTGGCTATTGGGTATGGCATAGGAGTCCAAAATTTGTTGAATCTTGTCAAATACATCTTGTTTTCACCATTTTTATCCACCCTAGTCATTTGGAGGCTGTTGGAGTCATTTGGGGTATTTGGGGCTATTTGTGTGCCTTAGGGACTAGTGGGGTTCTAGTGCCCTAGCCTTTCGAATTGATGAATTGTTGTCACCTATCCACCACCTTTGTTTTCCTCTCTACATCAAAAAATAAATTCATTTATTCATGAAATTTATAAGCATTTTGGTGGAAACAATATTCTGGCAGTATTCCTGTGTAGCGGTTTTTGGTAATCAGAGGATATCTCCTAACCGGGATGGAATCTGATTCTGCACAGTTAAAGGGAAGTTTAAGACTCATTGTTGGTGATGTGGTTCATAGTGAAAACTTTGAGGTGACATGATTGGAAAGTTATTGTATCTGGAAGCTGATAGTTTTATGTAATTTTGATGTAGTGTGTTGAAATTATTATTTTGTATTTACATGCCGACTCATTTGTAATTATTTGAGTGTGGTATAAAGGAAGGAATTTTTTCCTTATTATGAGAGGATTGTAAGAGTTGTAATATGAAATTGTGAAATTTGTGATGCAAATGTATGCATGAAGTGAAGAAAAGAGCCAATTCAGTGATGAAGGAAGACTTGCGAAGTACAAAGATCTGGATTTGTGATCTTGTGTAGTAGAGAGTGTGGTTTTGGTACAGTATGAAGGAGGTAACATATTTCATATTATTTTATTGAATAATCCTAAGATCTGTTGGACAGTGAGTTCAGAGATCTTGCCTTGAAGCTGTCTGGGCAGTGGGTCCTTCTGTCTTCCATAACTCCTAACATGGTTAGAATCTTTTAACAGGGATTCAAAATCTCCTAACAGAGATTCATATATATTGAATGTATTTCATAAGACTCCTAATAGGTTCCATCCTCTAACAAGGAAATTTTATATTAGTGCATCATATTGTGGGCATCATTCCCACCGGGGTTTACTCTTTGATCAAGAGGTTCCCTAGTTAACAAATCTTGTGTTATTGTGTCATTGTGTATGATTATCTTTCTATGGTTGGTTACTGCATTAATAATATGGTTTGAAGCTGTTGAAGTTGATATTGAAGTTAATGTTGATAAATGGTTTAATTATCAGATAAATGATTCACCCCACCCTCTTAGTTATCTTGGTGGTCTTTACTTTCTAACAACTGTTCCTCTACGCAGTCAGGAAATGTAACTGTCTAATGATTATATGTAATGTTGAATGGATTAAATGCTTTATTATTGGTAGAAGTGAATGGAAGAAATATTTTTGGTGTTAGGTTTCATTTATTATTGAATTCAATGGTTTCCAAGATGTATTGAGGAGTTTGCTCCTTGTTTAATGTTAACTGTTCCTGCACAATCCACTCATACAACACTGAAATGCTATGTGATTGACAATTTCATACAATTGGTCCTTTGGTGTGTATTAAATAGAATAGAATTTTCAGCATATTATTATCATTCTATTTATTTTTTGTAAACATGCCATTGACTCAGTTTTGTAAAAAAAAATTTGTGTTAAATTTTTTTACAAAATAGATTACAAAATACCCTTCAAAACAAAGGAAAAACTTAGCAAATTCAGTCTAACTCATTGTAGATGAAGGAATAGTCATGCTAATAGTTCCTCTAATTCTTCCAAAACATTAATTGAACTCCCCTAAAGTCCTATTGGATCCCCAAATTTCTTAATCCAATCAACTTACATCAGGATCATGAGAAACTTCAAAGGATTAAAAACATTACTTGGAATAGTCACTGGTTTTACCATTCAAAATGTAACGAACAAAATTTTAAAGTGCTCACAATAAATTCAATGATGAAATGAATGCTTGGAGATTTCTTACTATTCCATCCTTGAATTTAGAAACCAAAATAATAAGTAAAGAAGCCTTTCAACAATGCATAACACAATGGACTTGCAGATTTAAACTTCTATTTTTATTGAATCTCTGTTGTTGTCGTACACTCCAGGCTTAAGTATGTCATACAATGAATTCCAAAGGTTACATATAACTCCATCACAACTTCCCCAACCATGAAGAACATAGGTGAAGAACTTCATGGTTTCATGATTTAATCTTTAAGAACTTGATCAAGAACATAGGTTTTAATGAAATATCAATTTGATTTGCAAAGTTTGTGTTCTTTACAAATTTGAAAGGCTCTAATACTTACTAGGGTAGATGTGGATGTGCAACCTTATGCTTTTACTACTAAGTCTCTGATTGTTGGGCATACTAATTATAAGTACTTGACATATATCATAAATGTTGCTAATTAAGGTTGGAGGGATGATTACACCTATCCTAAAAAAAGACTGTCAAATCATTATGCTTTCAAATCAATTACCTATCGACATATCCCTTGCAATGGAGAGAAGCCAAACACATTAAGAACATGCACATAAACACGACAGCTGAAAAACTTAAACGGAATACACCAAGAAGTACCAAATGATGAATTCTCAATTGTTGTAATGGCAAAGCATCAAAACTGTCAATTTCTAGAACTTGATTTTCTAGTCTAAATGATTTTTCTATAGTCATAATGATTTTTCTAGAACTTGATTTTCTAGTCTTAATGATTTTTCTATAGTCCTAATGATTTTTCTATAGTCTTAATGATTTTTATTTCATCCTAATGTTTGTTGCTCTCGATAAATTAGGCCTTGAATTTGAATTTTTGTTTACTATTTTATTTCAACTTGATATTTCATTCATTTTTCATATACACAGAGACTACACATGCTAATAAAAAAATGAGCTATTTGATTAAGGTTAACTATTCATGATTGTAAATAGTCAATATTTCTGATGGTACTCCTTGGTGTATTCCATTTTAAAATAATCATATTTCTATGGCTATGATAAATGTCCCTTTGTGTTGAGAAAATTAGAGTTGAAAAAATGGTTGCAAACAAATCATCCTTCTTCCACCAACATTCTAGTCAATGTACAAGTAACGAGTCATTCCATTCAAGAAAGACCATGTCTGACAATATCAACCCAGAACAAAATAAGGAGTATGCAGAATTTAGTGATTGTATCTTCCATTAGAGCCACTTCATATGCACAGGTGATGAACAAGCATATTTTCCTGAACACTATTGGGAGCTTACCCAACAACACATGTACTATTGTGAAAATCACCACTAATCTATTTGCTTCTGGGTCTAGCTCCCAGTATTGCTTGGTCAAATATGCATGTTTTTCACTTGTGCATATACCTTCTATGATCAACTCTTATATGCATAGGTGATGAACATTCAAATTTGCCTAAGCAGTACTTTGATTAGTCCTCTAGCACATGTAGTATTGTGTATATCATCACAAGTCCATTTGTTGGAGGGCTACTCATAGTACACATGTTTGGAGGTCTGGAGGAAACAAGAGAATTTGAAGAGTCATGAGTCTTAAGATTGTACTTGATATAGCCAAGCTTCATTCAATGGTACATTCAAACATGAAACAAACCATTCTTAAACTAGATTAAACTAGTAAACCAATGGACATACTGATTATAAGTAAACTAGTAAACCAAAGGACATGCTTTTACTAATAAGTCTCTATTTGTTGGGCATACTGATTATAAGTACTTGACATATCTCTCAAATGTTTCTAATTAAGGTTGGTGGGATGATTACACCTATCCTTAAAAAAGACTGTCAAATCATTATCCTTTGAATGGTTACTATGAATATGAATGATTTGATATAGCATATTTCTCATTTTACTTAAAGTTTGGAATATCTTGCGCAAGGGTGAAAGTACTTTTGATCATTTTGGTCATGACTGTTCCTCTACACAGTCAGAAAATGTAACTGTCTAATGATTATATGTAATGTTGAATGGATTAAATGTTTTATTCTTGGTAGAAGTGAATGGAAGAAAAAGTGCTGGTGTTAGGTTTAATTTATTATTGAATTCAATTGTTTCCAAGATGAGTTGAGGAGTTTGCTCCTTTTTTAATGTTAACTGTTCTTGCACAATCCACTCATACAACAGTGAAATGCTCTGTGATTGTCAATTTCATACAACTGGTCCTTTGGTGTGTATTAAACATAATAGAATTTTCAGCATATTATTATCATTCTATTTCTTTGTTGTAAACATGACATTGGTTCAGCATATTATTATCATTCTATTTATTTGTTGTAAACATGCCATTGGTTTGGTTTTGTAAATTTCTTTTCGTGTTAATTTTTTTTTGTATTTTTTACATTTGATAACCACAGTCAACATTTCAAAATAGTGAATAACATCAAATAATGGAGATAAAGCATGGGCTAGGGAATGACACTAGTAGATTAAAATTGAACCAATGGCATGTTTACAACAAAGAAATAGAATGATAATAATATGCTAAAAATTCATATTCTATTTAATACATGCCAAAGGAGTAGTCCCAACAATTCTTAAATAATAAAGTATGTTTAAGAATTGTTGGGAGTAGTTTTCAAACATTCATATTCACTTATTGCATGCTTTGGAGACTAGTGGTTTGACTATCCATGTGTTACCACTGATTGAAATTCATTAAAGGATACAAAACCCTTCATTTTGGGTTATTGTGTGTGGATTCAAATGTAGGTTTGATTTGGTTAATGTTTAGAAGAGATCAATAAACTATTTAAAGACAATCTTACATGTTTGGAGAGATTTGAGAGGCACTTATCATGATTGTACCCTCACAAAAAATGGCATAGATTGGTTTTACTAAGTTTCTTTTCTCTCTTTTGAGGTTCTCATTTCCTAAGTGGCCAAAGACTATGTTAGGCTGATAAAATATGGGGATTCTCTTTACGGCTGCAAATCTTTGAAGGTTGTTGCACTTGGATGGATGTGGATGTGCAACCTTATTCTTTTACTACTAAGTCTCTATTTGTTGGGCATACTGATTATAAGTACTTGACATATATCACAAATGTTTCTAATTAAGGTTGGTGGGATGATTACGCCTATCCTGAAAAAAGGCTATCAAATCAATTACCTATCAACATATCCCTTATGAGGGAGACAAGCCAAACACATAAATAACATGCACATAAAAATGACAGCTGAAAAACTTAAATGGAATATGCCAAGAAGTACCAAATGATGAATGCTCAATTGTTGTAATGGAAAAGCACCAAAACTGTCCATTTGTAGAACTTGATTTTCTAGTCTAAATGATTTTTCTATAGTCATAATGATTTTTCTAGAACTTGATTTTGTAGTCTTAATGATTTTTCTATAGTCTTAATAATTTTTCTTTCATCCTAATGTTTGTTTCTCTTGATAAATTAGGCCTTGAATTTGAATTTTTGTTCACTGTTTTATTTCAGCTTGATATATATTTCATTCATTTTTCATATACACAGAGACTACACATGTTGATAAAAAAATGAGCTATTTGATTTAGGTTAACTATTCATGATTGTAAATGGTCAATATTTCTGATGGTACTCCTTGGTGTATTCCATTTTAAAACAATCATGTTTTTATGGCTATGATAAATGTCCCTTTGTGTTGAGAAAATTAGAGTTGAAAAAATGGTTGTTCAGTGTCTGTGTATGTATAGGTTGCAAACAAATCATCCTTCTTCCACCAACATTCTAGTCAATGTACAAGTAATGAGTCATTCCATTCAAAAAAGACCATGTTTGACAATATCAACCCAGAACAAAATAAGGAGTATGCATAATTTTGTGATTGTATCTGCCATTAGAGCCACTTCATATGTGCAAGTGATGAACATTCAGATTGGCCTAAATAGTACTGTGAGCTTTCCTTCCAACACATGTACTATTGTGAAAATCATCACAAATCCATTTGTTGGAGGAAATCTCACAGTACACATGTTTAGAGGTTTAAAGGAAATAAGATAATTTAAAGAGTCACAAGTCTTAAGATTGTGGTATATTTTGGCAAATGAAGAGTGGAAAGAAGATGATATTCCTGAGATCATGGATGGACACAATGTTGTAGACTTTATTGATCCAGATATCTTGTAGAGGCTTGAAGAACTGGAGAGGGAAGAAGGGATTAGGATGATAGTTGAGGGTGATGAGGATGATGAGATAGGGGAAGTGGAGTTGAATCCTGATGAAAAGGAAGCTTTGGCTACAATTAGGAAGAAGAAGAAGATGCTTATCGTCAAGCACAAGTTGAAGAAGAGTATTGCAAAGAGCACGCCTACCATACTAAGGAAGTTTGACAAGAACAAGGAATATGGCTTAAATAGAATGGGAAGACATCTTTCTAGCCTAGGCTTGGAACCTTTGAAGTTTGGTCATTATGGATAAAATATACAGATATGTCTAGTGATGCAAAATTAACTTCTTTAAGC
The DNA here is from genome assembly GCA_027943335.1 of Chamaecyparis obtusa. Taxonomy (NCBI): domain Eukaryota; kingdom Viridiplantae; phylum Streptophyta; class Pinopsida; order Cupressales; family Cupressaceae; genus Chamaecyparis; species Chamaecyparis obtusa. The sequence goes on along the minus strand of BSBK01000210.1, from coordinate 1,379,397 downwards.
CTTACCCTTTTGTTTCAAATATATCATTTGGGTACGCACAGAGGGCACAGGAATTGGGGTACACATAGTTCATTTATGGTATTTTTCTTGGGAAGCTAATTTCTCATTTGTCATCTACATTATTATGAAGCTAATTGCCAAAGGATCAAGGCCCAAGCTAGAAAGATGTCTTCCCAAACACATAAAAACATGCACATAAACACGACAGCTGAGAAACATAAATGTAGATTTCACAATAGTTGAGAAACATAATTGTAGGCATCATGGTCACAATTTTTTGGAGACAACGTAATTGAGTTGTATACCCAAGCGATGGAGAGAAAATTTTGCACCTCCAATTCCAAATTGAATACATTTGGGTTGGAGGACCTTGTATTCATGAGCAATAGATGTAGTCAACTTGGAATCAAAGGTGCAAGAGTTGCTCTCCATTGTCTAGGTATACAACATAATTGAGTTGTATAACCAAACAACCTAAAGCAACTACTACTCCTCTAGTTTTAGAGGAGTAGTGGTTGCTTTGCATCATCTAGTGGGTATACCACTCAATTATGTTGTCTCCAAAAACTTGTGACCATGATGCCTGCATTTATGTTTCTCAGCTGGTGTGTCCTAGGACCCCTTATGACCCTTTATGACTAGGGGTCATAAAGGGTCATAAGAGGCTCCTAGGAGGGGCCAGATGAGCTTCCACCTTCACATGGTTGGCCCTGTTAAGTAGAGAATGTTAAACTATTCTTGAAACAAAGAGAAGCTTAATAATTTAAGGTCTTAGTCCATGGAGATGGTGAAAAATGATGGGAATCAATGTTGGAGTTTTTAGATACTGAGAAGATGTATATGCAGTGGAAGCTAGAAGGGATTTTTGTGGAGATTTTCTAGATGTGGATATTTTCTAGAGAGGGTTTCCAGATTGAGTACCAGTGCAGGGATGATGATTCAATACTGCGTCTATAAAACCTTCACAAATATCCCTTTTTTGGCCTCCACTCATACTGTTGGCAATTTGGCTGAGTTAGATACATAGATGTTGTCATTATGGAAACATATGATCTACATGAAGATCACATAGGTTAGAGAGAAAGTATGTCAGAGCGCAAAGAAAAATTGTCTAAGTATGAGACAATATTTTTGCTAGTGTACCCGATGATAGTTTTGATTAGCAATGTTGATTGGAGTAAGTTCAATGCTTTTACACTTGAACATAGATACTATGGTGACTATAGAAGACTCACCTAAGAGTGCAAGTTAGTATGACATGTACGAAAGAAGTTATGATAGTTTTATTGAAGATAGTGTTAAGCCGACAGGACAGAATATGAAGACAAAATTGGTAAAGAGTTAAGGGATTATTTTGTTTATCAAAATAATGTCTTAATAATATAGAGGGATGACATCCTAGATGTTAACCCTTGGGTAAAGACATTTTGTATAATGTAAGCCGATTGAAAGAGTTATTAGTCTTAATAACTTGTATAAATGTAATGTATGAAGAGATACAATATGATGATATGAATGTAATAGCAATAGTGAAAAAGGCAGCGAAGAGATATTGATGCAAAGTTACAAGAAGTATTAGGTTATGTACCTTGACCTATTTTGTAATTAGTAAATATTGTATATTACTTGTTTGGGTAGTGGGCTCATTTGGTAATCATATTTTGTACTACTAACTCCTAGCAGGGTTGAGGCTTCTAACAAGGCCTATAGTCCCTTAATCAGGATTGAGACACTATATGCATGTAATGGGTTCCTAACATGGTCAACATCCTTAAAAAGATACTTTTGATTAGTGGATCTTTTTGGGTACCATCCCCACTAGGGTTTTCCCTTGGCTAGGGTTACCTCGAGAAAAAATAATGTGTTATGAGTTCATTTATTTTATTGCTATGCATGTTGTTTAGTTTTATATGTTATGCATGCATTAAGATAATTTGTTATATCCATAATTGGGAAAAAGTAAAATTTTGTAGAATACGGATTCACCCCCCCTCTCAATATTCCCTATTTCTAATAATTTGTATCAGAGCTTAGTTACTCAGAAAAGAATTATTCAAGGAAAGCCTAGAAGCTTGAGTAAGATCTCCATGGATATGGATCAGCTACATAAGAATCTTGAATAAGCTCTTGAATAGACTGATATGCTTACTAAAGAAAGAGACACTCTGAAAGGAAAATATGAGGATGCAAAGAACCTCATTGAGAAATTGAAAAACAAGTTGGAAGATCTTAAATCAGAAAAGGAATCCGAAATTAAAATTGAAGATTGTGATGACAACTAAGAAAAAGAAAATGAGATCCTTAAACATGAATTAAAGATAGAAAATCTGAAGCTAAGTCTGAAAGATGGAAATGGAAAGAATGAAGAAAATCTAAAATCTAAGAATGAAAATCTGAAGCTTGAAAATGAAGGGCTAAAATCTAAACTTGGTAAAGTAACATCTGAACTTGAGAAAGTCAAATTGCAGTATGCCGAACTTGAGAAATACAATACAATTGTGAAAGATGAACTAACTCAATCTAAGTAGCAACTTGAAAGACTATATTCAAATAGTGAGAAGATTGATGAACAATTGTCTTATCAAAAACCATTCTATGATAAAACTGGTCTTGGATTCAACACATCTAAAGCAAGTGAAGAAAGCAAGGAACTAGATCTAAAAATGCCTAAATGCATAGATGAAAAGAAATATAATGAAATTGACAAATTTGAAGATACACCTAAAGAAGAAGAACCATTGAAGAAAGAGGAGTCACCAAAAGGTATGCAAAGAGAATTTAAAGGTAGATGCTTTACTTGTAATACTTTTGGTCATATGAAGAAAGATTGCATAGGTAAGCAATTTAAACCTCTTAATGGTTATTGTTATAATTGTCATGGTTTTGGACATAGAGCTATTGAATGTAGAAAACCTAAATTTGTTGAGAATAATAATAGTAGTAGAATGTTTAGGAATACTAACCATGCAGATAAGAGACCTACTAAAGATATGAACAGGAGAAATGGAGTCAAAAAGGATGTTGTACTAATTCAGAAGAAGTGAAGTTTGTTAAAAGCATAGATCAAGGAGCCACATTCAGTACTGAAGGTAATTAGAAAGGTGAAGTATCAAAAGGTAAGAATGAATCTCTACCTAACCCATCTCAAAGTACTTAATTCATGAAAATTATAGTAGAATAGGAACTTAGATTAGTGTAGAAGTTGATATACAATGAATTGAGTCTTGTGTAGTTAATGCAAGGTAGTATATGATGTATTGATGCTATGGTTAAGAGCGCATAGAAAAATATTATGTTTTGCAAGATCACAAGAAGTTTTAAGTTTTGTAGGTAAGTAGAAACAACTTTTTGGAAAGAAGCGGCAAAGGAATTGAATGCGATGTCAGATCTATGTAAGATTTAAATGATAAAAGGTTATGATCAGTATTATTTTATCATCAAAGTGAATACAAGTGCTAAGGAGGTCAAAGAGCAGTGATTGAAAGCATTTTGTAAGGATTTGGTGAAGGATTTTCATGCCAAATCTACGCAAGCCCTAAATCATAGAATCAAGGTATTTTACTTGGCAGTTCTCTAAATTAGTTAAGGAATTAGTAGAATTCATGGATGTTTCATTGATTCACAATGTTAGAGATAAGAATAGACCTAAGTCAAAAGGGAACCAATAGAACCCTTGGAAGATGATCCTAAGTTAGCTTTATCATTCGTACCAGATGAAGTTTTACATCTAGAAATTATCATTCGTACCAGATGAAGTTTTACATCTAGAAAATGTTAAAAGTTATTTGGGATCTAAGCTAGAGACTCTCAGTGATAGAGATTTCACAAAAAAATATCAAAAGATCTATAATGAGTATATGTCATTGAAAGTAGGGTTTGAAAATTTGAAAGATAATGAGATTATTAAGTATTCTCTGCAATATGAGTTTGACAATGAAGAATGTACCAAGATAATTTTAATCATAATTCACAATGGGAAGTTTTGGTTAGATGACAGAGTGATAGATATCATAGCTGACCTAATTCATGAGGTAACTAGACTATCTAAAATTGGAGCCATTCCTTTGAATGAAAAGAACATGATGAAAATAGTTATAGACAACACAAATTCATCTTACAATGGTAGAGGAATATTAATTAGCAAGATACAACAAGATGATGTCAGATATTTGTGCAAGATCCTTACAACTAAGTTTTGTGCTAATTCGAGAGAAGATGATATGGCAGTAGGAATGATACATGTAGCCTATTTGACATGTGTTGATAAAGTACAAGTTAACATGTGTAAGATTTTGAGAATTTAGTTGTTTGAGAATTTGGAAAAGATAAAGAAGACTAAGTACTTTTAGTTTAGATTCGGATCATTGATAACTTATATGTTTTTCCATTTGTTAAGAAGATTTCCTTAGACCATTAGTGATGATTGGAATGATGATCAAACTAAAATGGAAAGGATTAACAAAGTGTATAGGAGACATATTATTGACAAAGTCAATGAGAGTGCAGTGTTGGTGATTAAAACATTTTAGAATTTGATGTCAAGCAAATCAAGGATTCCAGAGTCCCTAGTAGAAAAGTATAAGAATGAGATATGCTTTATGGTTGATACTAACTTTACATACATTAAAGTAGTAGAGTAGAGTAGAGTAGAGTTCATAGAACCTCTTGGCTATGAGATTACTAAGATTGAGATAGAAGAATATGTGAGTAGACTACTTAAGAGAAAGTTGGACATTCATAGCAATAGGTTTGGAACCTTTGAGGAGAACTTCAACTCCGCAAAGACTATCCTTGAAGAGAAACAATCAAAGAAAAGAGTAGAGAGAACAATCAAGAAGATATTAAAGGACATAGGAATTACTGAACATGATTCTTAATAGCCAAACAGATATGAGCAACAGTTAGAGAAATTGGAAAAAGGAAGTTTTGTCTATTCCTCCTCTATCATCAGTTGTAGTACAACAAGAAGAGACACAAGTCAAGGTGAAAGTGGAAGTAACTGAGAAAGATGAAGCAAGAAAATCCACTAGATCAACCTCCTCCACACCTACTAAAAGAGTAAAAGAGATTGCTACTAGACTGGGAAAGACGCAGAAGACTTTAGTGCCACCAGTTCAAAGAAAGATTGCAGAAATTAAAGATGATGAAGACACTCCCGTTAAGAAGAAAACTTGGAAACCGAGAATTGAAAAAGTGAATGAACAGATTATTCAAGATGGAGATTTCACAAAGATGAACAAATACTATGATCTCTATGATTATGCACAGAGATTGAACCTAGAAAATGCAGTGGTAAAGAACATGATATTGACTGACAAAAAGTTTGATACAATTCAGGGTAAGATACCTGATGACCTATATAAGAAGCTTTTAAATAGGAAGAAAAGAGCATCAGAGGAAGATATAACAATAAGAGAACATCTTGTAAGAAAGTTATGTATAGTTAAGAATGAAGAACATTTCAAATAGATTTTGAAAGATCTAAACACCTATCTCAAGACAAAGAAGAGGACAATATAGATTATGGGAGGCAATTATGAAGAAATCAACAAGGAAACATAACAAGCAATTGTTAAGGTAATGACATAGAATGCTAGAAAATCATCAGTTGCAGCAGAACCTGAAGAGCAAGCAGAACATCAAGTCATTCTCTCTCCACCAGCCATCAACATTGAAGATGAATCTATGAATGTTGAAGGAAAAAAGATCACTTTGGACAGTGATGATAATCTATTTAAAAACCTTGAAAACATTGTTGACAATTCAACTTTTGAATAGCAGGACCGTGGCAAAGGAGAAGAGAATACATAAACCAGAACTGAAGAATCTAAAGTGACAGAGAAACAAGTATTTGTTCCCACCCAAGAATAAATTAATCTTACACCTAAGACTAGTAAGAAAACTTAGATTGGTTCTATATTTGAGAGTTTGGGAAAAGAAGTAGATGATGTTGATCAGATGGAATTGATCACATCTTTGAATAAAATTATTGGAAAGAATAAGAAAGTGAAGAGCCTTGAAGGATGCCTAAAGGAGCTAACTGAGAAGTTACAAGGCATTGTAACCACACAAATTACAGAGGCTGACCCATTAGAAAAAGAAAATAAAGTGATGAATACATTTGATGATGAGTTTACTAACTTATCTAATGTAGCTAAGGTGAAGGCACAAGAAGCCTATGAGGCCAAAATACTTTTGGATATAAGTCAGAACATCAGGAATGATATCAACAATCCTAATATCTGTATAAAAGACTTAAGAAGGAATTTAGACAAAGGAAAATCTTTGTACATTTAGTATACAAAATCAGAAAACCTAATAGTAGAGGAAGTGCATAAGATTAAGATAAAGGAAGCTGAAATTCAAACTGAGATAAACCTTCTTTCAAGCCCTAATGTGAAGGTACTTGATGTTGAGAAGAAAATCTACAAGATTTATGATGAAATAAGAATTTTACAAGATGAAAAGGACAAGAAGCTGAAAAGATTCATTCTTTTAAGAGAGCATGTTTCTATCAAATTGAGCATTGTTGAAGGACAACTGGAAGAATGTCTTTCATCCAAGAAATCTTTTCAAAAGTTCAATTTTGTGAATCTCCAAGCCTATGAAATTGCATCTTATGGATTGTGCGCACTACTTAGTAGTGCAGATTCAATTAAGAAGGCACGGGAGAAAGAGTTAGAGAACATGAAGATTAACTTTGCAGATTGTGTTGCAAGCCTACCAGCTTTGCAATATTGAATCAAGGTATAACTTTTGTCTGAACACAATTTTGTCACCCTCCTTACCTTTTTTTGTCATTGTTGTTAAAGGGGGAGAGATATATAGCAAAAAATTGATAAGGATGTATAATCCTAGGGGGAGTATAGTATGTTTATAAGATTTATGGAGTCATAAGGACAATATATACATATTTTGTAGTATGGCCACAATTTTGAAATTTTTTGAAGTCTAAGACTTAGCCAATTTTCTCATATGTTTCCACCAATGAAAAAAGGGGAGATTTTTGGAAATTTGGATGAGTTAGATACATAGATGTTGTAATTATGGAAAGATATGATCTACATGAAGATCACACAGGTTAGAGAGCAAGTATGTCAGAGCGCAAAGCAAAATTGTCTACGTATGAGATAATGTTTTTGCTAGTGTACCCAATGACAATTTTGATTAGCGATGATGATTGGAGTAAGTTCAATGTTTTTGCACTTGAACATAGATACTATGGTGACTATAGAAGACTTTCTTGAGAGCGCAAGTCAATATGACATGTAAGAAAGAAGTTATGGCAATTTTATTGAAGACAGTGTTAAGTCGACAGGACAAAATATGAAGATAGAATTGGTAAAGAGTTAAGGGATTACTTTGTTTATCAAAATACTGGCTTAACAATATAAAGGGATGACATCCTAGATGTTAACCCTTGGGTAAAGACATTTTGTATAATGTAAGCTGACTGAAAGAGTTATTAGTCTTAATAACTTGTATAAATGTAATGTATGAAGAGAGACAATATGATGATATGAATGTAATAACGATAGTGAAAAAGGCAGGGAAGATATATTGATGTGAAGTTACAAGAAGTATAAGGTTATGTACCTTGACCTATTTTGTAATCGGTAAATATTGTATATTACTTGTTTGGGCAGTGGGCTCATCTGGTAATCATATTTTTTACTACCAACTCCTAGCAGGGTTGAGGCTTCTAACAAGGCCTATAGTCCCTTAATCAGGACTGAGACACTATATGCATGTAATAGGATCCTAACAGGGTCAACATCCTTAACATGATACTTTTGATTAGTGGATCTTTGTGGGTACCATCCCCGCCGGGGTTTTCCCTTGGCCAGGGTTTCCTCGAGAACAAATAATGTGTTATGAGTTCATTTGTTTTATTGATATGCATGTTGTTTAGTTTTATATGTTATGCATGCATTAAGATAATCTATTAATTGGGAAAAAGTAAAAGTTTGTAGAATACTGATTCACCCCCCCCTCTCAATATTCCCTATTTCTAACACATACCTCTTCTCAAAATCTAGAAACTTTGGATACTATTTCTCATCCATGCATGAAATGTGCTAGTGACATATAAAATTACTTTTACGAGACTAGGATCAATTATGAGAAGGTAAACAACAAGATAATTTTATTATATCTTTCATTTCTTTTATCCATTCATATTTTTTGCTTTCTCTTGTATTGGATACTGTGTAGTGTACATAAAGGCAAGGCGGTGATTATTCTCAATGATCGATAGGTATAAGTCTTCCAGCCCTTACCCAGTAGCTAGGACTAAATATAGTAGAGTTCAAGAGACCATCATAGTTGGTCTCCGTCCTTGGTCCATATATTGACAACATTTTTTACATTCCATTAGCTCATCAAATGTGGTGATTTGAAAGAATTTAATGGATGATATTTTCATGTATAATGTATATTATTTTAGTTTGATGGTGAATGAATTTATCTACTTCACACAACTATATACATTGAGCACAGCCATAAAGAAGCATCCCCTCCTATGGTTTGAGTAATGTATGCCATGGGAGGACATGCTTCTTTATGGATATGCTCGTAGTATACAAGTGCGCGGAGTCAATAAATTCATGCAACGTCAACTTAAATAATATACGTTATCATGAAAATATTCTATTAAATTCTTTCAAATCCCCTCATTTGATGAGCTAACAAAATGTAAAATGTTTTGCTAGTATATGGACCAAAGATAGAGACCAATTATGATGGTCTCTTGAGCTTTGTTATTTTTACTATGCTAATCCATCAATTTTTTGACATGTAGTAATCCTTTTCTGATAGAAGAGATATTCCTCTGACGGCTACTTCTATCAGAACTTGATTCCTTATCATCAGACATTCCATAGGTAATCATCGACGGGACCCCATTCTGACATATGGGTGTGATAGGATGGCTATATCTCTGATAGGTACTCCTATCAGAGATCAACTAAATATCCATCGCCTTTTCGACTGATGAAATGTCGTAAGAAGAATTTTTGAAAAATCAGTCACATAGTAAAATTGATATTTATGTGGCCAATTATGATGGGTAGGGATGTCGGAATACTGATAGTTACCGATTCCATCACAATTTGCAATGCAAAAATGCCGACAGATAGATGTGTCGCAGTTTTGACAAATGGTCATTGAAAATATGACAAATGGCCATCAAAATTTGGCCTCAAATGTAATAGTGATAATATAGGGGACCTAACCATAATGACTCAAACTTCTTATGCTTGCCCTTATCCTCACTTCTTGCATTCCATTGAAGGACCAAGTCTTCAAGATGGAATTTCCTGATAGTTTCCCTCTTGTCAAATAGATACTTCATCTTATGTTATAGTCTAATGTTTTCCTTTTGACCTTCTCTTCTTGTTTCGTCCAATTCAACAACCTGGAGAACTCTATCTTCCAGAGGATCAGACACTTCCAAATCTTCCTCTTGCATGAATTTGTGAATTGGAAACAAGTTATTCACAGGCAACCTTGATTTAATACTGTTGTGGTTCCACAACACACGCCCCATTTTGGCCACTTGGCCTAATGGGGACCCCCTTTTTTTAGGGTTCTTTTTTGTTGTCTCTAGGGTTTTGGTTTATTTTTCTTATGCACTTAGTTTAGATAGTTAAAATTTTCTTTATGCTTTCAATAAGACATTACTGATAATTATTTTTGCATGCAGAATTTTGGTGCCCACCTTTTGAGATTTATGAAGAAATAGCGAGGAAAGTTGATATCCATGGGAGTACTGAGATTTTTGGAAATCCAAGAAGTGATAGAGAAGTTTTAAAGAGCTCACCCCAACATTCTTCCAGAACACCGAGTCTTCGATTTTGACAAGTTTAGAGAATTTCAACACTTAGCCATTTTTCAATGTTGGTAGATTTTAGAGTTGCTGGTGGAATTTTGGAGTTTCAGAGTTGGTGGAGTTCTACTGTCCGAAAATATTGGAAGTCTGAAATGCTAGAAGTGCTGGAAGGTTTTTCAAATTTTTAGAGTTGGTGGAGTTTCTCAGTCTGAAAACCTGAAATGCCAAAGTTGCTGGTGGACTTTCAGAGTTTCAGAGCTGGTGGAGTTTCACTATCCGAAAATCTTGTAAGTCCAAAATGCCAAAAGTGCTGGAAGGTTTTTTTGGAGTTTCAGAGCTGGTGGAGTTTCGCTGTCTGAAAACCCGAAATGCTAGAAGTGCTGGTGGACTTTCAGAGTTTTGGGGTTGCTGGGAGTTTCGGTGGCTGAAAGCCTGAAATTTCATGCAGCATGGAGTTTTGTGGACTTAGCCAATTTTGAGCTTCAAGATTTTCGGCCTTATGAGATTTTTGACCTCCAAAAGTCCAAAATTTGGAGGAGAAGAGGATTTGACACTTAGTCATTTTTGGAGCTTCATTTTTTTGGACCAACTGTCAAGATTTGGGTGTTTTTTCTCACGTCCGAAGTTTAACTCCAATTATCTCAGAGTTGATTTTCTAGTCAACTGGGCTTCTTTTTGGGGGTTGTTCCTACATGATTTTGGGATCTCTTCTAGTTGAGTCCACGTGGAGAAGGTGCAACCAAGAATCAAGGGTAGAATCATGAATATTATCAAGAGCATGCATGAGTTTCAACTCCATTTTTGAAATTTTTAATGCATGATTTGATCAAAGTTTTGTAATGCATGAGGTTTAATTCCATGCTAGGGTAGTTTATCTAAGTTTCAGAGGTAGTTTCATTAATGCAATCTATAGTTTATATTTATTTCCAAGTTTTAGATGTAGTCAAAACCCTAGCTGCCAAAATAAGAGAAGAGCTCTATAAATTGTAATAGAACGATGTAATGAGGGTCGATTTGATCATTAATACAATACATACAATTGGTACTTCATTCATGGTGTGATATTTCTGCTATCTATGCAAAATTTGTGAATGTGTGATTTGCTCATTCATTTATTTCAAAGAGCCTATTGATTGTTTGATGATTTCAAATATGCGATTCTTAGTTTGGTGTTTGGTGGTATTACATTGCTTTGTTGTGATGAATTACCTAGAGGATTATTCTTTTGGTGCTTAAAGATTAACTTATCTCACATGTGCATACATCTGGGGTGGCTTCGTGATTCGATGAGTTTTGGCTTATCATACATCTATGTTTGGTTTTTTCCACTGATGATTGCATCCATATAGCTGAAGATTGTGATTTGTTTTGATCTCTATTTTGTGGGTTTCCTCATCTTCTTGGTCTTTTAATTTGAAAAGTGGTGTGGTATTAGTTTATGTCCATTATATTTCTTTTCAGCAATTTATTTCACATTCTTATTACCCTACTACTTCTTACCCTCTTGACAAATCATTTTCAGTAGTTTAATTAAATTAGTGTTGCTTTCATTCCTAAATCTGAAAATCATATCAAAAAAGAGATATCTTGGTTTCCTAAAGTTTGTTTTATAGTTTCCCTTGAGAGAAGAACCAGAAAAGGCCTCCTTGTTAACAAATTCATATTTGTATGCCATTGAGCTATCCAAGCGGTTGAGATCCAGCTAGAAGGAACCTTGAGATTGATTCCATCAGTCTTCCAAGAGGAGAATTTACTCACGTAAATTCCTAGCCATTGTCCTCATGTAAAAATGATGCTCAAAAAATACTAGAAACCATTTCAAAAGGAGACCTTCCTGTAGCTCTCTTCTCTATGATTCTATCTACCCATAAAGCTAATTTTAGCTTTGAATGCCAGGTTCTCTTGTTCTTTTCTAAGGTCTTCTTCAAGATCTATAGAATACTCTTATCACTTGATTTTGCCTACCCATTAGATTGTGGGTGGTATGGGGATGAGTATAAAATTATTATGCCTATTTCTAAATAGAAATCCTTGAATTCTTGTGATCTAAAACTCATGGCATTGTCCATCACTATCTTGATAGGAACACCAAACTTTGTAACAATATTATCCATCAAGAAATCAATAACCACTATGCCTGTAGCTTTCTTTGTTGGGATTGCTTCAATCCACTTAGTAAAGTAATCAATAGCTATAATTATCCAGCTATGACCTCCACTAGATTTCTCAATAAACTCCCTAATGAAATCAATACCCCACATAGCAAAAGGAGCTTCTGCCACTACAGGATTCAACATTAATGCTCCTGAGAATTTCAACTTGTTTGAGAACCTCTAGCATGGTTCACACTTTCTAACAAATGCATGGGTATCTTTGAACAATACATGCCAATAATACCCAGCTCTTAGGATCTTATGAGCAGTTGCTCTAGCTGAATGGTGTCCTCCACACATTCCAAAGTGCATTTCTTTCAAAATTTTCTTAGACTTTCCTTTGTCTAGACACAAGGGCAAGATTCCATCATTATACTTCCAATACAAGTCACCTTGCAATAATATATATCTTTGGGCTTGCAATTTTAAACTCCTTTGATTATCATTGAGGCCCTTTGGGAAAATAGCATTCTTGAGGAAAAATACTATATTTGTGTACCATGGATCCATTTCAATGCTAGTGATATCACTTCCAATGACATTAACACTGTTGACCTGAATCAGGTCCATATTTTCTTCAGTCATCAACTTTGCTAGACCTAGTCCTCTGACAAGTTTAGTGATGCGAAGCTCTAAATCAAATTCCTAGATTCTGTTGAGCCATTTGCATCTTTTTTTTGTGACCTCACTCTGTACTAGAATATCTTTGAATGCAACATGAGGGACATATGCATTTACTTTAGCAAATACCAGATAGGGTCTGAATGCTTTGAAAACTTTTACCAAAGCATAAGCTTGTTTTTCCATCAGCTCATAATTCAATTCTGCTAACTGTAATGACTTGCTAAAAAAGGCAATGGGGTGTTCAAATCCTTCATCATCCTTTTGTAGCAAGACTGTTGCAATGGTGTGAAAAGATGTAAAAGATAATAGAGAAAATGGCTTGGAATAATCAGGAGATGTCAGAACATGAGCCTCTTGAATTGTTTTCTTTATGTTCTCAAAGGCTTCTTATGCATCTTGATCCCACATAAATTTTACATCTTTCTTTAATAACTTGACAATGGGTTTAACTAATTCAAAAAAATTTGTAATGAATCTTTTGAAAAAATTTATTTGTCTCAAGAAAGACTAGACACCCTTGATATTTTTGGAGCAGGGACCTTCTTAATAGCTTCTACCCTTTCAGGATCAATTCTCACTCCCTCTTTAGACACTATATGGCCTAGTAGATTTCGCTCAGTAACAACAAAGTGGAATTTCTTAGGATTCAGAGAGATACCATACTCTAGAGCCTTCATTAGAACCTTTTCTAAGTGATTACAATGATCCTCAGCTCTCTTAGAATATGTAGTCAAATCATCTTGGTACACAACCATGAGGACATTAATGAGGTCTTTAAAATCCACATCCATCACCCTTTGGAAGGTTGTTCTAGCATTTTTTAGACCAAATGGCATCTTGACATACACATATGTTCCCCAAGGGGTAGTAAATGTTGTCTTGAACTACTTTGATTCTTTAACTAGGACCTGGTTACTGGTTATATCCTGAGAATCCATCCATCATGGACAAAAAATCACAGCCAGTCACTTTATGAAGCATAGCTTCCATATTAGGTAGTCCATAGTTGTCCTTGAGTGAAGAAACATTTAAATTTCTGAAATCCACACACAACCTTATATCACCACTCTTCTTTCTAATTGGTACTAAGTTTGAGACCCAAGAAGAATGCCTAATGGGCTCAATAATAACTGCCTCCCTTAGCTTGGTCAATTCTATTTGCATTTTAGTAGCCAATAAGGGATTAATGGGCCTTTGCTTTTGCCTGGATGGTTTGGTGTCTTCTTTCAAAGGAATCTCATGTTGAAACAAGTCTACCCTATAGGCCTTGAGGTCATCATATGACTAGGCAAAGACATGCTTATATATTTTTAGTAGCCTTATTAGATTATTCCTTACATCCTTATTGAGACATTTCCCAATGTAGACAACTTGAGGGGAAGTTTCTAACCCTAAGTTTATTTCTTCTAGGTCATCCACCTTGGCATTTGATGTCTAGGACATGTGATTGTCATTTATTTTGAACATCACTTCCAACTCAACTAAACCCTTGGGGATATGATTAGAGGGTAATTGTACAATCTCATTTCCCATGACCAAATATTTTCCATCAACAGTTTCTTGATAAGCGTCAAGGTCAATTTGTTGACCATTATACAAATCTAGGCCTTGAATAAACCTTAAGATATCACTATCATCCTCAAAAACTTTCCAATTGAAAACATTATTAGGGACAACTAGCCTACTCTTTATTTCCAATTTTGACACCCTAGTAAGGGTTGCATCATTTATTTTTAATGCAACATTTGCAAGGAAGTCTGCCATAATGTTTTTTGATCTTTCTACCCATGGGATATTAAAAGCATCAAAAAATTCAATTCTATCCTAGAAAACATATTTGTATAACTTAAGTCTATCATCCTTAGCAACATATTATGATATGATCTAAGCAATGTTTAATTGGGAATCTCCATAAACTTTTAAACATCTTATACCATGTTTGATTGCAATTTCTAATCCCAAAATCAAAGCCTCATATTCAGCAGTGTTATTTGTGCATTGGAAGGTCAACATAAAAGAGTACTTAAAAGTAATACCTGATGGGGATATTAGTAAAACACCAGCTCTTGAGCCCTCTTTAGAGCATCCACCATCAAAGTATAAATGCCATAGTTCATCTTGTTGTAAGAGTAATTCATCAACAATTGGATCAGTGTTCTTAGGCTGAGGCACAATTTCTTTTATCATGAAGTTATTCATGTCAATATCTACACAACAATTTAGATCTTCAGGGGCTACCATCTCAATCATTACTGATGAACGAGGTTCTCTGTACAACTTTACTTTAGTGCCATTCACAGGGATTGTAGCATATGACAAATCTAATTGCAGCTTTCCTCCTACTGCTGCTACCCATTGTCTAGATAGTAGAATACCATAATGAGGCTTGGTATCAATTACAACAACATCCATTTTATAGGTGGCCTTAGGAAATGCAATAATTTTCACCTCTATTCCAACCAAGGTCCCTACCACAGGAACTACTCTATTTTCCATAGCATAACATCTACCATTAGATGTATCAACTTGAAGTTCTAACTCTTTCATTACATGGTAGGGCATCATTATTGCTGTAGCACCAGAGTCTATCATACAATTCTTTAACAATAAATTATTCACAATTAAAGTGACATAGAAAGGATCAATGGAGGAAGGCTCTTGAGTTACAATATTTCCAACACAAAATTTGGAAACTCCTTTAGTTATCTCAGGTCCTGTCATTGGTACTTTCCTTTCTATCACAATAGGAATGTCTTCTTGCTCATTAATCAGAGCCAAAGCCATTGCTTTATGCTCTTTTATTTCCAACATTTCTAATAAAGGGATAGATACCTTCATCTGAGACAGAGCATGTGTCATGTCAAAAGTTGGGGCCTTAGTAGAAAGATCAGATAAATTTCTTTTCCCACTAGCCCTCTTATTTCTTTGTTCTATGGTATTTTCCTCATTCTTCTTAGCATTCTAAACTAAATTTTTTTTTTGCTTATTGTTTCCATCCTTTCTTGGGGAAGCAAAAGGTTTAGGAGAAACCTTACTCTGAGAATCATTTTTGACAAAAACTGACCTAGGAATTTCTTGATCTACATCAACCTTTTTATTTCTTAAATTATAAGAAGATCTAGCTTGAGAAGTGGTAGCCACAGTTAGATTCTTAATTTCTTCTTTACTAGGCTTTCTCCAATGAGTACCTTCCACCTCTGGTCTATTCATATTTGTCTGGCCAATCTCAGTATCAGATTCCTCATGATCAGAATGTGAAAATATTTATTGCTCATAAGAAGGAAGAGTTATCCTCTTATAGTCAACATATTCTACTATCTCTTCATCATCTGAAGAGGCAAATTCTTCCACCCTCTCAGTGGTGAACATATTTACTGCAGGCTTTTCAGAGCCTTCATGGTCTCCTACAGGTAAATATTTTGGCTCATCTTCTAGAGCCTGAGCAATAGAACACTGAAAAGGTGAGTGAGACATTTTGTAAGCCACACATGAGGGAATATTCTCCACATTATGGGTTGTATTATTTTTTAGAGGATCAAGAGTATCTCTTCCCTTTTGTGGCTCATGGTTGTCAAAAATAGGCCTCCCATCTTTCCAATTTGTCTTATATGGATGGTCACGTAGACTAGGGAATCACTCTTGCCTTTGATAAGGTGGTCTATTATATTGGAAATTCATCCCTCCTTTATCAATTCTGTAGACAAATATTTAACAACATTAGCCAATTTGTCAACCTTGTCATCTTCCTTGGCAGGTTTCACATTATGTGGCCTAGTCTCTTTCCATAATCTTCCTTCATCCCTTTTGTACATTTGACTAGATGATTTTCTATTACTTTCAATATTTATTGCTAACTTGAAAGCATCTTTCAAGCTACGTGGACTTTTATCTCTTAAGAGGTAAGACATCTTTCCCTCTACAACATTGAAGTATGTAGTCAAACAAACTTCATCATCTAATCTTAAGACCTAGAATAATTTGTACATGGCTTTCTGAAACCTATTATTGAATTCTGACATACTTTCATTTGCATGCTTCTTGATATTGTTGAATTCATTTAGCATGTAACTAGAGTTGACATGTTTAGCATACTATTATTTGAAACTCCTTTTAAATTTATCCCATGAGGTAACACTATTTTTAGGTAAACCTTTGTACCAATCCCTAGCATCTTCTATCAAAGACTGAACAAAAAGCTTCATGACAACATCTTCATTTTCTATTTCATAATCATTTATTTTGTCTATGAAAGACTTGAGATGTTCTTCACAAGTAATAACATTGTTACCAGTGAACTTAGGGATCTTGTCTCTTACCTCAATTGGGATGACATTTGGTTGACCAGGAATACCATCAAAGAACAATGGCCTATATCTGTCCAGATGAACTGGCCTTCTTTGAATATTTTGTAAAGCTTGGTCTCCACCTCTAGTATTCTAATGCAAAACATTTCTAGTAACATTACCAATCAAAGGGACAGTATGAATTACAATTTGAAGTGGTCCTTGGACCACTTGATTGGAGACTGAGGCTTGGGTGTGAGGCACAGGACCAGCAGATTGATTTTTTTGCATTGGTCCATTAACAACAGGGACTAAATTGCTATCATTTGTATTCATATTAGTATGAAGGAAAGAAATCTTTTTCTTCATCTCATCTACAATAGCCTCTAGTTCTAACTTTTCTAATTGAATGGCTAAATCGTCCTTGGCTTTTCTAGCCTTTTCTAGATCTAAGCTAGCTTGAGGTATTGTAGCAGGATTAGCTTCATTCCTTTTGGGATTATTTATGCTAATTCCCACTACCTTTTTTTTTCCCTTATTAGATACATCTATCACGTTACTTCTAATATCCTCATTCCTTCTGATCTCAAATGGATGCAACTGTCTTAGGACATGGCCCTCACCCTCAAACTCATCTCTCTTGGGATTTGCTTCATTGTTATTGACTTGTTGTCTATAGCCTTTTCATCACCAAACAAATCACTATCCAAGCCTTTAAAATTTTGACTCAGACCCCTTGCTTGGACCTCACTATTTTTTGTTTTCCTTAGGAGCTCTTGCCTTTCCATGAGTAACTCATATATTTCTTGTTCCCACTCCTTCTATCTCTTAGTAATTTCCAGAAATAGTTCCCTATCCTTTTTCCTTAAAGCAATGACTTCTTCTTGCAATTTCTTAGAATCAATAGATTCAGTTTCAGTAGCAGAAGCATATTCTGTCTTGTCTAGATTCTCTTGCACATGAAAGAAACCAATGTCTATAAACTCATCTCCCCGAGGAGGACTAACTAACTCTGGGTTCATTCTTCTAAGGAACTCAGGATTTTTTGAAAAAAATGGGACTTCATTTTGGGCGGGAATTGGTACATATTCCTGAGCTAGTCTAGGGGAATCATTTGCAACCATTCCTCTCTTGGATCACTGCTTTCTACTAGGTGTATGTAGTTCTTCACCCATTTTAATTTCTGGGTGATCCCTATAGTATGACCTAGTATTCCTGGGCCTACTCATGATATTTTGATGAGATAATCACAAAATTTAAAAAATCTTTTACCAGCAACTGGTAACACAGAGCTTAGAGTCCCCACCCATAAATTTATGGGAATATATTGATAAACTGGTCTTCTATATGCAGCAATAAATTGTTAGCAAAACTATCAACAAATTTATTGCAGATTTTTTTTAGAGAATCCTTAGTAGAGTCACAAAATTTGTTAGTGCTCGAAATTGCAGATGATCAAAACTTAATCAGAAAAACTCTAATTTATAACTCTAGCAGTCCCAATAGATACATTAACAATAATCAACACTAAGGTATTAATGATTTACAATCCTTCTTCTCTTTGAGCTTAAAGCTTCAGGTGGGTATTACCTCTTTAGATTGAATTCTTTAAACATCACAATTATGATCTCCATACTTGATACAAATCTAGTCATATAAATCATACAACTTAAAGTAAATCATTTTAATTTGATTGATGATGAAAACAATTGCAAAATAAGCATAGACTAGTGCCAAATCCTAGAGCATCAGAGTCAATAAATGCACATCTATAGAAAATCTCTCAAGTCAAACACACCCAAACCCCAGATAAAATGCCTTAAAAATTACTCTCTTATGCATGAATCATATCATCTAATTCATATATGAAGACTAAAATCTCAAAGACCTCACTCAAGATTTATCCCTCCCTTGAAAGGAACTCAAGTTTCAACCCCACTATCTACCTTGTAGACAGATGTATCCAAAATGTCTTGCAAATTTAAACACACAAAGAAATCAAAATCATACATGAAGACAATAAAGATATACATGTAAATTTAGTATATTTTATTGATAAACTTCCTATGTCAGTACATTCATAAAAACTAGATTCCTAAGAATAAAAAAAAATCTATAAGCTCCTATGACAATAAGTATTTCACCACCCTTTGGTGTGAGTAAGAAATAACTATATATAGATAAACATCCTTGGGATCCTTGAGAAAAGGATGCAAAAATCTATAGGTGGCTCTGATAGAGACTTGCACTAAAATACAAAAGAGCTAAAGCTTTTAATAGAAAAGAGAGAAAGTAGTGTCTGAAGTTGTTCCTTCTTATGTTGAACATCCATTTGAGCTGCACCTTTGTCTGTAGGTATTTAGACGCAACTATTGAAGTTTGTTGTGTGAATGATGACCGCCAATCGGCTAACTTACATCATCCTCTATATGATTATTTGTTCTCCCTATGCTTGTAGGTCAGGTGCATTGCTAGAGCTCATTCATCTTCAAAATCATCAAGGTCATTTGTTGCAAGCTTACTCCTCTTGGGCTTTGTCATATTGTCCCATGTAGTAACCTATTCCTCTGTGGTCCATGGTAACTTCTAAATGCTCTACAATTGTTTCTTCTTTCTCTCCCATCTTGCATCAACAACCTGCTTTATATCTATGATGAAATTGCTGAAGTCCATCTCTACCTTGAAAGCTTCATTAAGAACTGTATTGAAGTGATCTATATCAACCTCATTTCTATCTTTAAGGAAAGCCTCCTTCTTAGGTAGTAAGAGATCAAAATATGACCTCCATGTATCCAAATTCTTTACTTCCCTTTCCTCTATTCTGATATGAGGAATGAACCTATTGGAACCAGGTCCAAAAATTACCATCTTTGCCTCAATTTGATTGGCCTTACCCTTAAAGAAATATGAAGCAACACCAATCTTTGCAATTTAAACTCCCACTTGCAAAACTAACTCTAGGATGTCATCCCTTAGAAACTGCAATGTTGCTAGTCTTTCAAATAATGATTCCCTTATTAACCAAGTTGAATGATAGGTACTTAAAATAGAAACAAAATTGTTTACCTCACTTTTCAAGCTAGGTAATTTATTATATGTAGTATAAAATACCTCTTTCTTGTCCTTCAAAAATTCTATCCTATGTTGCAAGATTTTCAACCAAGATTGCACAATAGCCTCAATTTTTTCTATGTTCACTTTCTCTTT
Source organism: Chamaecyparis obtusa (assembly GCA_027943335.1). Classification (NCBI taxonomy): domain Eukaryota; kingdom Viridiplantae; phylum Streptophyta; class Pinopsida; order Cupressales; family Cupressaceae; genus Chamaecyparis; species Chamaecyparis obtusa. Next base: position 1,359,301 of record BSBK01000210.1, on the reverse strand, counting down.
TGTTGCTGCAGCTTCTTCCTCATCCCCACCTTGAGTTTCTATTTGAAGTGGTTGTTCTAGTGGTGTAGGGGTAACTGTAGGCATTTTGAGGATATGTTGTTGTAAATCATCCACACATCTCTCCAATTCTTTCTCTTTTATTATTCATATCTCTCTATCCCTTGCCAATGCACTATAATCCTTAAATTTTTTTTGGTGATTTTCTGATAGTTGCTTGGTCTTGTCCTCATTTAACCTAGAAAAATGAGTTACCACTTGTGAGATCTCAAGATCTCCAGGGTTGTGGATTGACCACACAATCTTGTCACCATCCATCTTTTCTTGGATGTTCAATAGGGAAGGCTTCTGATCCTTTGGATAGAGGCTCCACATAGCCAGTGCCTAATTTTTAGGGCTATATCCAAACCCTCTTATCAAATCCCCCACTTGGGTCCCTAAAGTTAAATTTATATTCTCCTACTTTCTTATTTGGTCAATGATGAAAGATGAGGCCAAGTCCCACCCAGGTACAAGCAGTACGTTGCTAGATTTTACTAATTGCCTAGCTTCCTCAAGGGTGATAGTTTCAGATTTAGGATCATAATCCCTTAAAGATTAGATGGCTTCATCAGGTATCTGGCTATCTTCCTTGATCTTAACATTAGAAGCCACCTGTTGTTTCTTGTTCCATAAAAGGAAATCCTTGGATTCATTTGACTTAATAAAATCATCAACCTTAAAACAGGCATCTTGTTCCAACATTCTCTCATCCTATCCAAGGACCAGAGGCAACTCAATTTCTTCTGTTACCATTTTCTATTTTCTCTTGTCTTCTCTGATCTTCTACCTGAGTCTATGATCATGGGCTCTATCTCCTGGAAAGAGAGCCTTTATTTTGTTTCCTTTCTTCTCAAGGACCCTTTCTTGTGAAGATTCTCCTATTTGAAATTTTTGCTTCTTAAGAGGAGGCTCACTAGTATCTTGAGAGCTAGGGAGCTCTGTCAAATCCATTATGATATTTTCCTCTCCTTCTTGTCTAATATGAGATTCTTGTTTCATAGAAGGAGGGCTGTATATTGGGTAGACTCCATCACTATCCTCATAATCTGATTCAAAGTGTTTCTCCTTTTCCCTTTCCTCGTCGTCTATTTGGTCCTCAATTGAGTTGACCAAGGTGTTGAAATTTTCCACCATCATATCTATCCTTTGTATATAAGGCACTGTAGGGTAGAAACCCCCAAAGGATAATCCCTTCTTTTTCATCTTGTTCTCCAATGAAATTAACTCATTGAATTGCTCGACTCTCTTTTCTACGTCTTCATCCTCTATGGTGTTCCTGATGAGATCTTCCTCAGGATACTCCTCATGTATTTTATTTATAGGAATAGAAGGAGTGTAATATTTCCTAGCCATTACAATGAAACCCTCTATGTCAACATACCTAGGTGCTGCAACATTCATCTTGAATTGGCCCAACCAATCATTTAACTTGGCAAATGCATTCTTCCCAATTATGAAGTTACATACACAAAAGTATCTAGGGGTAAATGTATGCTTTCTATGGGAGGCTAAATGCTCCTTGTCAGTTAGCATTAGCTACCAAATAATCTCCAGAAAAGCAATTCTCTGTGGAACAAAGAAAGGTAGAATATGGGGTGGCTGGCGGCACCCATAGATTCTTATCATAGTAAAAGTTTTTTCATAGTAAAAGTCTCCCTAGTTATGGCCTTTAACCCATTTGTCAATAAATTGACAAGGTCTTATTAGTTGTAGAGCCTTTATTGGTAGTCTCCAAAGATTTACTCCCAAGGAAATTAGAATTGGTTGCACCATCCAATTCTTAAAGGCACTAAAGTCACATTCTGGTGAAGTATTACTTCATGCCCTAATCCAAAATTGTACTAGATTCTGCCTTCCCTTCCATACTATTTGTGACCTAAGGTCCTATAGGTTCATGATGTTGTAGTTGTAGAATAGAATGAGGTGCATCAAAAGTGAGAAATGCAAAAACCTAGGTGAATCTTCCCTCTTTCTTATTCCCTCCAATCCCTCATGCATTCTATTAATGACATACCCAATGTAGTCATATACTTTGCTTGTGTACATTTTCTGTGAGTCTAACGCCATCATCAGGATGTTAGATGTAATCCTTTTTGATCCACCATCTACTCCTAGTAGTCTACACAAACCATAGGCAATATACTTCACATAGATGCATAAGTCTTTAAAAAAGTAAGGGGTTGACCCATCCATTGGTGCAATGTAGTTCCTGTTGCCTCGTGGAACATGGTTTCAAATTGCTTTTGACACAAGGATAGATTCTCGAGTATACCTATTGGCCTAGGCTTGTAGATTGATTTTTGTGTCCATGGGGATGTTGATACCAAAATCTCTCATGAAAGAATGCATGTCTAACGTAACTAAGGATGGGCCATCATGTTTTCTTATTGTTCTAGAGAGGGGGTCATAACTATTTGCTAACACGATCAACATGTCAACATCTATGAAGATGTCTGGGACAATTAACTTGGCTAACCCTGAGGTCCAAGGGTTTGATACAAGTACTGGACTATCAACATTTTTATAAAAATATTTAAACAATTGTATCCTAGTAACCTCATGCATTCTTGCATCTCTACAGTTCTTAAATTATCAATGAAGCACTCATCACTAACCTTTTTATTCTATGACGATCCTAGTAGCAAGGCGAGGAACTTGTTTGAGTAGCTTTCTTTTGATTTCTCCTTGGAACCCTTGCTGGTAGAAGCCCCATTGGTTGACATTTGATTCATTCTGACTACAAATTGGAATTATTCTAAAGCTTTCTTAAACTATGAATTCTTTGATTGCTAGTAAACTCACAAAATCTCATACCTTTTTAGCTTTGGCTCTCCGGAATACTTGGTAATTTCATAATGAGTGAAAATTAGTCATATTTATTTTGGAGAATTGAATGCAATTTCCCTTTCGAGACTTGGAACTCTATAATTCATGTCAGTCCCACCATTACTCAGCATGCCCTAAACTTCAATTCACTACCTGTGAGATGAGACAGTGACATGTAATCAAATTTAATTTCTGGCGACCTAGCGACTATAGGGCCAATCATAGTCGCTAAAAGATTTAGCGTCTTTTCAAATTTTTTTTGAGATTAGGCAACTAAAGGGAAATCTTTAATTGTTACATCATGAAATAATTTCCAAAGACCTGGCGACTATAGGAAAAAATTGTAGTCATTGAAAGATTTGGCCATTAATCATTTTATCTCACGATCTGGCGACCTTAGGAAAATGTAATTTTTCATTCTGAGATCTAGTGACTATAGTCAATCTTCCAGTCATTGTAAAATTTATAAATTACCAATTTTATCCCAAGATCTGATGACTATAGTCTTTTCTAAGTCTTATGTCCTTATTTCTTTATTGAGAGACTTAGAGACTACATAGTGAGTCTCTTAATCACCAGAATCTATTGAATTTTCAAACCTTTTCTAAAGACTACCCGACATTGCTTATTAGGAGACCTAGTGACTAAAGAGAAGTCTCTTTATTGCTGAATATTTGTTCAATTTCTTATTTTTTCATGAAATTGCACGACAGCCACAAGATCTTAATTTGATGGTAGTCTCTTAATCTCTGCACTTTCATTTTGACTTTGACTTTCTCTAGAGACCTAGAGACTAAACTTATCTAGAGACCTGGCGACTATAGGGAAAAATATTTGATTTATTTGATTTGGAGATCTAGCGACTATAGTCTATCTCATAGTCACAGAGAGATTATCAATCCTTTATTTTATTTTGCGACCAATCAGGAATGAACACATCATCAAATTCGGCAAACGGATTCATATTCTTTTTTCATTTTTTGACCTCAATCAATAATTAACCTTTAGTCATCTTGCGATCACGTGACTAAGGTTACTTTCCAGTCGTTGGATGATTTTCTTAACCTGGGTTTGATTCAGAGACTGGGTGACAAAGCACTTCTCATGGTCACTGTAACTTTTCTTAGCTCATGGTTCAATTAGGAGATAATGCGACCACCACCTAATTGAAATTGTATTAACAGTTTAGATTTACTCCTTGAAAACCTTTATCTTAACCCATCACCTTCTGGCGACCACGTGACTGAAGATATTGCATAGTCTCTTAATATTTCTCTTTACCCTGGTTAAATCCAGAGACTACACAGAACCTTTATTCACCAAGTTACTAGATATCTTTCTTAACCTTGATTAGACTATGAGATATAACACAGACTGTTGATTCTTCCTCCATCTTATGGTTATTGTTGAGTCACTGAATATATTGTGGCTTAACCGCTACATTGTGAGATTAGGAGATAACTTTGTTGCTAGATCGTTGAATATTTATAACATAACCGCTGAGAGTTTGAGAATATGTGACTACTGCAATCACTGGGTCATTGGATTTTAACATTAACCGTCTGAGAACTAGGAGACCCGATGACTGAAAAGAACATAACTTCCATCTTTTATTTGGAGACTTGGTGACTACAGAGAGGTCTCATAATCACCGAATACTTTATTACTTCACTATCCCATTAAGAGATCACCCGACTAAAGGCTTTTTACATCTGGAGATTGAGGGACTATAGTTTCCTTCAAAACATTCATCATTGTAGTCGGTAGATCTCACATAGAACATTTGGAGACTTGGCGACTAAAAAACATCTGCTGAGTCTCATGAAGAAAAATAATATTCTCCATACTTAAAGAGATTGCACGACAAAGGTATTTTTTGAATCACCAGACTAAGAGAAATATGCTAAAAACTTTCACAGACTGGGTGACTAAGCGGTAATTATAAAGCACACATGCTTTAAAGGTTCACTTAAGTAATTTGAAAAAGTAACGGCAAAATAGAACTCGGTTAGGTTTCTGTAGGGCTTTTGGACTTTTAGAAGCATTTTTGACCTAGCACTTAGGGTATTTCAGCATTATAGACAATTTAGCATCTGGGACAGGAAGATTGAAAGAAAATTAGCACAAAAACTAGGAAAACTGTCAAAGAAGCAAGAATTAAAATGGAACTTTGAAAACTTTGAAAATACTACCAACAGATAAAACTAAAACTATCAACAAAAACTGGGATGTTGTGAGTGATGGAGTTTTTGACAACGTGACCCCAAAGCCTCTGAAGTCTATTTTTAACTTTATCTCCAATATGCAGGAAGCCAAATCCACTCAAAAGGCTACAATATGTGTGCTAAAATGTTGTCACACTTCTATGAATCCTTACATGCAAGAAAACTCAAGAATGAGCCCTCACAAATCCATCCATAGCTCTCTATGCATGAAGTTGCAAGATTTGTAAGATTGCTCTCAGCTAGAGCTATAAACTCATGACCTTGCTAGTCAACCACACAATGAGAGATTCCAAATGAATGCAATGCTATGAAAATCTATATGAGAATGCAAATTAATCTTATGAGAATGAAGCTGCAATTAAGCTTTGAAAATAGAAATGAAAGAGTTACAAACCCTCTAATTAAACTATGTGAGATTAATCTAAAACATGAAAAGAAATGATACCGTGATGATGCAACTATGATGAAAGCTAGGATGTGATATAGATGCAAGATGAATGCCAATGATGCTCCAAATCTTTAAAACTTGATGCAAGAATATCTCCAAAAGCTTCAATGACTTAGAAAACCTGTAGCATAACAATTCAAGTATGTATGGTGTGTGCAAATGAGGAAGAGAGCTCTTCTTTTATAGGAAATGAAAAATCAATGGACCATGGAGATTAAGGGGTAAAAGACTTAATCAACGATGGAGAAAAAAAGAAGCTTGATCCTTGTGCACAAATATCCTCCAATAAGAAAATTAGAAGCATTTACTTTATGTTGAGCATTTATTTTATGTCCATGTGAGACAAAAAGTACTTTTCTTTTATTTTTTATTTTATTTTTCTTTATAAATAAGAATTAAATGCTTTATTTGTGCAACAAGGATAAGAAGAAAAGTGGAGATTTTTTATTTAAATAAAAAGGGAGGAAATTCCTTTTAATTAAATAAAGGCTTAGGATAAAATGATTTTATTATTTAATTAAAATAGATTTTTAATTAATTAAAAGGAGCATGTTCTCTTAATTAAATAAGATTTTTATTTTTTATTCTCTTTTAAATTAAATAAGGCTCAAACCTTAGGAAATATTGAATTGATTATGATTTGATCAAGGAAATTGATATAATTGATATTGTTGATTTTTGAAAATATTGATTCAGGGATTTGATAAATTGTAGAAATAGGGCCCAAAGTCTAGGTGACCATTTTAGGGTGCATACATTTGCCCCTCTTTGACTAATGTGTGATCAATTTGGGAACACATGTAGTCAAAGAATGAAGTTGCAATGTGAGATCGATCTGGGATCACAAAACAACTCAGATGTGAGGTCGATTCGGGATCACATCCAGACAAACATAAATAAAAGATTCTGGACATGAGGTCGATTCAAGATCATATCCAAAATAAGAGATAAGAATCTCAAGCTTGAGAAAAAACTCATAAAAAGATGTCTGAATCAAGAAAATCAAGGAAATTAGGGATGAGAATCCCATAAATACTGCCCCCTCAGAGTCGAAATTGAAATTAGGTAGTGAGGAATAACAGATTGATAAAGATTGCTCAAATCAGAATGAAATCACAACTGAAGATAGGGGAGCATGATAAGATAACCATCAAATAGTGAAGATATGCCCCAGGTTGACTAGGTTTGACTGGGAAAGATATAGGATAAAGATTAAGTCAAACCTTAGAGAGAGGAAGTGAAAGGTTTGAATGAAAGACTAGAAATTTGAAAGACATGGAAAGGAAGAAATTCCATCAAAGATCGAAGAATTATGCCTCAAAAGATCAGTTAACTACGTAAAAGAATGAGAAATCTTGGAAATGTGACTTAAATTTCAATTTCGAGTGTGAAAATGGATAGAAAATGATGTGATATGAAAGACCAAAAATGAAAGATATGATCAAGAAGAATCAGAAAATGAACACAATTGACCAACTAGTCTGTAGATGATAAAAATGAGAGCTCTCTCCATATGCAAGGTGCAAAAACTAAGCTATGATGAACCTAAGAATGCAAGCTACTATGAAAGTGGTTGACTTGCAAGGTCACAATGCCTATAAACATCTAATTATCATCATCGAGCATTATTGGTAGCGTCGCAAGATCATACAATGCACACTAGCATAACTATGTGGATATGAATATGATCTTTATCAGATAGAAATGTGGAAATCCCACCTAGGCATCAAAGACATGGAGGTCAAGATGAGTAATGCAGTGAGATTACCTAAGTTTGATATGGCGAGATTATGCTTGTATCAAGACACATGAAAGTCAGGATAACTAGAAGCATGCACTCACAAAATAGTCAAGGATAATACCTTGTCAATCCATAGTGTCAAGTAAGACCAACATAAATGCTCATGACAGTTAGAATCAACAAAATATACCCACAAGAAGATAAAGAAATAAAACATGTTCTCATACCCTCAGTCTTCTAGCTATGCATCATCAAAAACTTCTCAGGGAGAGACCACTCATCAAATAAATCCTCATAGACAACACACAAAGAAAAATAAAGTCGACATATCTCAAGTGAGTTGATTGTTTAAGTGCATGTGTATTGGTCATAGAGTCAGACTCTAGTTATCATATCTAAAAATGAGAAATGTTGATCATACTTAGACTATTGGGTAAGACATCTGATAAGTGTTAAGAAACACTCGACGCAAGGGTAGTGTTGAAAAACACAATTTGGGTGGTGTTGAAAAACACTTGTTGTGAAATGCCCCAAGAGACAAATGCACCTAAAGGACCTATGCTAACAGGTATGCCCCCTAGACAAAGATAAAGACCAATTCCAGACCAAGGCAAATAAGGTCAAGGCATGATGGAAAGTGGCTAATTGTCGAGGACGCATGCTAACAAATAGGGGTGCAAAGGCCTCAAGTAGCGCCTGTTTCCAAGTTTTTACCACTTGGATTTATTGCAATTTTTATTTTTTTTTGTATTTTTGCTACCAAGGCGCCTGTTTCCAGGTTTTCACCAAGGCATTTTTTTCTTTTTTTTTTTTTGTATTTTTTCAATTTTTTCAATTTTTTTATATTTTTTCAGGACTTTTTATGCTTTTTAGGATTTTTTCAGCATCATATATCAATTTTTTTTTGGTATTTTTTCGGGACCAATAAGATATATACAAAGGATGCCCCCAGACAAAATGGGCATTAAACTCATGAGCAAGATCACATCGTGTAGTCCCAATATCTAGAAATGTAGAGGACAAGATGGATGAGCAAGCTGGTGAATGAGATAGAGGAAAGGAGATTGAAGGCAAATGGAGGGAAGAAATCCTCAAGGTCAAACTCCTCAAGAGTACCCAAGCTAGGGAAAAATTATCATGCAAAGCACATTTGGATAAGCAATGAAAGGATAGCATAGGATAAGTCACAAAAGCGCACTGCAAAAGAAGGGAGGATGCAGTCCAAAGGAGTAGACATGTCAAGAGGCTTCATAGCATCGTGTTTACTCTTTTTTTTTTAGATCAAGACCAAGGGGGAAAATGATAGTGAAAGACTAGAATGAATGGAGGAAAATGAATATGAAGGCTAAAAAGGAATGGAATGAAAGCAAGACCATCATAAGATAGCTCACAAGATAGCCAAATGTTCGTGTATAGATGAACATTGCCAAGATCAAAGAGAGAAGATGGAATGGATGAAATATGTAGAAGAACTACATATGATGCCTGATTGCTAGGTTTTCATCATGGTACTTATCCAAGGTGCCACAAGGGAGTGGTTTTCACCATAGGATGAATTTATTTCTCTTTACTTTTGCTACCAAGTTGCCTGTTTCCAAGTTTTCACCATGACACATTTTCAATTTTTTCATTTTTTTTTCTTTTCTTTTTGAATTTTTCTATTTTTTTGAATTTTCTATTTTTTGGAAGAAGGTAAGCTTTTCAAATAATGCTCCTTGAAAGGATAAATCATTGATATACCAAGGATTCAAAATGATATGCTAAGAGATGCTGATAGGGAAAGGAAGACAAAAGAGAAAAATCGAGGATAAGGTTTTATGTAAAGCGAGTGAGGTTGGAAGATAGGAGGAATAGAAAAATGAAGAAAAAGAATAAAAGGTAGAAGAATAATTAATGGAGGGATTGTGAAAGGGTAGATGGAAAGGAAGGCAAGATCAACATCAACACACACCTTTAAGGGTGGTGAGAGGATGGAGGAAATGTGAACGAAGGAATACGAGAAGGAATATGGTGAATGTTTAGCAGAGGTTGCAGTTCAGGCACATAGAATTGAAGAATATTTTTGGAAGAAAATGAAGTGGAAGCCTTTGGAAGCTTGAATGTCAACTTTACTTTTTGTTCAACATGAGACTCTTTCAAGAGAGACTTTGGAATCCATATAGCTTTAGGCTTTTTATTTCCTTTGATGATTTAGAGAGGATATCTTGAATGATGGATTTTGGAACCCATACTTGTCTTGTAGTTTTCTTCTTAAATATCTCTTTTGACTTTATGCCCCCATGTCGATTAGAAGAGACATGGTGATCTTCTTTTTTTGATGAATTCTTGTATTGGTTCTTTTTCTTGTATTGAACATTCAAGTTACTTCCAAAAGACTTGGGACTTGTGGAAGAAGAAGGAAAATACGACTGGTTTAGATGGGTGGGTGGATGAAAAGGATTCAAGGGTATGCATCTATGTTGATCTTGAGGAAAAATAGGAGATGGAGGGATGTAAGGACCCAAGATGGATGATGAATTAGGAGAGTTAGGAGGGGAAAGTGAAGGGACATAAGGACCCAAGATGAAAGGAAGACATGAAGCTCTTAGTATTGGTGGAGGAGGTCCAAGGATGGACGTGGAAGATGCAAAAGGATAATCATTAAGTTCATCAACATCTATATGACAACCAAGGACATTAGCATCTTTAGAGTGAGCATTAGGATTTTCAATAGTATCATGAACATCTTGAATAGGAGCAACTTCATTGATAGGATCATTCAAAGCTTGCAAATATTTAGGAAGAGTAGAAAGTGGAAGTGAACATGGAGCGATAGAACAAGAAGGTGGAAGACTTTGATCTTGACAAGGATCTTTGGATAGCATAAGCACATCATTTTTTTCTTGATTTTCAATAGGCTTAACATCGGAAGTAACAACACCATTTTTAATAACCTTAATGGAAGTATCATCTTTGGAAAGTGCAAGTGTGGTAAGGTTATTTTGATTATCAATAAGCTCAATATTGTAAGTAGTAGCTTGATCTTTCTTAGGAGATGGTGGAATGAATGCGGAAGAGTGTAGAGGATCAAAAGAACCATGAAATGGAGGAGATACATCATGAAGAGAATTGGATGACATGGAAGGTTCTTGATCTTGATCTTTCTTTATCATTTTTAGAGTCCTCTTGACATGGAGCCACTTCTAAGGACAAGGAAGTAGGTTGGATTTGTATGGAAGACTTTGGAGATGCTGAAAGACTAGCTGAAGTAGGCATTGTCACATATAAAGGCTTAGGATCTTTAGGTTTAGCATTATTGAAAGTATTTTCAGCCAAATAAAGGTTAGCTTGAGTTTATTTAAGAGGTAGCCCTTGAGGATAACTATAGGGAACCGCATGAAAAGTCTTAGGATCTTTGTTGGATGAAAGATTTATGACAGATTTGGAAGACTCAGAAGCTTTAGGAAATGTATGAGTATTGGAGGAAGTAGGGGATGGAAGGGAACCATCACAAGACAAAGGTTCAACATTAACATGATCTTTCTTGAGAGTGTCATCTTTATTTTCAGCATGAATGTTCTTAGAGGAAGGATTCTTATAATATTTACATTTGAAATTAGCACGGTGCATTTTATATTCCTCAACAGTAGTAGCTGGATTATAATCAAGGTATTGTTCACAAAACTCATCAAAGTTTCTTTCAAAATCTGAATCATACGGATCACCATCATGATCTTTCCAATATGAGGACCCATTTCTAGTAAGCACAAGGACATGACTAGGAGGACTCTTAGGAATAGAGGTGTCATAGGTATCACTACATTGTCCATCATCATAGTCATCATAGTCATCATAGGTGGGTGCATCACTCTTCATGGAAGAGGTATCATAAGGACTATCACGTTGCTCATTATGGTATGTCTTCTGAAGAGAAGTAAGACTCTTGGGAGAAGTAGAAGAAGAACGAGATCGTGAAGAAGAGGAAATTGAAGACTTAGTGGAAGAAGAAGACTTGGATAATGAAGAATATGAATAATGTTTAGAAGAGTCATGATAAGATTTGGAAGATGAAGAATGTGAATAGTGTTTAGAAGAATCATGATAAGACTTAGAAGATGAAGAATGAGAATGATGTCTGGAAGAGTCATGATAAGACTTGGAAGGTGAAGAAGAATGAGAAGATTTAGATGATGAAAAATGTTTGGAAGAAGAAGATCATGATATGATCATGTTTATGATTCTAGCAAAGGCATCTGATTTAATCATATTTTCTTTTATTTTTTCTATAAATTCATCACTCATGATAATTTTGGAGGAACAACACTTTTTGAATATGTCAATGAGCTCAAGATCATCTATTCTTAATAAAGGTTCCAAAACCAGATAGTCAAGATTCATGGTTATAGAAGAGGAGGAATCAAGCATGGAAGAAATGAATAGATGAATAGAAGAAGGTAGACTAGATAATAAGAGGAAAAGAATCAAGAAGAAGAAGAAGAATTTTCCATGGGAATAGAAGACTTTAGAAGAACATGGGAAATGGAGAAGAAAGAAGAAGACTAAGAGTCATCTTGTGTAATTGATACCATAACATTCATTGAGATGTTGAGCAACATGACAACACTTAGGATGGACTGACCAAGGAAGACCAAGCTTCTAAGGAGAACTCACTACAACAGGATGGAACTCAGTTTCAATATTCCAAATAGATCTTTCAAAAGATTTCACAATGATGATCAAACACATAGAATAGAAACCAGGGAGTTCAAGAAAATAGTCTTCAAGCAATGAGCAAGGGACAAAGCAACCTTGCGCATGAATAGAGATAGTGACTTAGTATGCTACTCCTTAAAGATTCTACTTGTGTATGTTCTTGGAAATATTTTAGCAAGCACATAGAACACAACAACACCTTAACAAGCTATCTACAAGGATATACGTGGCTTTCTAAAAGGAGTCCTCGATATACACAAGGTACGTGAGGCCCAAATTCATAGATGAGAAGAATCCAAAATCACACAGCCGGGGGGAGACGGTAACCCAAATCTCCTCCTTCACTTCTCAAAAGTATAAAGTTCTTTGAGGCTTAGCCAAGAGTGATATCAAACTCAATTCCCAAGAGAGGTGTCTTTGGATTCACCTCCTAATATTTATACTCTGCCGAAACACAGGAGTTAAGGTCATCCCTTGAGGTGGTGTGTCCCCAAGCAGGCCTTCTAGAAATAAAAACTAAGTAATTCACTATGAAAAGTATTTAGAGCACTAAAGGTGGAACACTTAAATCTTCAAGTAAATGTGAAGTGAGTCTAAAAGTGGGACACTTAACCCTTTAAGATAATGTGAAGAAAGTCCAAAAGTGAAACATTTAACTCTTCAAGAGAATGTGAAGTGAGTCCAAAAAAGTGGAACACTTAACCCTTCACACAAACTCAAAGTGAGTCCAAAAGTGAAATATTTAACTCTTCACACCAACTCAAAGTGAGTCCAAAAGTGGAACATTTAACTCCTCACATCAACTCAAAGTGAGTCCACACCTTAGAAAACAAGTGAGTTTCAAAAAGCACAAAAGGGTTGCCTAGTGGAGCAATTAACGGTTCTTTCTTGTAGACCCCTCCCCTTTAATGTGGCGCTGATCTTGCAACCATGGGGTGGAAATGAGGAGCCAATGGATTAGCAAGTCTAATAACCCAAGATAGAAATCTAGATCAATCATAAGTAATCTAAAGTTGCTTATCAATACTACTCACAAATGACAAAGGGTTGAATCAATGAATTATTTAACTTTCCAAGTAAACATAGAGTGAGTCCACAAAGTGGTGCATTTAACTCCCTATGTAAACAAGGAATGAATCCATGCCCTCAATCACTCAATGAGATATTTGATATTGAAACCAAGAATTACTTAAGGTTTAAACACAAGCATTCACTTACACAAACTTGGAAAAACAAATCTATGTTCTTTCATTTCCCATTAAGAGCATCAATTGAAATGTGCTCTATGAAAGCATGTAAACACTCAAGCCAAACACATGAGAGGTTCAATTTTAATCCCAAGATCCAAATGTTGTAGAGTTGTAACAAAATACCTCAAGTCCAACGCAACACGCTTAGTAGATTTCACCCTTTTTTTTGTTTGTTTTAAGCATTTTTCATGAAAGCAAGTCATGCACCTTCAAATGAACAAGATAAGAAAATAAGCAAACAAGATATGCAATGTATATCCAACTTATGAAAACCCTAGGGTGGTTAGATTTGAAAATCAATTGTTAGGAGCAATGATAACCAGAAAATAATCCAAATGATAACTCATATCATGCATTGAACAATGAAAAATAAGTGCATACCCATCACAAAATTTTATTTTTTTTGCATTTGACCTAGTCAACAAGATTTGATTTTTACCACATGAATTCAGACCCTAAACCTAAAATGCAAAAAATAGACCTCTGTAAAAAAAAAAAGAGCTTTCCAAAAATGTAAAATTTTTAGAAAAATCTCTTCATTTGTGCCCTAGAGACCCATTTTACCAAAATAGACTAGTTTTTATAAATTGACCAAATGAGCTATGATATGATTTCTAAATTAAAAACACAATGAATAGAACCCCTGTAGAATTCCAAGAGCTTTCTAGAAATATAAAAATTTCCAAAAAATATGTTGATTTGCGCCAAAAATCAAATTTTTATGAAAAATCAAGAAAAAATCATAAAAAATACAAATTACCTTAGAAAATTCTAGAAATATTTTTGGAGCTTCTCCGATATGTCACCAACCTAAAAAAATAATTTTAGACCAAAACACCAAGCCGTTTGGGAGATATGATCAAATCTTTCAAATCTAAGATTTTTTTATCTCCAAACAAATCTGCACAAGGGTTAGCTCCAAAAATAATCAAAACCAGCATGTAAAAAGTGGGTTGCCCCATGGTGGGAACCAAAAATGTATGCTAAAATGTTTTTACACTTCTATGAATCCTTACATGCAAGAAAACTCAAGAATGAGCCCTCACAAATCGATCCATAGCTCTCTATGCACGGAGTTGCAAGATTTGTAAAATTGCTCTCAACTAGAGCTATAAAATCATGACCTTTCTAGTCAACCACATAATGAGAGATTCCAACTGAATGCAATGCTATGAAAATCTATATGAGAATGCAAATTAACTTATGAGAATGAAGATGCAATTAAGCTTTGAAAATAGAAATGAAAGAGTTACAAACCCTCTAATTAAACTATGTGAGATTAATCTAAAACATGAAAGGAAATGATACCATGATGATGCAACTATGATGCAAGATAGGATGTGATGTAGATGGAAGATGAATGCCAATGATGCTCCAAATCTTCAAAACTTGATGCAAGAATATCTCCAAAAGTTTCAATGACTTAGAAAACTTGTAGCATAATAATTCAAGTATGTATGGTGTGTGCAAATGAGGAAGAGAGCTCTTCTTTTATAGGAAATGAAAAATCAATGGACCATGGAGATTAAGGGGTAAAAGACTTAATCAACGACGGAGAAAAAAAGAAGCTTGATCCTTGTGCACAAATATCCTCCAATAAGAAAATTAGAAGCATTTACTTTATGTCCATGTGAGACAAAAAATACTTTTCTTTTATTTTTTATTTTATTTTTCTTTATAAATAAGAATTAAATGTTTTATTTGTGCAACAAGGATAAGAAGAAAAGTGGAGATTTTTTATTTAAATAAAAGGGGAGGAAATTCTTTTTAATTAAATAAAGGCTTAGGATAAAATGATTTTATTATTTAATTAAAAGAGATTTTTAATTAATTAAAAAGAGCATGTTATCTTAATTAAATAAGATTTTTATTTTTTATTCTCTTTTAAATTAAATAAGGCTCAAACCTTAGGAAATATTGAATTGATTATGATTTGATCAAGGAAATTGATATAATTGATATTGTTGATTTTTGAAAATATTGATTCAGGGATTTGATAAATTGCAGAAATAGGGCCCAAAGTCTAGGCAACCATTTTAGGGTGCATACACAATAGACACTCAACTACCTTCCAAATATTCCAGAAGCAAACCTTGGGCACCTCGACCCAAACGTGAGTTCACTTCCCTAGGGGAACCTCTTGATGTGGTTTACAAGACTCTCTTGCAAAACCAAATACTCACACCTCCAGATAACTTTCGCCCTTATGATCCCCAACCATGACCTACTTGGTGGAATGAATCTGCATACTATGATTACCATCAAAAAAAGGGTCATAAGACTTCCAGTTGTATTCAACTTTGACATAAGATCCAGGATCTTATCAATAATGGTGATGTTGTTGTGAGTGATCATAAGAAGAACTTGGATCATCAAGCATTCAAAGACCCCTTTCCTCCTCATGAGAAGGGTGAGTCCTCTAAGGACAAGAATACCAACAACAAGGTCAACTATATGTACAACACTAATGACAATATTATTAATATGGTTGAACCTGTCAATGTCAAATACTACGATGTGATCACCATCAAAGGGAGTGAGGATGCTCCTAGACCCAATATTTTGTGTGTTTAGCGAGGTTATGTGTCTCAAACTTCTGAATCAAAATAGTCTCAAGTTTGTGCGAACATTGTCACTCGATCTCATGCAAAGATCATTCTCAAAGTCCCCGAGCCTTCTACATCTACACCGAAACAACCTGTAGATAAATCTTGTTTTGGTCCTGTGTGCTATAATTGTGTCACACTTCTATGAATCATTACATTCAAGAACACTCAAGAATGAGGTCTCAAAAATTGATTCATAGCTCCTTAGGCATGGAGTGCAAGGGTTTTTAAGAATGCTCTCAGCTAGAGCTATTAAGCCAATAACCTTGCTAGTAAATCATGCAATGAGAGATTCAAATGAAGACAAGGGAAAGAATGCCAATATCCTCAAGAATCAAGAATAAAAATGCAATGCAATGCTATGGTAGAAATGGAAATGCAAGCTAAGCTATGAAAATGAAAGAACAAGTATTACCAAGCCTCCTAGTTAAGCTAGATGAATTAATCTAAAGCATAAAGGAAATCTAAGCTAAGTATGAAGCTATGAATGCCATGATAATGCAAGAAATGAAACTATGATAACATGTAGATGCAAAAGCCAAGAATGCTCCAAATCTTCAAAAGCTCCAAATGTACCTAGAAAACCTACAGCATAACATTAGCATAAAAACCTAAGATATGAAAATGAAGAAGAGAGCTCTCCTTGTATAAGAAATGAAAAGGAATGGACCATGGAGATTAAAAGGCAAAAGATTTAATCAAGGGTGAAGCATCAAAGAGGAGCAATCCATGTGCACAAGTATCCTCCAATAGGAAAATAAGAGTTGACTTTTGTGTCCATATGAGAGAAAAAGTACTTTTTCCCTTTTTATAAAATAAGAATAATGCTTTATTTGTGCAACTTAGGATAAGAGGAAAAGTGGGGGCTTTTTATTTATTAAAAAGGGAGGAAATATTCCTTTTAAATAAATAAAAACTTAGGATAAAATGGTTAGCCCATAGAAAATAATCGAATAAATGATAGAACTAGGATTTGATCAAGAATAAGCAATTTATGATTTAGCAAAAGGGGCTAATAGTCTAGATGACCATTTTTATGTGTATACAGGTCCTACCGACAAGAATTCAAAATTGGTCCCCACACCTAGCAATGCTAATCACAACATCCTAGACCAATTACAATGTACCAATGCTCATATCACTATCTTTGAGTTGTTGAAAATATCACCTGCTCATAGGTAGATTCTTGATAAATGCTTCACTAAGGCAAATGTCCCTAAGGATCTTGATTTGGACTAGTTTGAATCCATGGTGGGTCACCTGACCTCACCCCATTATCTATCTTTCTCTGAGGAAGATGATCATTCATTAAGCCATCTACACAATACCCCTCTGCATATTAAAGTCATGATTGCCCAAAAGCGTGTCTATCATGTTCTCATTGATAATGGCACTAGTCTTAATATATACTCCACTAGCTTGCTCACTCAGTTAGTCTATGGTGAAGATTGCATAGATTCCTATAAAAATATCACCATCAAGGCATATGATGAAGAAGAATGCAAATCCAAAGGTTTAGTGGTGTTGCCAATTCGAGTTGGACCTGTCGAGAGAGATGTTATTTGTCAAGTTCTAGACATCCCTCTTGCATACAATATACTGTTGGGAAGACCATGGATCCATGAGATGTAGGTAGTTCCCTCGACATATCACCAATGTATCAAGTTCCCATTTCACAAAGTAGAAGTGACTGTACCCACCAACACTAGTTATTCTTGCAACATGCTCACACAGTCTGTCGATAGCTTTATCTCGACCAATAGAGAGTCTACTAAATTTTACAATGCCAAACTTAAAGAAATGGAAAAGACTCTAAAATTGAAAGATTCTGGTATGGGGGAGTATCAGATGGAGTCTGTATTGTCACTGACAACTTTATCTCTCTCTCCATGTTCCTATAGGAGACCATCTTAGAGAAAGAAACCTTCTACTGTGTCCCCTTAGGTAGTCTATGATGGTGCCTTTGTATAGGCCATGACACCATTAGAAGATGAGGATGAAAATAGAGCCCTTACAGCTTGGATTTATAAAGGGAAGGACAAATCTAAACAAGTCACCCCAACTCATGATATAGAACATGAACTAAATAGCAAAGGCTTCAAGCTCATGAAGAACTTTAGATATAAAGGGAGTGGCCCTATAGGAGTGAATAATAATGGATTGCTTGAACCAATTGAAGCTACAAGATGAAGGACAAAGGACACCACAGTTCTAGGCTTCAAGAAGATCCTGTTTCATTTAGGGATCAACAAGTTTGTACTAGAACCAGAATATTAGCTAGAACTTGAGGGCATTATTTCAGCTGAAAACTTAGAGGCTAGCTCTAATGAGGATACCTTTCCTTATCCCATTCCTCTAGATATTTCCATGCTCTTTATAGAGCTGGATGATCCTACACCACATGTCATTAAGGAAGAAACTGATAGTAATTTTGATGATGCCACCTTAGTTACTCCACTGACATATGAGCAGTTGAGGAAAATGCAAACAACTCATCCCAGCTATCAATGGGAATTATACATGTTGTCTTCTTTTTAGGAGTGGTTCAAACAGGAACAACTACAACAAAACATCAATGATACAAGAGATGAGCATGACTCAGATGGTACAACCAGTATTGATGGAGTTCCTATATCAAGTATTATGGACTTGCATGAATATGAGTTTGATTCTCTATCTGACGCAACTTCTAATAAAGACATAGACACTGTATAGACATTTGAAAATCTTCTCAAAGTAGGTGAAGGGTCTAGTGTTAGGACAACCGAGTGTGATTCCACCAATGTTAACATACCCTCTACTTTCATCATGAGGCCTTGAAGGGACTCAAACACATCTCTGGATGAGATCACTTTAGGTCTCGAATTGCTTGTCCAGACTTTTGATGACTATATTGTGAACGCACTTGAACCAGTCACTTCTCTTTCACTCCACCATCCCAAGATGATAAACTGAAACTCCTCCTCTCCATCCAATGAAGTCCTTACGTTCCAAAATGATTATGCTCTTTCTTCCTACCTTAACATTGTCGAACCTGTAACATCATCCACCAGTGAAGATAGTGTCAACATGACTGAGGCTGATATCAAGTATCTCAGTCATAAAATTAAAAGAAGAAAAAGAATAGGCGATCTGATGGTGAAAACCACATTGTGGCAGTGTTAGAGCTGAAAAAAGTAAAAACAAAAGATGTATCTAAGGGTGAAAACCTCTCTGAGGCACCTAAGGATGGGATACTTGATATACTTTTGAGTCATTTTCAGGAAAGGTCTTCATTACTAATCAAGACAAATTAACCAGTAAACTTGGGCATGAAAATTGTACCTCAGATCATTCATTTGGCATAGTCCTTATCCATAAAAGAGAAAGAAGAATTCACTTGGTTCTTTCAAAGCAAGAAAATCAACTTTTCATGGACCTATTCTCATATGCCTAGATTAGATCCCAATCTAATCATGCATCACCTGTCTATTACACCAAGCGTTAAGCCTGTTAAACAAAAGCTTTGAAAGATACATTTGAATGTGGCACTCTTAGTCAAAGCTGAATTAGAAAAACTTCTCAAAGATGGTTTTATCAGAGCAATTGACTATGCAGAATGGATTTCCAATATTGTTCTAGTTTCTAGACATGACAAGTCTATCCGGGTTTGTAGATATTTTCGAGATCTAAACAAGGCATGTCCTAAGGATGACTTCCCATTGCCCAACATTGACATGATTGTGGACATGACAATAGGTTATGAAATGTACTCACTGATGGATGGTTTCTCCGGCTACAACCAGATCAAAATCATGTTGGAAGACCAAGAGAAGACTTCCTTCACATGCACTTGGGGAACTTTTTGTTGGAATGTCATGCCCTTCAAACTTTAAAATACCAGAGCCACATATCAAAGAGCTATTGCCACTATTTTTCATGACATGATGCATAAGATGATGGAAGATTATGTGGATGATACATTAGCTAAGAGCATGGAATGGAAAGTACATCTTGTAGATTTAAGTCCAATATTAGATCAAATGGAACAATTCAGTCTAAGGCTCAACCCAAAAAAGTGTGCCTTTGGAGTCACATCTGGTAAACTATTGGGTTACATCATATCTGCAAAAGGCATAGAGGTTGATCCTTAGAAAGTTCAAGCCATCATGGAAATGCCTCCACCACACAACATTAGTCAGATGAGAGGATTCCAAGGTCAGTTACAGTCTATCTAGCACTTCATTGCACAACTGGTAGACAAGTCACAACCATTCACAAAGACCTTGCATAAAGGTGTGACTTATGAATGGAATGAAGACTGTGACAAAGGGCTCAAACAGATCAAGTAATATCTTGCTAATCCACTAATATTAATGCCTCCTATTCATGGGAAGCCACTTATTCTATACAAATCTACTACAAACACATCACTAGGAATCTTACTAGCTCAAGAAGATCATAACAACAAAGAAAGAGCTATTTATTACATTAGTAGAACTCTGGTCTCTTATGAAACAAACTACTCTGTCATTGAGAAAACTTGTCTAGCGGTGGTATTTTCTTCACAAAAACTATGGCACTACATGCTTTCTCACATTACACGCATTATTGCTAAGATTGATCCATTAAAGTACTTGCTCAACAAAGTTTCCCTTACAGGTTGATTATTGAAATGGGTCATGATACTCAGTGAGTTTGACATTGAGTATGTAGAGAGAAAAGCCATCAAAGGACAAGTGATCACAAATCAGTTGGCTGAGGTACCTCTCACAGATCATTGACCATTGAACATCGAGTTTCCATATGAGTCCATAATGCTTCTAACACATCAAACATGGACTATGGTCTGCGATGAATCATTTTCCCAACAAGAGTCAGGTGTCGGGATACTATTTATCACACCGTAGAGGTACTCTTTACCAAAAGCATACAAGATGTTCCCTTGTACAAATAACATTGCTGAGTACGAAGCCCTGATCAATGGCATGAAGATAGCCATTGAATGGCGAGTAGATGAACTAAAGGTCTTTGAAGACTCACAGCTAGTCATCAATTAGGTCAATGAAATTTATCAAACAAAAGATGACAAACTAGTACCTTACAAGCGGATGGTCGATGACCTAAGAAAGTACTTTGCACATGTCACTTTCTAGTAGATTCCATGAGTGGACAAAAAAGTAGCTGATGCCATGAATACCCTTGCTTCTATGCTACAAATGCCAAAAAATGACTTTTGACATGAATTCCTGGTGGAAACATTATGGTACCCAGTCCATGACATGCTTGAATCTAGTATGATCTATTTAGTCATTGGACATGATTCATCCTGCTACCATCATATCTACTCTTACCTTTGTGACTAGATTGTTCTAGACACCTACACCCAGAATGAGAAACGTCACCTTATCTACAGTGCTTCACGGTACGTCATCATAGCTAATAACTTGTATAGATGAGGTCTAGACGGTACCCTCCTTAGGTGTTTAGAACCCAATGAGTTTAAGCATGTGTTAGTTGAGGTGCATGAAGGCATATGTGGATCTCACTTGAGCAGCCTGACACTCGACTGTAAGCTTATTAGAGCTGGTTACTATTGGCCTAATATGGAGAAGGAAGCTATACAATATGCTAAGGCTTGTAAACAATGTCAACTTCATGAGAATCTAATTCACACTCCCACCAAGTAGTTAATTCCATTCATCACTTTTTGGCCATTTCAACAATGGGTCTTTGATCTGGTGGGTCAGATTCACCCTTCTTCATCAAATGGACACAAGTTCATCATCACTGCTATAGATTATTTTACTAAGTGGGTCAAGGCAGTACCTTTGAATATAGCCAATGGTAAATATGTAGCCATGTTTATCCTAAATTGCATCATCTGCAAGTATGGTGTACCCTCCTCAATAATCACTGACAACGGGGGGTAGTTCAAGAACAAGGATCTGAAAGAGCTATGATCTAAGTTCAAGATTGCTTAGCATTGGTCTTCCATCTATTATCCCCAGGGTAATGGACAAGTGGAAGCATCAAACAAGGTGATCCTTAAGATCCTGCACCACATAGTTCACAAATCTGGATGAGACTGGCATCTCTAGATCAATCCATCTCTATGGGCTTATCAAAAAAGTATACAAACACTGACAGGGGCCATGTCCTTTGATTTGGTTTATGGAGTAGATGCTATGCTTCCTATTAAGGTCAAGATTCCTACTTTGTGAGTCTCTCTGAAAGGCCTCATCACTGATGAGGACGTTAGAATATATCAGCTACAAGAGATATAACTAGTGGATGAACATCGGTAAGTGGTGTTTGATCATCTTTGAGCATATAAAAAATGGATGTCCAAGATCTACAATAAGAAAGTTAATCCAAGGGACTTCCAAGTGGGTGATCTCATTCTAAGAGAGAACCTTAAGAATCAGAAACAATAGATCTAGAAGGGAAAGTTTGAACCAAATTATCTTAGTCCGTAGATTGTTACTGCAATGTTTGGGTCTGGTGCCTATCAACTCTCTACTATTGAAGGAGAACAACTCAAAGAGTCGATCAACGCTCTGCATTTGAAGCGATTCTACAGCTGAGACATCTTGAGAATGATCCATGTACATACTATATTCTAAAAAAAATCCTAAAAATTATAAAATGTCCTAAAAAATCTATTATCTTGGTGAAAACCTAGTAAATAGGCACCTTGATAATTCCAAAAAAATCCAAAAAAAAAAGAAAGAAAAATACAAAAAAATCCAAAAACAAAAAAAAGTGCCATTGATGAAAACTTGTTAAACAAGTGTCATGGTAGCAAAAATAAAATAAAATCCTACCAAGACGATGAAAACCTGGCAAACATGTGCCTCTTGTTCTGTAATGCTATAACTATCACAACACTACTTGGCCTTGTATAGTTTCTTTCCTTCTTTTCCTGCTTTAGTTTTCTAGCTCATATACTTGCTCTTAGTTACCTTCAAGATTATGCTCAACTCTGCATGGATTGAAACTGATCATACTCTAGGGACAACCTTCTTGGTTTAGGGGGAAATTGTTCTATCTTTTTCGAGGATCTTCCTTGCATCAGTCACCAGTGGTTCTCACTACCTCTGCCTACTGATGCTTAGCTATCAAATCCCTCTCCTTGAGGATCTCTCATACATCAGTCACTAGTGGTTCTCATTGTGTCTGCCTACTACTGATTACCTATCACTAAGATCAGTCACTAGTGGTTCTCACTATGTCTTCCTTTTGATACTTAGTTAGCACTATGATCTCTCCTTGAGGCTCTCTCTTGCATCAATCACTAGTGGTCCTCACTGTGTCTATCTACTATCACCATCCTGATGAGACTCCTCATGAATTCCATATACTTCCAATCTGACATCAATCCGCTAAAATTGAAACTAAATTTTTAAACTCTCTGAAGTGTGTTGAGCTTTTCTTTTGTGTGCTTGTCTTTTCACTTTTTCATTCCTCTCCAAGAAACTTCAAGATGTCGATCTTGACCGAGAGATGCGAACACTGGGGCATGATCTTTTCTTTGATTTTTTTTTGCTAGTTTAGTTCCAATGATCCAAGGGATCCATACAAAATGGGTGTCCACTATGAGAGACTCTATCTCATGTTAGATGGCCATGTGTACCTTGAATCCTTTTATATGGACACTTTGGTGAGGTTGGTTCTTCTCCTTGTCTGTTTGAGTGACTTCTTTGTGCTACAAGTAAAACTTCAAATGCTCATTTTGCGAAGTGAACGTAAGGGTCACTGCGAGCATTCTTAATATACTTATTAATCACTTGGAAAAAGAAGACACTCTCGAATGTCTAGTGTGTTTGTACACAAGAAACATCCAGATCATCCTAGAAATTGTGCTTTGATGCTTATGTTCACTTGCTAAATCAAAAGGAATAGGTGTTCAGGTCATTCTGGATTCTTGTGCCTTAATGCTTACACCTCATTCTAAAAAATCTAAGACTAATATCATATTCATATTCTCATGATTGTCATATCAGTGAGTGTTTTATGACATATCACAACCATCTGATACCAACAAATGCTCTGTGATGATAACTATCTAATGGGTCTAGCAATCAAGTCCTAGGGATTGCATCTAGCTTAGGCTTGCATTTTCATTCTAGATTTGTATTGTGACAATGTTCAATGCTCTCTTCATGGTATTCTCCTGCATTTGTATGAGTTGGTTCTCATCCCCCATCCCAAGTTCATTATGACTGCACAAGTGTCTGATCCTCACTCTTGATCTTCAAGAATATTCTTTTGATTAGTACCTATCATGTATTATAATATCTTGCACGAGATGATTACTACCATAGACATTGTATTTCCATTGCATTCCCAAAGTGCATTACTATAACTCATATGCATACATTCTACATCTACATATTCATATATGTGTGCATCCATCATAAGCATAAATCAAAACATACATTGCATTTATTCATCTACCAGCTATCATTATATTTTACATTGCATACATAACAAAACATGTGCATATTCATTTGCATACTCATACATTTCACATCTACTCATCTAATCATTTAGGATACATCTCATAAAGCATAAAAAATTTGAATATCCAAAGAAATAAATGACATGTGCAATGATATCATAGGAATCGAGCTCATATCTATAAATCAAAGTGTCAATGTACAAAATGGTGCTACTCAAGCATAGTCTATATAAAAAATGGGCTACAATACAAGATGCCTATGCATTGGATACATCATGATATACTAAAATAAAGGCTAAATCTAGCCCTAGCCATCACCTCCTAGAGGAGGTGGAGGAGGCGGCATGTTTGGCTACAACGGTGCTTGTGGAGGAGGTCCTTGTGGAATCTTTGGCACTCCAACATACTCTAAAAATTATGGCACCTGGTCCACTGGCTCAGGAACTACACCGATATAAGTTGCATAGTAGTACAATGCCTATGCAACCTCATATCGAGTCTCTATCTGAGACCTCGCCAACTCCTCCCATAGCTCCCTGATCTCCCTCTCTCTCCGCCAATCAAGAATCTTATACGATGACATGTATCTATCGGTCCCCCAACTGCCTCTATGCCAATCTGACTCTATCTATGCTCCTCCGTAGTGAGTCCTATAGCTGTGTGACCACATCTCCCAAAGGGGAATCCTATATGGCTTGCTCCTACATATCATCATCACCACCCTCAACCTGTGTCTCTGTGTCCAGATGTTGCTGTGGTGGGACATCATTCCACTGTCTCGATGATCTATCTTGTGTCTTGCTGCTGCTAGCACCAAGGTCTACTCTCATCTATTGAGTAGGGATGTGTGTTTGAGTGGTCCTCTAGAGTGGTGGATGTGGTGGTGGCTAAGCCACCTATTGATCCATACCTAATAGGTCTGTGAACCTAGGGTATGGATGCACTGTCAGATAAGCTTGATATGCTGGTGTCATCCCACCATCTACTACTGCTGTCATATAATCCCACCTAGGAGGTGCTACTCAGGCCTTTATCATGGATCGGCCCTGATTGAGTCTCACCAACCATCCCTTCTTCACCTCATCGGTGAAGCAAGCATAAGAATAGTATACCTGTGATATGTCCTATAGCCTACCAAACTGCCACAGGACCCTTGACAATGGAAAATGCTCAATAATGGTAATAGTACGGTCGATCAAAGGCTATGAGAAAAACATATATGGATGCTCATGTATGGCATCATCCCAGACCCCTGTGCCTATCCACCACCACCATAGTACTACGACCATGTCATCCAACTAAGCCCGCCACTACTCAGTCTTACCCAGCACTAGCTGGGTCATAGAGCCACTGTACTTGTAAATGTATGGCTCCAAGGGAAATCTAGTGTCATGGAACACTGGCCTGCAAATGAGAAGATGCTCCCAGGCCCATATTTGTAGTATGAAGACTCCGACCTCCATGCTTGGAGCATCCTGATACACGATCTCATACATCTCATGGTACATCTATGGCCCCATCTGTAATGCACGGTCGACTACTCTAATATCCTTTGTAGCATTTGATCCCAACCGCACTCCAACCCATGCTATCCTTTATCTGGCATAAGATAGCAGCCCAAAAATGCTACTAATACCACTGCTAACTTGTGCTCAAGACCATAATCTTTGATCAGGTCCTCCCAAGGGATCACCCGACCCATGACCAGATCATCCTCGAAGATGGCCTGCAATGCTACAGTGCCCACTCTCGATTGTGTATCGTAGTCCACGCACGGCCTGCGGAAGGGTACTTTAAGAATCTAGTAGATGTCCTCTCACATCACCATCATCTCTCCCTAGGGTAGGTGGAATGTGTTCATTTCTGAATGGAAATGCTTGACGAGTGCACCCAATAATCTGTGATTCACCTATTTGTCGAGTACATCACACAAATAGGACAACCCTAATGTATCTATGTGGGTAGACTTTGCATCATCCAACTGCCACATGATCGCACCAATCAACAAATGATGGGATCAGAATACAATGTCTAGGAAATCAACTTGCAATGCAAGTGATAACGCACAATCAGTATATCAATCATAATGATTCTCAAAGAAAAATAGAAATTGAAGCTATGCACCTATCCTAAGACAGACTCTTGGACGATCTAATTGGGTAATTTTATGCACATTTTGGGCTCACATTTTGGGTTCACTGCTGCAGTTTCCCACGTGAGGAATTAGAAATCTTGTGAGAGATTTCTCTGCTGTGCGAGACTGCGTGCTAGTTCACGTGAGAGATATTCCTTATGGAGGGTTTCTTGTGTGATTTCTAGATCCTCTTCGCGTGAGCCTGTTTTGAGACCCCCGTGAGAAAGGACTTTTTTCATCTTTTCTCGCATGAGAATCCTCACCGACCCATGTGAGGAAACAATTTTCTCATGTGAGTTCTTGTGAGGAAGTTCCTAAATTGACCTAAATCCTATCTAAATCTACTCTAATGTGTATAAAAAATCAAAATACAAGCTAAGTTATCGATTACTCACAGGTGGGTCATACATCGGTGACTGACTATGTCATCGGGAGTGCTCGAACCTATGCAATTTCATTGGAACACCTTGCATCTTCTCTCATAGCTCTTTTCTTGCAAAGTTAAAGGTTTTAAATGAATTGAAAATGACCCTTTTGGGGCTTATATATGTTTTGACCTAATTTTCAAAAGTGCTCTGTTTTGTGCAAAAAATTCACCCTTGGATAAATCGACTGCTCTTAATCCACTTTTGGGATCGAAATTGAAATCTGACACCTCTATATAGCTCAAAATTGCATTTTAAAATTTTTGGGACCGACGTGAATTGACGCTTGTGCAGTTGACCTTTTGATGTCGTATTCTTGACAAAATCACATCTCATCATCATTTTCTTGACTTCTTCATATTTTTCATCAAAAGTCGACTCTAGTCAACCTTAGTCAATAGTGGTCAAACTTGGTCAATAGGACCTCCAAATCACTCTAGATCACTTCTGAATCTTCTTGATTCTTCCATAATCTATTCTGAGTTCTTCTCGACCTTCGATCATCTCTGTATTTGTAACCTATTGCTGTCAATCTCCTTTATGACGTATCACCTTTTGATTTTGGTCCTGAGGGGGCAGGATGATTTCATCATTGAATCTCAAGTCAATTCTTGAATCTATCTGATCTGGATCTAAATCAAAAAGTCCTCATTGCTAGGGGCATATCATCACTTGGGGCATGTTCAGTTTTTTGTACCTCATGATCAAAATTGGATGTTCCACGATCTTGAATCACTAGGGGCATCTTTTTTCCTTGCATTTTGTCATCGTACTATTAGGTATCTAAGAAATCTAACTCAGATCCCTGAGAATCAAGATTTATTCTAGAGATGGTTCTTGAAATCTCTATTAGGTATTGGGGAAATCTAATCTTAATTCTTGAAAGTCAAGCATCATTCTGGAGATGGCTCTTGAAAGCTCTTCTTAACCGATATTTTGGAAATTAACCTGAGTCTTGGAGGACTAAGCTTCATTCTAGAGATAGTCCTAAAAATCTGCATCAGTTATCATTTAATTGACGGGCATTTAGATCCTAAAGATTGAGCCTCGTTCTAGGGATAGTCTTACTAAAAGTGGTAACCTGACCGATGTCTTCGCAATCTAACCTAGACTTCAGAGAATCAAGCTTCATTCTAGAGATGCTTCTACAACTTGATCTAATCGATGTCTTGGAAATATAACCTCAACGTCCAAGGGTTAAACTTTGTTCTGGAGATAATCCTGAAATGCTCATCAAACTATCACATCAGACTATTCTTTGAATCAACACGTTGCTCGCACATCAATTCAAAGAGGGGCAAAATGTAATACCCCAAAATTGGCATCTTGCAATCCTAACCAAGTTTGTTGCATTTAGTCTCATTCTATCAATTTCTAAATCATCAAAGTCCTATTGTACTTGGTAATTCCATCTTCTAATTAACTCTACTCGACTTAGTGTCAAATGCAGAAAACCCTAAATCTGCATCAATCACATATCATATTTAATTCCTAAATAAATTGGCTAAATAAACCCTATGATTGATTAATTTAATTATAAAGTCCTAACACTTTAATTAAATTAAATCCACCCTCTTTAGCTAAAATACACATGAAAAATGAATTAAATAAATATTTGGTTTTAAATAAATATCATCATTTCAATAATTAAATTTAATTATTCAAATAATTGAGAAAATCCACTTATGAGGTCATATTTAATTTATTTAATCAAATATTTTCTCCAAAAAATCTCCTCTTCAGTTAAGAAAAGGAAACTTTGAATTAACTAAAAATCCAAAAGGGGAATAAAATAGTTAACTGCTCCATATAGGCAAAAGGTAAACAATTGACTGCATCTTTGCATGAAACTTTCTATTCCAGACTAAACTCTCATTCAATCTCCATCGTTCATTTGATTCAATCTTGATCGTTGATTAAACCCGAGATCCTATAAAAGAGCCCTCATTTCTTATTCAAAGGATCCCAATTTTCTCGAGCAATGAAGTGTTGTCACATTATCATTGGAATTCATTTACATTCAAAAGTTTTCATTCTTAGTGTAATACTCATTTCTAGATTAATACATCATGTTTAGATTAAATATGCACTTCATTTCTTAATCTAGTTTTCTTTCAAAGTTGTTAGATCAATACTCATATTTCATTTTTAGATTAATCTTGCATACTTATTCTAGAATAAACTACATAAATCCTTCATTCTAGTGCTAGTCTATGGTTGCTAGACTCTCGATTCTGAGAGCAAATCCTGAACCCTATCTAGATAGGAGGCAACAGGTCGAATCATCCAGTGAGGCAAGATGAATGATCTCATATTCATTCTTGTCTATAACTGATGAACAATGACTATGTTGAAGTGTGAGGCTAAATTAGAGGCCCATATTTAGCTTATACACTATTAAGTAGAGAATGTTAAACTATTCTCAAAACAAAGAGAAGCTCAATATTTTAAGGTCTCTATAAATGATCTATATATATTTTTTAAATACAACATTCTGTCGCAATTACGATGGTCATCAGAGAATGATCAACAAAAAAGTACTGGACACAATGGATGTCTATCAGAATGCTTTGACAGACAATCGTTGCTTGTACAAAATTTTTGTCGCATGGATGTCAACATTGCAACACCCACACTAAGTCCTGATGGCAGTCAAATTATGACTGATGACATGTTGACCATCTCTGACCATCTTGGCATACCCTTTTACCCTATATATTGCAACAGTGTGTGTTGTCACAATTATGACGGACATCGTAGCCATCTATGCTATCAACACCAAAACTGCAATAGTGGTTAGTGTCGCTTGGTCGATGGTGTGGTGTTAGAATTGAGATGGATAACCATTGGAAAAAGGACTCAAATGTACTAGTGTGTGGTTCTTTGCCAAGGAAGGAATACATATGAGGTCATGTTGTTGGATGTGGAGGTGTTTTTATGTTTTTGCTAGTTTCTGAGAAAGTGTGAGTTGAAAATAAGTTTTATTTGTGCAAAATATTTGTCCTCTTCAGAGAGGTGGTGACTATAGTGCCAACCCATAGTTTTCTTTTTAGTTTATTTTTCCAAACTCTTTTAGGCCAAATTTATGTGTGAGTTGATTATTTTAGTGATATTTAGATTATTGATTTGATTTATTATGAGCTTTTGGATAATGTGTTATATCATGTGTTTACACTTAGATGAGTATGGTTATTCTCATGTCAATTTAAATACTTATGATGATGTATATGTTATGGTTATTTCATAATGGTAATCTATATGTTAGGATGTTAGTTTAATTTATAATTCTACTGACCCCATACGTGCATGTGTATGGTTGGCATGTGTGTTTTATATTTTTGTTTGACATGCCTGATGTGGTTGAGGGACAAAGTCATAGTTACTTACTTGCGAGATCCACATGATCAGTCGATCCCTGCCATTGCCTATTATATATTTATACATGTTTGTACATGCTCATCTTTTATGCAAGATTTTAGATACTAGGTATCAACTTTCCTAAATTGTTAGGATGAGTGTGCCTTATCACAATATCTCAAATGGTAAGAGAGGGGAGGTAACATACATGTCAAATCCCAACCCAAGCCATTTATTGTCCTAAATTAAGAGACAAGTATCTGATTGAGTTTCCTGTTTGAATTTGTCAAGGTGAAGTGAATGTGTGAACCCTTTCCTTTAATATGAATTTTGTGTTTTTTGGTTTGTCAATTCTTTCTCATGTTGTCATGTTGTGTGGTTTAATGTGATTTTATGTTATCATGGTTAAGTGATTTATGGGTTTGATTATGTGAATACTAATTAAATATTATATATATATATATATATATATCTATATATATATATATATATATATATATATATATATATATATATATATATATATATATATATATATATATATATATATATATATATATATATATATATATATATATATATATATATATATATATATATATATATATGAGGGTATTTAATTAATGAGAATTAATTAAATATATTATTTAATTAAAAAGACTTAATTTAAAAAGTTTAATTTTGTGAATGGAGGATTTAAATAATTATTAAATTTGAAATTGAATTTAAAAGCATAATTAATGAATTGATATTTAATTATGAATTTCATAATTATTAATATGTTAAAATAGTAATTGTTAATAATTAATTAATATGCAATTTAAGCTACACATTCAGTTTAATAAAATTGAATTAGGAATTTAAGTTAAAGTTGAGTTAAGAGTTGATAATTGAAAAGTGCATATTTTATTATTAAAATTATAATTAATTGTGTAGAAGACTTTGATAAAAACAAGGTTAGGAAGTTGAGTTCTAATTTTTGATTGGGAGTTGCATGTTTGAGTTCTATCTGTTGGATTTTCTTTATTAGGATTTGTGTATCCTAAATACCTCCATAGGATTAGTTTTCCAATATATCAAATTCAATTATGTAAAATATAATAATTTAGGAGCTACTAAATGAAAATAAAGATAATAAACATTCTATGATTCTCTAATTAAAGATGCGAATGAATATCTTCAACAAGCTTCCATTACACACAACTCTAAAATGATAAATTATGCTAAATGATGAGTGATTATGCCTATCTTTTCTCAAAACATGCTAAATTAAGCTTTCAAATCAAATTCACTATAGTAAGGATGCAATTCGAAAATGATCTTGGGATCCTTTTCTCCTAATTTTTGCCTTCTATTTATAGATTTCTCCAAGCTTATGGGGTGGAGTAAGTTTAATCATGATCAAGTTTTGGTTAAGTCCATAGTTTCAAATGTTGAGACAATTTAAATATTTTATCCTCAAAGATTGGGACAATGAGACAAAATGAGTGGTCAAGATGCAATATCCAAGTGAGTGATTGAGATTCAATTTAGTTTTGATCCATGTGAGCTCCATTCTCAAATCTTATTGGTTGATGTAATTTCTTCCCATGTGGTGGGTGAGAAATATTAGGAGGTAATTAATTGATTTATTTCAATTCTTTAGCCATGTGTACCTTTTGAATGAGTTGGATTTGATTTAATTCAACTATACATTTGATTTGATTAATTATATAATTAAATGATTTATTTAATTTAATCCATCCTTGTTAGCTTTGATTTCAATTAATCTTTGATTTTAGTTTGATTTCTCACTTGGACTAGTCTTGACCATTTTTAGGTGTCTACAAATGCCCCTCTTTGAATCAATGTGTGAAGTGCATTGGTTCAAAGAATGTATGATGTTTGATTAACTAATGCCTGATTTGATCTCGATGATGTGAATTCCTTGATGACCTTGATTGATTGATGATGTCATTGGTTGATGTGATGATAGATCCTGGATATGATGTTTGATTTGAAAAAAATTCCCTGATTTCAATGCCCCACTAATGATTTTGAAAATTTTCACACTCGATGATCTTGAAACATATCCTAATTAAAACTGATGACGATATGACTGCATGCCCCCTCAGGAAAAAATGGAATGCATTTTGGTCATTTTTCCAATACTTTTTGCGTTCACTTCAATTTCATTTTCGATAATGATGTGATTGTTTGACTGATAAGAATAACCCTGATTTGGCTAATTTTGTGATGAAATTTGATCTCGAGGGTCAATTTTTTTCTAAATAGCCCCTTTTAGGTCAAATGGCTATATATAGGGGTAGAAAATCAGTTTTATTATTTATTTTCACCTTTCCACTTTGAATTTTTCTCTCATCCTCCTTTGCACATTCCATGATGGTTGTCCTGATTCATGAGCACAGATTCGAGAAAGGTCATCGGTATCAGTGTCCATGAGACTACGGACCTCAGATGAGTACCCTATTCCACTTAATTTTCTGATTTATTGTATTTTTAAAAAAAAATCAAATTTTAGGTGTCAAACCCCTCTTTATTTGCCTATTTCCCAAATAGTGCATACAATGTTTTTAATAGCACATACACAATTCTTTTAGCACATCTGCGTCCTAAAATAGCACATTTAACTTATCAAATAGCGCATATAACTTGAGTCCCTAGTTAGGTTTTATGCTTTTGATAGGTTAAATAACTCTTACAATTAGGTCAACGCATTTCAAAGTTTATGTAGCACGTACACCCCATTAGAGTAGTGTGTTCAAGCTAGAATGACACTTACAATATGTTTTGGCATGTATGATCATTTTTGTAGTGCTAACAAGCTATAAAATGACAGGTAGAGGCCTTTTTGCAAATTTTCCCAATTTTGATTGGCTTATCCGATTCGAATGATTCCCACAATCAATTAATGAATGAGATCAATTGATCCTATGATGAAACAAGTGGTTTGATGTCAGTTTAATCATTTTTGATGAATGTTGATTGTCAATCCTAGTTGATTGGTTTGATTATTTTTCATCTTCTTTTAGTAGAATTAGGAAAATTGATGATGATGATAGGATAGGATTATGATTGACTTGTGCTGATTCACTTTGGATGATTGATTATTGATTTAATATCACTTGATTCTATAGGTTCACCTCTGAAATCTTTATGTCTGAGGTCTATACCCATGGTCATTACACATTGTGGATGATTTGAGCACATACAAGTGACACCTGATTGATCGATGTGGTCTATCCTTTACTACCAGATATGCCATGATTATGAGTGAGTCAAGGTCTTCTTATTGATATGGTAGAGCATTAGCACTCTGACCATAACACCTTCCATTTGTCAC
This sequence comes from Chamaecyparis obtusa, assembly GCA_027943335.1. Taxonomy (NCBI): domain Eukaryota; kingdom Viridiplantae; phylum Streptophyta; class Pinopsida; order Cupressales; family Cupressaceae; genus Chamaecyparis; species Chamaecyparis obtusa. The sequence goes on along the minus strand of BSBK01000210.1, from coordinate 1,325,772 downwards.
TTGGGGAGATGACTATTCATCCCAAGGATGTGTATAGGTCACTTTGAATTCCTACTCACACAAAGATAGTATATTATGATCAGGTATATGATGGGACAATTTGCAGATGGTTATTTGGTGATCCCACTATTAGTGACGAGAGCATCCCATGGGCATAGTTTGTTTATTTTCCAATACTTCTTGCAATTTTGGGTGTCCTTATTGGTGGGTTCCTACCACTAAATCATAGAGGACATAGATTCACAGTTGGTTGGGGTCATATCCTTGAGCATATGATAGCACAATCTTATCATTTTAATTGGGGTTCTTGTATTCTAGCCTAGCTTTATCATGAGTTGTATCATGTTTTTTATAGACATGGTGCAATATTATATACCGATGCCATATTGTTACAGTTGTGGACTTGGGAGGACATCCCTATTAGTTGGCCAGTTACAATTAGAGCTAGAGATCCTAGGTGGCCTTTCGCATACATTTATGAGGGTGTTGTTGTCCAGTCACATCTGGGCAAGGTTGATTATTGGTGGTGGATTCTTGATGATCTTGATCAGGTCACATGGCACCCATATCTTGTTTGTGAGCCTTTGTGTGAGGATGCTATAGAGTTTCCTTTTATGTGCATGCCTCGATGGATGATTGGCCACACTCTCTTGGTTAAGGAGTTATTCTATTTTTACAAGGTTCTTCGACAGTTTGGAAGAGTTCAGGGTATGCCATAGGGTTTGGCTCTTTATGCTTGTGTACAAGAGGAGATATCCTTATGGGTTCCACATGTGGATTATTGTGTGGCCTGAGATGAGCTCCCAGGTCTACCCCATCTAGCTTGGGATATGAGAGAGCACATTGTTGATGCTGGAATGACTGATGATTATGCCCAATGGTTGAGCTAGAACCCATTTCCTCAGTTCAAAAATATGCAAAGCCATTACCTAACATAAATGACCTATTTGATGATGATGATGATGATGATGATGGGAGAGTTGAGAGATGAGGGAGGAGACCTGGGAGAGCTAGGTGAGGTGCGTGAGTTATTGAACTAGTTAATTCCTTGATACCTTCTAGGGGTGGTGTGAGGATGAGAGGTGGTAGGGTATGAATGAGGAGAGGAGGAGTTAGGATGAGGGGAGGGCCATTGAGAGCCCTACATTAGGTGAAAGTTTCTAGTTGGCGTTAGCATAGACCCTAGATCATTGGAGTTGTACCTATCCCACAAGTTGCTCCAATACTAGTACCACAAGTACCACCTATACAGGCAACACTAGCTTCTCAAGCTCCTGATACTTTGGTTCAGGATGTTAGGTCCTTAGAGGTTGGGTTTTTAGAGATGAGGAGCTAGATGGCTCAATTTAGTGCTATGATGTAGACATTTATGGCTTCCATGGCTCAACATGGTACACAAACTAGTTCCAGCAAATTTCTAGGCACAAATACAGATGGACCTAGTACAAATGGTACAGATACAGGTGCAAGTGGTGCTAGCTGATTTGATGTACATACTTTTGATGTATCATATATCATTTTTGTTTCAGTTATTGCATTGATTTACTTTTGATAGACTTTGATGGACATTTGATATACATTTGATGGACATGTGATATGAATTTTATGGACTTACTTGATGTCATTATACGTAGGACTTTGGTTTATGATGATATACAGTTCTATATGCTTTTTTGATGCAAAATGTTAGGGATGAATTTACTTTACTCACTTTTTAAATGGATGTCTTATTTATGACATAGATTAGATGGATGCAAAATGAATGACATGCTTTATCTTTCTGCTTTAATGATTAATGATTAATGTCTATTATATGATTTAGTGGATATGTTATGTAATGGATATTTAATATAATGGATTTTAATGATGATTTTAATATGAATAATGATTTAATGGATAATGAATACTAGAAGAATCTAAATGTATTTTTATACTTAATGATTAACGATTAATGCAATTTAATGAATAATGATTAACCTAAATGCAATATAATGGCTAATGAATCTAATGGATAATTAATGCAATCTAACTTGATGGATTTTGATTACTTAATGGATAATGAACTTAATGCAACTTGCATGCAATTTAATGATTAATGAATCCAGTTAACCTAATGCAATTTAACTATAATGCAACTTGATTTTGGTTGTCCAACACATTCGATCAAGTAAAGTAGTGAAGAAATTTTTTAGTTTTGTTCTTAATTCCACCTCCTTTGTCTTTCATTACATATTTCAAGAAAAAAGGATCCCCAAGCAAACTAATATGCAATTAATCTAACATGGATGCAACTAGTTGTCTCTATTCAAGATAAGGATGCTTATTTTCATCATTGAGCTTTGAAACCAAAATTGGTATAATCCTCACTGGTTCAACCATGATGATATGAATACCTCTTTCTTTCTGAATTTCTCACCTAAATCTAGTACAACTATCACTGGTTAGTTTTTCAACCATGATAGTCTGAATACCACTTTCATCATATTCAATGTTGCAAGTGGATTTTGGCATTATGATATGGAAGATCAAAATGACCAAGATATCTTATTGCGTAAATAGAAAGAGATTTTGGTTTTGCCATATGTACATGTACTCGATGATTCTTTGATGATCATATCATTAGATGAATGCTATATACTTTGAAACCTCAATCTTAAAATTGTCATGAAGAAATCAAGAAAATATCTTTCTTTTATCATCGCTCTTCTAGTCCAAAACTTCATCGATTTTCTAAAAAGCTGTGATTTCACCAATCAAGTAACACTAGAAAAAAAATTGCCATTATTTTTCAAATCCATATTTCAAGTAGAATTTCATCCATTTCATATTTTCTTGTCCTTTTTAATCCTGATAAAGATAATGTCATTGTGAAATCCAGGATCAAAGTTACTCATTGTGAGATCAAACTTTGGTTTAGGATTTGAATTGAAAGTCTAAGTGTTATGCTTGTGGTTGGATGCAATATTGATTTGTGTCAATTGATGTCTGTTTGATGAATCACTTTGATTTAGGATAGATTTCCCCCAATTTGATTCCATTTTGATGTTGAACTTGGATATTTTTTTAGATCTATGATGAAAGCCTTGGGTATTTACAAATGCAACTTTGGGATTTATTATGCAATACATACAAATGCTGGTGAATGCAATATATACAAGGATGGATAGGAAATGTGGAATGAGACTTGACTTGAATTTAAATGGCACCTATTTATTAGGTTTTCACCAATTGAATTTATTTCTCTTTTTCTCTTTTATATGTTTTTTTTGCTACAAAGGTTCCTATTTGCTAGGTTTTCACCAAGGCACTTTTTCTCTTTTTTTTTGTATTTTTCTTTTTTTCAAATTTTTTGTTTTGTTATCATCAAGGCACCTATTTGCTAGGTTTTGACCAAGACAAAAAAAATTCCAGAATCCATTTCTGAATGTTTTTGGATTTCTCATGCTCATTTTTTCCACTTTATTTTTTATTTTTTCAGGAACTCTTTTTTTGTTGTTTTTGAACTTTTCTCTTTTTCTAATTTTTTTCTTCTTTTCTCAAGATCAATTTACCAATATTTTTGGATTTATTTAGGTTCACTTTTTGTTGTACAAAATAAATAGGATTCTCTCTCATCTGATATTCTTATACTCTTTCCACTTATACTCTTTCACCTGCTTTAGGTATAGAACCTCTTTAGGTGTATGCTATTAATGGGTTCTTTCAATTCTTCTCCATCACAATCATCTAGCTTGTATGTACCCATTCCAAAGGAAGAAGTAATGATGAAAGGTCCTAACCAATTTTCTTCCCATTTTCCTTTCCTCTCTCTTTCTGCCTGATTTTTAAGATTTTCTCTCAATACCAAGTCGCCTATTTGAAATTCTCTTGGCTTGATGTATTTATTGTAGTTTCTTGACATTCTATTTTGGTACACCTTGAGATGATCAAAGGCTTGTTGTTATAGCTCATCAAGTAACTCTAACTCTTGAAGTCTTACAATCCTATAATCCTCCCCCATTAATAATCCAAGTAATGAAACTCCTAAAGATTAAATCTCTACTTCTAGCGGTAGTACTGCTTCAACTCCATATACTAATGAAAAAGGTGTAGCTCTTATTAGTGTTCTCACACTTGTTTGATATGCCCATAGAGTTGGATTTATTTGGACATGCCAATATCTCCCTAAATTATCCACTTTTCTTTTCAATATTTCTAGGATATTATTATTAGTCACTTCTACTTGTCCATTTCCTTGTGGAAAATATATTGAAGGTGAAAGATGGATCATATGAAAATTTTCACACAACTCCTTTATGTATTTTTTCTTGAAGTTCTTTCCATTGTCTATTATGATGGCTTAAGGGATGTCCTATCTATAAATTATATGGTTCAAAATGAACATTGAGATTTGTCTTCCCATTGTAGTAGAAAAAGGCACAAATTTGACCCATTTGGTAAAATATTATGTTGCGGTGATTATGAAATTATGACTGTTGGATGAAGGTAGATAAATCATCCCGATTAGATCCAACCCCATTAATAGAAGGGCCAAGGAGTAGTCATTGGATGCAGTTCCTGATTTGGCACATGAATTAAGTTTCCATGATATTGGCATTTTTTGGATATCTTTGCAAAATGGGATGCATCTTTCTCCATGGAGGACCAATAATACCCTATCCTTAAAATTTTCTTAGCTAAGGTTAACCCATTTAAATGTGACCCACATATTCCTTCGTGGATTTCTTGTAAAGATAATTTTGATTCCTCCTTCTCTAGGCACCTAAAAAGCATTATGTCAAAACTCTTTTGATACAATGTGTCAGATACAAGGGTGTAATGAGAGGCTTGTCTTATGAAGTTTCTTTTCTATTTTTTGGTTTGGTCCAAGGGTAAGGTTTGGTCTTTTAAATAAGTATAGATGGATCCATACCAGGGAGATTCATGTCCCACTCATAGGAAAATGATGTGGGAATTGTATAGGTCAAATGTAGGTTGTTCCATTTCTTCAACCAAGAATTCATATCTCATGCTTTGATCTGGCATATGTAAGAGTGAAGCCAATGTCACCATGGCATTTGCTGCTTTATTATTTTCTCTAGCTACTTGTTCAAATGTGATCGAAACAAAGCAATTCTTTAGATCATCTATAATCTTTTTATAGGGTATCAACTTGTCATATTTTGTTTGGTACTCATCATTAATTTGATTTATGACTAGTTATGAATGTCCAAACACTTTCAATTCTATCATTTTTCATTCTAAAGCCAACTTAATGCCAATAACAAGTGCTTCATATTTAGCTATATTATTGGTGCATGGAAATAATAGCTTATATAATTTTGAAATTGTGGAGCCTTGAGGTGTGATCAATAATATGCCTTCTCATGATCCATGTTGGATGTAGAAACCATCAAAGTAGAGTTTCCATTTCTTTTCTTGAATGTTTATGATTTATGCATCTGGGAATTCCACTTGAATAGGGTATTAATATTTTAAAGGTGCCTCCGCTAGTTGATCCTCTATGACTTGGCCTTTTATTGCCTTCCTATCTACATATTCTATGTCAAATTAACTTAGTACCATGACCCATTTAGTTACCCTTCCTATTAAGATTATTTTTCTCAATAGATATTTCAATGGATCAATCTTTTATATGAGTTTGATTTTGTGAGATAACATATAATGCCATATTTTTTGGGAAGCAAAAACTACTTCCAAACATGCTCTCTCCATGAAACTATAGTTTAACTCATACTTCGCTAAAGTCCTACATATGATGTCGCTAAAATATACAATATTAAAGGATTTCCTCTTATTGGTGGCATCAATATTGGAGGATCCATGAGGTACTTTATGAGGAGTGTGAAAGATTCTTCACATTTGTCATCCCATTTGAATACTATCCTTATGAAGGAGTTGAGTAAAAGAGTGACACTTTTATGCTAGTTGTGAAATGAACCTTCTTATGGATTGGAGTCTTCCTTGGAGAGATCTCATTTGAATCATGTTTCTAGGTTCCCCCATCTCCATTTTTTCTTTGACTTTTGTGAGGTCTACCTCTATTCCTTTTTCCGAAACTATTTATCCTAGTAATTTTCTGGATTGTACCCCAAAGACACACTTTTTTAGATTTAGTCTCACCTTGAATTGTTCAAGCCTTTTGAAGATTTTCTCTAAAATTGGAAAATGTTCTTTCCTTGAATGATATTTTGCAAGTATATCATACATATAATCCTTTAAGAACTTGTGCATCATGTCATGGAATATAGTGGTCACTCTTTGGTAAGTCACTCTTGCATTTTTAAGACCGAAGGACATAACATTCCAACAAAATGTCTCCCAAGAACATGTAACAGTTGTTTTATCTTGATCTTTGGGTGCAATTTTGATTTTATTTTACCCACTAAATCTATCCATAAGAGAGAACATAGAGTGACCTGCTATCAAATCCACTATTCCACCTATGCTTGGCAAATGAAAATCATCCTTTGGGCATGCTAGATTTAGATCTCAAAAATCCATACAAATTCTGATTGATTTATCTAGTTTTGAAATAGGTACAATATTGGATATCCATTTGACATAGTCAATAGCTCTAATGAGTCCCACTTTTAATAACTTTTCCAATTCAACTTTGACAAATAGCATAATATGTGGGTGCATTTTCCTCAACTTTTGTTTGACCGACTTGATTCCTGGCTTGATATTCAAGTGACGCATAATTAGGTTTGGGTCCAATGTTGGCATATCATCATAGGACCAAGAAAATTTTATTTTCCTTTCTTTAAAAAACTCAAAAAATTCTTCTCTTTCATCTTTTGATAATGAGGTTGCAAGATGTATGACTTTAGGCTCTAATTCAATCCCAATGTTGATCTTTTTTGTTGGCTCTATCAAGACATGTGATCTTTCTTCTTAATGTTTGGGAAAAGTATCCAACCTCTCTTCCTTAGGTGCCACAATTGGGTTTTAAACTTTGGAAACATCTTTTATTTCTTTCTCTTTTTGGTCTAATACTGCCACCTTGTGGTTTTGACCATTAGAATCTTTCATTTTTTTTTCTTTTCTTCATTTTTAAATTTTATTTCTTGACTAAGAGATTGAATACTTTCCCTCATCATTTTGCCTTGATGCAATTCATTGGTAGAAGAAGGTTCAATTGCATTTGGGTATAAGGCCAAATAATTTTCATTTGGGCATGTGGGAATGTCATTTGGCTCCATGGAATCCCATTCAATGAGTTTTGGATATATGAGAGATAATGTGTCATTGGCTAGGTTTAATTCATCAAGGTTTAGGGACATAACTTCATTGGAGGGTTCGTACATTGTATCACTCAAGTATATGATGTGTGCTTGTTCTAGAGGTTCCATAGAACTTGGATTGAAATCTCCCTCACTAGAATCCTCTTGGGTTTCTTGAGGGTAAAAATCTTGTGGGTTAAACCTATTGCTAGATTCTTCCATTTTTGGTAACCATGAGGGAATATAGGGTTCTCCTACCCATTGAGATATTTCTACTTCTTGAATTGGAGTAGAATCTTGAGTAGAAACTATCTCTTGGTTAGAACTTAAAGCTTGGTTTGAACTTGATCCTTTATTTAACTCTTGTCTTTTGCCTAGGTTAGACAAAGGAGCATAAGTATGGATAAAATCCACCTCTTTGTCTTGACAAGATTCTCTAGATAAATATTCTCATTCCCAATCATTAGATTCTTCATCACTTTGGGAATTCAATTGCAATATTTGTTCATAAAATTTGGGATGATTATTTTGGGTATATCCTTGTTCGAGATATCCTAATCTTGATTTTTCTTTGCTATCCCTCCAAGCCATTTCTATAGGTTTGACCAACCCTTCATTTATATTTCACAAAGGTAATCTTCCTTTATATCCCATCTTTTTCATGATTTTGAAATCTTTTCCATATTGGTACATGGGAATACTAATGTTTTGAATTCTTTTCTCATTAGCATTTGATTCATCTTCTTCTTTATAGAGCCACTTTATGATTTTGATCATCTTCTTCCGTGGATGAAGAAGTGCTAGCTCTGAAAAAATGGTCATTATATTTTTGAGGAGGATTGGAGCTAGAAGGTCTACCATGAGACCTAGGGAAAAGTGGAAAATCCATCATTGATAAGGAATATTCCCTACACCATTTTTATTAATCTTGCATTGTTTTTCAAAATTATTCATCACGGTGTCCATCTTTTGATAATACATCTCTTTGGCTTGTATTTGAGAATATTTTGAATTATCCTCTTCTTCTCTTTCCTTAATATTTTCCTCACTAAATTATCTTTTCCCTTAGCCAATGTAGCTAAGTTAGTAAGATTTTGATTTTCTCTAACATGAGTGTCTTCTTCCTCCATCTTCCCTTTCCCTTTTGCTAAGGAAATGTCTTTTGAACTTTGACCTTAGTTCATTTTCCTTGATGTATTGCATTCAATATTGTGAGGAACTAATGAGTAATTTATGGGCTTGATATTATTACAATATTGAAATGGATTCAAATCTCCACTTACCATAATTTATTGACACATGTATGGAAATTTTAAGCATTTATGGTATGTTGAGGGTACTGCTTGCATCTCATGTATCCATGGTCTTCCCAACAAAATGTTATAGGTTAATTTCAAATCAAGAACTTGAAAATAGTCTCCTTTTGAATAGGACCAACTCTGATAGGAAGAGTTATTATCCCTTTCTTTATTTTAGGGTCAATATCTTCTTTGAAATACAAGATTCAAAGTGCAAATGTTTAGACTAGCTCCTACATCAATTAGGACACTTTTGACACAATGTTTATGTATCAAAACTTCAATATGTAATGTGAGATTTTGGGGATGGTTCAAAGACATGTCATATTTCTTAGAAAAATATAGGCAATGAGGCACAATAAGGTATCCTACCATATTCTAAAATTTATTGACATCCAAATTAAGTGAAACATAGGTTTCAACAAGAGCCTTCTCCAATATTTCCTTGTGGATGGGTGAAAGTTTTAACAACTCCAAGATTGAAATTTGTGCAGGAGTTCTTTGGAGTTGATCCACAAGGTTGCAATGTTTTGATGATGTGGATTTTTGACTTGGTAGAAAAATTTTAGGGGTACCTCCTTGCAAGGTGATTTTGGATGCTTTCCCCCTAATCACAACATTAGAGGTTTATTCTTGTTTCTTTTCTTTCACCACTATGCAATTGATGGTATTTTCATACCCCATTAGAGAGTTTATAGTGTTGTCATATGTGTGGGAGAAATTAACATTTTCATTCCCTCTTTTGTTGTTTTGATTTGAATTTGAGGTTTCACCTTTCTCATGATTCAAGAAAGGAGTCTTAAATTTCATGTGATCTTCATTATTTTGAGGACCCTCAACTTTTATGGTGCTATCATTTATCAAATCTTGGACCAAGTGTTTAAGTTTCATATATTTATTGGTCTTATGCCATTTATTTTGATGATATTCACAATAATGGGCGTCGTTCCACCAAGATGGTTTAACTTGGGGTTTATATGGTCTTGATTCTGGTAAGATGATTATTTTATTGGCAACAAGGGTCCTTACCACATTTTCCAAAGGTTCCCCCAAGAATGTGAACTTTCTCCTTTGGGTTGGATTAAAGAAAGGCCTTGGTCTATTCACACCTTGGTTATTAAAAGAGTTATTATTGTTATTGAAAGGGGTCTTAGGTATTTGATTAACGTTATTCATTTTAGTGGACCCACTTGATAAATTAAAAGGGGTGTCTTTGAGGTTGTTGGATTCTACAAACCCACTATTTACAAGATTTTTGTTAGTATTTTTAAACCAAAAATCTTGATTTATGATTGTTATTGTTTGCACCCCTATTATTATTATAAAAATTATTGTTGGTGTTAGGATATCCTTTATTCTCTTTGAATATTTTGATTTCTCCTTTCTTCACTAACACCTCTTCAATCTTAATCCCATTTTTTATGATCTTTTCAAAGGTTGGGCGACATTGAAGTTGTAATCTATAGTTCATTTCCATGTTCAAGTTGTTCATGAAAATTTCCATTTTATCCTTTTTAGATATGCTTCTTGGATATCTCACAAAAATCATTCTCCATCTTTGGAGAAAACATAGAAAAGGTTCACCATCTTATTTCTTGGTATCACATAGGTTTAGCATGGTGATTTTGTGCTCAATTTTATAAGAGTAATGAGTCACAAAATTGGAGGCCATTTTTTCAATAGTTTTTATTCCTAGGGTCAATTTCAAAAAACACTCCATGGCTTTCCCTTCAAGGCTTCTTGGAAATAATCTCATTAGATAGGTAGTGTCATGCATGAACTCAATACTTAAAGCACAAAACTCTCTCAAGTGGTATTGTGGGTCATATTTACCCATGTACTTGTCATATCTTGGAAAGATCACATTGGGTGGAAAAGGCACCATATCCAAATTTCTATCAAAAGGAAAAGGAAATAAGGCTTCAATCGAAAATGGTTTTGGTTCAGCTGCCTTTTTCATGCTATCAATTTGGGCTTGAAACAACTTGAGTTATTTTTCCATGACTCCTAATGGATTCTATTCTTCCTCATCCTTCTTTAAGGTTGATGTATCATAGTCATAAGGAAGTTTAACTCCTAATTGAGCTAAGTTGAGGAAACAAATTTCTTTATCCATTTCCAAAAGTTTTTCCATGACTTCAAGGAATACGAGATCTTGGGTTTCCCTATTATCCCTTTCCTTGGTTGTCTCTTCTTGTCCTCAGTTTCTTTGTTGGTTCTCATCTCGGTTTTCATAGTTTCTCCCTTGGGTAAAATCATAGAAATCATTATTACTTGCCATAGGATCCATTCTTTCTTTGAATATAGGTTGGGGATTCTCTCTTTTTGTTCTTGTTGTTCTTCAAATGGGGTTTGGAATATGAAGTCTTTGTATGGAACCTCTTGACTAATACAAGTGTTATTTTCTTGAAGAGATATTTTCAATTGATGGGATCTAGTGAAAACTGACATTAACAAGGGTTGAGTCAAGTGAAATTCCTCTCTCTTGGTGATCGTTCTTTTGGAAGATTTTTAAAATATAAATTGATTTGTAATGGATGCTTCTTCCTTGTAACATGTATTTTCAAATGTAGAAATCACAAGAACACTTGTCTTTTAAATGACCTCTAAACACAAAATGTTTCAATATTTGAGAACATTTTCATGGGTCTTTGACAAGAAATTACTTCAAGCAATCTACCTATAGTCAATTTTGGCTTGTAAACATGGATATATTGAGGAAGGATTTCTAATTAACAAGGAGCTAATATGGATTATTTTCAAAAGAACATCAAGTTTCATCACCCATTATAGGGGCATCCCACCACCGATATGTTAGAGTTTTGCTCAATCTCGAAGGACTACTCGAGGAGGTTTGAGTCTTGATATTCCTTTGTCACTCACCCCATTAAGGATGAATTCATTTTATTTTATTGTGGGGAAGATTATTGTAGAAAAAGAAATTGTATCCCACTTTGGGTTGTCCCTCTCACCGACCTTGTTAAGGCATGTTCTCAGGATGTGAGCCCTCTACTTATCTATCATGTTCATGAAAGAAAATGAAATGAATGAAAGAGTAGGTTTGAGAATTTGATTCACCAGAGGTGAAGAACATATCCCTACTACTTTCCACTTCCAAACACAATAAACATTGTTAAATTACCAAGCCTCTTTTAATCTAATAGGAATTGAGTACTTCTAGCTTTCTGATTCACCTAAAAGGTGAAGAGCATAATCACCTAATACTCTTTTCCACAAACAATAGGCTTAATTTAGTGTTTGTTCATTCCTTTGACCTTTCTTTTAATTGAAATATGTGATAGGTTTGGCATTTTGATTCACTAAAGGAAGTGAAGAGAATAGGCCTACTATGAAATCCAACAAACAATAATAAGTCTTCTAATTATGCTAGATTCAAATCAACTTGCCACAATTTAATCAAATCGATAAGGCTTTAGGCATACCTTTTTCAAAGCTAGCAAAATATAGGGGCATTTTTTATTTTATTTATGCATTTTGATACTCACCTAGTGGCGATTGTTCCATCTCAATAGCATCCTCTTCTTAAGATTAGGTAGCCCAACAAAAATTCCAAGAAAAGTGCAGAAATCCAACCAAATCAAGTTTTACTTCTTTCTCTAAAATGATTAAAACTGATAAATCTTAAGGATCAAAAGTCCAATTAAGAGAAATTTTTTTGGATTTATAAGATTCAATTATTTGTAAATATATTTCATAAGCTTCACCTTCATGCTTTGAATCCTCCAAGAAATTGTTGAGATGAAGTGTTTTCTCCCTTTTCAACCTTCTCCTTACTTTTTTGTCTTCTCTGTAAACCTTGGATTCTGGTTTTTGAACCCTTTTATTCTCTGTCATCTGCAAAACACAAAGAATTCATCATTTTATGTCAAAAATTAAATTTTAATAAAACCATTAATACGCGCTACAAAAAGTATTGCAAGTGCTATTCTAGATAGTGTACACGCTACAAAATGAATTAAAAGCACTATTTAAATAAGTATACACGCTACTCAATTAGGTAAATTCTAACAAATGATTCTTGGAAAGCGGCATTTTAAACATGAAAAATATTGTATGTGTGATACAGAGCGTGTACACACTACGAACTCAGGGTGTACATGGTGAAAGACAATTAGATAGAAGACAAAAGGATTTTCTATGTGGTAAAAGCCTATGTAAAGGCATCAAACTTCATCGTGTACACATCATTTTACCATGTAAAGGCATCATTCTTTTCTCTATACGCACTATTTTAGGCCTTGTACGTACTACTTCACCTGTCTGATAGAGATTTAAAACACAAATTCATACAAATTTAGAAAATAAACATAAAATTTAGTTAATAGAGCGAAGATGCCCAACAGTGGGCACCATTTTGTGTATCAAAAATACCTTCATAGGATTAGTTTTCCAATATATCAAATTCAATTATGCAAAATACAATAATTTTAGGAGCTATTGAATGAAAATAAAGACAATAAACATCCTATGGCTCTCTAATTAAAGATGCTAATGAAGATCTCCCAGCAAGATTCCATTAGAGACAACTCTAAAATGAGAAATTATGCTCAATGATGAGTGATTATGCATATCTTTTCTCAAAACATGCTAAATTAAGCTTTCAAATCAAATTCACTATAGTAAGGATGCAATTCTAAAATGCTCTTGGGATTCTTTTCCCTTAATTTTTTCCTTCTATTTATAGATTTATCCAAGCTTAGGGGGTCGACTAAGTTTAATCATGATCAAGTTTGGGTTAAGTCCATGGTTTCAAATGTTGAGACAATTTAAATATTTTATCCTCAAAGCTTGGGACAATGAGACAAAATGAGTGGTCAAGATGAATTCTCTAAGTGAGTGATTGGGATTCAATTTGGTTTTGATCCATGTGAGCTCTATTCTCAATTCCCATTGGTTGATGTAATTCCTTCCCATGTGGTAGGTGAGAAATTTTAGGAACTAATTAATTTATTTATTTAAATTCTTTAGCCATGTATACCCCTTGAATGGGTTGGATTTGATTTAATTCAACTATACAAATGATTTGATTAATTACATAATTAAATGATTTATTTGATTTAATCCATCCTTTTTAGCTTTGACTTCAATTAATCTTTGATTTCTCATTTGGATTAGTCCTAACCATTTTTAGGTGTCTACATGATCCTTTGAGCCATTATTCTCAACACAGGTTTGGAGGAGACCAGGTTCTGGAGAAACTTGTCTAGATTGTTTGAAGAGTTGTTTTCAAATCTTAGGAGTAATTTGGAATCTTCAAGTCTTCGATTCGGCCATTGTTGTTTCAAATCTTCTTGTGAACTTTCAGGTAGGGTTTGAAAAACCCATGTTAACCTTCTTTTGAAAAGATTGTCTATGTTGTGTTTGGAATATTTGTTGAATTTATGATTCTGTTATTGTTTGATTTTCCATTATTCTGGTTTAACTTGGTTATTAAAAACTTTGTGTGAAAAATTCTTGATAAACCCAGATCTATAATGCTTTATGGTTAAAATAAAAAATATCCATGATAGACGTTTAGTGTAAACCCTAGGAATTTAGTTGGAAAAACAATACAAAAACTTGAAAATTGAATCAGTTAGGCTTTGATTAGAAATTTGCATGTAACCCTCGAAATGGAAAATCAAATCAAATTGGGTATTTGTATACAATTCAAAATTAAGCTTCTATGATTGTAAAGAGATTAAATTTGAACAAAAAAATAATAAAAAATAATGTTCTCTAGTTTTGCGTCATAGAAATTTTCTGTCAAAAAATAAAATAAAAAATATATTAAATTGTGGTGGGGCCACCACCCCCCACTACGCAAGGAAGGTGGGTACCTCAAGGCTTGTGGTGGGTAGGGGTGCCATGGGGCCCAATATTAAATTTAAATTTTAATAGTTAAATTTCATTTTTTTATAAATGTATAATAATAAATATTAAATATTGATATTTAACATTTTAAATGTTATTTATTAATATTTAAATATTAAAAATGTTAATTGATATTAAATTTTGTTAAATGTTTTATATTTGCCATTATATTTAATTTAATTAGTATTTAAATTTAATTTAAATTTATATATTAATAGGTTTTATTTTTAATTATTAATTATTATTAATTAATAATTATTCTATCATTCAAATGAGCTTTATATTGATTTAAATATTTATATCATTTTATTGATGTTAAGTGAGATGTGTGTGTGTCTTTTTAAAAAATATATTAAATGTTTAATATATTTAGTCATTGAGTTGATAATTAGGTTAAATAATAAATTAATTAATTTAGGATTAATTTAATTAACTGAATTCTTTTTAAAAGTTATGAGTTGGCTTTATGATTTTCCTTCTTGTATATGGTTATTGGTGTTATCTATCAACTTTGGATTAGTTGGCCAAGACATTATACCAGAGTTGTATGAGTTCTTTTGTATTGCATGAGTTGCTTGTTTGGTCATTATATTCGATCTTGATTTGGAGTTGATCTTTTATGTGGTCAGTGATCACCTTTATGAATTTTGATTTTGTTATCATGCTATATGGAAGTTGTCTTGAATAGTTGTTTTCATATTTCACATGGGGAAGTATAGTTTCGGTCGTTTTACCTAACCCTGTTCTAGTGAAACTCATGGTTTTATGAACACCTTGAGGGTGTGTATTTGATGTTATGGTTATGTGAGAACCAATGTGTTCCAATTGTACTAAGAAACTAATTTGAAGATCATTACTATCATTTGGTTGTTATTTGGTTTTTGAGCCTAGGTAGGTTAACTAAGTGTATAGGTCGGGAGTGGCTTGCAATAGGCGTCAGGGCCTGCAAGTGGCTGCCAGGATAACTTATTGTAAGTGACTTAATAAATTTATAACATAATAAAATATATTAGGATATAAAAATTAATAAGATGTCTGTGTTCCTCACCCATGCCTTGAGCACTGGTACAGGCTAGGATGGTTTGTGAGAAGATTCTTTTTGCCTACATGGACTGTGATATAACATGGTTGGTACCTCATCTATATGAAAGGATTAATGATACCACATAGAGTCACTAGGGCACCAAGGTCTTGAGGGACTGCTAGGATAACTCTAGAGTTATGTGATGACACTTCCCTATATGCATCTTAGGTTTCCTACATGTGTTGGTTTCCTCTGGTTGAGTATGTTTTACCTTTGTTATTTTACTATACTTTTTGAGATAGAGAGCTTTCAGGATCCCTTTCTTAGTTTGTACTATGGTTTATTTTTGTGTTTGATATTTGAGTGGGGTCTATTTTTATCTCCTCAGTATAGTGGGAGTTGACCATTTAGGTTCCACAAGGTTTGGTGGAAGTGATTCTTTTACCATTCAAGGTTATGATGTTTGTGTACCGGTGTTGGATGATCCTAGTAGTAGTTGTATCTTCTTGCTCATCATTGTTGGAGATGTATTCTTATCTTATTATATTATGTTCTCATATCATTTTTTTAGTTACTTCAAAGATATCAGATTGTGCTTTATATTTAATTTATTATTACATACCATGTGACTTGTGTAGTGGATGTGGGTTATCATGTATATCTTGTGGTATCAGTTGTATCTTGATTTCATGTATAAAATAATGTATTTATTTACATTATGTGGAGACTTTGTATGGTTATTGTATTAAGTAGATTAATTAACATTTATGTAATCTATGTTAAGGAACCCTTGAGATTTGTAATCTATGTTTGAATCACACTTGTTTGTAATGAGTTGTATTATATTGTATTTCTTCTGCATTGTTATACATTGTTGTTGTATAAACTCTTAAGAAAAAAAATTATTCTATAAACTTAGTAGCATGTTTTAGGTTAATCTCTCTTGGATTCCTCAACAGGGCATTACACTTGATATCAGAACCAAGATTCTACACTAGGAACTCTAGGAATTTGTACACCCACTAGATGTCTAAACTATCAAAACCTTGAAAAAAAAACTTAGACATATAACACTCTATATTTCAAACTATCATTTTATGACTATCCATCATGTCTTTATTAGTCTCGACTAGTTTTGAGATATTTTTCTTCAGTTTGGATGTTGTAGGAAAGATGGCCACTAGGACTAGATTTGTTGGTAGAGGCTGTAGTAGAGGACATGGGAGGGGTAGGTTTCATAACCCTCTTGAGATTCAAAGAGATGAGAGTTTTCATGAGGATAGTGGTGAGAAGCATGGTGATTTTAGAGAGCCTACTACTAGGTAGAAACTTCAGACTATTCTGGAACATCTGCCCATTCATAATAGGACTAAGAGGGAAGAGTCACACCATTATAATAATGAGGCTAGACAGAGATCTAGGAGTCCTAGGAGGAGAGAAACTATCATTGGTTAGGGGGGTGCAAAGGATAATAAGATGAGAGACCTTTTGAGATCACAACCTCCTCCATTTGATGGTCTTGGTACTGGTTTTGAGGTAGAGACATGGCTAATTTAATTGGATTGATATTTTTCTATACAATAATTCAATACCAATGTTAGGGTGGGTGAGGTGTGTTGTCATGAAATTTGAAGGATTTGTAGCTACTTGGTGGAGAATAGAACATAAACTTGAGCTTAGCATGAAGACTGTCACATGGGAGTTATTTCTTGAGATTTTTTGGGAACACTTTCTATCTGATCAGTGGTAGAAACAATGCATAGATGAGTTCCACAATTTGCAACAATTATCTATGATTGTCTAGAATTATGAGCATCATTTCTTTGAGCTCAATATTTGTGCAGGTTTTGGTGATAAGTCACCACTGATGGTTACATAATTCATTAGGAGGCTTAATGGTTGCATCATTGGGGGAGTTAAGGTTTTCAAACCTAATACCCTAAAGGATGTGGTCATTAAGGCTACCTTGGTGGAGGCAAATCTGGCTTTGGGTCATGGTGGTCAGATGGGTGTTCACCCTAGTGGTCTTGCACCTTAAGGATCTAGGAGAAATTAGTCTTAGAGAGATAGAAACTCTCATAACCCTTCTACCTTCTTGTGAGGTAATTCGGACTATTAGTAGAATGAATTCTCTTCTCCATCTCAAGGTGGTATTTCTCAGTCTAGGAACTTTTGTAACACTCAATGCATCAAGCGTCATACACCTAGTTAGCCTGCTCAAATTTTTCATCATGAGGTTAGTAGAGATAGTTTCTAGTAGTCTAGTATACCTTCATCTGAGAGGGGTTTTGGTGGATATTTTTTTCTTGTGGACAGTATGGTCATAAAGTGACCAATTGTTCCTAGCATTCAACACAATTTTCAAGATAGAGGTTGGCAACTTTTGAGCCTATAGTTGGAGATTGTAGTAGATCTTATAGGGTGTTTACAGTAGGGAATGATCCTTATAGTTCAAACCATAAAGCAGGAAAGGGTCTGATGAGACCTACACATTGATTCTTGTTTGACTCAGTAGGGTGCAACAAGATTTACAGGACTTATATCCCTATTTGTTTGTAGGCTTCTAGGAGTAAGCCTAATTCTAGGAATCGTGGATGTAGTGCCCACCCATAGTTTTGTTTTTAGTTTATTTTTCTAAACTCTTTTAGGCCACTTTTATGTGTGTGTTAATTATTTTAGTGATATTTGGATTATTGAATTGATTTATTATGAGCCTTTGGAAAATGTGTTATATTATGTGTTTACAATTAGATGAGTATGGTTATTCTCATGTCAGTTTAAATACTTATGATGATGTATATGTTATGGTTATTTCATGATGGTAATCTATATGTTAGGATGTTATTTATATTTATAGTTTTACTGACCCCATACTTGCATGTGTATGGTTGGCATGTATGTTTTATATTTTTGTTTTATGTGCCTGATGTGGTTGAGGGATGAAGTCATAGTTACTTGCAAGATCCACATGATCGCCTGATCCCCACCATTGTCTATTATATATTTATACATGCTCATATTTTATGCAAGATTTCAAGTACTAGACATCAACTTCCCTGAATTGCCAAGATGAGCATGCCCTATCAAAATATCTAAAATGGTAAGAGAGGTGAGATAACATACAATTAAAATCCTAACCAAAGCCATTTATTGTCTTGAATTAAGGGACAATTATCTGATTGAGTTTCCTATCCGAATTTTTCAAGGTGACATGAATTCATGAACCCTTTCCTTTAGTAAGAATTTTGTGTTTTTTGGTTTAGTCAGTTCTTTCTCATGTTGTCAATTTGTATGGTTTAATTTTATTTTATGTTATCATGGTTAAGTTATTTATGAGTTTGATTATGTGAATAATAATAAAATCTTATTATATATATAGGCAAAAGTGAATACACATTGATAATATTATATATTTAAAATTAGTTCAAAAGATCATATGGGAAATAACCAG
This sequence comes from Chamaecyparis obtusa, assembly GCA_027943335.1. Classification (NCBI taxonomy): domain Eukaryota; kingdom Viridiplantae; phylum Streptophyta; class Pinopsida; order Cupressales; family Cupressaceae; genus Chamaecyparis; species Chamaecyparis obtusa. Next base: position 1,306,899 of record BSBK01000210.1, on the reverse strand, counting down.
AAAGAGAACCCATAATCCTTGCCATTACATAGTAATTACACAATTGAGCTATTCGTCATATACATGGAAATACAACATCCAAATTGTTAAACACATTCAAGAATGGATACAAAAGAGACTATACAATATGAATGGTTAGACATTTGGGAGTTTGTGAATCAGTCCTCATTACAAATATTGGATACTAACCAATAAAAAAAACCTAAAACCATAGCCAATACCATAAAATATAGACCTACTCCATGTTACTCAGGAATGTGGCTTTAACATTTGATTGTGGCTTTATGGGTCATCTTGATTGACCATCCATGACTGCCACATACTGTGATCCATGAAATTATGAATTCCATCCTAAATTACTAGGGTTTTTACCCATACTTTGTGCTAGCATTGAGATATCTCCCCACCCTAAACCTTCTACCTATTCTAGACTAGAAGAAGGTAGAATACTAGAATCTCCAATTGGTTGCATATTAAGGTCAAGAAGGACATAAGACTGATGTTTCTGAGATGACGAAAGAGAAATGTTCACCCCCACATCAGGGATATTTAGGATTTTGAACAAATCCAACAAGGTATATATCATAAAATTTATCCTGTCCACCAATTCTTTCCCAAGACTGTGACCATGTGTATGCAATGCATGCTTGACATACCTGAAACTATGTTTCTCCAAAGATCACTTTATACTGTCAAACACCACCATGGCTTCTTGGTTATTCAGTAAAAGGCGATGTGAGAATAAACCCACCACCAGGGCGTAACCCTGCCAAATATCATAATTTTGCACTGTTGCTTTAATTTTTTTGTCCCTCATAAACTGTGGCTTGACAACCTTGTGAACAAGTATTTTGAGAAGTTGCACTGATTATAATAGGTCCAATGCATTTGAAAGAAATATTGAAACCAATTGTGAGGGAAACGGAAACTGCTTGGTGTGGGGCAGTAGAATTTCTTCTCCAATAACACACTTTATTGCGTGCCTAATAATACTTTAATGGCACACAAAAATATCATCCAAGACTGAATCATCAATTTGCAATGGCAAGGGATCTTCCACCAATTTCAGCTTCAATCTCAATCTGTAATCTTTTGGTAACATCTTGTAGTGATATCACCTACATTTCTCACATTTGATGCAGACCTGATTGAAAGAATCCATAGCTAACCTGATATTTACCAATAGGCCAACACTTTGTGTGATTATAAGCTAAACTAGGCATACTTCCAAGTGAAGTAAAATAAATACATATCCATCTCAATTTGACCATGTTAATTACCTCCTATACATCCCACTCAAACTATAATATTCTACACATACCACCGATCTCGACCATGTGAATATTTAGACATGTCATCCTTGAATATCAAAGGATTTGTACAAGCCACACTTCCACATCCTACGAAAATTCAAATTTAAATATCGGTAGAAAAGAAATCCCTAACAGTGAATTTACTATGATTCCTAGCATAATTAATACACATGAGATTTAACGGCAATGTGTCATGCATTTCCTTACCCATCCATGTCGTCTTACTTCTTACAACTCTCCCTATCTAGCATGACTAGCTTAAAAAATTTCTAATGATTTTGTAAGATGTCATCCAGTGAAAAGGATAGCATTTCAATCCCACCATAACCCATGTTAGATAGCCAATCCATAATTGCATTCCCTTCCCCAAGTGTATGCATGAGACACGGCTCCAAAAATGAATCTAAAAGATGCAAAATCTATTGCAAGATGTAAGAATTCTTCCAATTATGGGTTTCCCTCTTAATACATGCATTAATAATTACCATTGAGTCACCTTCCACATGTATGTTCTTAAATCCCCCTTGCTTAGCTAAAATTAATCCAGCGAACAGGGCATGGGATTCAACCAAATTGTTAGTACCTTGCGATAGTGGAGATGATTTGATGGCTAAAACATTACCATTATGGTCTCTAATAGAAGTCCCTAAACTTGATAAGATAGGATTTCTCCAAGATGCCCCATTGAAGTTAATTTTGACCACTCCCTGCAAAGGTGGCAACCATTTGACTGAAACTCTATCCACTAGCTTTCTTGAACCAAATACTTGTGGAAAACTAATAGCGACCCATAAACCTTTCCATTGGTGAATAAGTAATCCATCCCATTTCATCAAAATTGGCCTACCTCTAAATTTAGCTAGACTGGCATTAATCACTTCTGATATAGATTTTTTGATACCAACCAAAACCTTTTCAAGAGAAGAATTTTCCAATCTGAAAATGCGCTTGTTCCTTTACCACCATAATGCCCATACTATTAGAGCCGAAACATATCCAAATGTTTTTAAAAAGGGAGTTAGGATATAATATTGGTCAAGCCTAAAATAGGTCCCAAAGATTTTGAGGAAGAGGGGATTTGAACTGAAGTTTATTGAGGACGAATGTCCAACATTCTTGGGCAAACATACAGTTCAAGAATAAATGATCCAAATCTTCAAGAACTTCATCACACAGTGGACATTTGAATGGTTGTGCAATTCTAAAATTAACCAATCTACCACTACTAAGGATCCTCTTTTTTAGAGAAAGCCATGCAAAACACCCTACTTTAGGTAGGACAACTTTATTCCAACAAAAATTATAAGCACAATATGAGATCAAAGTTGCATCCAATTGCTGGATGATTTTGTATCCTTCTTTAATGGAATACTTACCATTTCTTCTTGGAGTCCAAAATACTTTGTATTCCTTATCTAAAAAGAAGACCACTTTATCTGAAAGAAGATTTCAAAGATAATCCTTCTATAAATTAGATACCTGCAACTCATTAGGATCCTTCCAAATTACTTTTCTTAAAAATAAGCTTACAACTAAGACAAATTTGATGAACTGCTAACCCCTTATGCTTTTAGAGGCCATGACAGAATATTGGAGATAAGCATCATTGATTAGGGGGGCATCCACCCCATGAATCTCTCCAAAACTTAACACTTGTACCCTTATTAACCTCCCACAAACCATAATGGATCACAATGTCTCTTGAGAACATCATAAAGTTCTAGATAGTAGAACCTCTCGGAGGCTCTAAGATAGAAAACACTTAGCTTGGATTTCTATTATCTAGATATTTTTGCTACATAATATGACACCATTTATTAAGAGGATTCATGTACAATTTCCACACAAGTTTCCCTCAAAATGCCTTATTCCTCTTTGTCAAGTCATGGACCCCTGCCCCTCCTAATGACTTGATACGAGCCATGTCTTTCAGGGATATGAGAGGGATTTTCTTATCCCCAGTCATATTTCCAGACCGTAAGAATTCTCTTAACATCTTTTGAATCTGTTGAATGACAATTGAGGGAGCTTTCAGGACTGTTAAGTAATAGTTTGGGATGGCTACTAAGACTATCTTGATAAGGAGAATTCTTCTTGAAAGAGAGAGCCATCTATATTTCCATGCCACAACTCTACCTTTAATTCTATCGATGATGGATGACCAATAGAAAACTTTGTTTTCCCCCATGAAGAAAGGAATGCCCAGATATGTAGAAGGGAGAAGGCCAATAGAAAATCCCAAGATCTGAAATATTTTATCTGTTGTTTTCTACTTGGTATTGAACATGTATATTTTTTACTTATGAGCATTCACTATCTACCTTGATGCTGAAGAATATAAATCCAAAGTATACTTAATTTGTTTAGCTTCTTTGATGAAAGATGCTCCAAATAGTAAAGTATCATCTACAAATAGGGAATGAGTGACCGAGATATTTGTTCCCTCAATCTGAGCCCCTTGCCATAAACCAATCAATTTTTTCCTTATGACTATTCTACTAAATGCTTTAGCCATAATTATAAAAAGGATCGGAGACAAAGGATCCCCTTGACAAACAAGGATAACTTTAAGAAACCCCCTTTTAGGAAAAAGTGTAAAATCTTGGCGAATCGTACATTATTTTAGGGGGGAATTTGTTTTAATGCAGGCAAATTTTTTTTTTCAAATCCACGATTCTTCATAGTTTGTATTGGTGATTTTTTCCCTACCAAATGAAAATCTCAAAAATTCCTGGTGAATTATACAATCATGTGGGGGAAAATATATATTATATGAGGCGAATAATTTTCTTTTGAAGTAAAAAATTATAATATATGAGGTGAATGATTTTCTTATGAAGGGAAAACAAAATTGTATTAGCAAGTTTAATGTACTATTTGAAAATTTATTTATTTTATTGGCTAATCGTTCGTTAACTATGGGAAAAAATATTTTATTGGCAATGTTTAAAAGATGGGACATAACACGGACACATAACCTAACATACGTACATTATTTTATAATGTTAAATGTATTATTTGAGACCATCTAATGATCCAAGATCAATGGCTAAAGTTTAATTTTGGCCCCAATTTCTTGAAGGAAACATAGTTCTCCAGGAAGTCACCAGAATGTTGACACGTATCAAATTAGGGTTGTCAACTTGTCTGCAGACTACACATGTTGGTATTGATAATCATGGTCATATAGTGCAACTTGTAACTCTTAACTTAGTAAGAAATAAATGCCTTTTCAGTGACAAGCAACATTCTTTAACTTGTCATGCACCACTTCTAAATTCGTACAGATGATAGAACTGATTTCTAACATTTTTTCATTTATGGGAAAGATTTACTACCAGATATGAAAGATTAAGGACAAAATTTTAATTTCTCACACACATGCATTTAGGGGAAATATTTACATGAAAGATTTAGAGGTATATTAAGGACAATAGATTTAATATCATTAAAGAAAGAATAATTTATTGCTAAGTAACAATCAAGGATTCAAGGTCTATTTATAGACGATCTAGCTTCTTTATTCCTTGATTCGTCTTTGCTAGATAAATTATTTGTTTAGGTCATTAGTCTACAAATAGTTTTTTTTAAGGTTTCTTAAGTTTTAGATGGATAATCCAATTAGGCTTAGATGCACATCTGAGGAGGCCCAAAAGGCCTTTTTGGGTTCCTTTTGAGATGAAACCTTACAATTAATTTGTAGGGAGGGTGAGACTTTCATAATAAAGGATGTTAAAATGGTGTTGGACAGAGAGTTTCTGTACAATGAAGATAGGCACTGGGTCAACATGGACATTACATCCCAGTTTTTGGCATCTCTTCTCGACCTTGGAGGAGAGAAGGTGGACATGTTAATGCTGTTGAGGAAGGGTTTCAAAGAAGAATACCTAGGGGACAATGTTCATGTTGTCATGTTTGCAAAAATAGGGGTGGGGATCCCTTGGGCAAGTGAAATACCCAAGCTACTCCTCCTAGGCCAAAATGTGGCCACACAACCTTTTATGTTGGGCATGAATGCTGGGCTGTATAAATGCCATAAGAAATGGGCACTGATTGCTAGGGATTTTCTTCATAAGTGGTTTTTTCTTGATGAAGTGGAGGCTCAGGCAGGGCAATACGGGTGGCTCGATGAATTCTTGCAGTTAATCCTCTCTACAGAATTCTACTTAGATGGAGCCAGAGGGAAAAATTAGTAGTGGTTTTTTTTTATAAAAACATACGATGTTTTTGGGTTTTTTTGTTTATACAATCATACAACATCTTTTTTTTTTTTTTACAGTAGGTTTCTCTTTTTACTGGATAATGTAATTATAATTTTATGAAAAAAATAATGAAAATTTTGCAAGTTCATTTCAATTTGTGTTTTATGGGTACAAAAAATGTTTCTTAGACTTCTCTATGATTGCAATATTTTAATTAGTTTCTTTATCTATGTGTTAGACATGTATGATGTAAGTATGTTTTAGTAGAAATAAGGAAGTGATGGTATTTCCATTTTTAAATCTAAATATTTAAAATGTATCACAGTTGTACAATGTAGACAATTGTACTTAATAAAAGAAATGTCTTATCATTGACATTAAGTTTGGGTAATGTTACCTGTCATGACATTTTTTCCAATTTCACACACTTGTACATTTAATATGAAATATTTACAAAATTTTGAAGGAAAAATATATTAATAAGGTTAGAGAAAGAATTTATGGTTTTCTAATTATAAGGTATGAGAATTATATGTGATTATAATTATCATCAACATTAAAGTTATAATCAATAAAAAATATCATTTTAACTTTTAAGTATACTATATAATCAATAAAAACTATTACTTTAACTCATGTTTGATTGGGAGACCTAGTGAGTCAGTGACCACAACATTCTCATAATCTCTAAACACTAACCTTAACTGTGGCCTCGTTACAAGATTAGGAGATAACCACTTTTCTAATTCGCTGAAGTAAGAAGGAAAGTAACAAGAACGTGCAAAAAAGGGGACTTAAGTTTATGAAATTTATTAGAATGTAATGTTATTAAAAAAATAGTGCATTTTGAATTTGATTGGCTAAAATTGTTACTATTCAATTAAATAACTTTAAATATTATTATCTATTAATATCTATAAAGGAAAAAACAACATTATAACATTTAACAATGTCTGTTGCAAATAGCTATTGTTGGATGAGCACAGATCGATGATGTACGATGGATTTTGAGATGAAAGGGGAAAGTAACCCCATTTTTCCAAACCCATTCTAGAATCATGACATGTGTCACTAAACAAGTTCCACTCATACGGTCAACCAACAATGTCATTTGATGATGACACATTACGCATTGCCGTCTGACTCACGAGGTGAGTCAGGTGACTAGGTGAGTTAATGGTACACACAGGGCCATGACACTAGATAGTGACTAACAATGATCATTGGATGATTGTAGATCAATGACTGAAGCTATATTTTGGGCTAAAAGGGAAAAGAAACCCCATTTTTGCAAACCCATTCCAAAATCATGACACATGTCACTAAACATGTTCCACTCACACGGTCAACCAACAATGTCATTTGATGATGACGTCTGACTTGTGAGGTGAGTTAATAGGACCTAGGGGCCACAACACCAGATAGTGACTAACAATGACTGTTGGATGATTGTAGATCAACGACCAAAGCTGTATTTCAGGCTGAAAGGGAAAAGAAAACTCATTTTTGCAAACCCATTCCGGAATCATGACATGTGTTACTAAACATGTTCCACTAGCATAGTCAACCAACAATGTCATTTGATGATGAAATCTAACTCATGAGGTGAGTCAAGTGACTAGGTGAGTTAATGGGACCCATAGGGCCACGACACTAGATAGTGACTAACAATGACTGTTGGATGATTGTAGATCAATGACCAAAGTTCTATTTTAGGCCAAAAAGGAAAAGAAAACCCATTTTTGCAAACCCATTCTAGATTCATGAGGCGTGTCCAGTCACATGGTTAGTGACAAGTGTGACGACTGAAGAGTGTACAATTTTTGAGCTTTAAGTTACCAATCTAAGTTTTTCATTTATAAGTATAACTAGTCTGGAGATTTAGATAGGGGTAACAGATTCTAAATTTCTAGGCTGAGGATTGAGATATGAGGAAAGCAACGAAGTCTCTAAGCTCTCTTCCCAGTCATAGTGTGAAAAAATTGAAACTTTGGGTAACTACTAAAATCCTGAACACATGCGTCACACATTTTAAATTTTTCAAATCTCTTGGTTTACAACTTTACTGTTTATATTATAGAAAAAAATTAGCTTGTTAGGGTTTAATTTTGAATCACCCCTGTAAATTGTAGGCTTGTTGCTGTGTATAAATATTTGAATTTTCCTATAAGTAAATAGTGATGCCATTTACCAATGTACCACAATGGGCAAAAAAAATATCAAGAATAAGATTATGAGTAAAAGGCCAAGTCAGATAATAGACTTCCACAATCTGCTTAAAACACTAGGTTTCATTGATGAATTCCATGATATTTATGATCCTATTATCCATGGAAATAAGAGAATAATGGAAATTAGATTTGCACTTGAAAATAAGTGGAATGATCCAAATAAGGGTCCAATGTTTTTTCATTCAACAATGTGATAAAGGCAACGACAAATAAAATTGTAGTGTCGATTGCTGGGTTGGCACACATGGTGTTACCTCAAGTATTCCCTTGCCTATGAATTGTCATGGTCTTCACCAAAAATTATGATGAAAATAGAAAAGCAATTGTGAATAAAAACACTCAGGAGGAAATTTTTTCCTTAACTGAGAGTGAATTTTCTAGTCTGTTGGACCTAGGGTTTGAACAAAAAAACTCAAACATGCACATTGACCTAGGAAAGATGGCAGAGGATTATGAAAAATTAGATGCGACACTGAGAGATTCGTATATCATAGGAATAACAAGAGGTTCTAGTCTGAGTCTAGATCATAAGCCTCCTTATGATTATGATATTTTTGTGTAATGGGCTTAGGACAATATTTCTTTGCTAGCATTTTGTTTAGGATTGGATACTAACAAAGAAGTGGGTGCCAACATTCTTGAAATTCTTTTTCATATTCATTTTGAAAAAGAACCAGTAAAATATTTTTTTATTGAGCACACCATTTGTTGCATGCAAGAACAATTACTAATGATTAAAAGAGGTTCACAGAAGACATTTAGATTCCCAACCTACTTGTGCTATCTTCTCTTAGCAAATAATCATGCAATATTTCAGACAAATAATCTTTGCAGTTAGGGTCAAAATCTAATATATGAATGGACACCTTAGATAAGGATGATTGATAACAGAAGGAACTACAAAAATTTTGTAGACTTCTTTTTGGAACCAATGTACCATTAAATTACAGGCACTTCAATGCCTAGATTTCCTATTACTTGTAGAGATTGCATTCAACTCAGAAGTCAAATACAATTGGTTGACTAGTACTTCATGAAAGAGTACAATGTGTTAAGGTTTTATGGTTCAGTGGTAAAACCCTACAAACTTACAATACATGTGATAGAGAGGGTATTTGCATTGGAATATGTACAACAGATGGAGAGCATAGATGTACTCTTTAATGGTCAAAAAAATAAAATGATATTTCCTTCCTTTCCTTTTTCATTTGGAGGGTTCACATTTGAGAGAAGAGGATTCAAAGTGGGACATGCCTTTTTTTCAATTTTTTTCTTTGATGTTGACAGTCATTGGCAGTATGATCCACTCAACATAATTGGAACAAATCTTAGAGAGAATGGGAACTCTACAAGCAAATGTCAATATGAAAGTATGCCATTGATAGAAAAATTTAAAAACATGGAGTCTTGGGATGAGGTCAAAAAAGAGATGGAGAAATATGCTTCTGAAAATAATATTTCAATATAGGAATTATCATCACAAATTATGGTATTTCACAAATAGAAAGGAAAAGTGTAGGCCATGACATCGTACAATTTCTACTAGAAAGTTGCTCAACCATCTACAAAATCTATTCCAAAAGACCTAATGGATGACTGTATGGATGGTAATTGGACTTGATCTAAAATTTATGATTATTGGGAAATGAGGAGGAATCTTGGTGAGCCAAAGACCTCTGCAAATCTTTATGATGTGGAAGAGGATAAAATATTTAGCGAATTGTGGAATAAGGAGCATCCAACTGAAGCATATCACAATGATGATGATCATCCAGATAATGAGTATGAGCAGGATTCTATGAATCCCACATCTATTAAAGTATATTCAATTAGTAGAGGAGTTGATGTGTCCACAAAAGATAAATATACCAAAGGGGTAGATATTGTAGAAATAATGGGCTACCCAGGTTTTGGTGGTCTGGGTCCCAGTGGATAAGGGCCTTGGTCTCTACCTGACCCACCAACTCCACCAAAATATGGTCAGAAACCAGGCCTTGGAATTAAATCATCATGTTCATCAACAAAAAATACTACTCAGTTAATTTAATTTGTTCCAGCTTCAAATCTAGTTCCACCTGTTCCAAGCACTTAGATTCAATCTAAATCAATTGTCACTACCACAAATGTGGTTATCATGGGTACAAATAGTGGTCCAAAAAGGATTTTATAGGTGGACATGGGATCAGTGGATCCCAGAGATCAAGGTAGTATAAAGAAGCAAAAGGTTATGGCAAGTAGTAGTACAACAATAGAAATAGTGACTGTGAGTCTAACAATTGCCACACCTTCAGGACAAAACCCTTAGAACAGTCCAAAAACTCCTTTTGTAATGGGTTAGGGTGTTGCTAATCCTCATGGTGGCATAAGGAGAACCATAGGAAACATAGGTGGAAGCTCATACATTAGTTCAAGTGCTATTTCATCATTCAAACATTCAATTGTGTCAAAAAACCCTAATTTTTGTTACAATGATTTTGAAACTAACTTTGAACAATCAAAAAATAGGAATAGAAAAAATACTAAGACATTGAAGATCAAAGTAGTTGATGCAGATCATGATGCAGAACCTACATCCAACGGGTTATTTACCACATATGACCCAAAGAAAGATATGATGGAGTTCATGGTTTTTATGCCCCCAACTAGAGATAACAATCCACCAGAGAGTCAGTTAGACCCATCTCAATTTCAAGTTAGCACCCTCCAAATGGATTTATCCAAAATTAAAAATGTTGACAAGATAAATGTATCAAAAATGACCAACCAAGTGGTGATCTACAGTTCAGTGATGAAGTTGGAGAGAGAGAAAGGAAAGCTTCAGGGAACAATAGATTGTTGGATATTTCTAATGTATTAGGGAAATGGTTGATACATTTAATATATTTAATCACTACATTGAGTGATGTTGGAGTTGTTGTTGTTTCCATTAGTATTTTGTCACTGATATCAACATATGTTTTTGTGAAGAGTACAAGCTGCTAATGAAAGTGTACGGACACTATACAGATGTTTTAGAACATGCGAAGATAGATGAAAGTATAGGAAGATGTTGTGATCTTATATCCAAGATCACATCATGTAATGTTTCATATTAGATGAGTTACAAATGTTCTGGTAAAGACTGGTTACTGGATAGTGACAGTGGAAGATGACAGAGTGAGTCTCTGTATTTTTGGTATATCTTGTAGAAGATATGGTTTCAGTGTATGAAAGCTTAAGAGATGAAAGACAAGGTACTGAATAATTTTCATTGGTCAACACAAGGTACAAAATTTTGGATGACATTAGTTATGGCATGTGATCTAGAGAAGACTTATTTGGGAGTTGACTTCAGAGGTGTAGCGTGCATTTTGTTTGGAAAATATAAATTAAGGATGTCGGTTCTTAATTGGTGTAATGTAATCATTGTATACTTGTTTTAGATACTGTGTGTATCTTAGCAAGAGTTTATGGAAATATTTATGTAATTAGGAAATCCTAATTGGTTGACCTGATCATGTAGAATGTAATAGGGTATATATGTAAGGTCTTTTCTTTGGAAAATATATGGTGATAATGTATGTGATGTAAAAAATATTGTAAGAGTTGTGTTCTTGTATCTGTTGGATGTAGAGTAGAGGATTACTGGTGAACTTCATTGGAACTGATCAAGCAAAGATAGTGGTTGTCGGAGAGTTCAAAAGATTCTGTATGTATTTATATACACATTGTGAACAATGAGTTTTGAAGGTGGATCTAACCTTCTCTGGGCATTGATCCTGGGTAGTGAGACCACCCTTCTTTCTTGACTCCTAATAGGGTCTATCCTCTAACAAGGACTATGTACTGTAATGTTTCAATAAGCTCCTAACATGGCTAAATCTTCTAACAAGGATACTATACTCTCAGTACATCATTTGTGGTTGCTAATTCCCACCGAGATTTTTACCTTTAACAAGGTTTCCCCATGACCAAAATATTGTGTTGTTGTGTTGGCATTCATTGTGTTCATTAGATCTGATATTGCTACTATTCAAAGTTTAAAGTTTAATAATCTATCATACAACTGATTCACCCCCCCCTCTCAGTTGTGTTGTAGACTATTATTCCTAAAAATTTGTATCAGTACTACTGGTCCTTAGAGAGAAAGCTTAACAACTTAAGGTGATCTTGGAGATGGCATTCTATAGGAAGGATAGTCTGAATTTTGATCATGAAAACTTTGACAGTTGGAAGAACAATATGCGAACTCATTTTTTTTGTTTACGCATTGACTACTGGTTGATTACAAAGAATAAGGTAACTATGAAGTCTGAGAATGACTTACCATCAACTACTGCAGGTGAGAAGAAGATATTTTCACTTAACATGGTTGCAAGGGAAGCATTGATCAGTTCACTCTCTAATGGAGAATTTACTGAAGTTAAAGACTTAGATTCAACATACCAAATTTGGAAAAGATTAGAAGCACTACATGAAGGAGACACATATACCAAGCAAGCAAAGTTACAGAACTAGAAAAAAAACATGGAGAAGCTATAAATGAATGAGGATGAAATAATTAGGGCTTATGTCCAAAGGGTTACAAAAGTTGTGGTTGGAATTAGAAAATGTGGAGGCACTTATGATGAAGAAGACATTGTTGCGAAGATCCTTAGATCATTGACACTTTCTTAAAAGTTTAAGGCTATATCTATTCAAGAGACTATACCTTTGACTCCAAACTTTAACAGAGAGATGTTGATTGCAAAGCTAACTACCTTTGAAGATGCTGAATTGGGAGAATTTGTACCTAAAGTTGAATCTCCATTTAAAGCATCAGCACACAAGAAGATAATGTCTGCACTTCCAAGCACTAGCAGTGAGAACCTAAAAGAAGAGCTCAGTAAATATGCTAAGGAATGGGAATAGATACAAGAAAAGGAAAGAAAGATGGATGAACTTGTTGCATTGATTGCTAGAAGAGAAAAGAGAGGTAAGGGTAAATTTAAGGAAAAATTACCTTTGAAATATTTTTCATGCAATAAGGTAGGTCATTTTTCATCTAGATGTCCTACAAGAGTTCCTAAGTACAAGCCTAAGTTTTTCAAATCTAAGTATTCAAAGGATAAGGAATGTTATTATGCTAGTGAAGGTATTTCTGATGATGATGATTTAGATTATGAGGAGATTGGATTTGTTGCTATTAAAGATGAACCAATACATGAGGAAAAGGCTTTAGTATCTCATGTTGATAAGAAATTTGAATGGATCATAGATTGTGGGTTTTCACATCATATGAATGGAGATAAAAAAAAGTTTTTGTTAAATTAGTAAAGTATAATGGTGGTGTTGTGCAGTTTGGTGATAATCTTCATAAACTTATCATAGGTGTAGGATCTATTACTCTAGATGGGAAAACTAATACTGATAATGTACTACTTGTTGATGGACTTAAGTATAACTTATTGAGTGTTAGATAGTTGATGGACAAAGAGTTTTCTATGATGGTAAATATTTTATCAGAAGTAAGGAAGGGAAGTTGATTGCAACCGGTACTAAATCTAGAGGTAATGTATTTGAATTAAATACATATGGAGCTTCTTGTTTTGTTGTAAAGGTAGATGATAGTTGGTTATGGCACATAAGGTTTTGTCATGTTAATTTTGACAATATTGTGAAGGAAAGTTTGAATACAGTAGTAAGAGATCTACCAAAGATTGTGAAACCATCTAACACTATATGAAGAGAATGTGTTATGGAAAAATAGACTAGAAGTAGTTACAAAAGAAAAGCATATACATCAAAAGAAAATTTGAATCTAGTACATAAAAACCTATGTGGACCTACAAGGACAAATCATACTATGGTGAAAGGTATTTCATACATTATGTTGATGATTTTTCTAGAATGGTGCGGGTTACTTAAAAGAGAAATTAGAAGCATTTGATAAATTCAAGATATTCAAGGCAAAAGTAGAGAATGAATCAGGTTTAAGGATAAATTTTTTAAGATTAGATAGAGGTGGAGATTTTACTTTAGACTTATTCAATTCATACTACGAAGAGCATGGAATACAAAGATAAACATCTACTCCTAGGACTCCACAACAGAATGGGATAGAAGAGCAAAGAAACAAGACTATACATGATGTTGCTAGGATAATGTTGCTTGAAGGAAATGTATCTCATGTGCATTGGAGAGAGGCTATTGGGATGGTGGTGTAAACATTAAACAAAGTTTAAATTAGATAAGGTACAAATAAGACCCCTTATGAAATATGGTTTAATCATACTCCTACTGTAAAATATTTTAGAACATTTGGTAGAAAATGCTATATTAGGAGAGATGATGAGATACGGAAGTTTGATGCTAAAAGTGATGAAGGAATTTTTCTTGGTTATTGTACTAAGAGAAAGGCTTACAAATGTTTCAATCTAAGATTAAGAAAAATGATTGAAAGTAATAATGTGAAGATAGATGAAAGGTTTCAGATACAAGAGAGAATGTATGACTATAATAAGATTACAGAGATCAAAGAGAATGTTGCTACAGAAGAAGAAGAAATTGTTGATACTGAATGCAAAAATGAGATTTGTGATAATGACATAGATAAGGCTACTAAGGTTCCTAAAACTCCAAGGTATGTAAAAAACAATCATCCTGAAAAAATTTTATTGGTAATACAAATCAAGGAGTATTGACTAGATCAAAGGTTAGAGAAGAAATTTGTTTGATTTCTCAAGTTGAACCAAAGAATACAGATGAAGCTTGTAGAGATGAATCTTAGATAAATCCTATGAAAGAAGAGTTAGATCAGATAAAGAATAACAACACTTGGGAATTGGCTCCTAGACCTAAGAACAAAAATGTGATAGGAACTAAATGGGTTTTTAGAAACAAAATGAATGAAGAAGGATTTGTAGTAAGAAATAGAGAAAGACTGGTATGTAAAGGCTATTCATAAAAAGAAGGCATATATTTTGAAGAGACATTTTCTCTTGTTGCTAGAATAGAAGCTGTAAGATTAGTCTTGACTTATGTTGCATATAATAACTTCAAGGTGTATTAGATATTGGATGTGAAATCTACATTCTTGAATGGGAATGTTGAAGAAGAAGTGTATATAGAACAACTTGATGGATTTCCTTTATGCAAAGATGGGGACATGGTATGCAAGTTGAATAAAGCTCTGTATGGGCTGAAGAAATCTCCAAGGGGTTGGTATGAAAGGTTAGACAAATACCTACTTCGGCTTGGATTCAAAAAAGGTAATGCTGACACTAATTTGTATTTAAGAACTAGTGAAGATGGAGTTTTGATAATATAAGTCTTTTTTGATGATATTATCTTTGGAAGCAATGATGATCTATGTGAGAAATTTTCTAAAGAAATGGAAAATGAATTTGAAATGTCCATGATTGGTGAAATTAAATTCTTTCTTGGACTACAAATAAATCAGAGCTAAGATGGTATTTTTATTTCTCAAACTAAATATCTTAAAGAAATGTTGAAAAAGTTTGGAATGGAAGACTGCAAACCAGTTGGTACACCCATGGTGACTGGTAACAAGATGATAGTTGATGATGAATATAAGTGTGTTTTTAGACCAAGTAAAGATCAATGGTTGGAGGATTACAATATCTGACTCACACCAGACCAGATATTGCTAATGTTGTTGGGATTATGGCTAGACATCAGTCAAAACCCAAAGAGACACACCTAGCTACTATGAAAATGATACTGAGATGTCTAAAAGGAACAATAGACTATGGCTTATGGTATGCCATAAATGATAGTTTTGAACTTCATGCTTATATCGATGTTGATTGGGTAGGAAACATTAATAACATAAATAGTACTAATGGTGGTGCATTTTTCCTTGGGAAAAATTTGGTTTCATACCTAAGTAAGAAGAAAGATTGTATAGCTCAATCTACTGCAGAATCAGAATATGTTGTTGCTGCTATAAATTGCACTCAAATTGTTTGGATGAAACAAATGTTGAAAGACATTGGAATAACTTTTGATGAGCCTATGGTTATCCACTATGATAACACTAATACAATGGATATGTCAAAGAATCCGGTGATGCACTCTAAAACTAAACATATTTATATCAAATATCATTTTTTGAGAGACAAGGTGGTAGAGAACAAAATAAAGCTAGAATATATTAGTACAAAGGAACACATTGCAGACATCTTTACAAAATCATTTCCAAAAGATACCTTTGAATATCTTAGAGGTATGCTTGGGGTTCAGGCCCCTCCTTGTCAGAATTAAATCATCCAGGGATGCATCAGTCTAGAGGTTTTAAGAACCTTATCATATTCTGGACTAGATGTAGGGATCTACTCCTCAGGGGGATTGATCACAGAAGAAAGGTTTTGAAGAAAAATTGATGACTCATGGCACCCTTTTCCATTATGGTCAAAGGGGGAGTGTTTCTATTATAAAATCCCTATTGTATGGGGAGATTGTATGAAGGAATACTATGAGAATACTATTTGGTTACAAGACTTTTTGGATTGATAAAAACTTTGGGATGGATTTTCCCATATGTTGACATCAATGCCAAGGGGAGAGATTGTTGGATATTGTTAATGCATTAGGGAAATGGTTGATACATTTAATATGTTTAATCACTATTTTGAGTGGTGTTGGAGCTATTGTTGTTGTGATTAGTATTTTGTCACTGATGTCAACATATGTTTTTGTGAAGAGTATAGGCTCCTAATGATAGTGTACAGAAACTGTACGAATGTTTCAGAACATGCGAAGACAAATGAGAGTACATGAAGATTTTGTGATCTTATATCCAAGATCACATCATGTAATATTTCATATTGTATGAGTTACAAATGTTTTGGTAAAGACTGGTTACTAGACAGTGACAGTAGAAGCTGACAGAGTGAGTCTTTGTATTTCTAGTATATCTTACAGAAGATATGGTTTTAGTGTATGCAAGCTTACGAGATGAAAGATAAGGTAATGAAGAATATTCATTGGTCAGTGCAAGGTATGGAATTCTGGATAACATCAGTTGTGGCATGTGATCTGGAGATGACTTATTTGGGAGTCGACTTCAGAAGTGTAGCTTGCATTTTATTTGGTGAATGTAAATTAAGGATGTCGGTCCTTAATTGTTGTAATTAAATCATTGTATACTTGTTTTAGATACCGTGTGTATCTTAGCAAGAGTTTATAGAAATATTTATGTAATTAGGAAAGCCTAATTGGTCGACCTAATCATGTAGAATGTAATAGGGTATATATGTAAGGTCTTTTTTTTGGAAAATATATGGTGAGAATGTATGTGATGTAAAGAAGATTGTAAGAGCTTTGTGCTTGTGTCTAGTGGATGTAGAGTAGAGGATTACTAGTGAACTTCATTAGAACTGATCAAGAAAAGATAGTTATTGTCAAATAGTTCAACAAATTGTGTATGTCTCCATATACACTTATTGTGAATAGTGAGTTCTGAAGGTGGATTTAACCTTCTTTGGGTATTGAGCCCACTCTTCTTTTGACTCCTAATAGGGTCTATCCTCTAACAAGGATTGTGTATTGTAATGTTTCAATAAGCTCCTAACATGACTAAATATTCTAACAAGGATACTATAATCTCAGTCCATCATTTGTTGGTGCTAATTCCCGCTGGGGTTTTTACCTTTAACAAGGTTTCCCTAAGACCAAAATACTATGTTGTTGTATTGGCCTTCATCGTGTTCATTGGATCTGATATTGTTGCTATTCAAAGTTTAAAGTTTAATAATCTATCATACAATTGATTCACCCCCCCTCTCAGTTGTGTTATGGACTGTTATTCTTGTTGTAGATAAATTAAAGGCAGACCTGGCAAATGAAAATGCAAAGGAGAAAGTAGCAAAAAATAGGTGCAAAGAATTAGAGAAAAGGATAAAAAATTCATCCTCTAAAGAAGCAATTGGAAAACAAGAACATATAGACACATAAATTAAAACTCTGAGGGAAAAATTAGAATAGAGTGAAAAAAAAAACTTGAGGATGAAAAAGTCTCTTCATTAAGTATATACAAAAGCATGGATAATGTGGGACAGACAAACAATAACTTAGATAAAGAATTGGAGAATGAGAGGGTAAAAACAAAATAGTGGGAAGAGAAATTAGAGAAAATAAAACAACATAGTGAACACCAGCTCTCAGAAATGAGAGACGACCTAAAGAAGGCAAATAATACAATTAAAACTTATGAAAATAGCTTGGATGAACAAGTAAATAATACAATCAAGAAACTAAATAAATACTTCTAGGGGAAAATAAAGGTGTCTACTGATAGGTTGTGTGATTGGTTTGAACTGAATGAAAGTCTTAGAGATGTTTTTGGGAAGCTGAAAGAGCACATTGAGAAGAACAAATTTTTTTGTCAGAGACAGAATACTGCAAAGCAGATTTTGCAAGAAATCAACACAACCAGTGAAAGGCATTTGATAAGCAAGAGAATTCAAGACTGTGTTGGTGCATCAATAAAGGTGATCTCTGTCATTCAAAAATATCATAAAATAATAGAAGCATAGGAAACTCTTTCCTTATTCGGGACAAAACTCGCCAAGTTGAATAATAAAACAACCAAATTGATAACTCTTGGTTTTCCGAGTCCAGTCTTGATTACTCATCAACGAATTTCATTGGAAGAGAAGCTTACAAAAAAAAGTTGGAGGACATAATGATGTCTGATTTAGGAAAGCTTCCCCATGACAAAACTCACGAAGGCATTGCAAACTGCATTAAAACATTGACAAATTTGAATGCAGTATTGGAAGGAACATTGCTTTCAACTCACTCTTCCAAGTATGGATGGCTAACAAGGTTGGAGGTCATTTACTATAACATGACAAATATTGACCTTCCAACCGATGAAGAATGGAGCATACTAAAGAAATTGACAAAATCATCTTGATCTCATCAATAATAGTATGTGAAGGTACTTTCAGTTTCAACCATCTCTATATCTTTTTCTAATTTCTTGAATTGAGTTTAAATTAACAAGTTTGAACTTTGTTTTTTGAACAAGATCAATGTTGCAGATGTTATTGCCAATGCTAATTTACTAAACTGGCCTGTCAAATATAGAAATGTACAGTTGTAGAGATGTTGTAGACTTTTAGTTATCTTACTAATTTTGATTTTGAGACTTCACATTAGGAAAATCGATCTGAAGCTGTTGTTGCTCCCTTGTTTCTATAAAAGGGAATTCAGGGTCATTGGCTTAGGGTAATGAAATTAAAATTGGGCAATGTGCCAATGGGTATTAAGTCATTAAATTTTGTAAACAAAATCATAGTTTTGTGTTCTTACTAATATTAATGAATGAATGTTTACATTGTATCATATTTATAATTAAATTAATGAGAATCAATATTTCTAAGAATTGTAACATATGAATTTCTATGTTGCCAAAAAAAATAATGAAAAATCTACAAGAATTGTACCATACAAGCTGAATAATACAAATGAAAACCATTATTAGTTGTGGAATTGAATCTTGATGACATTATCAACCACATTCATGTTTTTGACATTAGAATATGCTATTATGCATGATTGATGATGAGATACAGAAATTGACAGTAGACTTCAGGAAAATGTTTAATAAATACCTAGGACCTGCTAATTCTACAACGGTTCAAGCTTTCACATCATATCATTATTGGGATCCTTGGATTCATTTCCATCAACTTCATAGCTTCCTTGGTTCTTCGATATGTTTTCTTCACTTTGCATACCTCCACTTAACCGATGTTCACCACTAGCAGTACCAGTACTAGTACATGAGTCAATGACATCATTATCTCTAGCAATCCCACTTTGGTTTGAAATGTTTCCCAACCCTCTTCTCTGACATTTCTTCCTCCACAATTTCAATGCCCTTTCGTAAGGAAAAGTATTGACTTCATATCTGGATGTATAGAGCCTCAAGCAATTTTCCAAATTCTTGTCTAGTTTGTTTCTTAGCTTTGACTTTAGGAATCCCAAAGCACTGGAAAATCTCGCATCCTCCACTGACCCTAATATCATGGTTAGACATAAATCAACAAGCTTGAAATATTCTGATATTGAATCAATCAACATTTCGCTCTCAGCTAGATTTTTCCAAA
Organism: Chamaecyparis obtusa; assembly: GCA_027943335.1. Lineage (NCBI taxonomy): Eukaryota > Viridiplantae > Streptophyta > Pinopsida > Cupressales > Cupressaceae > Chamaecyparis > Chamaecyparis obtusa. The sequence goes on along the minus strand of BSBK01000210.1, from coordinate 1,287,055 downwards.
GCCTTGTTACTGATCCACCTTTGAGAGGGTTCTTCATAATATTATATTGTTCCCTCATTGTCAATGAAAAATGACCTGATTTCTCTCTCAAACGAGATTCATCTAAAATTACATTTAGAGTTACTCCATTTAACTCTTTGGTTTTGTAAAAATGATCTATCAAAGTTAGTATCTTAGTTTTCAAATATTTAGAATTGTTCAGTCTCCAATATCGAGGAAACACAATAGCCATGGATTCAAGTAGTTGGATTGGAGGGAATATTGCTCTAATCTATGTGGAAATATCAAAGGAAATGTGCTTCATAGAAGCTATTACAGACTCAAAAATCTTGGTAAAGTCTTCCCTTTTAATACTTGATACTCGATTCTTGAGGTTCTTTCCTAGTTCCTTAGACTCAATCCTAGAAAAGTAGTGCATTGGTATCTCAACTCTGTGAACTTCTGCACATACCTCCCCATTTGCACCAATTTTAAAAAAGTTATCAGGATTATCCAAATCTTTGATTTTCAGCCAGCTGGCAAATTTTACATCATCACATAATCGATAGAGATTATCGAGCATCATGCATGTCAATTTACACAGCGCAGCATATTCTGCAATATACATAGTTGTTTGCTGGGCCTTTTTCATTAAATTTTTCATTTCCTCAAGCATGGGGAGAAGACTTGCTAATGTTAAGAGTGTCTCTACATTACTTAACATTCACAAAAATGCAGGAAATTTTGGTTGCCCTGCTTCGTTACAACTTGAGTTCATTAGACCAAGTAATGATTGATATTCTGAAAAAACTTGATGCGCTAGTCCATCCAAAGAGATCCATCTGGTATCATTATCCTTAAGAAGCTTGTTCTCATCAGTTAGTCCTTTGAAAAAGTGTTGAAATTACCTCAATCATTTTGGACTTTGAAAAAAGTATTGGTAGAGCTCTTTGATTAAAACTTTAATTTTTTGTACTGGAGCATGCTTGTTCACAACTCCAAAAGCTAGATTCATTCTCTGGGCCATGTAGTGAATGGGAGTAATGTAGGGTGCACAAGAAGATTACATCTTTGTGCAAAGACCTCCCCTATGGCCTTGAATTATTGAAGCTCCATCCGCTCCAACACACACCAGATTTTTGACAATTGTCATGTCATTTATACCTCCATATTCAATTAAAGAACTCTTTACTAGTTCAAATAAATTTTCCATTGTCACATTATCCTTCATTTTAGAAATAGTTAGTAGATGAGGTTGGAAAACAAAATTGTGTACAGTATAAACATGCATGCATACCCAGGAAGTATTGTCTATTGCTATAACCTCATCTAAAGACAATGCAATAAAATTTGACTCTTTAATTTTTGCCTTTAGTTACTCTTTTTCAACCTCAACAAGACAACTTGCCCATTCCCATCCACTGTTTATCGACTAGTGACTATTAGGATAGTTAAAAACTTTCAAAAAGTGTAATAAAGCACTCAAACATGGGTAGTCTATCATAAGACACCCTCTACTAAAAATATTAAACACAACACTTAACTGAAGAACTTTTCCCATTAGTTCTACTTCCAATTCTTTTCCAAAACAAGCTTCAATAAAGCCTTTAACTTCACCAGGCTTCATCTTTATATTATGTTGAAATTCATATAATTTTGCATTCCTAACATGTTGAGATTCCTCCTTTTTTTTTCCCATCTTATCAATGATTTTTGAACTCCATCTATGGTTTTCTTTTCATAAACTTTACCCATATGCTTCTCTATGGTGTCAATTTTTAGCTGCAACCTCTTTTCCTTCTTGTTTATCTTAGTGCAAATCTTACATATGCATTCTAGTGGAGGCTCACCTTCAACGATTTTCCACTATTTGAATGAATGGATACTTTGACACCCATTCTACTTGAAAATTCCTTGACAGATCCCACATCTGATCTTCTTTTGATTCTATATCATTCTTTGAATTGTATTTTATTTTCTTCTTCCTTGCACCATCATCTTCTCTAACATTCTTAGTCTCATCCAATTCGATTATATCAATATGGATACTCTAGGTATTTAACTGTGAATCTTCTTCAGGTTCATCATGATCTAAGATATCAGGTTCATTGAATTCTTCAATATGTCATGTAGGTTCAGGTTGTGAATCTTGAAAGTTTTCTTGTGATGAAGTAGCTTCCCGATTTTGGCTAGAAACATTTCCAACACCATGACCAAAGTACGATGATAAGGTTCTATGTTTTACTAGCCTCTCTTGGCTTTTCCCATATGTGGGAGCCTTACCCTTATTCTTTTTTGACATCTTGATTCTTCAATGAAATAAAGGCTACCACCCTACTAGTGAAAAAAAAATGTTTACTTGTTGAAGAAGTGACAATAGAACTATAATATATATAAATATGAATCATTGACCCTTAAATCATGTTTGAGGTCTCCTTGGTCACCATTGTTCACTAACTAGTCCCCACTAAATAAGAATGAACTCAAATTCACATAGTCGCAAAGTAATAATCACTTACCTTTGCCTCAAATTCAATTGCAGTCGTGACTCGCTAATGAAGTCAAGACTCAACAATTTGAACTTCTCTATTGATCAAATTGAACCAAGCCAAATTGTGTACAATAACACTGATCTATGAATATATTTATACTAATCCTTTTTGGAGAATTCAACGGGAGGTTTTAGGTCTACAAATATTTGGTGAAGCTTGCGTAAGTATAACATGTTTTGTGTTATTTCTGAGGTGATTATGGGTTGTCCAATACCTTGGTATGATTAATAAAGTTGGTGAAAATGCATTAATTTGAGACACGCGTCTGTAAAATGCCAGGTGAATTCGGGGCCGTGCATATATATATATATATATATATATATATATATATATATATATATATATATATATATATATATATATATATATATATATATATATATATATATATATATATATATATATAACTATTGGCGAATATAGGCCATCCATTTGGGGCCGGTTTGAAATTATAGGTGAATGTTTAAAATATGTCATGCCCAAAAATTATATGCCATTGGGGATAATGTTAAAGAAATGGACAAAAATTAAATAAACCGATGGGTGATGGGCCTAGGTATTGGACCCAATTTTAATAAATACGGGGCAAAAGGGTCACTCTCATATGTGTAATATATTGGCCAAATTGCAGGTTGCCGACATGCGACATTCGCCAAATGGTGAATAATCACCACTAAAGTTTTCATTGTTGACGGACCCCTCTTGTGGATGCACAAAATCCAATTGGGGCCCCATTTATGATGACTGGAAACCAAGCACTTGATATACATGCATGAATCCATTTGCACCAGTATTTTTCAAATCCAAAATTTTTCAACAATTTAAAAAGGAAATCTCAACACACCCTATCATATGCCTTCATCATATCCAACTTGATAATGAAATTAGAGGATTTTCTACTATTAATTGAATGGAGAACTTCATGAGCAACTAACACACCCTCCATGGTTTCTCTGTCAGGGACAAAGCCCCTTTGCTCTTTGGAAATAATATTTGGGATGAGATGATGTAGCCTCATATATATGGCCTTGGTATATATATATATATATATATATATATATATATATATATATATATATATATATATATATATATATATATATATATATATATATATATATATATATATATATATAGGGTATTTAATTAATGAAAATTAATTAAATACATTATTTAATTAAAAAGACTTAATTTAAAAAGTTCAATTTTGTGAATAGGGGATTTAAATAATTATTAAATCTAAAATTAAAATTTAAAAGCATAATTAATGAATTGATATTTAATTATCAATTTCATAATTATTAATATGTTAAAAAATAGTAATTGTTAATAATTAATTAATATGCAATTTAAGTTGCACATTTAGTTTAATAAAATTGAATTAGGAATTTAAGTTAAAGTTGAGTTGAGAGTTGATAATTGAAAAGTGCATATTTTATTACTTAAATTATAATTAATCATGCAAAAGAATTTGATAAAAATAAGGTTAGGAAGTTGAGTTCTAATTTCTAATTGGGAGTTGCATGTTTGAGTTCTGTTTAGAGTTCCTTTCTGGTTCCATGAAAGGTTCTGTCCTGCAGATTTCTCCTTCTCTTTGCATATAGGGTGTTCTTCTTCCATTGCCAGTTCAGAGAATACAGTGCATGCTGTAGCAGATTTGTCTTATGTATGAGAATTCAATTTATTCTTACTGTTACCAAGCTATCTCCATTTGAGCTTTGAATTCATTAATCATACATCAAGGGTGTTTGATTTGTCTGCTTGTATTGCCTATGTGTTTGCAAGTGGAGTTGTCTTCGTAGAGATAACTGGTTCAGGGTTAGTGTTCATGTATGTATGGGCTGAAATATCAAGGATATGTCATGCTTGTCTTCCGGTGGATGCTAGTAAATGCATTGTCTAATTTATAGGTCTCTTCTAAGGGGAGGCTTAAAATCCTTTGAATGGATAATAACATGCTTGAATGCATAGGTGGGTGTTAAGTTGAGGTTTGGTCATGGTGTGTGATTGATGTAAGGCATCAACACATTGAATATATTGTTTTCTTATTTCATAACTATCTCTTGTAGTTGGGTATTTGACTTCGCGGCCCATTGGATAAGGCACTGGTCTATGATAGACTTAGGGTATCTCAGGGGTCCCTTCTATCCATTTAAAATCATTTCCATTTAGTCCCACCCTTTCCCTTTCTTGTTGATAGGTTAGGTCTCTAGTTTTCATACTCACTCCATGCAGGTTGGGCTATTGCATGAGATATTGGCTTCATTAAGGTACAGGATACCTAGAGGAGTTTGAGAACCATTCCACAGTCAGTTACCTACAGGCCTATAGTGTGACACAAGTTAATATGTGTGTGCAGATGAGGTACACCCGCCTGAGTGATGTGGAGCTCAAAGTGTAGAAGGATCTCTCTTTGATCCTTGTTAGTTGGCCCTTTTTCCTGTCAGATTTGGAGTGTTGAGTGAATGTGACACTAGCCCTATCAATCCTAATGCCAAGCTGACCTTTGGGGAAAAAGAACACCAACAAGATGGTGTCTCTGCTGGGGAAGATGTGTAAATTGTTGTTTGTAACATACCCATGAGCCATGCCTTTTCAAAATGTGGGAAAAGAGTTAAATGTTTTGGATTTGAAGGCCCCTTTTCAGATCTACAAGTTGTATGTACTTGGATTTGTTGTTTGAAACTTATTTGCAAAATTGTCACTCTACTGTGAAGAGCTCAAAAATGTTAAAGGCACTGAAAGTAAAAACTAAGCAAAGAAAAGCATTCCTCCTAAGGAGGTGGTGACTCTGTATTCAAAAGAACCTAAGATCTGAAGTTTTCTTTCAGATCTTAGCCAAAAAAAATCAAGACAGCCGCAACAAAAGGAGGTGTTCCAAGTATTTTCCCTTTTTCCTTTTTTCTTAAAAAATTTGAGAAAGAACATGGTCCTTATCCAGTGATTAAGTCACTAATGAGAGGATAGTGAAGTTTGTGCACACTTAGCTCTTAAAAGTTAGTTGACAGATTTGTCGGTTAAGTGTGTAGTGGTTTCAAAGGAGTTTTGAAATTAAGTTTCAATAATTTCAATGATAAATGATTTTACTCCTTTGAAAAGATTTGTTAAGTCATGGGTGTTAAAGGAAATTTTTGCATAAGAGGTTACCCAGCTATGAATTTTGTTGGTATACCTAGTTACCCAAACTCCATTCCCCTAAATGTTATAAAATTTTTACCAAAGTTTAGTGGGGAAAACTTTGAGTCTACCTATCAACATGCTAGAAATTTTTCAAATCTGATGTGTGACTATGATGTTGAGCATGAAGATGTGATAATGAGATTATTCATTCAGTCACTGATAGGAGATGCAAGAGAGTGGCTCTCATGTTTGCCAGATAATGACATCTCTTCATGGGATGATTTAGTTGCAAGTTTCTTAGTCTAATTTGCTAAAAAGGTGAATGACTTTGACATGCTTAAGGCCCTTATGGATATACAAATGGAGGAAGATGAATTGGTTCCTAGTTTCAATGCCAGATTTATCAAGACATGGGAAAATATCCCTGAGAAGTGCAGGCCAAGTGATGATATCTGTTTGATCATCTACTTGAATGCTTTTGATAAGAATTGCAATTTTGACTTAAGGGATAAGGAACCACTAACTTTGTATCAGGCTTTTCAATTTGCAATGGATATTGAATCTAATTGGAGATATCATGTTGTAAGAAGACCACATGTTGCTGCTGATTTTCATTCTCAGAATGTGGTAAATAATAGGAAAAGGGATGCACTAAAAGGTTTAGAGCCATATCGGCATATTCTTGTCCCTATTAGTGACGTGTCTTAGTTTTCTAAATAGGATGTGATCCATGATCATGTAAAGGAAAGTAACTTACAGCCACATCTTGCATCATTTGAAGAAGAAGATTGCATTGTAACTGAAGCTTGTGTGGATGATGAACTTATTGTTGATGTATATCTAGCTGAAACTCAATATGATGAATGATTGTATGCATGGCATTTGCAGTGAATTGAAGAACTAGAGTTAGCTCTTGCCATTAATGGTAAGAAACTTGAAGAACTAGAGGTGTGTAGAACCATGGACAGAGAACTTGCTCAGTCTAATGAGTGTGTACCTTTATATTATGACAATGAACATGATAGTTGTCTGTCAGAAGAGTGTTATGATGAAAGTGTATCAGATGAAGGTATGATTAGTAATGTTTGTAATAAGTCTTTTGCCAATGATGAATGTTCATCTGATGAAGTGGGTAGTTCTGGTTCAAAGGATGATAGCCGGGTAGCATTTTTGCATGAATTGAATGAAGATAGGTGGTATCAATGTGAGTATGATTCTTTTGATACCAATCATGAGTCTACAAGTGTGATGAATTTGAACCAGCAAGGGTTCATTGATAAACATCATTCAAGTTGTGAATCTGAAGGTAAGTTTCTTTTTGAAGATAAGAACATGTATGGAGATGTTAGTATGATCCCTCTTTCAGATTTATATGTGCCAGTGATTGAATGTTTTTCAGTGGAGACCTATGGAGATATGGAAGAAGAAATCAATATTTTAATTCAGCCAGATAAGGAAGAACTAGATTGTAAAGTGAATGTAAATACTACTTATCCGGTTGATTCAAATTCCAGGTCTGCATTGGAAAGTGAAGAGCAAAGAGGAAATGATTTTCCTCTTGAAATGTGTTTTTTAGATTTGGAAACAATGAAGAGTTATGATGTTTTGAAAATGCAGTGCACTTTATTTCCAGAGCTATTTCAGCTAGAATATGTCTGTTTCCAACAAGATCTGGCTAGTGATGAAAATGATGTTTGTGATAGTATGCTAGTTTACGATGTTTTGTTTTGGAATGAGCTTGAAGACATGCCTTGCTATGAAAGTTTTTCTTTTCATAGTTGCTGTAGTAAGTATTTGCAGGATGCTGATTATGTTTCTGAGTTGGATGAATGTGAGTATGAAGATTTTAGTTTTGACTTGAAGGCAAGTGCTAAACACAGTGATAAACTTGAAGTCAATGTTTAGCCGGTAAGTGTACTCACATTTCATGATGATCAGCCTTACATTAGCTTGCAAGATGTAATGGGAAAAGGTTACAATTTTTTGCTGCAAACTAATTTTACTCTTGATTTTGATGAGTGTATGTGTGAGGCAGTTTGGTATGATAAGATAGATTTTGATCCTCATACACTTGGCAAAGATGAATACACTTATTACATTCTTGTGGATTTGCCTGTCAAGAGTCTTCATGAGTTTGACCATGTACATGAAAGGGAAAATTCCAGGGTCATCTCTATGCAAAGGAATGAGGACCAAGTGTTTGATAGAGGTAAATGACTGACAGGGCTCAGAGGTTCTAGTTGATGTAAATATGTACAGTTGTTTCCCTTCAGTAGTAGTGTTAGTTGGAATAAAGAGCCAGTTTTCAAGAGCCTTGAAATTTTGAGTTTTGATAATTTTGGAGTGAAAAGGAATGTGATTGTGGATTGGTCTGCTTCTTCCTAGAGATCTGGATTCTTTCCATGCTTGCAGGAGGCATGCATCCCCAGAAAGAGCCACTATTAGTCCATTTTCTTGTCAATGAAAAAGTCCTATGAAAATGGCCTATTTTCCTTGCAAATTTTGTTAAGTGTCCCGCTTTGCCTGCAATCTCAGTTTTAACTTGCAAGGACAATCCATTTGCTTCATGATGTGCACCCTTACCCCTGTGTTCTTCATGTTGTCACCTTGCCCTAGTCCAAATTGCACGTGTTGAATCACAAAACCCAGGGAAAATTTAAAGTTTTAAGGTCTGCAGGAAATAATTTCAAAATCTGCCACAGTGTCGAAAACCCACAATGTTTTTGAAAATCCATGATGTTTTCAGTCTATGTGAAAACCTTCATTGTTTTCAACCTTGTGCCTTCCATCTTTTGTGCACTTATCTTTTGGCGTCAGAAACCTTGTGTGTTTTCAATCTTTTCCATCGAAAACCCTGTGTGTTTTCGACCTCGTAGTTTCCTGTTTGCCAGTGTTTCCTATCTGCGTAGGTGCGATTGATTGGTGGGGCTAGATTCTTCAAGTGACAGAGGGAGGAGATCAGATGGTTGTCGCATGATCGCAAGGGGAAAGAATATTCCTTGTGATCATGCACCTACCATTGATCTTGTTTGCTTCAGGCATTTCTTCGGTGGTGGGCCCAGTGTCAGAAGGGGAGTAGGGGCGTGTGTTCTTATTGGTTGTTGCATGATCACATGTCAAGAATTTTTGACATGTGACCATGCGACCGATTGACATCTATCTTGTGGGGATATTGGTGGTGATGTGGCATCTTCTGGTTGGTCCAAGGTGGTGATGTAGCAGTTTGTCAGTGGGCCCGAGAGATTCAGAGGGGAGGATGGTGTGGCAGATCTAGTGATTGGCACATGATCTCATGGGAGGTGTTAAATCCATTCGATCATGCACCTGCCATTTCATTTCAAAGGCTTGTAAAAGTGAGTCCTGTGGCAGGTGTGACTTGGCAGTTGGAGTGAATGGTGGTGTGACATGCGGCATTAGGTGGGCCTGGGTCTAAGGCATGGCGATTATTGGTAGGGCCAAGGCATGGTAAGTAGTGGTTAGTCACATGTTCGCATAGCCTTTTTCAAGGCTATACGATCATGAAACTAACATTTTGCGTTAACCCTCAGCGGTGGCGGTTGTGCTGGCAGTTAAGGTTTGCGGGTTGTCGCATGTTTGCATAGCCCGTCTCTGTGCTATGCGATCATGCGAAAACTATTATCGCGGTTGTGGGGTTGTGGAGGTTACATGGCCGAGGAATTTGTGGTAGGGTGTGATTGTAAGCACACGGCTAGGAGACCACAGTCGCATGATCGCAAGGGTTAGTTTGGTGCCTTGCAATCATGTGACCAAGTATAAGATAAAACCGAATTCCTGTGGCGGTGAAGTTCATGACCACGTGGTGGCACGACTGAAGATAATGGTCAGGTTGCTAAGCCCGGGAAGGATTCTAATATCAAAATGATTTTCCAACCATAAGGAACAGGTATTGAATGCTTGGGTGGATGGATTTGGTAGAATCAATCCCGAGTACTGGTGTGGTGTGGTCTGAAATGCTTGACGGTTAATTGCAGAGACTTTGTACCGTATGGTGATGGACATATTTTATTGCTCGAGGCTTTTTGTAGGCTGGTGCTAGTTTTCCCTCTAGTGGTTTTTTGAAATTTTGCTATGGTTAGCCGTTATAACCCTGGCCCTAGTCACCCTAAGCTTATTGCATTCTCTTCAAGATTCCCAAGGTGACTAGTGGTATATATTGAAAGTTTTCTGATAGTGTAGGGGTCCCAGTTTAGAGTTCCTTTCTAGTTCCATGAAAGGTTCTATCCTATAGATTTCTCCTTCTCTTTGCATATAGGGTGTTCTTCTTCCATTGCTGGTTCAGAGAATACATTGCATGCTGTAGCAGATTTGTCTTATGTATGAGAATTCAATTTATTCTTACTGTTACCAAGCTATCTCCATTTGAGCTTTGAATTCATTGATCATACATCAAGGGTGTTTGATTTGTCTGCTTGTATTGCCTATGTGTTTGCAAGTGGAGTTATCTTCGCAGAGATAATTGGTTCAGAGTTAGTGTTCATGTATGTATGGGCTGAAATATCAAAGATATGTCATGCTTGTCTTCCGGTGGATGCTGGTAAATGTATTGTCTGATTTATAGGTCTCTTCTTAGGGGAGGGTTAAAATCCTTTGAATGGATAATAACATGCTTGAATGCATAGGTGGGTGTTAAGTTGAGGTTTGGTCATGGTGTGTGATTGAGTAAGGCATCAACACATTGAATATATTGTTTCCTTATTTCATAGCTGTCTCTTGCAGTTGGGTATTTGACTCTGTGGCCCATTGGATAAGGCACTGGTCTATGAGAGACTTAGGGTATCTCAGGGGTCCCTTCTATCCATTTAAAATCATTTCCATTCAGTCCCACCCTTTTCCTTTCTTGTTGATAGGTTAGGTCTCTAGTTTTCATACTCACTCCATGCAAGTTGGGCTATTGCATGAGATATTGGCTTCATTGAGGTACAGGATACCTAGAGGAGTTTGAGAACCATTCCATAGTTAGTTACCTGTAGGTCTGTAGTGTGACACAAGTTAATATGTGTGTACAGATGAGGTACACCCACCTGAGTGATGTGGAGCTCAAAGTGTAGAAGGATCTCTCTTTGATCCTTGTTAGTTGGCCCTTTTTCCTATCAGATTTGGAGTGTTGAGTGAATGTGACACTAGCCCTATCAATCCTAATGCCAAGCTGACCTTTGGGGAAAAAGAACACCAACAGGTGTATAGGTGGGGAATGGCTTGCAATAGGTGACAAGGTCCACAAGTGGCTACCAGATAACTTATTGCAAGTGACTTAAGAAAGTGATAATGTAATAAAATCTATTAGGATAGAAATATTAATAAGATGTATATGTTCGTCACCTATGCCTTGAGTGCTAGTATAGGCTAGGATGGTTTGTGAGAAGATGCTTGTCACCTGCGTGTATTGGGATATAGCATAGTTTGAACCTTGTTTGTATGAGAGGATTACTGATACTACATAGAGTTATTAAGGCATTGGGGTCTTGAGCGACTGCCAAGATGACTCTAGAGCTGGCTCATGTGATGAAACTTCCCTATATGCATCCTAGGTTTTCTACATCTGTTGGTTTCCTCTGGTTGAGTATGTTTTACCTTTGTTATTCTATTGTACCTTTTGAGATAGAGAGATTTCAATATCCTTTTCTTAGTTTGTACTGTGCTTGTTTTTTGTGTTTGATATCCGAGTGGGGTCTATTTTTATCTCCTTAGCATAGTGGGAGTGAACCATTTAGGTTCACTGAGTTCTAGTGGTACTGATTCTTTTACCATTTGAGACTTCAAGGTTCGTGTACCAGTGTTGGATGATCCTGGTAGCGGTTGTATCTTCTTGTTCATCATTGTTGGAGATGTATTCTTATCTTCTTATATTATGTTCCCATATCATTGTTTCAGTTACTTTAGAGATATCAAATTGTGCTTTATATTTAGTTTATTATTACATACCCTATGACTTGTGCAATGGATGTGGGTTATCATGTAGATCTTGTGGTATCAGTTGTATATAGATTTCATGTATAAAGTGATGTATTTATTTACATTATGTGGAGACTTTTTATGGTTGTTTTACAATTATATTAATTAACATTTACGTAATCTACGTTAAGGAACCCTTGAGATTTGAAATATGTTTTTGAATCACACTTGTGTGTAATGAGTTGTATTATATTTTATTTCTTCTACATTGTTATACATTATTATTGTGTAAACTCTTAAGAAAAAAAATTGTTCTTTAAACTTAGTAGCATCTTTTAGGTTAATCTCTCCTAGGTTCCATCATAAGGCATTACACTGACTCTACAAAGAATTCAATGAAGGTGTGAAGAAAAGTTCATAGCTACCAAGTTTTTAGTCAACAAGCTGATTTGCAACCACAACATTTCCTAGTATTTTTTATTTTCATGAGAAAATATTTTCCGTGAAAGTCATGTTGTAAAGAATTTGTCTCCTATTGAGTGATTTCACCACTAGAAAAGGGATGGTAGTGAGAGTTACATACTTCTAATATATTTTTTAGCTTATGCATTGTAAGTGTTAAAGTATGTTTTAGTTGCATTTGGTGATAGAGAAGTAAAGTTTTAGCTACAAGATGTAAATCTAAAGATTGTATAAGTGGGCATGGTTTGAATGTAAATGTGAAAAAATAGATATATTTTCACATGGTATGCAGCCCATGTCAAGTCATTGTAGTAATTTCTCTATGGAAAGATATAGGCCATTTTGTTATGATGGAATTAGAGGCTTTCCTAATGTTGTTCCTACTGATATTAGGAAATATTCACCAAGGTTTAGTGGGAATAAATCTGAATCAGCAAGTCATCATTTGCTGGAGTTTTCAGATTTAATGGGTGACTTTGAGATTGGTGAGGAGGATATTTTCGTGAAGCTTTTTATTCAGAATTTGAAGGAAGAATTTAGGGATTGGTTTTCTTTTTTGCCAAAATGTTCTTTTTCTTCATGAGAAGAGTTAAATGTAGTCATCATGAAATAATTTGGTGAAAGGATTGATTCGTGTACCATGATAAAATGATTCATGGAGATTCAAAAGGAAGAAGATGAACTGATTCCTTCTTTCAATCTAAGATTTACACGAGTATTGGGTAATATTCCAATAAGTTTTAGGCCTAATGATGAGGTGTGATTAGTTGTTTACTTGGGGGCTTATGATGAGAAGTTGAGTTTCTTGTTAAGAGATAAAGATCCCAAGAACTTGCATTAGGTATTTATGACAATAATGAACATTGAAAAAAAAATTGAAATATGGAATCATGAAAGGTTTTCTTTCAGCTAGTGTTCACTATCATAAACAATCAAATGAAGATGTGTGTGAAATGAGAAGTGAAGATAAATATCATAATATCTATGTCCCTACTGATCATACTAACCATGTAGGTAATTTTGATTAAAATGATGCAGGAGAATTATTTTCCAACAGTGGTTATTCCTCATTTTGATAATGAAAATGTTAGTGAAGACTTGTGTATATGTTTTGAAGAAGAGATGGGATTATTTTCAGATTTTACACAATGTGATGGAGTTGTTTCTTGTTACATGTTAGAGGCTACATGTCATACTGATCATTTGTCCTATATTTTTTAACATCCATGTAGCTTGTATCAAGAAATTGAGGAAGGCTATGCATCTGATAATGATGATGCAAGTGTTCAAAGTGTTGATGATGTTGATTCATTTTTTCATGAATCATCCTCATGTAGTTAATTTTATGAAGAAGAAGATGAGACGTATGACAATGAGTATTCATGTCATGATGAATACAATGATGAACATTGTTCTTGTTCATATTCAATTTTTTCTTCTTTAGATGGATATTATTGTGACAATGATGTGGACAACAGTTTTAATGAAGAGACTAATGCACTATTTGATGAAGATGATGATGTAGATCAACTGCTCCAGTCTCACAATATTTATGAAAGATGTTTTCACTTGGTTTGTAACCCATTGTATGATGACATCATTGAGGAACCAAGTGTCTTATTGGCTGAACGAGTTTGTGAAGTTGAAGGTATACATGGAGATAAATTAGATTTTGCAACTTCTTTTCAACTGGATGATTTTTTAATGGGTTTCTCCACTATCATGTGATAACGTCACAACACATTTTTTTATGCTCACAGGATGAAGAGAGTGTGCCAACTGTCTTTTAATGGTTGGTTGATGGTGCTCAAGGGATTCTGTGTCAAACTTATTTAGAGGATAAAATTCATCAAAGATCTACAACTCTTTTGATCATGTGATCAAAGGTGATGGAAGATTATTTAATGTAGGATTTGAGATGATGCCACATGTCCTAGACCAATGAGAGATTGGTAGTGGGACCAAGGCATGTAACAAATGGAAACAACTGATTGGTTGATTTTTTAGACAAAGAATTTTATGATATACTTACTGATTATATTGAAGATTAAAATATTTTCAACTTAAGTGATAATATTTTAGCACATGGGTAAAATCAGTTGAGATATTTTATCTTGAGTGAAAAGGTTCTCAACAGCTACTTTACCTCATCGCTGCTCAAAGAATAAATTATTGTAGAGATATACAACTCTCATGATACTATCATCAAAATTTCTCGAAGATTATCCAGTATAGGATTGTGAGATGATGTCACATGTCTTAGTTCCGTAAGTGACTAGGAGCATGGGACTGGGATGTGTAACCATTGGTGACAGATGGAGGTAATCAATTAGTAAAATTTAATAAAAATGTTTTTCCATGATGAAGTTTTTGATTATGCTAAGGTTAAAATATTTGCAACTTAAATGCTAATCTGTTAGCACATGGGAAAAATCAACAAATATGTTTTGATCTAATAAAAAGGCGATCGATCTTTATTTAATAAGGATGAGTTTGTGTTGCAAGTGATGATTAAAGAGAGGAAGGGATCGATGATTCTCATGATCCCATAATCCAATTCAATTGATCTTTATTTTATCATGGGATCATGATATTTTACCATGTGTTTATGGTTGGCTAGTGTTTTCGATAGATGGTGCTGGACGACAAGGTGATGACTTGGGTGTTTCTGTTTGTTGATCTATCAGCCCATGTTCCATGTCATAGGTCAACTTTCAAATGGACCGGTGATTATCGTTTGATTTTTTAGTAGGGAAAGGATCGACGATCTAATCGCACATTGTTTTAACATGGATTAATGTATAGAGTCAAAAGTACTAGACTAAATAAAGTGTGAGGGTTAAAGGAAATAGACTAAAAACTAAATGGAGGCAGGTCGTCATATTATCACAAGATTATAAAAGGTGGTTCAAGGTGGGGAGGATTGAGACAAAATGTAGTTACAAAGAGATGAGAGAGATAGTTTTTAGTAGATTACGGTAGATTGAAGATGGACATGTGGCAACATCATAAAAGATCTAAATTGATTCTTCTCTCTTCTTTATATTCTCTTCTTTTCTCTTTTCTTAGGGTTATGGCTTGATTTTTTTGGGAGACCATTTCAGATGAAGGTTGCTCCCCTTAATACCACAAATACATAACATAAACAGACTTGATGAAGGGTGCTCCCCTTAATACCACAAATACATAATAGAAACAAAGAAACAACAAAAATTTGCAAGAACAGAAAATGGGCTTCTTATTATCTCCACAAATGTGGAATAAAAAATTTTAGAATTACAATATGCAAAGTCACATGGGCATTCCCTTTACAATATTCTGTAGGACAAAGCCTCGAATCATTACCCAAATCTACCCAGAACTACTCCGAATTGCCTAAGACAACACTACGAGCCTTCCTTATATAGGCAATTTCCACCGCCTGAGAAGGTTCCATAAATTTAGCCCTTAACGCTGACTATACATAGAATTATTTTATTTTCACAATTTTTACAATAGGGTCGGCTCAAAAGAAATACAAAATATGCTTTTAGGTAGCCCAACTTCCGGAGGCCATAAATTTTTAACCATAGCTTTGTTTTTCTATTGTAACCACTTTTCAGAAACCCCATGACGAGATCTACAATGCCTAATAGGCGCTAGTGCCAATTAATCGAGGGTCGATCATGATCCGGAGCCTCTAAGGCCTTCAAAATTGACCTGAAAGATTTCATACCCAAAAACCTCAATAACTTCACCAATACTGATGATGTGGTAATGAAACTCAACTGGTAGGCTGAAATGACTAGGATGAATCTCCAACTGTGAAATCAAAACATTCTGAGATCATATGACCAACTTACTAAAAATAGTAAGTTTCCATAAATAGCAGCTCTGCACAAGATATCCCTTATTGAAAAAAAAACCAAAAATATTTTTGGGTGATGCAAGATTTCTCTTACACCCAGAATGCTCCTGCATCAGACACCCGGGGTAATTTGAGAAGTGACCCTATCACGACTCAGGTGTGCAGAGGAAAACCAAGATGGTTAACCTCCTCCTTTGTTAGCCATGATGAATCTTCAACAGGTCATTCTTTTCATTTGACCAAATATTCTTCATATGTCCCATTCCTTGTGCTTCTGCCAACATGACTATCCAGTATGTCTTCAATCTCTTTGATATATGAACTAGTTGCTAGAATACTCCACTGTGCTGCTGTAACCTTATCTTCAACACCTCCTTCATGATACTCTGTCAAATCTGAAACATTAAATACTGGTGAAATATTTAGCTTAGTATGCAACTTGACCTCATATGCATTTCCTGAATCATGCTTCTTCAAGATCTTACATGGCCCAAACTTCTTCATTTTCAACTTTTTATATGTACCAACTGGAAATCTCTCCTTCCACAAATGAACCATGACCTCATCTCCAACCTGAAATTCCTTATGCCTTCTTTTCTCATCTTCCTTAGCCTTATACTATACATTCATCTTGGTAATTTTCTTCCTCACCTCCTCATGGATGTTCTTCAAGTGCTCTGCAAAATCCTCAGCTTTAGCACTACTTATTTCCCCTTTATCTATCTTCCTCAACTCAGATGCATTTCTGGGACTACTTCCATATACAATCTGTGAATGATGTGATGAACTAAACTTCAAATCTATCTTTAACTCTTCACTTTCTACTAGTATCATTCTATGTGCTGCCTTATTTTGCAAACTAGCTCCTGGAATCAAGTCCATCTAATGACTGATCTTTCTTATTGGTGGTAATCCATCAGGAACATTATCGGATACAATATCCTAAAACTCATTCAATAATTCTACAACTTCTACAGATACATCTTCTACTTCCTCTTTCCTGGCCTTTGGAATTAAGGTAAAACACATATGCTCATGCCGCATACCATCTAAGAAATTTCCTCTATCAACAAAAGTTATTCTTGCATTATCACATACCTTTTCTTCTATTTCCTTCAATGGTTTTAGCTTATGTCGCACTCCATCCTTTGTCAGGGAATAGGTATTCGCACAACCATCATGTACAACACATTTGTCAAACTGCCATGGCCTACCCAACAACATATGACATGCATCCATAGGTATGATAGCACATAGTACCTCATCTTGGTACCCGCCGATCTTGAACTTCACTAGGCACTGTTCACTGACCATGACCTTATGGTCATCCTACACCCAAGAAACCCGATATGGATGTGGGTGTTTTTGCCTCTTGAGCTTCAACTTTGTCACCATCTCTTCTGACACCAAATTATTAGTACTACTACTATCAATAATCACATCACAACACTTGCCTTCACACTTGCACCTGGTGCAAAATAGACTCCTCCTTTTCTCAGGTTCATTCTCACCACTCAGCAAGACTCTTCTATTGATCAACATCTCTCCTCTTTCAGCATCTTAAGAATTTGATGATTTGGCATCTTCATCTACATGTGCAACTCTGGCTTGGCCATCATTCCTCCTATCCATCCTTTCTTGGTGTTGAGGACATTCAAATGCCCTATGACCTTCTTCTCCATAGTGAAAACATGTTCCATGGAAGCCTCCTCTTCCTGAACCTTGTCCTCTTCCTCTTCCTCTCTAATCTCTATTATTCTGATCTTGGAAACAATTAAAATTATTTCCTCTTTGATTCTGACTGAAATTGGCCTCATCCTTCTTTTTCAGGTCTTCATTTCACTCTCCAAATGACCTTCCACCAAATCTTCCATCATGACCTCTTTCGCTTTGTCTGCTCTCAAACTTCTTGTTCAAATTTTCCTCTACTTTTAGGGAAAACTGGTATGCCTCTTCAATACTGTTCATTCAAACCAGATTCAATTCTTCCTGAATGCTCAGCCTTAACCCGTTAAGGTAATGGAAAACTTCCTCCTTATCAACTTTCACATGTCCTATTCTGATGAAGATTCGATAGAACTCCTCTGTATACTCCTGAACAGATCTTCCCGCTTGCTTCAAACTTTGCATTTTCTTCAGTAGGTCAAGCTCATAATCAATAGGAATGAACTGTCCCTTCAATTTATCCACCATTCGATCCCATCTTTTGATTTGATCCTTTCCTCTTTGATTTCTCTCCAATTGAATCTCTTGCCACCAAATCTTCGCATGACCTTTCAGTCTGGCCTTCACAAATTTTACCCTATCAGGATCCTCAATATCTTCATATTCAAAATATTCTTCACATTCATTGATCTAGTCAATCAATTCCTCTAGGTTAAGATTCCCTGAAAATGTAGGAACCTCGATCTTAGGTCTTTTCTCGATCTTGGAAATGGCTCGAAAAAGTATTTCTTCCTCCTGGTTCACAACTTTGACTTCTCCTTCTTGATCTTCTTCTTCGGCTTCATCCTCACTTTCATCTCTGACATTAAGATTCATTCTTCTATGAATCTCCTCTTGTAATGCTCGCACTTGTCTCTGTAGTTCCCTAACCTCAAGTGTTACAACACCAGCTCTTCCACCATGTTCCCTTTGTGGAGGCATTTTCATGCTTCTCGCTGAAACCCTAACCATAGTCCTAGTGCAAACTGCCTCATAATCAGCAATATGTTTACACAGAAACCCTAACCCATAGTCCTAGTGCAAACTGCCTCACAATCGGCGATCTGTTTACACACTCAGGAACTCCTACTCTGATACCACTTGATGAAGGTTACTCCCCTTATTACCACAAATACATAATAGAAACTGACTTGATGAAGGGTGCTCCCCTTAATACCACAAATACATAATAGAAATAGAGAAACAACAACAATTTGCAAGAACAGAAAATGGGCTTCTTATTATCTCCACAAATGTAAAATTACAAATTTCAAAATTACAATATGCAAAGCCACATGGGCATTCCCTTTACAATATTCTATAGGACAAAGCCTCGAATCATTATCCAGATCTACCCATAACTGCTCTAAACTGCCTAAGACAACACTACGGGCCTTCCTTATATAGGCAATTTCCACCACCCGAGAAGGTTCTAGAAATTTAGCCCTTAATGCCGACTATACATAGAATTATTTTATTTTCACAATTTTTACAATAGGGTTAGCTCAAAGGAAATACAAAATATGCTTTTAGGTAGCCCAACTTTTGGAGGCCATAAATTTTTAACCGTAGCTCCATTTTTCTATTATAACCATTTTTCAGAAATGCCATGACGAGATCTACAGTGCCTGATAGGCATTAGCGCCAATTAGTCGAGGGTCGATCGCGATCTGGAGCCTCTAAGGCCTTCAAAATTGACCTGAAAGATTTCATACCCAAAAACCTCAACAACTTCAGCAATACTGATGATGTGGCAATGAAACTCAACTGGTAGGTTGAAATGACTAGGATGAACCTCCAACTGTGAAATCAAAATATTCTAAGATCATATGACCAACTTACTAAAAATAGTAAGTTTCCATAAATAGCAGCTCTACAAAAGATAGCCCTTATTGAAAACAAAACTAGAAATATTTTTGGGTGATGCAAGATTGCTCTTACACCCAGATGCTCCTGCATCAATTTCTCTTGGATCCAAATATTGAGGGTTCTAGTAGCAAGTTCTTATGGGTTGGAGCTATTTTTTAAATCTTCCACCAAGAAAGTTTTATGAATTTGGGTTAATTCCTTCTGTTGGGTTTTGGTGTTTTTAGTTGTATTTATGTTATATGATATGTTGGCAATTCAGTTGATTTGATTACATAGATGTTGTCATTATGGAAACATATGATCCACATGAAGATCGCACAAGTCAGAGAGCAAGTATGACAGAGCGAATTGCAAATTTGTCTAAGTGTGAGATAGTATTTTCACCAGTGCACCTGGACATAGTTTTTGTTTGCAACATTGATTGGAGTAAGTTTAGTGCTTACGCACTTGAACATAGACTCTATGGTGACTAATGATGACCCATCTCAGAGTGCAAGTCAGTATGACATGTACGAAAGAAGTTATGATAGTTTTACTGAAGACAGTGTGAAGCCGATAGGATAGAATATGAAGGCAGAATTGGTAAAGAGTTAAGGGATTATTTTGTTTATCAAAATAATGTCTTAACAATATAAAGGGATGACATCCTAGATGTTTACCCTTGGATAAATTTATTTTGTAATATGGCAGCTGACCAAGTAAAGTTATTAACCTTAATAACTTGTATAAATGTAATTGTAAAATGTAAGAAAGATATGTGTAATATGCAAGATCTATGATGTATATGTAATAGCGATAGTGAAAGAGTAGTGAAGAGATATTGATACAAGTAGTATAAGGTTATGTACCTTGACCTCTTTTTTTAATCAGTGTATATTGTACATTACTTGTTTGGGTAGTGGGCTCAGCTGGTAATCACATTTTGTACTACCAACTCCTAACAGGGTTGAGGCTTCTAACAAGGCCTATAGTCCCTTAATTAGGACTGATACACTATATTCTTGTAATAGACTCCTAACAGGGTCAACATCCTTAACAAGATACTTTTGATTAGTGGATCTTTGTGGGTACCATCCCCACTGGGGTTTTCCCTTGGCCAGGGTTTCCTCGAGAACAAATCATGTGTTATGAGTTCTTTAGTTTTATTGTTATGCATGTTGTTTAGCTTCTTATATTATGTATGTGTAAAGATAATCTGTTATATTCATAATTGGGCAAAAGATAAAGTTTGTAGAATATCGATTCACCCCCCCCCTCTCAGTATTCCCTATTTCTAACAATTGGTATCAGAGCTTAGTTACTCAGAGAATAATCATTCAAGGAAAGCCTAGCAGCTTGAGTAAGATCTTTATGGATATGGATCAACTACAGAAGAATCTTAAAGAAGCTCTTGAACAGATTGATATGCTTACTGATGAAAGAGACACTCTAAAAGGGAAATATGATGATGCAAAGAACTTCATTGAGAAATTGAAAAACAAGTTGGAAGATCTAAAATCTGAAAAGGAATCAAAAGTTCTTATTGAAGATTATGATGACAATTTAAGGGAAAATGAGATCCTTAAGCATGACATGAAGATAGCAAATTGGAAACTTAGCTTGAAATATGGAAATAGTAAGAATGAAGTGAATCTGAAATCTGAGAATGAAAGTCTAAAGACTGAAAATGAAGGACTGAAATCTAAATTTGGAAATGTAACATCTGAACTTGAGAAAGTCAATTTGCAGTATGCTGAACTTGAAAAATACAACAAGATTGTGAAAGGCGAACTGACTCAATCCAAGCAACAACTTGAAAGGCTATATTCAACTAGTAAGAAGATTGATGAACAAGCATCTTTTCAGAAACTATTCTATGATAAGACTGGTCTTGGATTTAACACTCTTAAAGCAAATGATGAAAGCAAGGAACCAGATTTGAAAGTATCTAAAAGCATAGATGAGAAGAAGTCTGATGAGATCAACAAATCTGAAGATACACCTAAAGAAGAAGAATCACTGAAGCAAGAGGAATCACCCAAAGGTATGCAAAGAGAATTCAAAGGTAGATGTTTTGCTTGTAATGTTATTGGTCATATGAAGAGAGATTGCATAGGTAAGAAATTTAAACCTCTTAATGGTTATTGTTATAATTGTCATGGTTTTGGACATAGAGCTATTGAATGTAGAAAACCTGAGTTTATTGAGAATAACAATAATAGTAGAATGTTTAGGAATACTAACAATGTAGATAAGAAACCTACTGAAGATATGAATAGAAGAAATGGAGTAATATGTTATAGATGCAACAAGGTTGGACACATTGCTAGAAACTGCAAATCACAGATTAATCCACCTAGACCAAGATATGGAAACAATGGAATTGTTTGTTAGATATGCAACAAGATTGGACATACATCAAGGTTTTGCAGAATGAACAATGGAGTTTTTCATCCTAACCCTAACCCTAGAAATCATGAAAGAAGAAATGAAGATGCAAGAAATAGATAGAAAGGTTGTTGTAGCAATATAGATGAAGTGAAGTTTGTTAAAGGCATAGATCAAGGAGACATACTCAACATTTTAGGTAATTAGAAAGGTGAAGTATCAAGTGGTAAGAATGAATCCTTACTTGAACTATCTCAAAGCACTTAATTTATGAAAATTATAGTAGATTAGGAACTTAGATTAGTGTAGGAGTAGATTTATGATGAATTGAGTCTTGCGTAGTTAATACAAGGTAGTTTATGATGTTCTAATGCTATGGTTAAGAGTGCAAAGAAAAATATTATGTTTTGCGAGATCGCAAAAAGTTTTAAGTTTTGTAGGTTAGCAGAAACAACTTTTTGGAAAGAAGTGACAAAAGAATTGAATGCGATGTTAGACCTAAGTGAGATTGAAGTAATAAAAGGTTATGATTGGTGTTATTTGATCATTAAAGAAAATACAAGTGTTAAGGAGATCAAAGAGCAGTGATTGGAAGTATTTTGCAATGATTTGGTGAAAAATTTGAGTGTTGAATCTACGCAAGCCCTAAAATCATGAAATTGAGGTATTTTACTTGGTAGATCTTAGAATCGATAAAAGGAATTTGAATTAATCATGGATGTATCTTTAATTCAAAATGTCAGAGACAAAAATAGACCTAGAATGAAGAAGGAACTAGTAGAACCCTTGGAAGGATACCCTAGTTTAGCTTTATCATATGTACCAGATGGAGTTTTGCATTTAGAGAATGTAAGTAGTTATCTTCGATGCAAGTTAGAAACCATCAGTGATAGTGATTTTACCAATGATTATCAGAAGATTTACAATGAGGACATGTCATTAAAAGAAGGATATGATCATCTAAAAGACAATGAGATTATTAAGTATGCATTATCGTATGAGTTTGAAAATGAAGAATGCACTAAGATAATCCTTAGCAGAATTCATAATGGGAAGTTTTGGCTAGAAGATAGAGTGATAGACATTACAGCTAATTTGATTCATGAAGTCATAGGACTATCTAAATCTGGAGCTATTCCTTTAAATGAGAAGAACATGAGAAAAATAGTCATTGATAACACAGGTTCATCCTATAATGGCAGAGGAATTGTAATTAGTAAGATCCAACAACATGATGTTAGATACTTATGCAAGATCCTAACAACTAAGTTTTGTGCAAATTCAAGAGAGGATGACATGGCAGCTAGAATGGTACACATAGCTTATTTGATGTGTGTTGACAAAGTGCCAGTTGATATGTGTGAAATTTTGAGAATTCAATTGTTTGAGAACTTGGAGAAGATTAAGAAGGCAAAGTATGCACAATTTAGATTTTCATCTTTGATCACTTACATTTTTTTCCACTTATTAAGAAGATTTCCTTACACCATTGCAAGTGACTGGAATGATGGACAAAATACAATGGAAAGGATCAATAAAGTGTATATGAGGCATGTTATTGACAAAGTAAATGAGAGTGCAATGTTGGTGATGAAGACTTTTTAGGACTTGGTAACTAGCAGATCAAGGACCCCACAGTCTCTTGTGGAGAAATACAAAAATGAAGTATGTTTTATGGTTCATATTGACTTTACGTACATTGAAGTAGTAGAACCTAGAATTGAGTTCATAGACCCTCTTGGATATGAAATATCTAAAATTGAGATAGAAGAAAATGTGAATATGCTACTTAAGTGCAAGGTTGACACTCATAGTAATAGATTTGGAACTTTTGAAGAAAATTTCAACTCTGCAAAGACTATACTTGAAGAGAAGCAGTCTAAAAAAAGAGTTGAGAGCACTATTAAGAGAATACTAAAAGATTCAGGAATGACAGAGCAAGAATTCTTAGTGGAAAAGTAGATAGTAGCAACAATCAGAGATATTGGACAGAAAGAGATTTTGTCTATACCTCCCTTATCATCTAGTCCAATACAATAGGAAGCTACACAAGTCAAAGTGAAAGAAGAGGAACCTGAGTAGGAACAAGAAGCAAGGAAACCTAATAGATCCTATTCCTCCACACCTAGCAAGAGAGTGAAAGAAATTGTTACTAGACCTGGTGAGAGGTAGAAAACTTTGGTGCCACCAGCTCCTATGAAAGTTGCAAAAATTCAAGATGATGACACTACTGTGAAGAAGAAAGCATGGAAACCTAGAGTTGAGAGAGTGAATGAAGAGATTATAAAAGATGAAGACTTTACTAAGATGAATAAATACTATGACCTCTATGAATACTCAGAGAGATTGAATCTTGAAAATGTAGTGGTCAAGCACTTGATTCTGGCTAATAAGAATTTTGACACTATTCAAGGTAAGATACCTGATGACTTATTCAAGAAACTTTTTAACAAGAAGAAGAGAGCACAAGAGGAAGACAAATCTATCAGAGAGAATCTTGTGAAGAAACTATGTGATGTGAGAGATGATGAACATCTTAAACAAATTTTGAAGCCCCTTAGCACCCATTTAAGGACTAAAAGGAGAACCATTTAGATCATAGCAGGACAATATGAAGAAGTGAATACAGAGACATAACAAGCAATAGTTAAAGTTATGGTAGAAATTTCTGGAGAGCCATCAGTTGTAGTAGAGCAAGAAGAAGAAGCAGAAAAAGAGGATATTCCCTCTCCACTAGATATAAACATTGAAGAATAATATATGAATGTTGAAGGTACAAAGATTACCTTGGATACTGATGATAATGTATTCAAGAATCTGGAGAACATTGTTGACAATTTGGCTCTTGATGAATTGGATAGAACTGTAGAAGCAGAGCAGACCCAATCTATTGTTGAAGAATCTAAAGTGATAGAAGTATAAGAACTTGTACCCTCTAATGTAGAAATCAGTCTTACTCCTGAGACTGGAAAGAAGAAGCAAATTGGATCTTTGTTTGAGGATTTTGGAAAAGAAGTAGATGATGATGATCAGATGGAATTGATCACATCTTTGAACAAAATCATTGGGAAGAATAAGAAAGTTAAAAGTCTAGAAGGATGTTTGAAGGACCACACTGAAAAGTTACAAGGTGTTGTAACTACACATATTGTAGAAGAAGACCCTCTGGAGAAAGCAAAGAAAGTGATGAGCACTTTTGATGATGAGTTCACTAACTTATCTGAGATTGCAAAGATAAAAGCACAGGAAGACTATGAGGCTGGAATACTTTTGAACATCAGCCAGAATATCAGAAATGATATCAATAGTCTTGATATATGTATCAAGGACTTGAGGAAGCATTTGGGAATAGGAAAATATTTGTACATATAGTGTACAAAACCAAAGACTTTGATAGTAGAAGAAGATTAGAAGATCAAGTTGAAGGAAGCAGAAACTCATAATGAATCTAACCTTCTTTCTAGCCCTAATGTGAAGGTATGTGATGTTGAGAAGAAAGTTCAAAAGCTTTATGATGAAATCAGAGTTTCGCAAGATTAGAGAGATAGAAAAATGAGAAGACTAACTCTTTTGAGAGAGCATATTTCTATGAAGTTAAGCATTATTGAAGAGCAGTTGGAAGAATGTCATATAGCTAAGATATCTTTTTAGAAGTTTAACTTTGAGACCCTCCAAGCATGTCAAATAACATCTTATGGACTAAGCACACTACTCAATGTGGCAGATTCCATTAAGAAATCATGGGAGAAGGAGATAGAAGCTATGAAGATTGATTTTGTAGATTGTGTTGCAAGCCTACCAACTTTGCAATAATGGATTAAGGTATAATCTTTTTGAGATATAGTTTTGTAGCCCTCCCTCCCTTTATTTTGTCATTGTTGTCAAAGTGGGAGAGATATTTAGTAGAAAATTGATTGTATACTATAAGGATTGATACTCTTAAGGGGAGTATTGTATTAGAGATAAGATTTTTTGAGGAGTTATAAGGATAGTATATATATGTTATACTATGGCCACAATTTTGACAATTTTGAGATTTTGGAGTTGCACACTTAGCCAATTTTCTCATATGTTGCCACCAATGACAAAGGGGGATATTGTTGGAAATTTGGCTGAGTTGATTACATAGATGTTGTCATTATGGAAACATATGATCCACATGAAGATCACACAAGTCAGAGAGCAAGTATGACAGAGCGCATTGGAAATTTGTCTAAGTGTGAGACAATATTTTTACCAGTGCACCTAGACATAGTTTTTGTTTGCGATGTTGACTGGAGTAAGTTCAATGCTTGCGCACTTGAAAATAGACTCTATGGTGACTAATGATGACCCATCTTAGAGTGAAAGTTAGTACGACATGTACAGAAGAAGTTATGATAGTTTTACTGAAGACAATGTGAAGCTGACATGACATAATATGAAGGCAGAATTGGTAAAGAGTTAAGGGATTATTTTGTTTATCAAAATAATGTATTAAAAAAATAAAGGGATGAAATCCTAGATGTTTACCCTTGGATAAATTTATTTTTTAATATGGCAGCCGACCAAGTAAAGTTATTAGCCTTAATAACTTGTATAAATGTAATTGTAAAATGTAAGAAAGATATGTGTAATATGCGAGATCTATGATGTATATGTAATAGCGATAGTGAAAGAGTAGTGAAGAGATATTGATGCAAGCATTATAAGGTTATGTACCTTGACCTCTTTTTGTAATTAGTGTATATTATACATTACTTGTTTGGGCAGTGGGCTCAGCTGGTAATCACATTTTGTACTACCAACTCCTAACAGGGTTGAGGCTTCTAACAAGGCCTATAGTCCCTTAATCAAGACTGATACACTATATGCTTGTAATAGACTCCTAACAAGGTCAACATCCTTAACAAGATACTTTTGATTAGTGGATCTTTGTGGGTACCATCCCCACTGGGGTTTTCCCTTGGCCAGGGTTTCCTCGAGAACAAATCATGTGTTATGAGTTCTTTAGTTTTATTGCTATGCATGTTGTTTAGCTTCTTATATTATGCATGTGTAAAGATAATCTGTTATATCCATAATTGGGCAAAAGATAAAGTTTGTAGAATACTGATTCACCCCCCCTCTCAGTATTCCCTATTTCTAACATGATAGAGATTGTTGGAAATTACAATTGAAACAATTGTTATATTGTCATTGATGTCAAACCTTAACTGGTAAGATAGTTTCTATCTAGTAGAGTACCATATCTTTTGATTAATGAAGAGGGTTTGAAAAGAGGAGATAACAAGAGGACCTAAGGAAAGGTTGAGTTATGTAGTACTTCAATGGGTACTTGATTAGTTGGCACATTGACAAGGTAACATGTTTTTTTATCTCTAACACCAAGTGAAGAAGAAAGACTTGAAACATAGGCTTAACTGAGAAAAAGTGAAGAAATTTAGTTTAATCCGAGTGATGCTAGTGTTGACCGAGTGACAGTATAAGCTGAGAAAATCTAGTGTCGAGTGAGCATCAGTAATTTTTGAGTGACAAGTAATTAACTAAGAAAAGATAGTGTTTACTAAGGAGGAAAGTTTTAGCGATGACTAAGATATCAAGAAATGATTGAGGAAATGAAGACAGTATTTCTCGAGTGTCAGTAATTTATAGTTTGTGAAAGAATTGAGAATCCCAGTCGACAAAGTTGAGTTCTTGGGATATGTAAAATGTGTTGACATTATTAATGAATGGTATGGAGCATTTAATGCATGGTAAACTATTTTCTTATGGATTCAAAGAGAAGTTTGAAGATGTATCTAGAAGGAAAGGTAGGAAAACAAAATGATGGAAGGATTTGATGAATCTGACCTAAACCTAAGATCTACAAAAGAAATTAAGCGGCAAAAGATTAATCTACCTAATAAAGGAGGTATAAGGATGACCTAATTGTGAGGTTAAATAGTGTGTGGAATAAGTTGATGTTATTGACTGATGAATCTAAGCAGAAGACTAAGGTGAAGTTGTGAAGAGAGGAACCGAGTTGTGGTGTTTTCTTGAAGAGAATTTTCAAGAAGATTAGAGATGGAGATGGAAATGAAGGTCAGTCAATAAATCAGTATATGAGAGAATTCAATCTGTATTTGCAAAGTGAGTTTTATATTTTAGATCAGAACCTATTGTTACTCTTTAATCATTGTATCATTCTAAATCCTTTAATCAAGGTTGACCAAATAGTGATTGTGTAAACCCTTTAATCAAGGTGACATTCTGATGGAATGTTTTTAATCCCTCTAACCAGGCCACTCTTAATAGGGTGATTAAATCCTTTAATAGGATCACACCTAATAGTGTGTATTGTAAACCTTTAATTGGGTTGGCTTCTCATAGAACTCACTTCATAAGAGTGAAAATCAGTAGCATGTTTTTTCCCAAATTAGGTTTCCACGTTAAATCATGGTGTTATACTTGTGTAAATGTTATTTGATGAGAATGTTGTTGAAAGTTTTATATTCTACAAGTTGATTACTTTTGGACAGTGGACTACAAGTTTTATATAACTGGTATATGCTATAGAGACCGAGTGAATTGCTGATTAGATCTAAGTTTGTTGAAGATCTAGAAAGTTGAATTGGTACATCTGGACCTAAGGATAACTGATTCACCCCCACTCTCAGTTATTCTAAAATCATTCTAGCAATTGGTATTGGAGTTTTTCATGCTTGTAGAGAAAAGTTTTAAAGGTACTTGAAGCTAATGATCAAGATGTACAAAAAGGAGGTACCAAAGATGAACAAGGAGAACTTCCCTGCATGGCAGACTTTGTTGAAATTGTACTTAGATGGTATTGGTGATTCAATGAAATACTATGTGGAAAATGATTATGTAACACCTATTGCACATTTGACTACCGAGGAGATGAAAGAAAAATATGAACATAATTAGACAATGCTGGAAATTGCATCTGCCCTAAGCTATCTAAATTTTGAAGACATCAAGGACTGTACTAATGCAAAGAAAATTTGGGACACTCTAGAAGCTATCTATGGTGGGGACACAAATGTACTAAGAGCCAAATCTGAAATTTTGAGAGGTAAGTTTGATGAAATAAAAATCCAAGAAGGTGAAAATGTTGCTCATTTTTGTGGCAGAATTAAGGATGTAGTAAATGCTATTAGAGGAGCTAATGGAAACATTGATTATGAAACTGTTATCAGTAAATTGCTGAGAATTTTTCTTCCTATCTATGCTATTAGAGTTTCTACAATACAAGAATCAAGATGTAATCTTGGAAATGTCCTAACTTTGGAAAGTCTTGTTGGCAAGCTTACTACTTTTGAGCTGTCTAATTTTGATAATTTCACTATTCACAATATTGAATATGCATTCAAATCTCAAATAGTTCTTCATAAGTCTAATAAGGTAAAAGAGAGATGTGTGAGTAGTGATAGTAACATTGACAATGATAGTGACACTTCTGATGATGATCTAGATGATCTTGAGGCACTTATGGCTAGAAGGCTACAAAGAGGAAAAGGAAAATACAAAGGTAAACTTCCTATCATCTATTTTTCATGTAACAAAGTTAGCCATATTGTAGTAAGATGCCCTGATAGGATTGACAAGGAGGAAAGAAGGGAAAGAAAGTACAAAGACAAAATTAATGACAGAGAGCACCAAAGGTACAAAGACAAAGGTAAGAAATCTTATTATATTATTGAAGAGGAAACTGATAGTGAAACTAGTGAATCTAATGAATGTGATATAGAAGTTGTTTATGTTGCTATGAAAGTTGATTCTGATGAAGATGAGAAAATTGCACTTATTTCATATGTGAGTAAAGGTGATCAATGGATTATTGATAGTGTTTTTTCACATCACATGATGAGTGATAAAAGTAAGTTTGGAAACCTAAATCATTACAAAGGTAGAAGTGTTAATTTTGGTAATGATGCACCATGTGTTGTGAAAGTTAAAGGATCAATAAGATTAACTGTAATATCAGATGTAATAATTATTATTGGTTGAAGGTCTTAACTATAATTTTTTGAGTGTTGCATAGTTGAAAAATACTAGTTACCGAGTTGAATTTCATCACACAAAGGATAAATATTTTATGCCAATGGTGAACTAATTGGAAGTGGAGAATGGACAAGAGACAATTCTTTCTATCTAGACCTATATGAAGAAACATGTTTGTTTGCATAATTTGATAATGTATGGTTATGGCATAAGAGGTCATGTCATGTAAACTTGACAATTTGGTAAATATTAGTAAGATGAAAAAAGTTAGAGGTTTGCCAAGATTGAAGAAACATGATAATGAGATGTGTAAACAATGTCAATTGGGAAAAATGACAAAGTCTAGTTTTAAGAGAAAGACATATACTTCTGACAATATTTTGGAATTGGTTCATATTGACCTTTGTGGACCTATGAGTGTGCAAAGTTACTGTGGTGATATGTATTTTATTTTGTTTGTTGATGACTATTCTAGAATGATGACTATGATATTTTTAAAAGAGAAATCTGATGCATTTCAGTTGATTAAGTGGTATTTGGAAAAAGTTGAAAAAGAAACAGGTAAAAACATGAAATTTTTGAGATCTAACGGAGGAGGAGAGTGTTGGTTGTCTTTTCTTTCTACTTACAGGTTTACACTATGATTGACATCTTAATGTCACTGACTCTATCACCACTCCAAAGTTTGCAAGGAAAAGGGCCAATTAACAAGGATCAACAAGGATCTTCCTACACTTTGAGCTTAGATGCTCAGGCGAGTGTACCTTTGAATCACTTCTTCAAAGGATTCACTAAAATACTAAGCATTTATATCATTTACAAACTGGTTTTAAAGATTTTTTCATTTAAATGTGTGGTGGATGATGATGGACTACTTCCAGAGAATGGATCAGTGCCTTAACCTAGGGCATAGAGTCATCCAATAACACATATCAGCTAAAAATCCTAACTCAAACACTCTTGAACTCAGAATAAGTGCTTTTCCTATTATCCCTCTCACTCCCAAACCTGATCATCAAATTCCTATCCAACCATGAACTCACTAAAATCACCTTAAAAACTTTAATCCTAACTTTGTTAGGAACTCAAAGATAATTCCACAATACTCTTTGTTTACCATATGCTAACTCACTTTGTGACATTAACATATATGAGCCCAAGATCAAAATAAGAAGACAAACATGAATTTGAGATTGGAATCCAAGTGTATTCTCATTAAAATTTGTAGAATCAATACATTACCAGAATAACAAAATGATAGGAAAAAGACCCAAAATCCAGGCTCTCCTTGTTCAGTCTTTTACATTGATTTTCAACATAACATCAACCACACTTTGCAAAATAAAAAATTCAACCATATATACCACTAATCATCTTGGGATCCTAAAATAGGATGTAACAAGCTACAAATGATTAGGGTTAGGGTTTTACCCACCAAACCAACTAAGATCAATCAGGAATTTATTACAATTGGGGGAAAACCAAGCAGCCTAGAGAAAGCAGATCCCAGAATGATCCTCATAAATGAAAAATTTCTTGATTTGTACCGAGAATCATGAATTTATTAAACTCACTGATCTAATTGTCCACTTGAAACACACCTTGAGAAACACTTCATGGTACAAAAACCCCTGAAACCTATCATCAAACCCCTGGACCACTCTACAACAGTCGATGAAATCATTCCTACCAAATCTGGCCACAAAAACATTCAATTTCAGTCCTTCTGTTGCTGGAAACCCTTTAAAATATTCAAATTTGAACTACAACGGTTAACCAGATAGACTTTAAAATGCGTCCATCGATCCAATTATTTCCTGGCAAATCAGGTGGTTCACATTAATCTCCATAACAGTCACAAACCCTTTGAAAAAGTCTTCGGCCACATCAACATTTCACAACCAATGAAAATCAAGCAAGTCAGCACCATGTAGCATATCAGACCCACTAAATATAAGCCTTTAATCAAACGGTGAGTGCATGATCGCATGGCTTGAAAAGATTCCATGCGATCATGTGATAGCCATAGATCCTACCACACTGCCACCCTTTGAAAGATTAGGGCCCAATGACATGTCCCTGTCACCCTTCAGCTCGGCCAATCAAAATAAAACAAATCAGCACCACCTAGCCAATGGTCCCACTGCATCATTACCCTTCTACCAATGAAAATCATGCACATCGGCTCCAATTGTTAGAGGACCCACCTTCCCTTTGCCACCTAACAAAAGGTAATATTGATGGTTGGTGTAAGATCTCATGGCATTGATAGAACCCATGAGATCATACACCAACCATAGATCCCCTACAAATATCAGAGCCCTCAAAGACATGCTCGAAACCCTGGTCCCACTGACAACTACCAAATCACCGCTCAGCAACCAATGAGAAACTACCATTTTCACAACACCTGGCACCCTGAGGACCCACCTGCCATCTTGTCCACCATATAGCATCAGACGATCATCACTACACTGTGATGCTTTAAAAGATATTAACTTTCCCCAGTGGTACAACGACCACTGTAGATTGATTCGCTATTTATCTGCTAGCAATCCTTAGGAATGGGCCCGCTAGGACAAATGTCCGCTCGTTGCTATACCGCATGTCAGAAACTCTAACAATGGGAAGCCTTGCGATGCAATGATAGCCACACATTTTTAAAGGGTTGAAACACTTGGAAATATTATCGGGAAAACTTAGGCTTAGATAGAAAAATTAAAGGGGGCCCCGATAATAAAACCTAATGACATAACATGCAAAGGGTCAGCACAATTTTAGCACATGGGTAATATAGAACTTTAGTACCAAAAAATAAATGCTCAAATAGAACCTACCAAGGTAGATTAGGGCTTCTTTTCACCAACGGCTACAATTTTGAATATTTGAACTAGGGTTTGAGGTTAGGGGTAAGGAAAAACACTGCAGAGGCCATAGAAAAGCTACAGAGTCATAAAATTTTTATAGGTGCTAACAGTGGCTCTGTCTAGGGATGATGGGCAGCCTATGCCTATGCAAGAATGTAGAATCATTGGGTGAAGCAGACAACCAACTGGAAAAAATCCTTGAACAACAGAGAGCAAAGGACAAAACCCTACAAGCTAAGATAGAAGAAACAGGGAACAGGCACACCACTATACAAAATGTACAATATACAGACCTAACTACTATTCATGGAAAGATAAATACCTTCAATTGAAGTATTTCTTCAAGAATTGTCCATGAACTGGCAATTCCTGAACATCACCATTTAGTTCCTTTACAATATATGAATCATGGCCCCATTTTTCATGAATTAGATATGGCCCTAGCCAGATTGGGTCAAATTTGCCATGTTTTCCTTTGTCTTCCAATCTAGCATTCCAAAATAATACCAAGTCACCAGGCACAAACCTCTTGTCAACAGTCCTTTTGTCATACAAATTCTTGACCTGCAATTGCAACTTGGGATTTCTTGAAACTGATTCTCTCCTAGTTTCATCCAACTTGATAAGATCTTCAATTCTTAACTGCATTTCATCATCTATGTCATCATCATATAACTAAAAAAACTTATACATTTCCAATAAGTTGTTTTGAGGCATCCTTGCATGTATCCCATACACTAAGTCAAATGGTGCACAACCAATTGCCTTCTTCACAATTACCCTATTATCCCATATAGCTAATGGCAATTTTGAATTCCATGCTCTTTTATTCTTATCAAGGATCCTCTTAAGGATTTTTATCAAGCTCTTATTTGTTGATTCTGCCTATCCATTCCCTTGTGGATGATAGGGTGAAGAGTATGACATTTGAATTCCTAGACCTTGGAAGAATCCCGTGTACTCAATAGACCTGAAACACATTGCATTATCACTGACAATCCTCTCAGGACAACCAAACCTTGTGACAATATTATTTAACAAGAAATCAGTCACCACCTTACTAGTTGAATTCCTTGTGGGGATAGCCTCAACCCACTTTGTAAAATAATCAATGGCAACTAATATCCATGAATGTCCCTCACTAGACTTGTTTGGTATTTCTCCTATGAAATCTATTCCCCATTGCTGGAAAGGAGCTTGCACTTCAACTGGCCTCAAAGGTACATTACCTTAAAACTTAAGCTTGCCAGAGAATCTTTGACAAGCATCACACCTCCTTACCAACTATTCTGCATCCTTGAAGATTGTAGGCCACTAGAATCTTGCTCTCAAGATTTTTTGAGTAGTAGTTTTACCCATGTAGTGTCCTCCACAAACTCCCTCATGCATTTCTTTTAATAGCTTGTCTGCCTGACTTTCATCAACACATTTTAAAAGTATGCAATCCAAAATCTTCCTATATAATTTTCATTTTGCAATCACATACTTGATGGCCTGTAACTTCAAAGTCCTTTTCTTGTTGTCTTCCATTCCTGCAAGACACTTCATATTTCTTAAGTAGAAGATAATATCTTAATACCAAATGCAATCATCCATATCACAAGTGTAATCAATCTGAGTTTGGTTTATCTGATTTGCATCAAGATTGGACTGAGCCATCAATTTTTCCAATCCCTATCCTTTGACCAATTTAGTAATCTAGACATTAATATTGAATTCTTGAATTCTATTTATCCATCTACATCTCCTTCCAGACACCTCTTGCTGTGAAAAGATATCCTTAATTGCTACACTTGGTACAAAAGAAATCACAATTGCTCCCATCAGATAGCACCTAAAAGCCTTGACAGCCTTTACCAGTGCATAAGCTTGTTTCTCATTGATATAATATTTCAATTTAGCAGCCTGTAAAGATTTACTAAAAAATGCAATAGGCTGCTCATAACCCTCATTATTTTTCTGCAACAATATTGTAGCAATAGTGTGAAAAGATGTAAAGGAAAAGATATGCATTGGGACATTGTAATCAGGTGCCTTAAGCACAGGTGCATCTTTGATAGCCTACTTGATATTCTTGAAAGCTTCATCAGGCTCACCTTCCCACTTGATCTCAGATCCTTTCTTCAACATCTTAGATATTGACCTAGTAACTTCAGCAAAATTTGTAACAAATCTTCTAAATAAATTCACCTAACCAAAGAAAGATTGAATTCCTTTAACATTTTTTGGTCTTTGAATCTTATCAATGGCTGCCACCCTCTCAAGATCAATTTTGACTCCTTTCTTTCCAACCAAATGGCCAAGCAACTTACCTTCAGTGACACCAAATGCACATTTCCTTGGATTTAATGAAATGCCATATTCCAAAGCCCTCAAAAATATTTTTTCTAGATGATTAGAATGGTCTTCTTCCTTCTTGGAATAAGTGGTTAAATCATCTTGATAAACAACAAGGAAATCATTTATAAAATCTGAAAAGGAAACATCCATTACCCTCTGAAAAGTTGCACTAGCATTTGTGAGACCAAAAGGCATTCTCACATAAACATAAGTCCCCCAAGGTGTAGTAAAAGCTATCTTAAATTGTTCTGATTCTTTTACAATTACTTGATTATAACCATAGAAACCATCCATCATAGACATTAATTCAGATCTGGTCACTCTTTGCAGCATAGCCTCCATATTAGGTAGACAATAGTTATCCTTTAATGAGCTGATGTTCAAATTTCTGAAATCCACACAAAGTTTGATGTCACAATTCTTCTTCCTAACAGGAACCAAATTTTAAACCCAAGAAGAATGCCTAATGGGCCTAATAATTCTATCATCTCTTAGCTTCATTAATTCTTCTTGCATTTTAGGTGCCAAAGTAGGATTTATAGGCCTTTGTTTTTTCCTAAAGGGTTTGGCATCTTCTTTCAGAGGAATAACATGTTGAAACAAGTCTTCTCTATAAACCTTTAGGTCATCATATGACCATGCAAAAACATGCCTGAATTTTCTTAGTAGCTCAATCAAGGACTTCCTCACTTTGTGAGACATATCCTTACCAATGTAAACCTTCTTAGGTGCTTCTTGTGTTCCAAGATTTATTTCTTCCAAAATTATATGATCCTTCTTTTTGGTACCTATCTGAACTCTGTCCTGATTATCAAATATAGTTTCTACAACAACAAACCCCTTAGGAACCTTGTTAGTTTTGAGTTGAATGACCTCATTACCAAGGACAACCTCCCTTCCTTCTGTAATCTCAACCAAGGCTGAAAAATCTAACTCTTGACCATGATACTGATCTTCACAATTCAAAAATCTCAAGATATCCTGGTCATCTTCAAAAACTTGCCAATTCTTAACATTGTCTGGTATACTAGGCCTAGTTTGAATTTCAACTTTAGAGAGGCCAGCAAAAGTAATATCACTAGGATTGATTGCAATATTGGCTAACAAATCAGCCATCTTGTTATTACTTCTATCCTTCCACTCAATATTGAAGGCATCAAAACACTCAATCAAATCCCAAACAACATTTTTGTATTGCTTCAACCTCTTGTTCTTGGAAGCATATACTGACCTTATTTGGGACACCACTAATTTAGAATCCCCAATAACTTTTATACATTTAATTCCATGCTTTTGTGCCAATCTCAATCCCAACAATAATGCTTCATACTCTACTATATTATTGGTACAAAAGAAATTCAATGTGAAAGAAAACTTGTAGGTGCTCCCCTTAGGAGAAAAGAGTAAAATACCTACTCCTGCTCCATCTTTGCAGCTAGCACCATCAAAGTACATCACCCACAAATCACCCTTCACAGACCTAGAACCAACCTCATCAAAAATACATGGCAATACAGGCTCCTTCTCAAGTAAAGTGACTTCAGCTCTGAAAGCACTGACATCAGTATCTATAAAGCAGGTAACCTCATTATCAATATCCTTTTCAATTATATAAGTTACCCTTGGTTCTCTTTCAATTTTAACAAACTGATCATCAATCTTGAAAGTTGCAGAAGAGAGATCACATTGCAAACATCCACCCATGGAAGCACTCCATTTCCTAGATAATAGCATACCATAATGGGGTGGAATGTCTACCACCAAGACACTCATGGTCAATTCTTTCTCTGGATAAGTTGCCAATCTATATGGCATTGCATTTATAGTCCCAATGACTAGTACTTCCCTCTGATCCATTGCACAACATCTGCCTTGATCTGTATCAACCTTTAGACCTAATTTTTCCATAATCTTAAAAGGCATGATAGTATTGGAAGAACCTAAATCAATCATGCAATTTCTTAATTTCATTCCATTCACAAGAATACTCAAGAAGAATGGATCTATATTTTCAAGGCTAGCATTGATAGATTTATCCAAGTATATAGGTGGTAAGTGGGATATCAATCCTTGGACCTCCACTTCTTTCAAAACTTTATCCTAAGGTTCATTGCATGCAACATCATTATTATGAACATTATCTACCCATGCAATAGCCCTATCCTTATGTTTAGGGATCCTCAACAATTTTGACAAAGGAACCTTCATAGTTATCTAAGATAATACAACCAACATATCAATAGGAACAGAGGGAGGAATCTCAATCTATTCTTCCTTAGTGTCCTTTTGTTTATCTGATATGTTATTTGTAGCTATGACCTTTACTTTTTCAATGTTAGCCACTGTGCCAACTAGATTTTCTATTTCATTAGAAACTTTTTCAATTCCAACCCCCTTAGGTTCCCACTTCTTACCTTTTACATTTTTTAACCTTGCCATATGATCATCCTTTGATCTATTTCCACTGAATTCCCCAAAGTTGGTACTCTTCATAAACATTCCTGTAGCTTTCCCATTTGTATCCCTTTCCACCATGCCTCTAGTTTGCACTTGGGCTATCATTTCTACAGTAATTCTATCCATTTCTTCCTTTGAAGTTCTTCTCAAATTTACTATTTTTGAGGAAGAATTCATGTTACATATCTTTTCATCAATGTCATCATTATCAGAAAAGACCTCCTGATGGAAAAGTTCCCTATTGTGTCTTTTCAGACACACATCTGCTTCTTCATCAATATCAGAATCATCTTCATATCCTAAATATGAAGTTACCATGTTGTTATCATCTTGATATGCTGACATGGACTGTGCAACCACACAATGCTCTACAGAATGAGGAGACTGACATGCTATACACCATGGTGTATCTTCTACAACATTTATAGAGGATTTTTGTAAAGGATCAGGGACAAATTTATCATTACTTCCTCTTGCAGCAGGGACAATAGCCTTGCCATCCTTCCATTGGGTGTTGTAGGGATAATTCTGCAATCTATTCTATCTATTGAAATTATTGTTGAATTGAGGCTTTTCATTGGCAAGAACATTATTGTTCCTATTAATAGGTGCTTTTAAATCCTTCAATGCATTCAACACCCTATCCAATTTATCTTCCTCATGTCTCTTATTTCCAACATTCCTTTCATTATCCCATTTATACTTCTTATTTGCAAACAACTTTGGATCATCTCTTTTTCCACCCAATTTCCCTGATCTCTTCATATTATTTTCAATATTGACAGCAATCCTAAAAGTATCTCTGAGGGTTCTTGGTTCTTTTTCCCTCAACAAATATCCCATCTTTCCATCAAATGCATTGAAGTATGTGGTCAGACAAACATTGTCATCTAACCTCATGACTTGAAATAGCTTATGCATACCCTTCTGAAACCTCATATTGAATTCATCTGCAGACTCATTCTAATTTTTCCTTATAGTGTTGAACTCATTCAACATGAAACTAGCATTAGGCCTGTCACCATACTATTCTTTGAAACATCTCTCAAAAGAATCCCATGTATCAATACATCTGTCAAGGAGTCTCTTAAACCAATCTCTAGCATCTTCCACTAGAGATTGAACAAATAATTTCATGACTACATCCTCATGCTCTACCTCATAATCATTTAATACATCAACAAATAACCTAAGGTGTTCTTCACAACTAATAGCATTATTACCAGCAAATTTAGGTATCTTATCTCTTATATTAGTTGGAAAAACATTCGGGTAGCCAGGTATACCATCAAAAATAATTTGCCTATAGCCTTCTAGTTGCATAGGTCTTCTTTGAAAACTTGAAGTAGTGTTAACCTTAGGATCAACTTTTACATTTACATTCCCATCTACTTGTGCATTTGACTGTTGCCTAGGATCAACACCTATCTTAGCAGATGAAGAAGGAATTGAACTAGTAGTAGCATTACTAAATGGAACAATGGTAGTCATAGATGGCATACCTAGTTCAGTATCAGATGGGCCAAGAGCATTTCCAGAT
Organism: Chamaecyparis obtusa; assembly: GCA_027943335.1. Taxonomy (NCBI): domain Eukaryota; kingdom Viridiplantae; phylum Streptophyta; class Pinopsida; order Cupressales; family Cupressaceae; genus Chamaecyparis; species Chamaecyparis obtusa. The sequence goes on along the minus strand of BSBK01000210.1, from coordinate 1,248,055 downwards.
GAAGCCTTCAAGAACTGGATCTTTCTTCTTTTTTATGCAATGGAAGCTTCAATTTCAGCCTTCTCTAATTCTCTTGCTAGGTCCTCATCTTCTTTTCTTCTTCTTTCCATCTCTATATCCTTAATTGAATTGGGTGGTAGGACCCCTGGTATTGTCAATGACTTATTTGTCTGATGTCCCACCATCTTTTGGTTTCCCTTTTCACCAACAACAAAAATAGGCCTAGTGATCTCATGCCCATCTTTATCTTTAGGGAGGGAAGCATAACTTTGAACTTGTCTAACCATAGGGCCCTCTTTATCAAACTCATGTTCTTGCAACAAGTGCTCCTACTCACTTCTCAAAGCATCAAGATCACCAAAGACATCATGCTATAAAGTCTTAAGAGCAGAAGCAAGAATCTTGTTTCTCTCCTTCAATTCACTAATCTTTCTAAGAAGAGACTCTCTTTCTATTAGAGCATTCACCTTTTCAGCTTCTCTCTCCTTTTGTAACCTCTTATGTATGGCATCTTGCTCTGCCAACTATAACCTTAGTGCACTTAAATCATCCGGGTCTATCATAATATCATTAGAACTTGATGAAACATCCATATCAGTGACATTTTGGCATGGGAAATGAACCTATCTTGGTCTCATGGGTTTCCTTCTGAACATATCCTCATCAGGATCTAAATTTAGTCCAAAACTCCTTTCTCTAGCTTGTTCATCCTGACATGCAGGTAATGAACCCTTATCTTGAAATACTGCCTCTGGGGTATCATAAAATTTATCTTCAGAGCGACCACTATCTAATTTAGAACCTTTGTATTGTGAATCTTCCTCATTAGAGGATGCAAGTGGTGCTCTATTTTTGGTATTTCTTTGTTCTCTCATGGGAGCACTAGTAGACTCACCATTTCTTCTGATCCAACTCTTCTTTTCCTACCTAGGTAACTGTTCCAAAGTAACCTCTAGATTTTTCTTAATAAAGGACCTAGTATTCCTTCTTTTGTCCAAGATCTATAGTTTATAACACTGGTTCTAACCTTTTTGAGTCACCACCCACCAAAGTGGGAAATCCTTAACTGAATACAATAGGAAAAACAAGAGTCCACTTAAAAACTTTATCTCTAGACTCTCCCCAGTAGAGTCGCCATTTTGTTGGTTGTATTTTCTTTCTACTTGCAAATTTACACTATGATTGACAACTTAATGTCACTGACTCTATCACCACTCTAAAGTCTACAAGGAAAAGGGCCAATTAACAAGGATCAACAAGGATCAACAAGGATCCTCCTACACTTTGAGCTTAGATGCTCAGGTGGGTGTACCTTTGACTCACTTCTTCAAAGGAGTCACTAAAATACTAAGCATTTATATCATTTAAAAACTAGTTTTAAATAATTTTTCATTTAAATGTGTGGTGGATGATGATGGATTGCTTCCAGAGAATGGATCAGTGCCTTAACCTAGGGCATAGAGTCATCCAATAACACATATCAGCTGAAAATCCTAACTTAAACACTCTTGAACTCATAATAAGTGCTTTGCCTATTATCCCTCTCACTCCCAAACCTGATCATCAAATTCCTATCCAACCATGAACTCACTAAAATCACCTTAAAGACTTTAATCCTAACTTTGTTAGGAACTCAAAGATAATTCCACAATACTCTTTGTTTACCATATGCTAACTCACTTTGTGACATTAACATATATGAGCCCAAGATCAAAATAAGAAGACAAACATGAATTTGAGATTGGAATCCAAGTGTATTCTCATTAAAATTTGTAGAATCAATACATTACCAGAATAACAAAATGCTAGGAAATAGACCCAAAATCTAGGCTCTCCTTGTTCAATCTTTTACATTGATTTTCAACATAACATCAACCACACTTTGCAAAATAAAAAATTCAACCATATATACCACTAATCATCTTGGGATCCCAAAATAGGATGCAACAAGCTACAGATGATTAGGGTTAGGGTTTTACCCACCAAACCAACTAAGATCAATCAAGAATTTATTACAAATGGGGGAAAACCAAGCAGCCTGGAGAAAGTAGATCCCAGAATGATCCTCATAAATGAAAAATTTCTTGATTTGTACTGAGAATCATGAATTTATTAAACTCATCAATCTGATTGTCCACCTGCAACACACCTCGAGCAACACTTCATGGTACAAAAACCCTTGCAACCAATCATCAAACCCCTGGACCACTCTGCAACAGTCAATGAAATCATTCCTACCAAATCTAGCCGCAAAAACATTTACTTTCAGTCCTTCTGTCACTGGAAACCCTTTAAAATATTCAAATTTGAACTACAATGATTAACTAGATAGACTTTAAAATGCGGCTGTCCATCCAATTATTTCCTAGCAAATTGAGCGGTTCACATTAATCTCGATAACAATCACGAACCCTTTGAAAAAGTCTTCGGCCACATCAACATTTCACAACCAATGAAAATTGAGCAAGTCAGCACCACGTAGCATATCAGACCCACTGAATATAAGCCTTTAATCAAATGGTGAGGGGATGATTGCATGGCTTGAAAGGATTCCATGCGATCATGCGACAGTCGTAGATCCTTCCACACTACCACCCTTCGAAAGATTCAGGCCCACTGACACATCCCTGTCACCCTTCAACTTGGCCAATCAAAATAAAACAAATCATCACCACCTGGCCAATAGTCCCACTGCATTGTTACCCTTCCACCAATGAAAATCACGCACATCAGCTCCAACTGTTAGAGGACCCACCTACCCTTTGCCACCTGAGAAAAGGTAAGATCAATGGTTGGCATAAGATCTCATGGCATTGATAGAACCCATGAGATCATATGCCAACCATAGATCCCTTGCAAATGTTAGAGCCCTCAAAGACACATTGGAAACCCTAGTCCCACTAACAACTACCAAATCACCACTTAGCAACCAATGAGAAACTACCATTTCTGCAACACCTGGCACCCTGAGGACCCACCTTCCATCTCGTCCACCATATAGCATCAGATGGTCATTGCTACACTGCAATACTTAAAAAGCTATCAACTTTCCCCATTAGTATAATGACCACCATAGATTTGATCCACTATTTATCTGCCAACAATCCTTAGGAATGGGTCCACCAGTACAGATGTCCGCTCGTCGCTATACCGCATGTTAGAAACTTTGACAATGGGAAGCCTTGCGATGTAACAACAACCACACATTTTTAAAGGGTTGAAACACTTGGAAATATTATTGAGAAAGTTAGGCTTACATAGAAAAATTAAAGGGGGCCCTGATAATAAAATCTAATGACATAACATGCAAAGGGTCACCACAATTTTAGCACATGGGTAATTTAGAACTTTAGTGACTGAAAAAGCAACACTCAAATAGAACTTGCCAAGGTAGATTAGGGCTTCTTTTCACCAAGGGCTACAATTTTGAATATTTGAACTAGGGTTTGAGCCCAGGGGAAAGGAAAAACATTGCAGAGGCCAGAGAAAAGCTACAGAGTCATAAAATTTTTACAGGTGCTAACAGAGAGTTTATAACAAATGAGTTCAATATATTCTGCAATGATAGAGGAATAAAGAGATAGATGTCTGCACTTAGGACACCTCCACAGAATGGTATAGCAGAAAGAAGAAACATATCACTTATGGATTGTGCTAGAACACTGATGATAGAGAAGAATATTGCAAAAAAGTAGTGGAGAGAAGTTGTAAGTACATCTTTTGATACCTTGAACCAAGTACAAATCATGAAAGGTACAAATGCTACACCTTTTGAGTTATGGTATGGATATGCACCTAATGTAAAATATTTTAAAGTATTTGGAATTAAATATTATATACTGAAAGACAATAGGAATGGAAAACTTGATGCTAAAAGTGATGAAGGCATATTCCTAGGATATTCCACTAAGATAAAAGCTTACAAGTGTTTGAATTCTAACACTTAAAAAATTGTGGAAAGTGCAAATGTTAGAGTTGATGAATATGTAGAAAAGAATGTAGTTGAGTGCAAGAAAGAACCTAAATATTATAGATTTTTTGTATACATGGAAGAAGGAGAAGCTAGTAATGCACCTAAGAAAGATGTCGAGGAACAACATGAATCTTCCAAGTCATAGCAAGAAAATGTCAAGCATCAGGAAGATGCTAATGAGAAATCAGAAGAAGAGTCATAGAATCTACACGATGAACCTGAAGATCAAGATCAAGTAGAAAGGAAATCTGAACCTACATTGGCACGGTATGTAAGAAGACATCATAAGCCTAAACAAATCATTGGAGATAAAGAATCTGGAGTTGTGAAAAGAAGTAAGTTGAAAGATCATACATGATTACTATGTGATTTCAAGCCTAAGATAGTAAAAGATTCTTTAGAGAATGAAGATTGGATAAAAGTCATGAATGAAGAAATAGAGAAGATAGAGAAAAACAAAACTTGGACACTAGTACTGAGACTAGAAGATTAGAATATTATTGGAACAAAATGGGTACTCAGAAATAAGCTAAATGAACATGGAGAAGTCACTAGGAACAAAGCCAAATTAGTATGAAAAGGATATGCACAAGAAGAAGGAATTGACTATGGGGGACATTTCCCCCAGTTGAAAGATTGGAAGGAGTAAGGACTCTACTTGCATATGCAACATATAAAGGATTCAAAGTATATCAAATGGATGTTAAATTTGCATTCCTCAATGGGATATTGGAAGAAGAAGTATACATTGAACAACGAGAAGGATTTTTTGACCCAAGCAAGAAGAATACGGTTTGTAACTACATAAGGCACTGTATGGATTAAAGAAAGCCCCTAGAGAATGGTATGAGAGACTACATAATTATCTGATAAAGATTGGATTTTTAAGGACAAATGAAAATAACAATTTTTATTTGAAGACTGAAAAAGGTAAAGGGATTTTTTTAGCTGAAATATTTGTTGATGATATCATATTTGGAGGACAAGATGCCTTATGTCAAACCTTTTCAAATGAGATGCAAATTGAATTTGAAATGTCTATGTTTGGTGAGATCAAATTCTTTGTTGGTTTGCAAGTTTATAAGATGAAGAAAGGTATCTATATTAATCAATCTAAGTATGTCAAGGAGATATTGAAAAATTTTGGTATGGAAAATTCTAGACCAGTAAGTACACCTATGGCTACTAGACAAAAATTATCAAAAACTGATGATACAACTAAAGTCAATCAAACCCTGTATAGATTTTTGATTGGAAAATTACAATATGTTGTCCATAGAAGACCAAATATTTCCCTAGCAGTTGGGATTGTTGCAATATTTTCTGCAAACCTAAAGAGAGTCACATGATAGTAGTAAAAAGGATATTGATATATTTAAAAGGAATAGAGGACTATGTATTGTATTACAAGAAGAATGATAAGTTTTAACTAAAAGTTTACACTAATGTAGATTGGGCAAGAAATATGGATGATAGAAAGAGTACAAGTGGTGGCACATTCTTTCTAGGAAAGAGATTAGTCTCTTGGACAAGCAAGACAAATAATTGCATTTCCCAATGTACATTAGAAGTTGAATATGTAGCAAAAATAGTGAATTATTCAAATTTAGTGTGGATCAAGAAATTGTTAAAAGGTATCAAGGAGGAAATCACTGAGCCATTTATTATTTTATGTGATAATACAGGTGTTATTAACATATTTAAAAATCCTTTTATGCACACTAAGACTAAGCATATTGCTATCAAGTATCATTACTTGAGAGAGTTAGTTTGAGACAAAGAAGTGAGATTGGAATATGTGAATACAAAGGAATAATTAGCAGATATATTCACAAAAGCATTACCTAAAGATGCTCATGAATACCTTAGAGGAAAATTAGGGGTGATTCCCCTAACTGAGGCTACCTAGAAACATATAGGAGCACTGTATCAAATGTGCTAATTAGAATATCTGACAAATTAATGTAGAAGAGGTCACACTTTTAGAGTTGCCTAGAGTTGTAAGAAGTAAAGAAACAAATATAAATTAGTTATAAGAAAGATGACAGAGGGATTATACAACATAGAGAACTGACATGGATACATCTACATGGTAAAGATGCAAGTGACAAATACAAGTTTCTTTGGCATTGTTGTCAAAGAGGGAGAGATACAAAAGAAAGATACAACATTAAAGGAGAGATTCAATAAACTAAGGGAGTGATATAGAAAAGAGGGAGTCATTGAATAAGAAAGAGACTTGGTGAACAGACAAATAAAAATTTATCCAAGAGGAAGCTAGTACTTGGATGTGAATCAGAATGAAGCTAAGGATATTAATGAAGATCTTATGCATAGAGATTTTGGATTGTATGGTAAATCATGTGGTGTTTCCATCAATGCCAAAGAGGGAGATTTTTGGAAACTACAATTGAAACAATCATTATATTATCATTGATGTCAAACCCTAATTGGTAAGACAGTTGCTATCTAGTAGAGTACCATATCTTTTGATTGATGAAGAGGATTTGAAAAGAGGAGATAACAAGAGGACCTAAGGAAATGTTGAGTTATGTAATACTTCAATGGGTACTTGATTAGTTGGCACATTGAAAAGGTAATGTGTTTTTTTATCTCTAATACTAAGTGAAGAAGAAAGACTGGAAACATAGGCTTAACCGAGAAAAAGTGAAGAAATTTAGTTTAAGCTGAGTGATGCTAGTGTCGATCGAGCGGCAATATAAGCCCTGAAAATCTAGTGTCGACTGAGAATCAGTAATTGTTGAGAGACAAGTAATTAACTAAGCAAAGATAGTGTTTGTCAAGAAGGAAATTTTTAGCAATGACCGATATATCCAGTAATGACTGAGGAGATGAGAACAGTATTGAGCGAGTGTCAGTAATTTATAGTTTGTGAAAGAATTGAGAATCCAAGCTGACATAGTTGAATTCTTGGGATATGTAAAATGTGTTGACATTATTAATGAATGATATGGAGCATTTAATGCATGGTAAACCATTTTCTTATGGATTCAAAGAGAAGTTTGAAGATGTATCTAGAAGGAAAAGTAGGAAAACAAAATGATGGAAGGATTTGATGAATCTGACCTAAACCTAAAATCTATGAAAGAAATTAAGTGGAAAAAGATTAATCTACCTGATCAAGGAGGTATAAGGATGACCTAATTGTGAGGTTAAATATTGTGTGGAAGAAGTTGATGTTATTGACTGATGAATCTAAGCATAAGGCTAAGGTGAAGTTGTGAAGAGCTGAACAAAGTTGTGGTGATTTCTTGAAGAGAATTTTTGAGTAGATCAGAGATAGAGATGGAAATGAAGGTCAGTCAGTAAATCAACATATGAGAAAATTGGATCTATATTTGCAAAGTGAGTTGTATATTTCAGATCAGAACCTACTGTTACTTTCTAACCATTATATCAGTCTAAATCCTTTAATCAAGGTTGACCTAACGCTCATTGTGTAAACCCTTTAATCAAGGTGACATTATGATGGAATGTTTTCAAGCCCTCTAACCAAGCCACTCTTAACAGGGTGATTAAATCCTTTAACAGGTTCACACCTAATAGTGTGTACTGTAAACCTTTAATCGGGTTAGCTTCTCACATAGCTCACTTCAAAAGAGTGAAAAATAGTAGCATGTTACAAGTGGTTTTTCCCAAATTGTGTTTCCACATTAAATCCTGGTGTTATACTTGTGTGAATGTTAATTGATGAGAATTTTGTTGAAAGTTTTATATTCTACAAGTTGATTACTTTTGGACAGTGGACTGCAAGTTTTATGTAACTGATATATGCTATAGAGACTGAGTGATTTTTTTATTAGATCTAAGTTTTTTGAAGAGCTATAAAGTTGAATTGGTACATTTGGACCTCAGGATAACTGGTTCACCCCCCTCTTAGTTATTCTGATATAATTCTAACAAGAGATAGCATATATTTTTAAATAAAATTTAATGTTGTTTTCGATCTCTCTAGTGTATGACTTAGTTAAGTTTTAAATGGAATAAAAAAAAGAATTATCCCATTTAGTGTCTTGTTGTGAGATATGTGACTTTATTTTCATTATTTACTTCAAATAATTAATTAAAATTCTTGATAGAAGTTTCAGATTTATTGGGCTTGTGCAGGAATTTTGATAAGTAGGCTGAGTTGGGATTACTGTTAAAGAATATTGTAAGAAAATGTTATTAGATCTTAGGCTATTGATGAAACTTTGTTGTATGATGTTGTACTTTTGATGACTCTAATGCCCAATGAGATGATGCACTGATCTCATGTGTTGTGGGATTTACATGTGTGTTGTTCATATCCAAGTGGTCCTTGCTACAATTGTTTTTTAAATCACGTAATATCTATACATTTGTGTATGTTTTGTTGTTGTCTTGCTCCAATATCATGCTTCATGTAGGTTGACATTCAATAGATAATTAGCCATTATCTAGTATCTCCATGTTAAGTTGATTTCCTTGTATGAGATTTATCTTCTTTATTAATGCCAGATGTGAGCCTTTAGAGTGTGTATTAAAGGGCATTAAAGGTCTACCCACCTTAGTTTTGTAGAGCCTAAAGTGCTGAAGGGTTTACTAGATCCTTGTTAGTTGGTCCAAGTTTTTGAGATTTATGATTATTGGAGTTGGTTTCTCCATAGGAAATTGCAAGATCAACTTGGTTTCTATTTTTTAGTGTGAACCTTTTCAATAACCAACAACTATAATAGATTATGGGAATTTGAGGTGTGCTCAATTATGTTGATAGGGTGATGATAAAGAGATATGAAACAATGCATACAATAAATGGTAAGGCTTTATGCAAAGGATTGGATAAGGATGGTAGAAGGATAGAACATATGAGTCAAATATAAATGGAGTATTGGAAGACTTATATAGGGTTAGATAGAAAGGGTGACAAGGTCAACGTTGGTACACACCTTGAAGGATAGTTGAGAAATAGAGAAAAAGTGGATTTTGGAGTGTGATATCTTGATGGAGGGAAGGGTGTGGATTTTAGGACATGAAGACCCAAAATAGAATAAGGGGTTGGAAAAGGTTTAGGTAGAGGATTATAGGAAGTCGTGGGATTAAGAAAATTGAATTCAAACATCAATTTTTCTTTAGTATGAAATTCTTGGATAAGAAACTTCAGAATCCACATAAATTTTTATTTTTCTTGTCCTTGTGATTCTTTAGAGCATATTTCTTCAACAAGGGATTTAAGAATCCACAAAATTTTTGATACTGATTTCTCTTTTGGATTTTGGATAAAATGTTTCTTTTTTTTGACATGTCAATTAGATTGGACATGTTTTTTATTAAGGTAAAAGAAGGTTTTGATGGGCCCGCAAATCTCATTACAAATAGATTTTGAGGGGGATCTAGAACCCCACTAAGATGAGACACTACAATATAGAAATCATTTGGATAATAAAACCCAAAGGCATCCAAGAGCTAGAAAACAACCAAAAACTAAGCTAAACAAATAAACCAAAGTATCGACTGCTTAAGAGGCCAATGCATTACATCAAAGAGCATAAATCAAAAGAAAACTTCTCTTGAAAACCAAACCAGAGTTTTAATGAAACCATTAAAAGAAACATTGTACTCCTCCATAATTAAAGATAAAATAGAAAGGAAAAAATGGAGAACCAAGATCGTAAAGGCCACACATGATTCCACCTCAATAGGAATACACACCACCTCCCATGGTAATGAAACCATAGAGGGAACTGACTACAGAAGAGGAAAGTTCCAACCCAACAAAAGGGAGGTGAGGGAGGTAAGCACAATAACATGCCTCCATTTAAAACACCCACAAACCCAAACCACAATGATCACTACAATAAAAGAACCATCACCTACTGCACAAAGATACATAGATAGGAAAAGGAGCATCCAAAGTAGAGAGGAGAGAAGGAAAGATGAGAAATCAAAAAATCCCCCACTCAAAATATCATCACATCTAACTTCCTCAAAAAATCCAACAATCAAATGCTTCTCACTACCTCAAAACAATAGGACAACACTCAATGGATCCAACGAAGGGGCAAGGAATGAAAGGGCGGAGACACATCAAAGCCCAACCTCTCAAAACATTCCTCCCTAAACACAACCAATGCCTCTTCATCCATAGACCCATTATCTAAAGCCAAGAAAAACTAAAGAATAGAAAACACCAACCACATGAAGGAGAAGAGGGCCATATGCATTATAAATCACCCTCTCATAAAAATCATACAACCAATCTCCAATTAACAATGCCCAAAGAGATCAACTTAAGAATGAAAGGAATCATGAGGAGAAGTGAGGTAGAATAAGGGTGAGAATTGTCAAAGTGCCCTCTCTTAAGAAAGTTGATGTCCTCTATCACTGCCCACCAGCTAGAAAGGAGACCAATCAACCCCAAGAAGAAATGTCCCATAGGAAGCTCCGAAGTGGAGCCAACATTGGAAAAGAGGCACATGAAAAGAAATCCCAAGAGAGAGAGGGGAGGAAGAGGGGGTTGAGATCATAAAAGTTCCCTCCTAAAAGAAAACCAACCCCCCAACCTCAAAAAACTCTGAGAATAATAAATATCCACTAGGAAGCAAAATTCTAGTACCAAAAGAGCAAGATCAACTCTTCTCCAAAAAAAGAAACCCTGGTCAAAAAGGAGGAAAAAGGGCCAAGATCAACAAATTCCCGTCTCTTAAGAAAAACAACACCTACCACCCCTATCATCCAACCATAGAAACCAATCCCTAAAAAGAATAATATTCCAACAACAGAAGACCTAGTTCTTGCTTCAAAGAAAATACATCTCTCCCACCCAAAAGACACAAGCTGAAGATTCCAAGGAGAGGCCAAAACCTGCATGGCCATGTTGGCAATTTGGCTAATGTGGATGCATAGATGTTGTCATTATGGCAACATATGATCTCTATTAAGAGTACAGAATCTGGAATGCAAGTATGGCAAGTTGAAGGAAGAAATGGTCTAAGTATGGATACAGTGATCCTGACAGAGCACCCGATGAAGATTTAGTTGGCGACGTCCACTAGAGCAATATTTTTGTTTGTGTAGTTAACTAAAGCTTCTATAGAGTATGAGGATACCCCATCTTAGTGCGCATAAAGTTTAGAGTAGTACGGACAAAGTTATTCAAAGTTTACCAAAGATAATTTTTTGTAGACAGAATAATTTTGGAGACAGTATTAGCGAAAGAGTTAAGGGATTATTTTTGCTTGTCAAAATAATGACTTAACATTATGAAGGGATGACATCCTAGATGTTTACTCTTGGATAAATATTTTGGAAGCTGACCATGTAAAGTTATTAGCTCTAATAACTCATATATTAGGCATACTTGAAATGTAATGAAAACAGATGTGATGTGTAAAAAGAAAGAAAAGAATCTTCAACTTCAGAAGAATCTTGAAGAAGCTCTTGAATAGATTGATATGCTTACTGATGAAAGAAACTCCTTAAGAAGAAAATATGAAGATGCAAAGAATGTTATTGACAAATTAAAAGGTAAGATTGAAGATCTGAAATCTGAAAAGAAATCTGATATGTTTGTTGAAGATTGTGATGAATTAGAAAAAGAAAATGAGATCCTTAAGCATGAGTTGAAGATAGTAAATCTGAAACTTAGTATGAAAGATGGAAATTTGAGATCTGATAATGAAAAATTGAAAATTGAGAATGAAGATTCGAGGTCAAGACTTGAAAAGGAAACATCCGAATCTGAAAAAGTAAAAGTGCAGTATGTGGAACTTGAGAAGTATAATAAAATTGTGAAAGGTGAATTAACTCAATCTAAACAACAACTTGAAAGGCTATATTCAAATAGTGATAAGACTAGAAAACAAATTTCTTTTGAAGAAGCATTCTTTGATAGGACTGGATTTGGATTTAGTATGTTTAGAACAATCCATGAAAGTAAGAAGCCAAATCTGAAGACATCTGAAAGTGTGGAGGAAATAAAGCTAGATGAGAACACATTGGAAGATCCACCTAAAGAAGAACCACCTAGAGAGAAAGAAGAATCAAAGCAAGAAGAATCAAAATAGGAAGAATCATCTAAAGGTATGCAAAGAGAATTCAAAGGTAGATGTTTTTCTTGTAATACTATTGGGCACATGAAGAGAGATTGCACAGGTAAGCAATTTAAACCTCTTAATGGACATTGTTATAATTTTCATAGTTTTGGACACAGAGCTAACGAATGTAGAAGACCTAAAGTAATTATGAATAATTATGATAGAATGATTGGGAATACTAACAATGTAGATAAGAAATCTATTGAAGAAATGAATCAATGAAAAGTGGTAGTATGTTTTAGATGCAACAAAGTAGGACACATTGCTAGAAATTGCAGGTCACAGATTAACCAGCAAGGACAAAGATTTGGAAACAATGGAATCATTTGTCAGATATGCAACAAGTTTGGACACTCAACAAGATTTTGTAGAATGAACAATGGAGGTTATCATCATAACCCTAACCCTAGGAACAATGCAAGAAGGAATGCAAATGCAGGAAACAAAGAGAAAGGTTGCTGTAGCAATAAAGATGAAGTAAAATTTGATAAAGGCATAGATCAAGGAGGTATAGTCAGCACTAAAAGTAGTTAGGAAGGTAATGTAACTAATGGTAAGGATGAATCTTTACCTGACCCTTCTTTAAGTACTTAAATTATGTAAGTTTTTATAGTTTAGGACTTAGGATTAGTGTAGATTAGGAATTTGAATGAGTTAAGTTTTGCGCAGTTAGATATAGGTTTATTATGTTGTACTAATGCTATGGTTAAGTGTGCAAAAGAAAATGTTGTGTTTTGCGAGGTTGCAGAAAGTTTTATGGTTGCAGGTTTGCAGAATCAGCTTTTTGAGGTTTTAGCGGCAAAATGAATGAATGCGATGTCAGATCAAGTTAATGTGAAGTGTTATAAGGTTGAAATTGAAGTTATCATGATTACAAAGTGATTGAAAAGAGATTTGAAAGAAGAAAAAGTGAGTTGAGGATGATTTGAAGAAGTTTGGAAGCAGTTTGCAGCGACGATCATACCAAAACCCTAGATTTACAAAGTTGAGGTATTTTTTGATCTTTAATCAGTTGATAAGATGGATATTTCTATGGTTCATAATGTTAAGGATAAGAATAGACCTAAGATTAAGAAAGAACCAGTAGAACCAACTAAAATTGATAACAGTCTAGCATTATCATCCATACCAGACAAAGTATTGCACATTGAGAATGTTAAAGGATATTCAGGTTGCAAGTTTGAAACTTTGGAAGATGCAGATTTTAGTGATGATTATAGGAAATTGTACAATCAAGACATGTCAATTAAACCAGCTTATGGGCACCTAGAGAATAATGAAATTATCAAATATTCCATGAAGTATGAATTTAATGATGAGGAATGTACCAATATCATTTTAAGTAGAATCCACAATGGGAAATTCTGGATGGAGGATAGAGTTATTGATATAACTGCCAACCTAATTCATGATGTTACTGGATTATCTAAAGTTGGAGAGATTCCACTGAATGAAAAGAACATGAGAAAGATTGTTTTAGACAACACTAGATCTAGTTATAATGGTAGAGGAATTGTGATAAGTAAGATTAAGCAAGATGATGTTAGGTACCTTTGCAAGATCCTAACAACTAAATTCTGTGGTAGTTCAAGGGAAGATGACATGGCTGCAGGAATGGTTCATGTAGCTTATTTTATGTGTATTGAGAAGAAACAAGTAGACCTATGTGAAATTTTGAAAATTCAATTATTTGAGAACTTAGAAAAGATTAAGAAGGCTAAGTACACACAGTTTAGGTTTTCATCTCTAGTAACCTATATTTTTTTCCATATTTTGAGAAGATTTCCTTACACAGTTGATTGGAGTGACAATGTGAACACAATGGAAAGAATAAAATCAGTCTACATGAAGCACCTTTTTGATAAAGTTAATGACAGTGTGAAGCTTGTATTGAAGACTTTTTAGAATATTGTTAAGAACAAATCAAGGATTCCTCAATCCTTAGTTGAAAAGCATAAAGATGACATTTGTTTTATGGTAGACACTGATTTCACCTACATTGAAGTAGTTGAGCCTAGAATGGAATTCATAGACCCTCTTGGCTATGAAATATCTGAAGCAGAAATAGTAGGATATGTGAATAGATTGTTAAAGTGTGAGTTGGATGGTCATGCAAATAGGTTTGGAACCTATGAAGAGAATTTCAACTCTGCAATAAGTTTGAGAGAAAAGAAGCAATCTAGTAAGAGGGTTGAATCTACTATGAAGAAAATAATGAAAGAATCAGGTATGTCAAGTCATGAGTTTGACATAGCTAAGAAGACTGCAGAAGCCTTGAAGCAAAGTGAAAATCTTGTAATTTCACCTGAGACATCTAGTGCAGATCCTGTTGATCCTATTGCAGTAAAGGTAAAAGTTGAAGTACCTGAAAAAGACAAAGAAGATAAATCTTTTTCTCCTATTCCTAGAAAAAGAGTAAAAGTGAGTGCAGCAGGACCCGACAAGAGATAGAAAGTAATTGTACCACCTGTACCTAGAAATGTAGCAATAATTAAAGATGATGATGTAGTTTCAATCAAGAAGAAAACTTGGAAACCAAGAATTGAAAGAGTTAATAAAGATATATTGAAGCATGGAGACTTCACTAGGTTGAATAAATTCTATGATCTATATGGATCATTTGACAGATTGAATTTTGAAAATGCAATGATTACACATATGATTGTGATAGATAAGAAACTTAGCACTATTCATGGTAAGATCCCAGAAGATTTGTATAACAGACTTGTGAATAGAAAACAAAGAGCACAAGAAGAGGACATAAAGATGAGAGAGCATGTAATCAGACAGTTTTGTGAAGTTGAGGATGAAGATCATTTGAAGATATTCTTGAAGTCTCTTGGAACTTTATTGAGAACTAAGAGAAGAACAATCCTTATAATGGGAGGCAAAAAGGAGGAAGTATAGGAAGAGACAAAGCAAGCAGTAATGCAAGTTCTTGTAGATATAGTTGCAAAAAAGCATGTTGAATCAGACCCTTAGCAGAAGCAATCAGAGGAACTGCATGCAGAGGAAGTTGGTATTGAAGAAGTTCCATCTTCTTCACATATCAATATTGGCAAAGAATCAATGGACATTGAAGGAACCAAAGTGACACTAGAGTCAGATGATGTTGTATTTCATGATCTAGGAAACATTGTTGACAATTTGGCTTTAGAAGAGAAAGAGAAGATTATATAATCAGAAAAGGATACAGAGGTAGTGGAAGCACCAGCAGTATCAGAATCAATTCCAGCAGTACAGATAGTTAAAGGTAAACAAATTTTGATAGAGGTCGCTACCCCTAGTGCACCTGACAGTAAGAAGAGACAAATTGGTTCAATTTTTGAAGACCTTGGAAAAGAAGTTGAAGATGATGATCAAATTGAGTTCATCACATCTCTTAATAAAATTATTGGAAAGAATAAGAAGGTGAAGGACCTTGAAGGCAAAGTTAGAGTTTTGACAGAGAAAGTTGAGAGTGTGATCAACACTAAGGTATCTAAATTGGATCCATTTGAGAAAGCTAAAATAGTAATAAACTCTTTTGACTCTGAATTTTCTAACTTAAAGGATATTGCTAGAATAAAAGTTCAGGAAGACTTTGAAGCAGAGATGCAACAAAATTTTTGTGTAAATATTCGAAATGATATTGGTAATTTGGATGTATGCATAAAGAATTTGAGGAAACATTTTGAGACTGGAAAGAGTTTGTATATACAATTTAAAAAATCAGAAATCCTAACAACTAAAGAAGATAAGAAGATCAGAGAGAAGATAGATGCAATTACAGCTGAAACAAACACCTTGTCAAGACCAAATGTAAAGATAAGTTCTGTAGAGAAGAACATAAGGAAGTTAAATGATGAAATCAG
Source organism: Chamaecyparis obtusa (assembly GCA_027943335.1). Lineage (NCBI taxonomy): Eukaryota > Viridiplantae > Streptophyta > Pinopsida > Cupressales > Cupressaceae > Chamaecyparis > Chamaecyparis obtusa. The sequence goes on along the minus strand of BSBK01000210.1, from coordinate 1,232,153 downwards.
TATGTTAGTAGAGGAGAAGAATAGAAAGATGCTCAAGATTAACATCTTGAGAGAGCACATCTCAATCAAGACCTCAATTGTTGAAGACCAAATTGAGCAGTGTCTTTTAGCAAAGACATCTTTTCAGAAGTTTAGCTTCAATTCCCTGCAAGCTTGTCAGACAGCAGCATACGGATTGAGTACTCTACTCAATGTTGCTGAATCCATCAAAAAGGTATGGGAGAAAGATTTTGAATCATGGAAATCAGATTTTGGTGACTGTGTTGCAAGCCTACTGGCTTTGCAATATCTGATAACAAGGTATAAAGTGTTTTTTTTTGAAATTTTTGTACACCCTATCTTTGTCATTGTTGTCAAAGGGGGAGAGATAGTAGAAAATTGAATATATTATGAAGAAGGATACTCATAGGGGGAGCTATTCTATGGAGTACAATATTGTATATGTGTTGTATAACTTTTGGCCACAATTTTGTGTAAATACTTTGAAGTTTTGTTTGCACACTTAGCCAATTTTCCCATATGTTGCCACCAATGACAAAGGGGGAGATTGTTGGCAATTTGGCTAATGTGGATGCATAGATGTTGTCATTATGGCAACATATGATCTCTATTAAGAGCGCAGAATCTAGAATGCAAGTATGGCAAGTTGAAGGAAGAAATTGTCTAAGTATGGATACAGTGATCCTGACAGAGCACCCGATGAAGATTTAGTTGGCAATGTCCACTGGAGCAATATTTTTGTTTGCATAGTTAACTAAAGCATCTAAAAAGTATGAGGATACCCCATCTCAGTGAGCATAAATTTTGGATTAGTACGGAAAAAGTTATTACAAGTTTACCGAAGATAGTTTTTTGCAGACAAAACAGTTTTGGAGACAGTATTAGTGAAAGAGTTAAGGGATTATTTTTGCTTGTCAAAATAATGACTTAACATTATGAAGGGATGACATCCTAGATGTTTACTCTTGGATAAATATTTTGGAAGCCAACCATGTAAAGTTATTAGCTCTAATAACTCATATATTAGGCATACTTGAAATGTAATGAAAACAGATGTGATGTGTAAAAAGAAAGAAAAGATAACTTGCGATAGTTGTATATTGTGATAGCAACAAAGGCTATTGATGCAAAGTTGTAAGTAGTACCATATTATAGTCAGAAACATTTTGTATTACCTTTTTGGGCAATGAGCTCAACTGGTGATCAGGTTTTGTAATCTAACTCTTAACAGGGTTAAGGCTTCTAACAAGGCCTAAAGTCCTTTAACCAGGACAGATCTACTATATATTGTAAATTGACTCCTAATAGGGTCCAATATCCCTAACAAGATAATTTTGATTAGTGATATTTGTGGGTACCATCCCCACTGGGGTTTTCCCTTGGCCAGGGTTTCCTCGAGAACATATCATGTGTTATGAGTTCTTTCTATTTACTGCTATGTTTGTTAATCAGCTTGATAATCTTTGTATGCACTAAAGTAATCTGTTATATCCATAAGTGGGCAAAAGAAAAAGTTTGTGAAATACTAATTCACCCGCCCTCTTAGTATTTCCTATTTCTAATAGGCCAAATAACCATTGTAGGAAAAAATCCATAATCTCAAAATAAGTGAAACCCCTCCATACTCATAAACATCACATAGGTTGCACAAAACCTAGGATAAGGGTTTTAGAAACACCTTTGAAAGCCAAATTTTCTTACACCCTTTACCACAAAAAGTGAGAAATGAAGGTAAAATCACAATACCTAGGAAGAGGACATCCACCCTGAGCTGAATAGTTGAGAAAAAGTAAAATGGAGACAATCATTATTGTTGCTAGAGAACACAACCAAAAAAAGAAAAAATAGGGGAAAACAAGAATGAATCCCCACCAGAAGCTAAAACAAAAAAGAAAAGAAAAAAAGGATCCCATCTGCAAAAAGCTATCAAGACCCCCAAGAATAAATCCATCCCTAGCTGGGGAAAGGCAAAAAATAAGAGATAAAACCACCATCAACATCCTCAAGCAACTAGAACTCTAAGAATCCAGATCAACAAAGGGACCCAAGACTACAATGCCCTAGAAAAGAGGTCCCACCATCACAAAAGAATCATGTGATAGGTAAAATCCACTCCAAATAAATAATATGAGCCACTATAGAGAAAGATCCTTACTGCTAAAGAAAAACATCAAAGGGCACCAACAGGATTTATCAACATAGACAAGAAATACCATAGTCAAATGGCATGAATCAGGGCTAGGTATGCCTCCAAAGAAAACCAAAGAGAGTGAAAATAAAAACCCATCACACACAAATGACTCCCAACAACAAACACCAACACAATAGCCAATAAGACGAGAAGGACCACCACTCCACAAGTGAAACAAATGCAGAGAACATTGTTGATCCAAGAAAATATTTTGAAGCCCGCAAACCAAAAAACCCAAGAACTTAACAAAAGGAAAAAAGACTATATCCATGGCATCATACAAATCATAATCTTGAGAATCCTTGTATGTTTCCTCCCTTGCATACCTTTCTCTAGAAGAAACCTTAGGACCCAAATTCAAACTAGCCTTCCTGAACATGTTGGTCCTTAAATAGATGTGGATTTTTGGATTTATGTATTTTATACTTTGAATCCAAATTTCTTCCAAAGGAATTGGGATTCATGGATGGATATGGATAATATGGAGATCTTTTATATGTGTTCATGTAGATAGATGTTTGGAAGGTACTCAAGGGTGTGTGCCTTTGTTGATCTTGACTTAAGATGGGGTAAGTGGATGGAGGGACATAAGGACCTAAGATGGATGAAAGGGATGAAGGCTTAAGTTTTAGGGTTTAGGGACCCAATATGGATTTTGAGGATGATTAAATTATATTATTTCATTTGAATGTAGGAATATAATGTGTCAAATGGATATCAACATCTTGAGTGTGAGATATGTAGCCAAGGTCATCATCATTAAGTTTTTCTTTTATATCAAGGAGTTTATTACTTATTTTAATAGGAGTGATGGTAGCCTGAGGAGGATTAGGATCATGAATGGTATTAGAGGGAATAAAAAATTCTTGAGTTATGTATGGAGCATTATGACAAGGAGATGAAGGGATACTTTTATCTTGACAAGGAGGAAGATCATTGGACTGATTTGAAAAGGTAATTGGCATTACATTTTCAATAGGCTCATTAGATATGATGGAAGATATATCATGATATTTATTAGGAGGTGGATTAGGAATGGGAATTGGAAGGGCACGTTACTCTTGAGATGGAGAGGGATCGTCATGGAATAAGTGGAAAGGTATGAAGGGATCTTCGTGACATTTTATGATATGGGTTCTTTGTCAAACTTTGGAGGAAGTTGGAATGTTTTGGTATCTTGATCTTGATCTTTAGGACTTATTTATTTATTGTTTGGATCATCATCTTGACATGGAGAAAATAATAAAGAGGTAGGATTTTGAATATACATGGGGGAATGTTGGAGGGAGTCCATGTTTGAACATGATGAGAAATTTTTTTGATAAGACTTTCTAAAGTGGGTATGATTGGAATTCAAATGCATGGTGGTTTAGGATCTAGGACTTGGGAAGCATGGGAAGTATTTTCATCAATATTGGGATTAACTTGGATTTCTATAGTAGATAGTCCTTGAGGTTCAACATGAAAAGTGTAATAATTTAGTTCATTATTTGAGGGAGATGATGTGGAATGTTTTTGGGAAGATTTAGAAGATGAAGTAATGGTCGAAGAGATGGAGGAAACTTGTGGGCCATTTCTAGAGATAGGTGAATAATTTTGATCATTCTTGGAAGTAGTCTCTTGTTCTTATTTAGATGAACCATTAGGATATTCAAATTTAATTATACCATAATCAATGAGGTCTTGGATCTTATGTTTTAACTTTATGTAATTTAAAGTCTTATGCTTTTTGTGTCTATGATACACACAATAATTAACCAACCATAGATTTACACATGTGGTTTATTTGGGAAATGTAATAGTATTATGCTCAATAATATCCTTTAAATCTAGAACAAGAGATTGCCTCAAAGCGATGGGATATTCAAATCAAAATGTGTTCATAAAAGAAGTATCTTGTTGCCTCAGCAATTGTTTCATTTATTTTTTATCTATTTGTTCTTCAATTTTGTCTATTTTCTTTTGTATTTCTTGAATTCATGTATTGTCTATGATGTCATAGGTTTCTTGGAGGTATATATAAATAAGTGTTATTGGTTCCTTTCTTTTTTTCTTTTTATATTAAATGTTATGAATTTGTCTCTTGATTTCTTGAATTTGTTGACACAAAGAGGCTATAAGCTTATATGATAGTTTGGATCTTTGACCTTGGGACTAGTGGTATGACAATGTATAAAACTTAGGATGAGGATGAAATGCAAACTCTAAATGTAGAAGGAAAAATATTCCATGACCCTAAGGTAGGATATGGGGGTAGACTCTAAATTAGGTATGAAGACAAATGGTACTCTAGATATTATGAAATAACTCAAGGTATTGAAGGTAATTTTGTTGTAAGGATTTACTTGTGTTATGGTGGATAACCATAAGGATACGTAATAAAGAGTGGGTACACAAAATTAATAGATGATGAAATCCATGTGTATTACCCTACTCAAAGATTTTGATAAGCTCCCTGGCACAAGGATGATGTACCTCAAGTGATATAAGTATTAAATAGCTAATGTTTGATTCAAGACCCAAGGGAAGTGACCGAAGTGAAAGCTAAAGTTTGTTTGACTAATGATGGGCATGAAAGAAATAGGGATATATCTAATTGAAATTATGCAAGGAGTTGGTTTATGAATATGTGAGATGGAAAGACTATGCAAGGACTAAAGATGAAACTAGTTGAAATGATGTGACTATGCAAGGACCTAAAAGATCAGAATTGTGAAATGATGTCCCAAGAGATTTTCCACAGTTATATTGAGAGATGAGGTTCAATGTTTCAATGTCTATTTTTAAAAGCTTTAGTTTCAAGTTTGGTGTTGGTTTCCAATTGGAAATGTTTTATTTTTAACACACACATCAACTACAATAGACATAATGGCTATTTAATTTTGTAATGAAATAAGAGAAAGTTCAAGTACAACCTAAGGTTGGCCAGGATTATATTTGTTGAATCCACTTGCAATAAAATACTACATCCAACCAGATAGATATAATCTTGGTAGCACTAGCCCCCCTTACATGAAACTCACTTCTTGGACATACCAAGCTTCAAATTTCTAAAGACTCAATGTTCTCCAAGAATTTTCTTTCAAATTGGCAAGTACATGAGGGGTATATTTGACATGCGTTTATCAAAATGCCCGATTCAACAAGTAGAAGGATTTTGGCTTTCTAAAACAATGGCTTGTAGTAAGGGCATCTAGTTCAGGGGATGCAATGATAAAATCAATTAAAAGGTGTCCTAGCCCTTAGAACAAGGGTTTTATGTATCTTAAGGATATTGGAGGAGATTTATGATGCACCATGTATCATTGATTGGTCTTTCATTACAATTACATTTTTATATAGTGGTTAAAATGAGCTTGGCCTTAGCACATTATTTCTTGTTTCACTCCCTCTCACCTAACATTAAGTGATCCTTGGGAGGCAAACCCTCTAAAATATAGAATAAATTTTTGTTTCACCCAAGATCCATGAAGGAGAGGGGATGGTTTATTCTACCTTGGATTAAGAACAAAGACAAAGACTTGTGCAAGTGCACTAGACATGTAAAACACATGTTATTTTTAAAGCCCAAATGAAATGTAATCTATTCTAAAATCAAATAATCAAGTTTAAAAAATCACATTCATTACACCCTACATCAAGCATCATTAGTAGTTTTCTAATCATACTCTTTTGACAAACATCCTGTACCAAATGTCATTAGCAGTTTTTGTTTTCCAAATTCTTCGACAAAAGAAGATAACTTGCAAAATCCATTAGTCTGTAAAAGATAATTAGTCTCAAAATGGCCATTGAAAAATACTCCTCAAACCCACATTCTAATATAAAAAATTACTTGACTGGGGGATGTCTACTCCAGTTGATTCAATATAGTAACATGAAACAAAAGATGAGCACACAACTATCTGCTAAGCGGGGGTTTGTCACCATCTTCATTTATGCAAGAAATACAGTGCTAGAAACTATCTAATTGCATGGGTATTTTTCACCATCACCACTTATGCAATGCATGAAAGTAAAAGACATGAACTAGGCTAATTGAAGCACAAAATACAACACAATGCATGTAACTACCTAAGTGTGAAAGGGTTTGTTGACATTGTTGCATATGCAATGCATGAAAATAAAAGACACTAACTAGGATAATAAAATTAGTAAAGAGAACCTACATGCAATAATAATCACCAAAGAAAAATTGCATGCAATAACAAATCAATGAAGAAAACTTGCATGAAATAACAAATTAGTAAAGAGAACCCACATACAAAAACAAATTAGTAAAGAGAACCTACATGGAATAAAAAATCATCAAAGAAAATATACATAAAACAAAAAATCAACAAATAAAACTTGCATGCAATAATAAATCAACATCTTCTTAACCATATTAATTTTTGGTTAGTCCCCATCACACGTGCCAGATGTAGATGGATCAAATAGGGATTTATCTTTTAAAATCCTTCTAATATCCAAAAATGGAGTCATTCCAGATGAAAATACATGCATAACATAAATTAACTAAATAAACACACATGATTTCAAAGAAACATCACTCCATTGCCCTCCTATTTGTCAAGGTATTGTGCTTAGCAATGGATGCTCTAAAAAATACAACTAGCTATGAAGATTGAAGATTCAAGAGATGAATGATCAAAGATGAACAAAGATGCAAAGATGGATGCAAATGCAAGATTGAACTAAAACTAGAATGCAAACAAGATAAAAAGCCAAGATCACCAAATTCCTAGAATGAATGCTAAGCTAGAATGCAAATGATAATGTATGCAAAAGGATGAAAGTAGAGGTGCTTAAATAGATGTCATCAGGAATGAATCTGTTATGAGGGTTAACATGGGATAATGGTAGATTAGTGGTATAGGAAGAATAAGAGGTAATGAGATAATATAGGTGGTAAATAGGAAATGAAATGAAATAGGAAATAGAATAGATAGAGAAGAACAAAACTTGGAGTTTAGTACCCAGACCTAAGGACAAGAATGTTATAGGTAGTAAGTGGATATTCAGAAACAAGCTTAATGAGAATGGAGAGGTAACAAGGAACAAAGCTAGATTAGTATGCAAGGGATATGCACAGGAGGAAGGAATAGATTATGGTGAGACTTTTGCACCTGTTGCTATATTTTTTGCAAACCCTAGAGAGTCACACATGATTTCTACAAAGAGAATCTTAAGATACCTAAAGAAAACTAAAGATTATGGATTGTGGTATCCTAAGAAAGGAAAGTTTCAACTAAAGGTATACACTGATACTGATTGGGCTGGAAATGTGGATGATAGAAAGAGTACCACCAAAGGAGCATTCTTATTTGGTGAAAGACTTGTTACATGGACAAGTAAGAAATAGGCTTGCATTTCTCAGTCTACAGCTGAAGTAGAGTATGTTGTCATTGCTACTAACTGTTCAAATATTGCATATATCAAGCAAGTGTTAGAAGGAATGAATGAGGTAATCATTGAGCCGGTGATTATATATTGTGATAATACTAGTGTTATTAATATTTCAAAGAATCTAGTGATGCACTCTAAAATAAAGTATATATCAATTAAGTATCACTACTTAAGGGAACAAGTACAGGAGAAGCAAGTGAAGTTGGAATTTGTTACATAAAAAGAACAACTTGCTGCCATATTTACAAAGCCTCTACCGAAGGATACATATGAATACTCAAGGACTAGACTTGGGGTCCATCCCCTGTCTACCAGTCACTAAGGTGATCTGGAGGTTGCATCAACCTAATCTTATCAGAAGATCATACATGTTGATGTAGCAAAGTTCACACTTTGGACTTCTATTTAAGGTTGTGAAAGGTTGAAGTACTAGAATAGATTTTCATAATAGTATACCGAGATACAGAGAATGCACTAGACAACAAAGAGTTACATGCCTACTATAGAGTTGTATGTTTATTTCTCTTTGGCATTGTTGTCAAAGGGAGAGAGATCAATATGAAGAATATGAGAAGAATATGAAGCTAAAGATAGAGAGAGAGAGATACAGAAAAGGGAGCTGAAAAGAACATATCTACAGAAGCTAGTCTGCACTTATAAATGTTTTTATGTAACGTAGTGATTAAACATATTAAGCTAGGGAGAGCTTGTACTATTATAGCATTTGTTGACAGAGTTGTAGAATACATGTTTGGTATGTGTATGGCATATTTCATATTGCTTGTGTTGCCATCAATGCAAAAGGGAGAGATTGATGAACTACAACTAATTTGTATAAACTGTATGACTTGAAGATCTGTGATTTTAGATCACTGAGTTGTTGATTAGATATGTAAGATGATTAAATTAATAATATGTTGTCATTGATGTCAACTAGTCTTGACAATACTTATCTTGTAAGTTACTATACCCAAACATCTATAGAAAGAAGAAGAAAAGAGATGAAGAACATAATATATCAACATGAGGAAGATGGAGATGACAGATAAGGATAAGGAATACATTGGGTAACTTATGAATGAGTCTATGACCTTATGTTATTGACTTGATTATGTTGCATTCATCTATGATGACAGATAAGAATAAAATGCACAAATCAGTGTTGTCAGTTAAAGAACCATTTTAGTATACACCAACATAGTGTAGTGTATACCGATCATAGTACAAACTGAACCTGTGTTCACTGACACATTTCTTTGTTAACCGAGCAGAAGAAAAGAACTAAATGACTAGTTTAGCTGATGCAAGTGTTGGAAACTGAATTGAAACAATTGTTATATTGTCATTGATGTCAAACCTTAATTGGTAAGACTGTTGCTACTTAGGAAAGTACTATATCTATTTGAGTGTTGCTAAGGGGCTAAGAAAGGTTGGCAATAATAGCACCTAGGGAAAGGTTGAGTTATCTTGATACTACAAAGTGTACTTGACTATGTTGCACTATGATGAGAAAATGTATTGTTTATCTTAGTAAGACTGAAGACTATACTAGTAGGCTTAACCAAGCAAAGAATGGAAAAATCATGTTTAAGCCGAGTGATGTTAGTGTCGATTGAGTTAGTATATGCTGAGAAAAATTATAGTGTTGACTGAGCATCAATAAATTGTTGAGGAAGATAGTGCAAGCTAAGGACATAGTTTTAGTATTGACCGAGCATTCTACATAGAGACTGAGTGAAAAAACACGGTATTGACCGAGCATCAACAATTTTATATTTTAAGAGAATTTAATTTTGGAGCTGACATTGTTGAATTCTTGGATTATGTAAAATGTGTTGACTTTATTTATTGATTGTTTGGAAGCATTAAATGCTTTGTAAAATGTTTTATTGTAAATCTTTAAGAGATTTGAGATGATTCTAGAAAAGGAGCCAAAGAACATAAAGTAGGTAGATTCAATGAATCTAACCTAACCCTAAGATCTACGAATGAGATTGAGCGGCAAAAGATGAGTTGACCTAATTTGAGGAAAATATAAGGGAACTTGAACATTGTGATATGTATGCACATGGTGAATAGAGAATGCTGGAAGAGAAAAATTTTACTGACTGAATAAGCAGAAAAGGCTAAAGGAGAAGTGTGGTGATTGCTTGAAGAAAAGTTCTGAGTAGATCAGAGATGGAAATGGAAAAGTTTCAAAGTCAATAAACCAGCATTAGTGTACGGAATCAGATCTGATATTTGCAAAGTGAGTTGTATATTTTTCAAATAATACTACTGCTACTTTCTAACCATTGTAACAATCAAAATCCTTTTAACAGAGGTTGACCTAATAGTCATATGTTAAATCCTTTGAACAAGGTTGTATTCTAATGGAGTGTATGTAAGTCCTATGACTAGGCTCACTTTTAACAGGGTGATTGAAATCCTTTAACCGGGTCACATTTGACAGTGTGTATTGTAACCTTTGATAGTGTTGGCTTTTTATCGAGCTCACTTCAGAAGAGTGAAAATAATAGTAGCATGTTACAAATTGGTTTTTCCCAAATTGGGTTTCCACTATAAAACTTGGTGTTTATACTTGTGTGAATGTTTAGATATGAACATTGCTATGTTTTACAAGTTAAGTTACAGCTAGGTAGTGAACTGCATTGTTCGATATTTCTATTAATGAATCAGTGATGACCGAGTTTGTTTTGGTTTTGGATCTGATTTAAGGATAAGTTTTGGAGATTTTTTTATACATCAGAACCCGAGAACAACTAATTCACCCCACCTCTTTGTTGTTCTAAATCATATTAACGACAAGTTGATGAGCTGTAAAGTACCTCAAAATCAGAGATGAAGATATTGTTTGTTACGAAGATTGATGGCTAACATAATATGGAGAAGATCTAAGGGATCGAAACAAAATGTGTTACTGACACATCAGTAGAGGAAGGTTTTAGTGAAAAAATCAACAAAGGAGATTAAGTGCCAAAATCTGATGGATGGAATTAAAATAGTTTACTTGTCTATTTAAAAGACTGGGATTTCATGATGAAATTATGCCAGAAGAAGGAGACTACATATATATCATGTGAACAAGCTTCAAGCATGCCTGATCAAACTGGTTAAGGAGAACCAAACTGCAGAGATTATCGAGTGTCATAAAGCTATTATCGAGCGATAGTAAGTTACTGAATATTGATTGAAACATAATTGAAATATTGATCAGAGGATTTGAATGAGCTTAACATAGATCTAATAATCTACAATTGAAGTTTTTTTGTAATCAGATCAACTAATGTTACATTTTAACCATTGTAAATAGATAAATCTCTTAACAAAGTGGATTAGAAAGTCTTGTAATGTCATTCATAGAGTGTACATTTGTTATCCTGTCAACCCATAGTGAATGCTGGTTGGATGATAATGGTTGGTTTAAAATCCTCTAACAAGGTCACACCTCATAGTGTGATTGTAACCTTTAACAAGGTTTGGTCTTCACTGAACTCACTTCAGAAGAGTGAACAATTTTTGGGTTGCCGGTCCCAGGTGTTTTTTCCCTTCACAAGGTTTCCATGTTAAATCTCTTGTGTTTTTCTATTTATTGTGATATTTTTTTGATGTCATACTTTACATGTTTCATATTGGATTTGATCGGTAATCATTATATGTCATTAACTGGTAATCAGCAAAAGCACAAACAAAATACTATTTTAGTTTACCGAGATGCAAAAGTTTTAGTAAATTGTTTTTGGATATACATTTTGTGATTGGGACCGTGGATAACTGATTCACCCCCCTCTCAATTATTCTAACAATTGGTATCAGAGCGTTGGTTTCTTGGAATAGATTTTTAAGGACTCCAACACAAAGATCTCAAACTATATATAAAGAGGGAAGTGCCAAAGTTGAACAAAGATAACTTCACAGTATGGCAAAGTCGAATGAAGTTGCATGTATCTAGAATTGGGAATTATGCCCTTACACTAATGGAGAATGGCTACATTTCACTGCCCACTGGTCCCTTGACCCTTGATCAACTAAGAGATAGGCATGAACATAATGTTACTATGATGGAGATTGATGTTGCCTGTACCGATGTCGAATTTGAAGATATTAAAAATTGCACTACTGCTAAAGATATGTGAGATAAACTTGCTCAATTTTATAGTGGTGATGTGAATGTCAAAAGAGCTAGAGCTGAAATCTTAAGGGGTAGATTCGATGATATGAAGATGAAGGAAGGTGAAAATATTGTGCAGTACACAAATAGACTAAAAGATGCAATATATGCTATTAGAGTATCTGATGGTGTTATTGATGAAGAGATAGTGGTAAGAAAAGTGCTGAGAACCTTATTTCTAGTTTATGCAATCAGAATATCTACAATTCATGAAACAAGGTTTTCATCTGGTAACAACCTTACTCTTGATAATCTGATTGGTAAGCTTACAACCTTTGAACTGAATAACTTTGATAATAGTGTTGTATTGTCTGTTGAATCTTCTTTTATGTCTTCTCTGAAGATTGGTAAGTCTAGTAGCAGAAATAAGAGTGATGATAGTGATAGCAATACTAATGATGAGCTTGATGAACTTAAAGATCTTATGGCTAGAAGGTTACCTAAAGGTAAAGGAATGTATAGAGGTAAATTACCTTTAGCATACTTTAATTATAAAGAGGTTGGTCATATTGCTGCTAGATGTCCACATAGGAAAGATGATGATAGAAATAAAGACCGATCTGGTGAAGGAAGCTATGGAAGAAGAGGCAACAGAAGTTACCGACACTACAACAGAGACAACTGAGACAATAATGATAAAGGCAAGAAGGTGTGCTACATTGCAAAAGAAGATGTCACCAATACCGACATTGATGAGGATGTGGAGGTAGTATTTTTTTCAATGAAGGATGAATCAGAAGAAGATGAAAGGTATGTAGAGACAACACTTATCTCTAAGGTTAATAAGAATGATACATGGATTATAGATAGTGGATGTAGACAACACATGACTAGTGATGAAGATAAATTTGATTATCTTGAAGAACATAATGGAGGATCTGTAAGAATGGGTAATGATGCACCCTGTATGGTTAGAGGAAAAGGATCCCTAATGATAAATGATAAAATAAGATGTGATAATGCTTCTTGGGTAAAGGGTATAAACTATAATTTGCTAAGTGTGGCATAGCTGAATAATTCAAGCCACCGAGTTTCTTTTGAGAGCAAGAAAGTGAAGATATATGATGATGGAGGAAGACTTATTGGATCTAGAACACAATCGAGAGGTAATCTATTTTATCTTGATAATGATCAGTCTTCTTGTTTAATGATGAAAGATGAAGATGCATGGTTGTGGCATAAGAGGTTATGTCATGTGAATTTGATAACATGATTAAGATCAGTAAAAAGAAAAAGGTTAGAGGTATGCCTAACTTATCTAAACATGATCATGTTATGTGTCATGAATGTCAAAAAGGTAAAATTACATAATCTAGTTTCAAAAGCAAAGATTATTCAACAAAGAAATTACTTGAGTTAGTGCATACTAACCTATGTGGTCCTATGAGAACTCAAAGTTACTATGGAGAAAGATATTTTATTCTTTTTGTTGATGATTATACTAGATTAATGACAATCATGCTCTTGAAGGAAAAATTAGAGGCATTTAAGATGTTCAAGTGGTATAAAGAAAAAGTTGAGAAAGAGACTGGTAAAGAATTGAAATGCTTAAGATCTGACCAAGGTGGTGAATTCATTTATGATGAATTTACTAATTTTTGTAATGAGCAAGGTATTAAAAGACATGTATTTGCACCAAGGACACCACAAAAAAAAGGAATAGCTGAAAGCAGGAATAGGTCAATCATTGACTGTACAAGGACACTGATGTTGCAAAAGAATGTTGCTTAGACATACTGGAGAGAAGTTGTTAGCACAACTGTTTATGTTCTAAACTGAGTACAGTTGAAGGACACTAATAAGACATCCTATGAGTTATGGTTTGGTAAAAAACCCACTGTAAGTTATCTCAAGATTTTTGGAAGTAAATGCTTTATTCTGAAAGATGAAAGAAATGGGAAGTTTGACTCAAAAGATGATGAAGGGATATTTTTGGGATATTCCACTAAAAGTAAAGCATACAAGTGTCTTAACAAAGTAACTAATAAAATGATTGAAAGTACTAATGTTAGAGTTGATGATTTTGATGATAAGAATGTAGAGGACATCACAAAAGAACTAGAAGACTACAGTAGATTCAGTTACATTGAACAACCAAGGTACCTATCGACACAACAGATAGTGACAACCAGTCCGCAGGAAAACAATACCAAGAAACATGAAAAAGAAACTGACGAGTAGGAAGCACCCACCGAGCAAGAAAATGAACCTGCACAAGATGAACAAGAAATAAGAGATCAGATACTGGCAATATTTGTTAGAAGACACCAACTTGAGACACAAATCATTGGAGATAGACAAGTTGGCATGCAAACAAGAAGTAAAGCAAGACAAGGTACATGTCTAGTTTGTGAATATGAACCAAAGAATGTAAAAGTTGCATTAGAAAATGATGAATGGGTTAATGCAATGAAAGAGGAAATAGAATAGATAGAGAAGAACAAAACTTGGATTTTAGTACCTAGACCTAAGGACAAGAATGTTAATGGTACTAAGTGGATATTCAGAAAAAAGCTTAATGAGAATGGAGAGGTAACAAGGAACAAAGCTAGATTAGTATGCAAGGGATATGCACAGGAGGAAGGAATAGATTATGGTGAGACTTTTTCACCTATTGTTATATTTTTTGCAAACCCTAGAGAGTCACACATGATTACTACAAAGAGAATCTTAAGATACCTAAAGAAAATTAAAGATTATGGACTGTGGTATCCTAAGAAAGGCAAGTTTGAACTAAAGGTATACACCGATGCTGATTGGGGTGGAAATGTGGATGATAGAAAGAGTACCACTGGAGGAGCATTCTTCTTTGGTGAAAGATGCTACATGGACAAGTAAGAAATAGGCTTTCATTTCCCAGTGTATAGCTGAAGCAGAGTATGTTGCTGCTGCTACTAACTGTTCAAATATTGCATATATCAAGCAAGTGTTAGAAGGAATGAATGAGGTAATCACTGAGCCAGTGATTATATATTGTGATAACACTAGTGCTATTAATATTTCAAAGAATCTAGTGATGCACTCTAAAACAAAGCATATATCAATTAAGTATCACTACTTAAGGGAACAAGTACAGGAGAAGCAAGTGAACCTAGAATTTGTTACATCAAAATAACAACTTGCTGACATATTTACAAAGCCTCTACCAAAGGATACATATGAATACTTGAGGACTAGACTTGGGGTTCTTCCCCTATCTACCGGTCACTAAGGTGATTTGGAGGTTGCATCAGCCTAATCTTATCAAAAGATCATACATGTTGATGCAACAAAGTTCACACTTTGGACTTTTGTCTAATGTTGTGAAAGGTTAAAGTACTGGAATAGATTTTCATAACAGTATACCAAGATACAGAGAATGCACTGAACAACAAAGAGTTACATGCCTACTATAGAGTTGTATGTTTATTTCTCTTTGGCATTGTTGTCAAAGGGAGAGAGATCAATATGAAGACTATGAGAAGAATATGAAGCCAAAGATAGAGAGAGAGAGATACAGAAAAGGGGGCTGAAAAGAACATATCTACTGAAGCTAGTCTGCACTTACAAATGTTTTTATGTAACGTAGTGATTAAACATATTAAGCTAGGGAGAGCTTGCACTGTTACAATATTTGTTGACAGAGTTGTAGAATACATGTTTGGTATGTGTATGGCATATTTCATATTGCTTGTGTTTCCATCAATGCCAAAGGAAGAGATTGATGAACTACAACTGATTTGTATAAACTATATGACTTGAAGATCTATGATTTTAGATCACTGAGTTGTTGATTAGATATGTAAGATGATTAAATCAGTAATATGTTGTCATTGATGTCAACTAGTTTTGACAATACTTATCTTGTAAGTTACTATACCCAAACATCTGTAGAAAGAAGAAGAAAAGAGATGAAGAACATAATATATCTACATGAGGAAGATGGAGATGACAGATAAGGATAAGGAATGCACTGGGTAACTTATGAATGATTCTATGACCTTACGTTATTGACTTGATTATGTTGCATTCATCTATGATGAAGGATAAGAACAAAATGCACAAAGCAGCGTTGTCGATTAAAGAACCATTTCAGTATACACTGACACAGTGTAGTGTATACCGATCATAGTACAAACTAAACCTGTGTTCACTGACACATTTCTTTATTAACCAAGTAGAAGAAAAGAACTAAATGACTAGTTTAGCCGATGGAAGTTGATGACCTGTAAAGTACCTGAAAATTAGAGATGAAGATATTATTTGTATCAAATATCAATGGCTAACATAATACAGAGAAGATCTAAGGGATTGAAATGAAACATGTTATTGACACATCAACCGAGGAAGGTTTAAGTGACAAAATCAACAAAGGAGATTAAGCGGCAAAATTTGATGGATTGAATTAAAATGGTTTACTCATCTATTTAAAGACTGGGATTTCATGATGAAATTATGCTAAAAGAAGGAGACTACAGAGATATCACGTGAACAAGCTTCATGCATGCTTGATTAGACTGGTTAAGGAGAATCAAACTGTAGATATTACCAAGCATCAGAAAGCTATTAGTGAGTGACAGTAAGTTACTGAATATTGATTGAAATAGAATTGAAATATTGATCAGAGGATTTGAATGAGCTTAACATAGATCTGATAATCTACAATTGAAGTTGTGTTGTAATCAGATAAACTACTGTTACATTTTAACCATTGTAAATAGATAAATCTCTTAACAGAGTGGACTAGACAGTCTTGTAATGTCATTCATAGAGTGTACATTTGTTATCCTGTCAACCCCATAGTGAATGCTGGTTGGATGATAATAGTTGGTCTAAAATCCTCTAACAAGGTCACACCTCATAGTGTGTTTGTAACCTTTAATAGGGTTGGGTCTTCACCGACCTCACTTTAGAAGAGTGAACAATTTTTGGGTTGCCAGTCCTAGGTGGTTTTTCCCTTCACAGGGTTTCCACGTTAAATGTCTTGTGTTATGTGTTGATTGTGATATTTGTTTGATGTCATACTTTACATGTTGCATATTGGATCATTTGATTGGTAATCATTATATGTTATTAACTGGTAATTGGTAAAATCACAGACAAAATACTATTTTAGTTTACTGCGCTGCAGAAGTTTTAGTAAATTGTTTTTCAATATACATTTTGTGATTGGGACTATGGATAACTGATTCACCCCCCTCTCAGTTATTCTAACATGATCTGAAGAAGTCACTAAAGAATAGTTCTTTAGAACCTTGATCACATTTGATCTAAGGAAGTTTGGGAGAGAGAAGAGCATATCAGATACAACTTTCAAGGCAACTAAATCAAGTCAAGATCTTAGCGGTGATGATGAAGAAGAATTTGAACCTAACTTTGTAAGAAGGTTGAAGAAAGGTATTGACAAGTAAAAAGGTATGTTACCTTTGAAATGTTTTATATGTGGTAAAATTGGTCATTTAGCTACTAGATGTCAAGAGAAGGGTCCTAGATAGAATCTTAAGAAGTTCAATAAGAAAGAATGTTGTGTGAATGAAGATGCTAGTATTTCAGATGATGAGTCAGAAGAAAAAGATTATTTGTTTTATGTTGAAGAAGATAAGAAAAAGGAAATTGATATTTTTGACATATGTGTTGAGGTTGATGATGATCTTGAAATTGCTTTATATGTTATAAGAAAGAAAAATGAATGGCTAATTGATAGTGTTTTTTCTCATCATATGACTAGAGATAACAATAAGTTTATTTCACTTGAAAATATGATTGTGGTCCTATTAGATTTTTTGATGATAAGGGTTCTTACATTATCAATAGAGGATATATTACTTTTGATGGAAAGAATAATATTTACAATGTCTATTATGTGAAGGGTTTATATCACAATCTATTGATTGTTGGATAGATGTCTGAGAATGGATATGATGTTATTTAAAGAATGAAGGACTTGAGTTTCAGAAGAGATCTAGAGATGTGATTGTAGTTGGAAAAAGGATAGGAATGAACATGTACCAACTAGAAGGTGCTTCAAAGGATTTTTTTTTCTACCATAGACTGATGATAGTTTTCTTTGGTGCTGGAGGATGTGTCACATCAAATTTGATAAGTTGGTAAGAATAAGTTCATGATCTCAAGTAGTGAGAGACTTACCTAGATTTTGAAAGCTAGATAATGAAATTTGTAAAATATGTCAAGAAGGAAAACAAATGAGAGAATCATTAAAAGAAAAATAATATTCATCTACTAGTTTACTAGAGTTAGTGCAAGCTGATATTTTTGGTCCTACTAGAACAAGAAGTTTTCAAAGTGAGTGATACTTTATGCTTTTCATTAATGACTATACAAGATTGACTTGGATTGCATTTCTTAGAGAAAAATTAGAAGCATTTGAGAGGTTTAAAATATTCAAGGCTAGAGTTGAAAATGAATATGGTATAAGGATTAAATACTTAAGATCTGACAAAGGAGGATATTACTTGATATGTTTGAAAGTTATTGTGTAAAGCATAGCTTTAAGAGACAATTTTTCAGCATCTAGAACACATAGAAGAATGGTTTAGTGGAAAGGATGATTCAAACAACTCAGGAGGAAGAAAGAACCATGTTGAAGGAAGAAATTTTACTATAAATCTACTAAAGAGAAGTAGTACATACTACCGCGCACACTCTGAATAGGGTTATATACCAGAAGAAATGTGGAAAGACATCATATGAGTTATGGCATGGGAGGGTACCTATAGTTAATTACTTCAAAATATTTGGAATAAAATATTATATTCATAAATATGAAGACAATCTTGGAAAATTTGACAATAGAGTAGATGAAGGTATATTTTTGGGATACTCTATAAGGAGCAAGGCTTACCGATGTTACAAAAAAAGGTTGAAAAAAATTATGGGAAGTATGAATGTGAAATTTGATGAAGATTTTGAGAAGGTGTATCATCCTAAAAAGTAATCACTTAATTGGTGTACATTTTGGGATTATTTTTAGCCTACTTTGGCATGTTTCTTATGGTAGGACCTCACATTATACTTAAATGCATAATTAATTCAAATAAAGGTCCTCTTTCTCATTTAATCTTGTTTAAAACTTGAGGTTGGCTCTAATTTCTATGCATAATTTTCCCCTTTTCCATCCATTCACAATTCATTTTCCACTTAGGTCCTTTTACATGCATTTTATATTTTGGGATTTACCCTAAATTCCTAGAAAATTGAGGCTTTAAAATTCTCCTTTTAGCACATAATCCTAGGTCCTAGACAAACTTTGAAAATGTCTACCTAGACAAGGTTGACTTAGGTCAGCCTTGTCCTAGACTAGGCTGACCCAAGTGAACCTTTTCCTAAGATTTTTCTTTTAGTTGGCTTTGGGCCCGATGTAGGTTTGTTTCTCCTAGGTTCTTAATTAGGGTTGACCTTGCAGAATCTAAGCCCAAAATGTGTATAAAAGGGGAGCTCTTCTTCTCATTCTCATATCTCACATCCATTATTATGCAAGATATCAAGACTTCATGTGAGCATTATTAAGCAATTGATTGTGCATCCAAGACATTCAAGTGCAAGAAAAGATTCATTGAAGGCATTCATAAAGAATTCAAGAATTTAAGTCTACTCATGCATGCAAAGCATTTCCTTCCATAGATTTATCTATTTTCCCTACTGATGGAAAAGCAAAGGAGTTTGACATCAAGAAAGAATATCTACATTCATCCATAAAATTATTTCTCTTCTCTCTCTTCAACATTGAGGCAAATTACAACATTTACTACATGAGATTTTTCTTTACACGATTTCCCTTTTGGTTTTTTTATTGATTAAAAGCTATTGCATCAATATACTTGATCACATACTTAGAGACAATTACATCTACATGGTATGATATAATCCACTATATAGATTTAATCTCTTTTACATGTCAACATTCTTTCAATTACATTCATTTCAATTCAAGGTTGATTCTGATACAAGGGGCTTTCCCATGGAAAGCCCCTTTCCACAACCTTTTTCCTTTCTTCTTATGTGTAGGACTAACTCTTTAGAGTTGTGGATCCAAATTTTGGGAGTTACAAAACCAGTCTCAGATCCTTCACAAAATTCATTAGATTTTAGAGTCTCCAAGACAAGGATGATTTTATTGGACAAGGCCAAATTGATTTGGCATAGTCCTTGGAATCTAAAATTTTCATAGTCAGAAGATACATGTGTTAGAGTTCCAAATTCAAGGGCCCCAATATTAATTGCAAAAGTGATCCCAATCCTAAGGATATTGTGATTACCACCATTCCTTGTAAATATATCCCTCTTACCAAAGAGGCCTTCAATAACAATGATGATATTTATTATACAATGTCTCTTCCTCATAAGGATCATTTGGTACAAGAGGATGATTCTATGACTATTTCTCCTAATGATAAACCACTTCCTATGAGTTTCACTGACATTTCTTCTATAGATGAGGCCTTGATAAGTTATGTTTTTCCTTCTCCTAAACATACCTTAGATGTAGACGATAAAATAATTGATTCT
Organism: Chamaecyparis obtusa; assembly: GCA_027943335.1. Taxonomy (NCBI): domain Eukaryota; kingdom Viridiplantae; phylum Streptophyta; class Pinopsida; order Cupressales; family Cupressaceae; genus Chamaecyparis; species Chamaecyparis obtusa. The sequence goes on along the minus strand of BSBK01000210.1, from coordinate 1,211,877 downwards.
TTTTATTTTCCTAAGGAATCCTTTGAGCTTAATGAACCCTATCAATTAAATACCATTCAAGATACCTCTAAAAAAAAATTAGGGATTGTTGTACAAAGTGCTTTGGAACCTGATTATCATGTAGTACCATACATCTAGAACAATACTCAAGAGGATAATATCCTTGATTACTCTCTATCTACAAACCTAACTTTAGAACATAAGGATCCTAATCAAATTGACTCTATTCAATCTCCATTTCCTTCTCCACTTCTTTCTCTAATACAAATAGGTGGACTATCAACTCTTCAAGATGATGATTGAGGAACCTTAGAATTCACACCAATTTTCCATAGCAAGAATAAGACCCTTGAATTTGAGAATCCAACAACTCCATTTAATGAGTGTACAGATATTTATTGGTCATATTTATATTTTAATCCTATTCCACCTAAAAGAGACTCTTATCTTACTAGTACATTAACTCTTCCTAATGAGCATTGTTGTTCAAAATAAACTTTAGGTTTCCAACCTTCTTATTTTCCTAATCAATCTATACATTCTTCTCTTGATTTATCCTCACAATAAGAGACTATTTTGTTTGAGCCACTTAAGGAAAACTTAATTACTCTTCATTTGAGAAACAAGAGCATAAATGACAAACACAAACAAGATAATTCTTCTATTTGTTTGTTCCATCAAATTCATGGCCATAAGACTAATGAATGTTATTATTTGAAGTGTAAAATTCAAGAATTCTTTAATTGTGGTATGATTCAAATGACATATAACAATGGATGGCACATTTGTCACAATAATTCTAAATAGTATTTATAATATTGTTATGTTTCTCCTCACTTTATGACATTTCTAAGCCTATCCTTTGTACACTCATTATCATTTATGGTGATGCAATTTTAGGTGCAAATCATATATTGTGAAAAATATAATAGTCCTTTTCCTTGTATCCTCACTTGGGGGAAAGGGTCTTATTTCACTCTCTTATTTATCTCCAAGGATTTATTTTCTCTCTTTGATTACTTGTTTCATTTATAAGATGATATTATTTCTTGCATACATTTTTTATTTTACATAAGGATATTCTCTTTTTCAAGAGATTGACATCCTAAGTTGCAACCTTATTCTTGCTTTAAAGTATATGCCTATTATAAATAAAAACTACTTAGGGAATATAATGTGTCCTTCCTCTTTTTATCTTCCTTCCTAATACATCCAATATCCCTTATGGATTTTCATCTTTTATAGTATGATGTCCTTTCTTGCATGTATTTGTTGTTTTACACAAGAATCTTCTCTTTTTTAGGAGATTTACATCCCAAGTTACAACCTTATGGTTGATTGAAAGTGCATGTTTATTATTAAAGATCTAACATTTAGGGAATATATTAGATTATTCTTTCTATCTCATCTTTTTCTCCTTCAGAGGACCCATTATCTCTTTGTTGTTAATCTCTTTTATACCATGATATTCTCCCATGTATGGATTTATTGTTATAAGATATTTCCCCTTCACAAGATTAGTAAAATTGGGGTTGACCACTAGGTATATAAAATGTGGCATCCTTCCTCTCTCATTATTTTTAAGGAATTTCTATTATTTCATGATGGTACATTTTTTTTAGCATGAGATACTTTGTTTCACGCAAGATACTAACATCTTTGTTAAAAAATACTTTTCATACCTCAAAGGGCATGTTTATCATTTAATAGTCATTCATATTCCTTCTCCTTGATGACTTGCTTACTTTATATATGTGATGTGTTTTCTAGCTTTAATATGTTTGTTTTACATTAGGAGTTATCTTTGGCTTTCATCGTATTTAGCCTGTAATTGTATATATATTATGAAGTAAATATCATGCAGGGTTGTATTATATACACACTTGGGGGGGGAAGGTTACTTGTACATTACTTTTCTCTCATTTATAAGGATCTACTTTCCTTAGTACAGTGACATATGTTTATCATGTGACATTCTTTTCTTATAAATAATTTTTCATTTTGATTTAGGATTATCTCTTATACAAGAGGTGTGTATCCTTGACCAAAACCTCTTCTTTATTGAAAAAACTATGTTCATTATAAACAATTTACCTTACTATGCATTTCAAATTATACCATCCTTCATCAAGAATCCCTATTTCACCTAGTAACAGGGGGATAAATAAGTGCATTCTTGTTCTCCTTCCCCTATTTGTCTTGAATATGTCATGTTTGTTCAAGAGATTCTCTTGCAGGTAGATATCTTGTAGACAAGATGTCTTCCTTTGAAGGGTCTTTTCACACAAGTAGAATATCCTTTCACAATTATCTATTTTCTTAGCTCATAAGAGTTAATGCTCTTAGCTAAGTTTATGGCATACATTATTGTTTTGAGGTTATCTTCTTGCTGTTGGAAGTAGGCATCCTTGATTCTCTTCCTTATGATGTCTCATATGGTGCCATCATAAGGAGGGGGCATACATATGGCCTCCCTTGTACATTATGCAAAAAATTTTACAAAGCTTCCCTATGTGAAAAACAAAGCCACCCCATGCACAAATAGGAACAAAATTTTCAAGGTAGATTTGACTAGCATAACATAATTTTCTAGACCAACAATTCTCCTATCTCTCTCTCTCATGGTTTTTCCATCAAGTTAAACCTTGGAGTTTGTATCAATCTTGGAATTTATCTTGTTCCTCCTATGCAATCAATTGTGCTCTTGCAATAGCTTTCCAAATATGATATTAGTGGATGGGACATTTCCGATTGAGGTCTCTTTTACTAGTTGATTTGGAGTTTTGTTTTAGTACTAAACCATTTTTTTGTATTTTATCTTTTCTCTTGCTTTTTCTTTTTTCTTTGTTTTTTTCTTCCCTTGTGCATGGATGTGGAGTTAATAAACTTGGTTTGGGGGCATATGGCCTTAAACTTAGTGATGTTTTACCTCTTCACAATTCACCATGATCATCTCTCTCATCATTCTTCTTTCTCTTCCTTTACTATGAGCATGAGTTTTTCTCATAATCTCACTAAAGTGGCATCTAAATGTACCATCTTAAAATGTAAGAACTTAATTGGTGTACATTTTGGGACCATTTTTAGCCTATTTTGGTGCATTTCTTATGGTAGGACCTCATATTGCACTTAAATGAATAATTAATTCAAATAAAGGCCCTCTTTCTCCTTTAATATGTTTAAAATTTTTGGTTAACTCTAGTTTATATGCATAATGTTCCCCTTTTCCATATATTCACAATTCATTTTCCACCTAAGTCCTTTTACATGCATTTTACATTTCAGGATTTATCCCAATTTCCTGGTAGGGTAAGGCTTTAAAATCCCCCTTTCAACACACAACCCTAGGTCCTAAGAAAAATTTGGAAAATTCTTCCTAGACAAGGCTGACTTAGGTTGGCCTTGTCTTGGACTTAGCTAACCCAAGTCGGCCTTATCCTAGGGATTTTTCTTTTAGTGGGCTCTAGACCCGATGCAAATTTATTTCTCCTAGGTGCTTGATTGGGGTTGGCCTTGCAAAACATGAGCCTCAAAATGTGTATAAAATGGGACCTCTTCCTCTCATTTACATATCTCACATCCATTATCATCTATTATCATGAAATCTATCAATACTTCATACGAGAATTATTAAGAAATTTTTTGTGCATCCAAGACATTCAAGTGCAAGAAAGCATTCATTGAAGGAAATCATCAAGGATTCAAGCATTCAAGTCTACTCATGCATGAAAATAATTTCCTTCTATAGAATTAGTTATTTTCCCCATTAAAGGACAAGGAAATGATTTGGACATCAAGGAAGGAGATCTACATTCATCCATCAAAGTCTTTCTCTTCTCTCTCTTCAACATTGAGGTGAATTACAACATCTACTACATGAGGTTTTGTCTTACACAATTTCCCTTTTGGTTTTTGTGTTGAGTCAGATATATTGCATCAACATACTTGATCACATACTTAGAGAAAATTTATGTTGGGATATATTGCATATATGTGTTGACATTGATGTTTTGTCATTTATGTCAACATATTTCATTATTTTGGATAGTGCTCATGGTTTATTCAGTAATGTGTTTTGATCAGTTTGGATACTATATTGAGTACAAATATTGCACAAATATATATGTTTTAAGGAATGTCTATAATTTATCTTGTTCAAGGTGTATAGGTTCACATTGGTATTTAAGGAAGTTATGAGTGATTTATCAAAGGACAGTTTTCTAGTTGTTCAGGAAGTAATAGTGTTGTAATGTTCAGATCAATTTGGATTGGTTACGCAATAATTTTGGTTTCTAACCTAGTGGTGAGTTTAGGACATGGGTATGTGTCCTTTTATTGAATGGTTCATGATTTAGATGCTGGAAAGCTAATTTTATTGAATGATAGAGGTTTTTTTTTGTTGTTCTTGATGAATATTGCTAAGATAGTGATGAATTTTGAGTCAAAGATGTTTATGTTGCTATTGTGGTATTTCCTATTTCTTGGTGATATTTCTAGATCATGTATTATTTGTGTTTATGGATTACATTGGACTATGTGATTAGATTCAATAATTTTCTTGAGGCATGTTGATATTTTCATTATTCTTGGCCAACTTGGTGAGATAGTGTGTTGTGAATGTTTGAGGCATGATTTATGGATCATAGCGTGTTTGAGGTTGAAGACTTGGATCCTAGATATGTCTTTTTTGACATGTCTTGGATTGTATTATTATTTGCATTGTAATTGGATAAATATTTTTTAATTCAAGGGTTAAGGTTGATGTCAACCTTGTAGAGTTAAGTTTATGTAATGTGTATAAAGATGTAATCTCTTGTATGATAAAATGTATATTTATGAGCATGATGTTTCATTGGTTGTGTGAAGAGGTATGAGTGGAATCCATAATTGAGGTATATATTTGTGTACTTCATCATAACTATATTGTCATATTACAGATGCTATCAGTCAATTCATTATTTCATGGATTATTATCCATAATGGATTGTAGTCCACCTTAATTGGGTTGTTTCCCTTGTTGAAATCTCAAGGTTTTTTCCCTGAGATTTGTTTCCCTTTTGTACTTGAGTAGTGAGCTCTAGGAATTGTGCCTAAATTCATGTGTATTCCCTTTGTACCTTTAACATGGTTATTGTGATAGTAAATCATCTAGTAGGTTTTATACCCACTACGGTTTTTCCCCTAACATGGTTTCCATGCAAAAAATTATTGTGTTATGTGTTGTGGTGTTGTTTACTTATGTGCTCTATTATTTATCCTTCAGATATGAGTTGTAAAGTTTATGTGTTGGATAAAGTATTAAGTTTTGAGATTTTTGGGACATAATTGATTCACCCCCCTCTCAATTCTGTGTGATGCATTGTTTCTAACAATTGGTGTCAAAGCTTGGTCCTCTTTTAAAATCTTGACTGCTTGAGGATATCAATTATGAAATCCTTTAAGAAGGATAGGCTGAGATTTTATGGAACCAATTCTTCTATATGGAAGGGTAGAATGATTACACATTTGAGATACATCAAAGAAGACTATTGGGTAGTTACAAAGAAACATTACCAGCCTCTTGTAGATCTATCTATTGCTACCCTTGATGAAAAGAAGAAATTTTAGTGTAAAATGAGAGAAAATGAAGCAATGTTGAGAACCTTATCAGATGTAGAGTATACTAATTTCATAGAGTTGGAGATCACACATGAAGTATGGATAAAATTATAGACCTTCACTACTACATTTGAAGTCAAATTCTGACGACCATTTGTTAGATTTGCAATGCTAATTTTTTGGCATTTCGACAGATGAGTCTATCACCATTTTTGCATTGGAAATTGTGATAGAAGATGTATTTGTCAGTTTACCGACACCATCTCACGTCGAAAACTTGCACATGGCAATAGCTTCATTATGGCATTTTCTGTGGTTCATCCATCGGAAGTCCGATACAATGACCTATCAGAATATACAATCTCTGTCAGAATTAACTATCGAAAACATATCCTTTCCGACATTATAATTGTTGGAATAGCAATAGTTTCCACCTAATTATGATAGATATATCTATCGGAGATATGGCATTAATGTTGGAATTTCTATCAAAAATTTACTATTTGCGACACTTAAACTATCGGAAGAGTGACAATCCTTCAGCATTTCTTCGACAGGTTCCCTGTCGAACGTATAGCATTACTGTCAGAACTATTGTCATAAATTAGTTTTCTTTGACATTTTATCTATCAAATGCGTAGCACTTCTGTCGGAATTAATTATTAAGTGTCAAAAAACTGACGGATATGCACATTAAAGATAAAACAGCTCAAGAGACCATCATAGGTTCTCTCTATCTTCGGTCTATATTATTGACAGAATGTTTTACCTTTCATTAGCTCATCAAATCCAGAGATTTGAAAGAATTTAATAGAATATTTTCATGACAAAGTATATTATTTAAGTTGACATTGCACAAATTTATCTACTTCGCACACTTGTAGAGTATGAGGACGTGATAAAGAAGCATGGCCATCCATGGCCATGCTTCTTTATCACCATCCTCATACTCTACAAGTGCGCAAAGTAGATAAATTCATGAAATGTCAACTTAAATAATATACATTGTCATGAAAATATTCTATTAAATTCTTTCAAATCCTTGGATTTGATGAGCTAATGAAAGGTAAAACATTATGTCAATAATATAGACCGAAGAAAGAGAGAACCTATGATGGTCTCTTGAGCTTTTTTATCTTTAGTCCTAGCTACATGTCGATCGTCAATAATAATCACCGCCTTGCATTTATGTACACTGCACAAATTGATCCCAATCTCACAAAAACATTTTACACTTGTACATCTCATCAATACTGGAGGCCTAAAGTAATTTTATACAATCACTAGCACATTTCATGCATGGATGAGAAACAGTATCCAAAGTTTCTAGATAACCATTTTTGAGAAGAGGAATGAGTGCAGGCCAAAGAAGGGATAATTCCACAATAGAAAGGAAGACATCTTTTTAGCCTGGGTCTGGATCCTACCCCAATTATCGAAGGGTCCAGGGCCAGTCTAGAAAGATGTCTTCCCATTCTGTCTGCAACATTGTTTCCATCCATGATCTCAGGAATATCATCATCTTTCTACTCTTCATTTGCCAAAATATATCGCTTCTTCAAGCTTGCAGAGTAATCTTATTAATAAAAGAACTCTTGCCAACATTAGGGTACCCACAGATCAAAATAGTTGATGTTATTGGTGCTTGTGCTCAAGGATATTGATTCTCTATTTTGAAACAGCCAAATCACTTTTATTTCATTTGTAGAGAAAAGTAGTGGGAGAAAATGAGCGGGTGAAAGTTGATCGAGCGCGAGAGAAGGCATTGCATTTTATTTGATCATGAATGCTCTTTGAAATGACCAATCATGTTTTCTATTTGATTTTTTTTGGTGTTTTTTTTCCCATATTCAGTAGATAAAAATCATGGCGGCAGCCACTTAGCCATCTTTTTGATGTTCTAGGTATTTTACAAAGATACAAGTATGTGGATTTATCATTTAGTTGCTTGCAGTTATTGGTCAAATGCAAATATTTTATCAAGTTGAAAGGGCAAGATATTAGTTTGGTGTTTTTGGTTTATGTTAAAAGTTGATTCGGTAAAATCCTCAAAAAACACACTACATGTTCTAAAATGTAAAGAAGTTGAATGTTAAATGTAAGATATATATCTCATCCATAGTAATCAAAAGAAAGGACATGAAACTTATAAGGAGATTTACCAATCCAAAAATATAAGCGAATAGGAAACATGATTGGTACCTTATGAATTGGTTTTTGAGGTGCACAATCTTCATCAATCTCCTAAGAACAAGACCCCTCCTCATGAAAAATGCATTTAACAGATTAAACAAATCTACAAAACTGAACCAATGGCATGTTTAGAACAAAGAAATAGATAGATAATAATATGCTGAAAATTCTATTATGTTTAATACACGCAAAAGGACCAGTCCCAACAAATCTTAAACATACTTTATCTGATATGATAATAAAATGCTAATTAAACTAATAAAGGTGTTATCTGCATTTAATCTACCAATTACTAATTACACAAAAAATAAATTACAAAACTGAACCAATGGCATGTTCTTCGTGTGGTACAAGGAAGATTTGGCTATGAAAAAAAGAAAGTGAAATGGCCTCATCATTTTTATTTCGATTAGATAGAGGAGTGAAAGCTGAGTGTGAGAGAAGGTATGTGATTTCTTCATCTTTTGAGCATCTAGCATCATATTCGACTGCAAATTTAAAAGGCATTGCATTTTATTTCATCACGAATGCTCTCTAAAATGACCACATTCTACTGGTGTCATGCCCTAGCCTGTGCTTTATCTCCATTATTTGATTTTATTGGTGCTTGTGATCAAGGATATCAATTCACTATTTTCAAATATTTGGATCATTTAGACAGTTACATTTCCTAACTATTCCTCTAGTACACAGTTAGGAAATGTAACTTTCTAATGATTATATGTAATGTTGAATGGATTAAATACTTTATTCTTGGTAGAAGTGAATGGAAGGAATAGTGTGTATTAAATACAATCCAGTCACTTATTCAATGCTTTGGAGACTACTGGTTTGACTGTCCATGTGCTACCAATGACTGAGATTCATTAAAGGATACAAAACCCTTCATTTTGGGGTTATTGTGTGTGGATTCAAATGTAGGTTTGATTTGGTTAATGTTTAGAAGAGATCAATAAAGTATTTAAAGACAATCTTACATGTTTGGAGAGGTTTGAGAGGCACTTATCATGACTGTACCCTCACAAACATCGGCATAGACTAGTTTTACTAAGTTTCCTTCCTCTATTTTGAGGTTTCCTTTCTCTGTCGCAGGGGTACAGTCAGAGGGTTCTTTGACAAAATTATCCTTCGAATGGTTACTATGAATATGAATGATTTGATATAGCATATTTCTCATTTTACTTGAAGTTTGGAATAGCTTGTGCAAGGGTGAAAGTAGTTTTGATCATTTTGGTCGTGACTGTTCCTCTACACAGTCAGGAAACGTAACTGTCTAATGATTATATATGTAATGTTGAATGGATTAAATGCTTTATTCTTGGTAGAAGTGAATGGAAGGAATAGTGTTGGTGTTAGGTTTCATTTATTATTGAATTCAATGGTTTCCAAGATGTGTTGAAGAGTTTGCTCCTTGTTTAATGTTAACTGTTCTTGCACAATCCACTCATACAATAGTGAAATGCTATGTGGAAGGGATGGTTGATAGTGTTCCTTGAGGGAAGGGGGATTGTGAAAGACTTGTTATCATTTTATTGTGTATTTCCAATATGTTTGGTTACAGGGTAGACCAGGAGAATGAAGGATCACTCACCGATTACATGATAACCCAGTTTTGAAGGGCCACTGGTTGAGGGGATAGTCAAGGTCCCGATGATTGGGCCCTTGGAGGACCCTATTTCATTGTATTAATTGCTATTCAAATTAGATGTATGGATTTCTTGTGAACTATCAGCTGTTATGTATCCTACAACTCATCCGTAAATCTGCATATACTTCTCTATGGTTGTAAGCCACTTAGAGATCAAAATAGAGAAACTAAATCAAAATTGTTCTTTGTGTTATTTCCTTTTAACAAAGTCTCAACTATTAATGATACAATATACATTTGATTCCCTAAGCTATCAAATATACAAATGGTGCCTACTTAGAAGCTCACCAGGAGAATGAAGGATCACTCACTGATTGCATGATAACCCAGTTTTGAAGGGTCACTGGTTGAGGGGACAGTCGAGGTCTAGATGATTGGGCCAATGGAGGACCCTAGTTCTTTGTTTTAATTGCTATTAAAATTGGATGCATGAATTTATTGTGAATTATCAGCTACCATGTATCCTGCAACTGCATCCGTAAATCTGCATATACTTCTCTAGGGTTGTAATCCACTTAGGGATCAAAATAGAGAAACTAAATAAAAATTGTTCTTTGTCCTATTTCCTTTTAACAAAGTATCAACTATCAATGATACAATACATTTGATGCCCTAAGCTATCAATACAAATGGTGTCTAGCAAGAAGCTCACGGGCTGTCCATTTGATAACCACAGTCAACATTTCAAAAAAATGGATATCCTTGAGCACAAGCATCGATAACATCAAATAATGGAGTTAAAGCACGAGCTAGGGCATGACACCAGTAGAATGCGATCATTTCAGTGATATAAATTTACAATGCGATCCTTTGGCGTGTATTAAATAGAATAAATTTTTTAGCATATTATTATCATTCTATTTCTTTGTTGTAAACATGCCATCGGTTCAGTTTTGTAACTTCACTATTGTATGAGAGGATTGTGCGGGAACAGTTAACATTAAACAAGGAGCAAACTCCTCAACACATCTTGGAAACCATTGAATTCAATAATAAATGAAACCTAACACCAACACTATTCCTTCCATAGCTGCAGGATACATAGTAGTCGATAATTCACAAGAAATCCATGCATCAAATTTTTATAAGGATATCCTACTAATACATAGGAATTTTCTTGAGATGACCAATGATTATGCATTTTGATGGCAGTGTGCTAGTTCAAAAGGATAATATAAATCTGAAACAATTTTTTTTTATTTTCTCAACATAGAAATGTGGTTAAAGGAAAAATATTATGTGGAAAACCCACAAACCAAGCTAGCAAATGATTGTACATCAAATTATTCCTATATTCATTCAAGTATTTCTATGCTTCAGCTACCTGACCTTTGAGCTTCATCTAGAGGAATGTGTAGCTTTAAGGTAGAGTTACTTCTTGGGCCTTATAATAGGGTGGAATATGATCATGATTTGTTTAGGCTCTATCTTTGTTAGTCCCATTGTTAGGTTCTTATAGTTCATGGTTTGAATCTATTATGGTTGTGTAAGGGATTTTTAGATGCTTTTTCTAACATAATTATTGGACGCCATGATTGGAACAACTAGTTGTTGGCTATTGTACACATGAATCATATCTATCAATGGTTCTTTGTGTTCAAGAATTCGTTGATCAATCTTCGAGATTTATTGTCCCATCTTTAAAAGAGTGATAAAAGATATAGTGAGTGCTATCTTTTCCAAGTGTTTTGTGGGTGCCATTATCTTCTAGGAGTAATTTCTAGAACCAAATTATGTTCTTTGCCTCTAGTAAATATTGTAAACACAACCATCTTCTTGGTGAAGGGTTTCTTCCATCCCCATGAGGCACTATTGCATGGTTTCCATTCCCTTGTAGTATACTGAACCTAATTTAATACAAGTGTGCACTATTTTGGGTTCCATAATTTATGGCCCCTACACTGTGGTTGTTAGCCTAATTAAGACAGGCCTACCTTTGCATATAATAAGAGGCCAACATGAAACAAATATCCAAAGGTTAGGGGATTATTCCCTGTCCATAATTTAGTATTTAAGTGCTAAGTGATGATGGGTATATCATGTAATTCATACCTAGTGTGTCTCTTTCTTTCTCTCCACATTTCACATTAGGAGTATATGTTATAAAATACTAATGAAATCAACTATAGGTCAAATCTAATCAAAATCGCAATATAAAGATTAAAATAGATCTTGAAGAAATATGGGAACCATTTTTGACAGATATTGTACAAATGAAGAAAATGCTCCAAAGAGGAAATGCTTCAATGTGGAACAATTGAAGGAAAATATTTTACTTTTATATGCACATCTGCAATGTTTTTGATATATTTCTAAGATAAAAAAACCATAGAAAGAATAGCATATAGAATAAAATAAAGAATAATGATCATACTTTGAGATATTGTGGAAAATTAAAGGAAAGAATGCTTGGTGGGGTTATCATGCAATCACTGAGTGATCCTTCATTCCCCTCTTCCAGTGACCCTTCAAAACTAGGTTATCATGCAATCGGTGAGTGATCCTTCATTCTCCTAGTCTGCCTTGCAACCAAACATATTGGAAATATACAATACAATGATAACAAGTCTTTCACAATCCCCCTTCCCTCAAGGAACACTATCAACCATCCCTTCCACATAGCATTTCACTATTGTATGAGTGGATTGTGTAGGAACAGTTAACATTAAACAAGGAGCAAACTCCTCAACATGTAATGCCCCACTAGGAAACCCAAGAGGACAAGACATAAACCTCTATAAAATGCAAGTAGTAAATTTCTTTTTTTAATTTTAACTAGAATAATATTCATCATTACACTTCATATTTCTAAAAGAAGAAATAATTTTCTACTACTTGAATGTAATATTTATACAACTTAAGTCCTCACGGGTCCCCTCACGTCACTACTAAAGCAACATCATATAAACCATTTACATGCATAAGATATTCATGGAATCATGAGCTTAAAAGATCTATGCTCATTTTAATGCATCAAGTTAAATGTCCCTAACTTATTTCTTTTATTAAACATAATTTAATCATCCAACATCATTATTCCTTTTATCAACTCATTCCATAAATTCATATTGATTTCATCTACATCTACTATCCTTTATATCACTTTTCTCTAATAATTTAGGTAAGAGATTAATATTCATTAAGGTAGGCATCATCCTAGGTACTTCATTAACATGAACCAAGTATTAACATTAAAATCAAATTACTATTTTATTGCATTGTTTCATAACCATTCATTGTTAATAATTCCAATCACTAATCTATAATTTCTCAATAATTTCCTTGGATTCTTTCATCAAGAGAGAATACATTATTGTTGTGATACATCATTATATATACCTATATTTAAGATTATTTCCTTTACACGTGGACAACATAAGATGATAGGAGAAATAACATAAACACTTTCTTTTAATGCTAGTAACATGTCCAATATTCCACATTCTTTTCCCTTTCTTTTACCTAGAACTACCCATTCCCTTATGCATTGCTTTGAATTTAGATTACATCAATACTACAAGACTCCTTTTAGGAGATTAAAAAAATTACATGAATACAAATACATAAGTACATCTCAACATATTAAAATATCCAATAAGAAATCTTCAACTGCAGATCTGGAAAGGAATATGTGCTAGGATCATCCAAAGAATCATGATCAATACCTCAATATAAATATTAACCACCCAACCACGTGGAACCAATAGGCCCACTCCCCTGATCTAGGAGATAGAACCAAAGGCCCATACAAGAGGTAACAACTAGGAAATTCCTAAGGTGATGATAAAATTTCCCCAAAGTCACAACACAAAAGAAAAGACAAGAAGACCACAAGGACTACCAGAGGCATGATCAAATTTGGTAGAGACTCTAAGCTACAAGCTAGGTGAGTGTCATCACATAGCCCTCACCCCTTGGGTTTTCCTAGTACTAGCCACTCTTGGCCCCATCCCCCAAGTAGGCACATGCGGAACCGAATGCCTCTCGTACAGACAAGGTCATTCAGTCGTACCTACGCATAGGTACCTTCTCCCACTCCCATCCTTAGTCTTTACTAGCACTAAAGGCCTGGGTGAGGAATAATTAATCTTGATTAGTGTGTAATTTCCCATTCCAATAATCTCTCATTCCCAATTCATTTATTTAGGTTATCACTTGATTAAATAACTCATAGTAGGTTATCCTGGTACTAGCCACTTAGGGCCCCGGCCCCTCACTATGAGCCACTCACCTAGTGTACTTAGGTTCCCTAACATACATATAAAAATTATAAGAACATAATAGATTCATCATCAAGAATTCATATCAATTCCATAACAACATTTGATTGAGTTTAGGAAAACATGTGTTGTCCCTAGTCCACTTGACAACCCTAAACCCAATATGGCATTCAAAATGTTCCAAACATATAAGAAGACATCCAAGTGATATTATAAACATATTTAGAGTATAAATAGATCTAATTAACCAAAAAAAAATTCTAATAGCCTCTGGTAACCATACGAAACCTTAAAACTTAATGATGTTCTTAAACTGAATTATTTCAAGCAAGGATTAAATGCAAAGAATAGTCATCATAGAACAGTCATCCATATCTTCCACAAAACAAATAATAAAGGAAATATCTTTGGTGGAGATTTAGATAACATAATTATAGACTCTCAATTTGATTTTTAGGAAGATCCAATGGTGGGAAAGAAAGTTATGACTTCTGGTTTAAAATAGAAAATTCTGGTTAGGGTTCATACCTGCCTTCACTAAAACGGTTGTAATTTTCACAAAACATAATTAAAATTCACCAAAAAAATTGGAAATGAAATATAAGACTTAGGAGAATCTATGATATAAAATTCATACTTTTATATGATCATATCAGCCTATAGAATACGAATACATTTGACAGAAAATTCAGAATCAAGAATGGACAGACGTAGTCTGCCAAAATGTCAAAAATAAGGCATTAATTTGACCCTAAAAATAAAATCAAAGAGATACCCATTTGAGATCTGTGAATTTTACTTCCATAAAATCAATTTAGTAAAACCTTAGATGCAATTTAAATTATTATAATAATAGATCTGCAAAAATGGGTTGCTAAAAACCTTAGGAAAACACATGCCAATTCTTACAAACAAAAAGTGAAAACTTTAAAATAACCATAGAAATTAAAAGTAAAGATATAATAAATGATGATAATATATAAATAGATCCATAATCTATCAGAGACATAAAGTAACTAAAATATTCAATCCATACCTCATGTCCTACGAAGGTTGAATCGAAGAAGGAAGGAAACAAAAGAGAAGACAAATCCAAACTTGAGATGCATCCTTTAAACCCTATCCACTTTCAAAAATCTCCATGAAAGAAAGAAATAATTCCACAGAAAAGAATCCCTCTCTCAACTACTAAAATTCTCACAAAAATGTCTCTCTCCCAAAAGCAAAGATAACCAAAAATTCTTAAAGACATATGCTTACAAACTCGCCCTCACATCTCCAAGTTTTCTCTCCAAAATCTCCATGAAAAGTAAGGCCATCCTCTCCTCAATGCTTCAGCCCCAAAATCTCCTCTCTTCAAATGAGAAAGTAGTGCATATAAATAGATTTCCAAAAGTTGAGAGGAAAAGTAACCAACTCCCAACTAACTCTTAACTAAAGGGTATTATAAAATAATTTAATATCATACAACTATATTACTCAAATATACAATAAAAGATTATTTGTATTCATTCATACACATATGTAATATTATCCTAACATATATGCATATGCCATCATTAATTACATCAATATCTATTTATATAACCTATCCTCATTATTAATAATTAACAATTGAGAATAATATACCTCGCATTATTTAATATTTAATTATTAATAATATTATACTTTACATTAATCCCAAAATATACACCATCAACAATATCTACAATAATTAACATATAACCACATATAAATTATATATATATAAATACATATATGTGTGCACCCATATATATATATATATATATATATATATATATATATATATATATATATATATATATATATATATATATATATATATATATACATGCCAAATACCAAACACTATAATCTATAAGATTATGAAGTAATAGATCACAATATTATTACCTATTTATAATTACTATAGGATATAATCACTGAGGTAGAATAAAATCACATGCCTCAAAATAAATCTAATCATCCAAAGAGGCCATACAAATCATCTATGAAACATATCGAGAAAACCATAAGATCAAACAAGGTCAACCAAAGTCAACAAGGAAAGTCAAGCCAAACTCCTGAAACACAACATAGAAAGATTAACTAAGAATCATACCAAGAAGGAGAAATAAATAAAATGAGTAAACAAATCATACAACCAAATGAATTCAAGTGGCCACAAGGCACTAACTACAACCATGCCAAACCGGGTGCGTTGGATCTGGGTTTCTAACCCAAAGGTTGACTGACAAAGAAGGAACCCTAATATTCCCAAATTGGAATAATGACAAAGGAAGACTCATGTAGGGGCCTTAGTACTATCTCCATAACAACAACCATCGAGGATTTGAGGGCATGCTCAGACCTGTGAAGCCAGGTGAAGTCGATGCCCGGTACCTGCAAGCCTGCATCACAAAGAAGAAATACATATGCACGGATATACATATAAAAGAAAACATTGCAGATAGATGACCGGGATTGATACATCATGTGGACCTCAGCTATGTGAGTAACTATGACTTCATCCTGAATCATGAAAACACATCATGTATATATATACACTCAAAGCATGTAGCATCATCATAACGAAGGTTAGAATCTCAAGCATTGTGTTAGTCTCTTATCAATACAAGATTCATCCAAAGTAACCTTAATAGAAGAAAATATAAATAACCACTTATATATATCTATCAAGTACATATCATATAACATCCTAACTATGTTCATAAAGGTCTTGAAGGTACTCAATACATACACAGAGATAAATACATACAAAAATGATACCTTTAGATAGTATGTCTGATATTAGAATGATTGAGTACTAGCTTATGAAATTATTATAAACAAACTATAGGAATAGATCAAACAAGTATCATGTACAACTTAAGCTGTAAGTAAACATCGAAAGATCTTAATTATTTCAAAAACACAAAACTTATATTAGGGTTAGAGGGGTATTACACAACACATCTTTGTTGTAAACATGCCATTGGTTTAGTTTTGTAAATTTGTTTTTTGTGTTAAATGCATTTAAATGGAACATTAAGCATAGTAATAATATGCTTAGTCTATTAGTAATTGTAGATTAAATTCCCATAACACCTTTATCAGTTTAGCATGTTATTATAAGATACTAAAGAAGACTTGCTATTTGTCAGAGAAATCTTCACTGTCCCCTACAATGAAGACAATGAAGATTGACCTCCTGCCCCACAACAAATAATATTGTAATAAGAATAAGATAGTGCCAAGAAATATTTTCACAAATATGAAACGTGAGGAAAAGTAATAACATTAGCAATGCCAAGATTCATAGCATTAAATTTCACCCACGGATGAGTTTCTGCAATGGGTTGCCCATCATCAAAAATATGTTGAGTTGCATTTGAGCTGTAACTAAGAGTACCATGTAGAATAGACCCTAAACTTTGAAAGCGTTCTCCAGCCTGGAAATTCAAAATTCAATCTAGGCAAGCATCAGTAAGTGAAATAAATTATAGACATCAACATCAACATCATCATAATCATTAGACATAAATTATAGACATCAACATCAACATAATCATAATCATTTGGAGGGTATTCATTTTGGTCCTTGGATAGTACTATGTTTCTTGAAAGTTCTTGTGATGCTTCTAAACTTTAAAGACATTTTATGGCTTAATGATAATATAGATTAGTGTTTTGTTTTCTAATGGAATGTTGTTGATCATTCATGGTCTTGAAGAAACTTTTGATTGTTTTGATTCTTGAGTCTTGACATTGTTTCTCAATGTGATATAGACTGACCATAAGATGGTTCAGTTGGTCCCCTGTTTCTATTTAATCATTTGTCTTCTTCATGGTGTAAGTGTCAATATGTTATAATCCAACCAGCATGTCATACCCCACTTCTGACAAACCTCATAGCATGCAAATCACAGCCAAAGACTTGGGTGATTAGCATACACAAACAGCGATTACCCTTAGGAAATAATGATCATTAATATTCATTAATGGCGGGCAGTGATTCCCTGGTAATAAAGGCATTGCCAGCATTCATCATCTTAACCAAGTCATGGGTGGTGATCCTTGAAATAGCACAATTAGTAAAAGGAAATAACAACATAAGTCATGGGTGGTGATCCAAGAGGAAGAAGGAAAATTGGAAAACAAAATATGGAATAATCAAGTTGGAATTGGAGAAGAATTTAGAAATAAACTTGAATTAGAAAAAAGCCAAGTTATCTAGTTCTTTGTTTGAGGCTGGGTTCCGATTCTACTTTTGTTCTCCTCTGGGTTCGACTTGGGTTCCTTTGGTAGGAACTTGGGTGCCTGGGCCAATCTCGGGTGCACCTGCAGTATTATAAATATGATACATGAGGTATTTTATTCATAATTTTATAGGCTAACTCATTATTATGGTAACATGGGTATGACCACACTCCATGCCTTATAATAGTACCCAACATGGAGTGTGGTTCAAATGAAGTTGAACCAAATGCTGACCATGATGGCTATGATCATGATGAAGATAAATATGAATATTAAATCTAATATATGGCTTGTAATTTAAATTTTCATTGTGAATGAAGAAACTATAGATTCAAGTTGACTCATTCTATGTTGTAGTATATTTGTTCCCTAGATCTACCATATTATATATGTGTAGCCTGTAAGGGACATCTTCTGCTCATCCATGTATCATAGCTCGGTGAGAGTTCTTAGGAGAAAGACAAGATGTCAGTGGGAGATGGAGAAACCAATATCAGAACACCACTTGAAGCCTTGCAATGTTGAGAGTGGGATAAAAGCTACACTTGAGACCTTATATAAGGAACAAACTTATTGAGCTTCACTTTGTTTCGAGAATAGTTTTATATTGTGTACTAAACAGGGCCAACCACGTGAAGGTGGAAGCTCATTTGGCCCCACACCCCCCCCCCCCCCCAACATCACTTTAAATTCCCCATTAATATCTAACATTCATTCATTATTTCATCCATTAATAAAATGTAACATTCATTAATTATCACATGATAACATTCATTCACACATTAATAAAATGTGACATTCATTAATTATCACATGATAACATTCATTAACACATTATAAAATTTATGAACATTCACTACCACATAATTAAATTCATTGGCATATAAAAATCAGTCATTATCAATTAAGGTGCATAGATGACAATCATTTTTTTTTTTTCTTTTGATTTCTATTTTTTAAGATGTAATTGTTAAGATGAGTATTGATATCATCATCATGATCATCTACCCTCTCATTAGATCTCAATGCACGCCTAGTTCTCTGTTGATGCAAAGGGGGGTCATCTGCAATAACATATAAATGGGTTAAACTAAAAACATTTTATTATAATTAAAAACATTTTAAACATTTTAAAGTATTTCAGTATTTTACAGGCCATAATCATATAGCTCTTTACCTGATCTAGTCACATCATCAACATCGAGGTTAGTTTGTTTGGCTTCGGCCTCAACCTCAACATGCTCATTAACAACAACCTCTACACTCTCTACAGCTGCAATACAAATTGTTACATTAATCCAAACACCAATTGCAATTAAATTTGTATTACTACACCAATCAATTTAAGATGTTTACTTGTACTACTATGATGCACATCCTCATTGTCATCAACACCCACAGGTTGTGTACGAAAAGAATCGGCAGGCTACATTTCAATTTCATACGCATTCATGTTATCATTGTTTTCTTACTTAAAACAAATTTACTCACTTTATGTTGGAACTTAACATCAAATAAACTAATTGGTAAATAATTAAATTTGAAATATCATCTATTTAGCTTACTTACCCTGACGGATCCATCAATAGAACCTTGTGCACTTCTTATTCTTTCTGCCATAGCTTTATAGCCTTATTGGAAGCCAATTCTCTTCTCCTCTTCTGTGAGACTTATATTGAACTCCACGCCTTGCATTTTTTCTTGGTATCATCAAATTTTATTTTATTGTTTCATCAAAACAAAAAAAGATTTCAAATTATAAATAAATATTTAAAGATCAAAGAATTAT
Source organism: Chamaecyparis obtusa (assembly GCA_027943335.1). NCBI lineage: Eukaryota > Viridiplantae > Streptophyta > Pinopsida > Cupressales > Cupressaceae > Chamaecyparis > Chamaecyparis obtusa. The sequence continues at coordinate 1,192,169 of BSBK01000210.1, read as the reverse complement.
TTTCAATGTTAAAAGCCATGTAAAGATTGTATTTTTCCAACACTTACAACTCATGTAGCAAGTTTTGAATAACCGCTAGAGCCTAGCTTGTGTTGCCCGTGCTTTTGCAATCTTGCCTTTATTGCCTTTGATGTGTCAGGCAATCTATGAAGAGATTGAAATATGTTAGTTCATATAAATATGAAGATTATTTAGTACACAATTACATTCTTAACAGTATCACATACCTTCTTCTGTTGTTTGGTGGTGTATTTCCTTTTTTTACTTCATTTTTCTCATTCGCATCCAGAATAATAGATTTCCACTCTAAATCAAGAATGCAAGGGGGGCACTAGTAATGTGGGTTTTTGGTTAATGTACACCTATACTGGTCCCTAATATACCTCAAACATATCCCAACTCTTTGAAGGAGCTTACCCTTCTCAAATGCACGAGGTCCAAACAAGTTTGTCATACTCTCTACGAGATCATCCTTTAGCTTTTGATTTTGGGTTTTCCACCTTTTAAGAAAGAAAACAGTGTTAGATTAAAAAATGGATGTAATGATAACTATCCTAGCAATGATATGAAATCAAAATAGTGGATTGGGGTTTTAGTTCGGATATGATGTTTCACCCTATACAGATGGTGGGCCCAAATATCCGCAAACACTCATCATTAAGTTTACTATAAAAAACATCATTCCCTACAAAATAATCATGGGATCATTAGTCGAAGGATATAATAGTATAAAATAAGAACACAATAGATGTAAGCTTCTCATATTGAATGCAAGGTGTAATTAACATACAATTGTATAGTAAAAGAAAGGTCCAATCTTTAAAGTACCTGGAAGTTTTTCTATTTTCAAGGGAAGTCCTTCTTCAGACACAAGCAATATGCAATCCTTCACTATTCCTGTACTAGCAATACTAGTACATCCAGGAAAATCACCATCAAGTGTTGCATCCCCTGTTGCATAAATTGAATCCATTACGAAATGGCCCTAAGAAAGAACACTTCAAGGGAAATAAACATATATATAATGATAGAGAAAATAAAATACATGTATGAGTAGGTGGGACCATGGCGTCTGTGGCCATGCTATGTGTTGCCGACATTGCAGGATGTGATACATCTGAGCTTGCCATCGTATGAGGTGGTGATAGTAAATGATCATTGACATGTGCTAAAGAATAAGATTGTTAGAGCATAATAAAACCAATGATTAGCATGGACAATATTGTTAGAGAGTAAAAAAAATATAGTCCAACATACGATCTACCTGAACCAGCTGTAGTACCCTCATCATGGCCGCAAGAATCAAAATTATGCAAAAAAAGCTGTAAAAGCAACACATCCGTTTATTTTTTAATGACATAAAAGACTAATATAACATAAAAACTATTATTGAACTTTTGTTATAATTAAAAATTACATTAATACTTACTCGGTAATTTTGAGATAGGTGCATCAGTTTAGTTGCCCTCTTTGGTGACTCAAGAGTCGGAGGGAATATAGATGCCAATTCAGCCAATCTATTTCCAATTTTGTGGAGGCATTTTTTAATTGCAGATGCTGACTCATCAAAAGCACCAAAATCAACAACTAGGTCCTTGTCAAAGGACTCCTCTTTAGGGACTGCGGGTTCCTTTCCCTTTCTCTTCTGACCACCTATCTGTGACAACAATATTACTAACACTATTAGAATTAATCTTGAACAGTGATAAAAAGAATATAATAAAAAACTTTATTTAACATTTTGCTTCTATCTAATTTGTAGTTCAATAACAAAGAGGTTTACCTGCTGGGAAGAAGTGCATGCACAATCATCATTGTCCTCACTACGTGGTTGCTTCATATTGTGGTCCTGTGTTATTATTTAACGTTAACCAATAATTAGAAAGGACTACATTAATAAATTTCATTAGAAGATGATGGTGGAGATGAGGTGGATGGTGAGGAGACTCTCTAAATGTGGTTGGCAACAAAATTCAATTATTTAATGGTACATTGTATGTACCTGCACCCTAATGATAGTGACATCATTTGTATCTATGTGATTCAAATTGTAATCAATAAGCAACTCTTCCCCTACACTTATTGATTTTATTGCACATACAAATACATGATTTCCCTCATGCGCCTCAAATATGCAATTGGGTTGCTTAATAGTTGACAGAGGTCATGTGCTATTTATAAAATCTACAATATTCCTAGATGTTTTTGGCCTTTCATCAATGTATATAGCCACTCTTTTACTTTGCTCATTGTCTTTTTGTTGAATATAATTTGCCGAGAGTGCATACCTACGCATACTTTTTTTATATTGAACAATTCGCATCCAACTTTTGTAATCGTAACAAGGTCCAACATACTCCATCAATTCAACAACTTTGTTGTAAGAGACCTTTATGCCATCCATGGAAAATAAGCCCAAACCATGTATTGATGATGGTGCAATATGGTATATCTTGCCTTTAACACTAAAATTAGTGTTTATTGGAGGAAGTTCCTTGGGGACCCATTATTTCTGTAGATTTTGGTACCTAGAGGGCACCTCGATTTTGCCTTTGCTCTCATCATCATAAGAACATGACCCCCCTTGAGTAAGGAAAAATTTCATGCATCTATTGAATTTCTTTATAGTCTTTTGACCTCTAGTTGATCTTCCTAATTCAGACATACTAAATGACTCACTTTCTTCACTCGAGGAAGACACATCTGACAAATACCTATTTGCTACCACCTACACTCCATCAAATGAGAGAGATAGCAAGTAATGCGAGATATTTTACAAAATGTGAAATACATTAATCTCTATAGGGTGTATTGACTTATACCTATCAATCCATGAGACTATGTGGGATGCTCATGAAAGGAGTCTGGGTACCTACATATGTAATTGAATTATCTAATGTTAGCTAAAAAACTCATGATACATATTGTGAGTTTGAAGAGAGTTCGTGCCATGTGTGATAGAACCTACTTTATCTAATATGGTGCATTGTTAAACAAATTAAGGGTAGAGTAGTTATTACTTAGTTTTTTGTGGGGGACAATGAAGATATGTCTGACAAATAGCAGGTCTTCTTTAGTATTTCATGAATTTTTACCACATATACTATTTCAAGCCTTTGAGTTTTGGAGAAGAAGAATGGTGTAAGTTGAATAGATCAGAGTGAATGGGGTGTTGAAACATGGTGAATAGACCATGATGAGATGATACTTGATGCCATGACTAAGTTTCCCTCACAAACATCAGTATAGACTAGTTTTACTAAGTTTTCTTTCTCTATTTTGAGGTTTCCTTTCTCTGCCGTAGGGGTATAGTCAGAGGGTTCATTGAAAAAATGATCCTTCAAATGGTTACTATGAATATGAATGATTTGATATAGCATATTGCTCATTTTACTTGAAGTTTGGAATAGCTTGTGCAAGGGTGAAAGTAGTTTTGATCATTTTGGTCGTGATTGTTCCTCTACACAGTTAGGAAATGTAACTATCTAATGATTATATGTAATGTTGAATGGATTAAATTCTTTATTCTTGGTAGAAGTGAATGGAAGGAATAGTGTTGGTGTTAGGTTTCATTTATTATTGAATTCAATGGTTTCCAAGATGTGTTGAAGAGTTTTCTCCTTGTTTAATGTTAATTGTTCTTGCACAATCCACTCATACAATAGTGAAATGCTATGTGGAAGGGATGCTTGATAGTGTTCCTTGAGGGAAGGGAGATTTTGAAAGACTTGTTATCATTGTATTGTGTATTTCCAATATGTTTGGATGCAGGGCAGACCGGGAGAATGAAGGATCACTCACTAATTGCATGATAACCCAGTTTTGAAGGGTCACTAGAAGAGGGGAATGAAGGATCACTCACTGATTGCATGATAACCCCACCAAGCATTCTTTCCTTTAATTTTCCACAATATCTCAAAGTATGATCATTATTCTTTACTTTCTTCTATATGCTATTCTTTCTATGGTTTTTTTATCTTAGAAATATATCAAAAACATTGCAGAAGTGCATATAAAAGTAAAATATTGTCCTTCAATTGTTCCACATTGAAGCATTTCCTCTTTGGAGTATTGTTTTTGTTTGCACAATATCTGTCAAAAATGGTTCCCATATTTCTTCAAGATCTATTTTAATCTTTATATTGCAATTTTCATTAGATTTGACCTATAATTTATTTCATTAATATTTTATAACATATACTCCTAATGTGAAATGTGGAGAGAAAGAAAGAAACACACTAGGTATGAATTACACAATATACCCATCATCACTTAGCACTTAAATAATAAATTATGGATAGGGAACAACCCCCTAACCTCTGGATGTTTGTTTCATGTTGGCCTCTTATTATATGCAAAGGTAGGCTTGTCTTAATTAGGCTAACAACCACAGTGTAGGGGCCATAAATTATGGAACCCAAAATAGTGCACACTTGTATTAAATTAGGTTCAGTAAACTACAAGGGAATGGAAACCATGCAATAGTGCCTCATGGGGATGGAAGAAACCCTTCACCAAGAAGATGGTTGTGTCTACAATATTTACTAGAGGCAAAGAACATAATTTGGTTCCAACAATTACTCCTAGAAGATAATGGCACCCACAAAACACTTGGAAAAGATAGCACTCACTATATCTTTTATCACTCTTTTAAAGCTGGGACAATAAATCTCAAAGATTGATCAATGAATTCTAGAACACAAAGAACCATTAATAGATATGATTCATGTGTACAATAGCCAACAACTAGTTGTTCCAATCATGGTGTCCAATAATTATGTTAGAAAAAGCATCTACAAATCCCTTACACAACCATAATAGATTCAAACCATGAACTATAAGAACCTAACAATGGGACTAACAAAGATACAACCTAAACAAATCTTGATCATATTCCACCCTATTGTAAGGCCCAAGAAGTAACTCTATCTTAAAGCTACACATTCCTCTAGATGAGCTCAAAGGTCAGGTGGCTGAAGCATAGCAATACTTGAATGAATATAGGAATAATTTGATTTACAATCATTTGCTAGCTTGGTTTGTGGGTTTTCCACATAATATTTTCTCTTTAACCACATTTATAGTTTGAGAAAATCAGAAAAAATTGTTTCAGATTTATATTATCCTTTTGAACTAGCACACTGCCATCAAAATGCATAATCATTGGTCATCTCAAGAAAATTCCTATTGATTAGTAGGATATCCTTATAAAAATTTGATGCATGGATTTCTTGTGAATTATCGACTGCTATGTATCCTGCAACTATGGAAGGATTAGTGTTGGTGTTAGGTTTCATTTATTATTGAATTCAATGGTTTCCAAGATGTGTTGAAGAGTTTGCTCCTTGTTTAATGTTAACTGTTCCTACACAATCCACTCATAAAATAGTGAAATGCTATGTGGAAGGGATGGTTGATAGTGTTCCTTGAGGGAAGGGGGATTGTGAAAGACTTGTTATCATTGTATTATGTATTTCCAATATGTTTGGATGCAGGGCAGACCAGGAGAATGAAGGATCACTCACTGATTGCATGATAACCCAGTTTTGAAGGGTCATTGGTTGAGGGGACAGTCAAGGTTTAGATGATTGCACCATTGGAGGACCCTATTTCATTGTATTAATTGCTATTCAAATTGGATGCATGGATTTCTTGTAAATTATCGGTTGCTATGTATCCTGCAACTTCATCCGTAAAGCTGCATATACTTCTCTAGGGTTTTAAGCCACTTAGGGATCATAATATAGAGACTAAATCAAAATCATTCTTTGTCCTATTTCCTTTTTAAAAAGTCTCAACTATCAATGATACAATATACATTTGATGCCCTAAGCTATCAAATATACAAATGGTGCCTACCTAGAAGCTCACCAGGAGAATGAAGGATCACTCACTGATTGCATGATAACCCAGTTTTGAAGGGTCACTGGTTGAGGGGACAATCAAGGTTTAGATGATTGGGCCATTGGAGGACCCTAGTTCTTTGTATTAATTTCTATTCAAATTGGATGCATGGATTTATTGTGAATTATCAGCTGCTATGTATCCTGCAACTGCATTCGTAAATCTACATATACTTCTCTAGGGTTGTGTTGCCTGACTTTCAGTCACCCTTTTTTTTTATCAAGTCAAGTCTGGTCTATTTTATGTAAAGTCTAGGTCTAGATCTCCTCTAAGATAGGAAATCTTTGTCGGGTTTCTCTTCAATTTGCTTTCATGTTTTAACCGGGTGGGATGTTTTCAAGGTCTCATTGTTTGGGTAGGTTGTAGCTCCCAATCCAGAAAAGATTATGGTGCTCCAATTGATGATCTTTTCAGCAAGAGGAATGATGCTTGGGAGTAACAAGTTTCATATATTCAAAAGGACCAAGGAAGTTTTCTCATGTAGCGGGAGTAATAATAGAATTGGCATTGAAAGATTTAGATTTTATCCTATGTGATAGTCTGTGTATTCAGTTGTTGAGGCTTCTCTTTTACTAAACGAATGCATTGATAATAGAGAAGCAGAGATTGCAATGAAGACTTTGTTTTATATTAAAAATTTGTAGGTTAAGAAGATCATTAGACATTGTCCTAAAAGATTGAAGAATTTGAAGATAAAAGAAAATGGAATTAGATAGTGAATATGCGACTAAAATGAGTTCTTTTGAACTTGGGTTTCGCCTCTTCCAGTTTAGCAAAGCCGAATACACATCTTTGCAGTGTATTTTCAATTGGCAATAAAGTGTGATGTTTTTATGATGCAAAAGTATGGATCAAATCTTTGAGTCCTTACGAGCCTAATGCAAAAAATGGCAAGTGATTTAGCTTTGAAATCGACAAGATATAGGATGGCAGGTTTTCCAGTTCTAGCTGCTCCAAGGCAGAGGCCGCACTTCATCAAAGTGAATCCGATGGTCCTCACAAAATCACGACCCCTACCAAATGCTTTTGCAAATTTGTGAGATGCGTATGTGTGGCGGTGGGACCCGAGTCATGGACTTACCTATGGTGGAACAAAGAAAAGGATCCAATAGCCCTCGCATAATCCCGATCCCTGTCAAATGCTTTTGTGAACTTGCGAGATCTTTCCATGTGTCCCTATGGGTTCGAGAGAAGCTTGTATACAGTTATAATATTTTCAAGATGCTAAATTAGCAGTATCCATATGTTGTTGAATATTCTTCGAGGGAAAGCGGGATCATGACACGTACTCTGATAGCACAGATGCACCAATGATAAAGCGGTCGCATGATCACATGGATTAAAATATTGCTATGCAATCATGCAACAACGTAAGTCACCGAAGATGCTTTGTGACTTAGCAGGATGTTGACACATAGCCTGTGGGACCTGAGTCTTAAAGGAACTGTCGAAGATGATATGATCATGGCCATTCATTTCAAAAGCTACCAAATCAATGGCATAAGTTCAAATCTGAGAATTTTTCAACGGATGCCAAACTCAAATATAACGTCCTCTCAGATGTATTACCACATATGTCGCATGATCGCAAGAATTAAAACAATATCATGCGATCATGCGATGACATAAATCGGGCAGATGAGAGAAGATAATGAACGACAAGGAGTCTGTACCAAATTATAAGGGCATTGAGGGACATTGTTGTGAAGTTATGAATGACTCAGTGATGAGTTATAATGGCTGAAAAATGGATTGATTTCTATTATGATGATGAGCATATGGATGATTATTCTAAATTGAATGACATGTTTTATATACTTCAACTCAGCATGAAGACAAACTGAAGAGAATGCAAACAGAGGAATCATCGAGCTACTGGAAGAAGTTGGCCAAGTGTCAAAGCAGTTTGATACCATGAACTCAATCATATTGGTGTTATAAAGGTCCATTCAGTTCTTCTTATCGAGTAATGTCAGATGAAGGGACAAAGTCTTACTAGTTCCTCTTTATTGTATTTTCATAAAACACTTGGCTTCAGTCTATTCAAATTCTGGAAGTTGAAACGTTTGGCATTCTCATGAAAACCATATAATGTAATCTCTATAAGTACTGCCAAAAAAGTAAATACAGAGGTTGGAAAACTTGGCATTTGAGTAGATTAATTCTATTTGCTAAGCTTTATTTCATGTTTGTTGTGCCAGTAGTTGTTCATTTGTATTTGAATAGATAGAACAGTTATATGTGAAGTTGTACTTTCTTACTGGATTCCATTTCATGTTGGTAATTGCAGTGAAAGTAATTCTATTTACCTTTCATGTATAATTCCTCTCCTATTCATCCAGTTATTTAGATGCATCTGAATAGAAAGTACAATTGTATATGGAACTGTGATTCCTGCTTGGATTCCATTTCATGTTAGTAATTGCAGCATAAGTAATTCCATTTACTGTCCATGCATAATTCTACTTCTATTCTCCTTAGTAGGATATGCATTCTTAGAGTAGATAGATTTAGGTTAGAAGATAGACTTAATGATAATCTATGATCAACATTCCATTGGGGATTATAGGTTATCCACTCTTATCCCTGCCTGAATTGTTTGTGCCTACAAACAATTTGGTTAAAACTCATAAGGAATAATCTGATGATAGATAAAAACATATTCATTGAATATCAAACACAATCAGGGAGCTGTACCTATCAATTCAGAGGGTAGTGATAGATGACTTACACTGACCCATTTGTTGGTGAACATCCTCTTGTTCTCTCACCTTGGGTGTTAAGAAGAGTCAAAGATTATAAATCTAAAGGGAGGACAAACTGTTAACCAACAGTTTTTGGTGACTCTACTGGGGAGAACTTTAGGAAAAAGAAGAAGATATTAAAGTTTTTCTTAGAATTCAGATCATTTCCCCTCTCAGCTTCAATTCATTCAGTCAGTAGAATACATGATTAGCAATTATGGTCATTCCTTGGGGAAATGCTATTGGACCCTTGAATCTTGCAGCAAGTCATCATTTACCAAAAGGTTTTAGAAAAAACTTTCCAAGATTCAATGGTGATGGCTCAATATCTATAGAACAACATTTGAATGCTTTTTATAAGGCATGTAGTGTGGTGAATCCTCAGCATGAAGATGTTGCTGTTAGATTGTTTGTAGATAGCCTTGTCAGTGATGCTGCAGAGTGGTTTCAAGATTTACCTACAGGATGCACTACCAGATGGCTTGATATGAAACAAAAGTTTGAAGAAAGGTATAAGACCGCTGAAGATTCTCAAGTCTTACTATTACAACTAGCTCAAATGAAGAAGGAACCATCTATCTCCATGAGAGATTTCAATGCCAGATTTAATAAATTAATCAGAAGAATACTTGCTGCTAATGCACCCACTGGAAATAATCTCAAGACATTTTACATTAGTTCCATGCCTTCTGAACTTGGTTACCAATTAAGAAGAGCCAATGTAATGGATTTGCAAGCTGCTCAAACATTGGCTGAAGAAATAGAAGATGATATGCTAGCCTCTGGGAGATGGAAGAAGGAATTTCATGTTGGACCCATGAGCAACACAGCCAATACTTCAATCATTACAGAAGATATGTTGCAGAAGTTATCTCATGAGATAAATGCATTGAAAAGATAGATTACTACACTAGCTCATTCATTTTATCAGCCTTACCAAGAAGGATCAAGACATCAAGGTAGAAATGAGAATTCACAAAGATTAGCTATTGAAGCTCCTCCCAAAAGATATAATTCTCATGCCTTTCATCTCAGAGCAAATCATGAAGAAAAAGAGAAAAATGTTGAATATCCAAAAAATGAAGATTATCATGTTCCTCATGGTGACTCTGTAAATTTTTATTGTGAGTATGGGACAAATTTAGAAGATGGAGACAATTGTTTTGCTACTTTGGAGGAACCTAAGCTAACTGTGATGACTAGAGGATAGAAGGTTAATGATCAAACCTCTAATGTTGTTCCTGCTAAAGATCAAGTACTTTCTTACAAGGTGGATGAAAGTAATGATGGATTACCTTGGATGAGTCACCAGCAAAGAGAACATTCCCAGCCTAAGGAGATTCCCTTCTTCTTGTGCTAGTAGTTGTTCATTTGCATTTGAATAGATAGAATAGTTATATGTGAAGTTGTACTTGCTTATTGGATTCCATTTCATGTTGGTAATTGCAGTGAAAGTAATTCTATTTACCTTTCATGTATGATTCTTCTCCTATTCATCCAATTATTTAGATGCATCTAAATAGAAAGTACAATTGTATATGGAACTATGATTCCTGCTTGGATTCCATTTCATGTTAGTAATTGCAACATAAGTAATTCCATTTACTGTCCATGCATAATTCTGCTTCTATTCTCCTTAGTAGGATATGCATTCTTAGAGTAGATAGATTTAGGTTAGAAGATAGACTTCATGATAATCTGTGATCAACATTCCATTGGGGATTATACGTTATCCACTCTTATCCCTGCCTGAATTGTTTGTGCCTACAAACAATTTGGTTAAAACTCATAAGGAATAATCTGATGATAGATAAAAACATATTCATTGAATATCAAACACAATCAGGGAGTTGTACCTGTCAATTCAGAGGGCAGTGATAGATGACTTACACTGACCCATTTGTTGGTGAACATACTCTTGTTCTCTCACCTTGGGTGTTAAGAAGAGTCAAAGATTATAAATCTAAAGGGAGGACAAACTGTTAACCAATAGGTTGTAAGCTGCTTAGGGATCAAAATAGAGACACTAAATAAAAATAATTCTTTTTCCTATTTCCTTTTAACAAAGTATCAACTATCAATGATACAATACATTTGATGCCCTAAGCTATAAATACAAATGGTGCCTAGCTAGAAGCTCACAGGCTGTCCATTTGATAACCACAGTCAACATTTCAAAAAAATGGATATCCTTGAGCACAAGCACCAATAACATCAAATAATGGAGTTAAAGCACGGGCTAGGGCACAACACCAGTAGAATGTGGTCATTTTAGTGACAACAATTTACAATGGCGTCATTAAACATATATGCTAGTAATATCAACAAACGTGAATCCAAACATTTGAATACAATGAATTGATATCCTTGAGCACAAGCACCAATAACATCAAAGAATAGAGATAAAGCACTTGCTATGACATAACACCAATAGAATGTGGTCATTTTAGAGAGCATTCATGATCAAATAAAATGAAATGCATTCGAATATGATGCCAGAGGCTCAAAAGATGAATAAATCACATACCTTCTCCCACACTTAGCTTTCGCTCATTTTCTCCCGTTCCCTCTATCCAATCAAAATAAAAATGATGAGGTCATTTCACTTTTTTTTTATCTATACCTCGAATCTGTCAGAATTCCAATTTTCAATTAAACACCCATTGGAATACTGACATCATTGGGGCCTATTACAAAAAAAAACACCAAATTCATAATAAAAAGTTACCCATCGGAAACTTCTGTTGAAATTTGGTCCCAAATGTAGTAGTGCTTGCATGAAGGAGATGCCCGTGTTAAGAAAGAAAAGATAAAAGTTTGAAAGGAAATATTAAAACCTTGAGGATAAGTGAAGATGAGAATATCAACACCTATGTGCAGAAAGTGACTTAACTTATTTGTGGAATCAGATGTGCTAGTGGAATGCTAAAGGAAGATGAAATTGTCTCAAAGATACTAAGATCCTTGCCTCCTATTTATGATTAAAAAGTTGTTTCTATTGAAGAGATTAGGACTATGACTACTATGTCAAGGGCTACATTGGTTGGTAAGTTATCTACTTTTGAAATGACTAGATTTGGTGATAATTCACCTAAAGCTAAAATTACATTTAAAGCCATTGTTTCTAGGGACAAGAAAAAATATAATTCTAGTGAGAGTTCTTTGAGTTCTTCTAAGTATGGATCTAGATATGCTAAGGAATGGGAAGAGATTGAAGAAGAGGAGAGAATATGGAAGAGTTAGAAACCTTGATTACAAAGAGAGTTCCTAAGGTTGTAGGTAAGTATGAAGGGAAGCTACCTTTGAAATATTTTTCAACCAATAAAATTGGTCATTTTGCTTCTAGATTTCCTAAGAGAGTACCAAAGTGCTCATACAAAACTTCTACCTCTGATCATGTTGTCTTAATTTTGAGTATGTGTTACCATAATGACAACATTCTGATATCCTACTTAGCCAAATTTCCAACAATCTCCCCCTTTGTCATTAGTGGAAAAATAAGGGAAAATTGGCTAAGTCCCCAAAACAAAAATACTTTATTATAAACATACGACCATTACAGAAATTGTGGATCATACATGTATATACATGTCTACTTATTTCTCCAAAATGATACTACCCCTAAGAGTATACTTTATACTATTCTACATATCTATATCTTCTATATATATACAATTTTCATACTATACTACTCCCCCTTTGACAACAATGACAAAGGTGTCAATTTTGTAAGTATAAATATGTCAAAAAATTTATTTACCACCTCGATCTCAATACTACAAAGCTGGAAGACTTGCTATACAATCTGCAAAATTTTCCTTCAAATTTTCTATTTTGATGCAGTCAACGATGGTGGATCCAATTAAGGATAGTCCAAACCTTGCAGCCAACAGAATTACACAATGGAATACTCAACAAAGCAACACAAAGTAATTATTTAACACTGGTTTTCATTAACATTCTCGACTACAAGGCCTTCCGAGTTAGGGCCAATTACAATTAGAAAATAATTCTGCAAGATCTGACAAGATTCAATACAATCTCAGCTAGTTCAGCTCTAAAGACAATCAGAAGTTGATGGAAACCCTAGGGAAGATCTAAACTTGAGCTCCCAAGCCTCCAAGAAATCTCCTTGTCTCCAAGTATGCAAACCACTAGCTCTACTACAAACAACTACAAGATATCAATTTGATCTACAAGATCATCAAGAACTTTTCCACAACTTCGCTAACTTCAGCTTTCAGAACCTCATATCTAACTCACTAAGTCTTCAAGTTATGAACTTCTCTACTCCTTCATGATCTACCTCTAATCCCTTAAACATCTACCCAATCACTCCTTAAATGCTACTCAGCAGCCACAAGTTGGCAAGATGAAACCCTTAACTCCCCAAAATAAATAGTTAAATGCCATACAAGTCATCTTACAAATGTATACAAACATTTAATTAAGCTTGTCGGCCTATAAAAATAGCTACCAACAATAAATTCACCAAGTTGGCTCAACAAATTACACAAAACTCTAGTCGGTAAGCCAGAACTACCGAGCGATAGTGACTTCACCGAGCACGCTAGGCATTGCCAAGCACCAGTGTCGATTGAGCATCGCAGGCATGACCGAGTAACACTTTCACCGAGTGCTAAAGACTACCAAGTTCCTTTAGTGATCGAGCTTCCTTCAATGACTGATGCCATCGGTCAAGGCTACAATTGAGTAACACTAGCCAAAATACTAACACCCCATGCAGTTTCACCGAGGACATAGAATGCCCTACCTTAACCTTGGATGCCCTTGCATCAGACATCCCAAGTTCCAAAAGATGTTCATATGTGAGAAGAACATCTTTCAGGATTCAGCACATAAATCTCGAACTGGTTCTTCACATACAAGTCCACCTTTTCTACTTGCAAATTATTCCACTTCAGTTTCCTCTGTCTCTTCAAGTCTGTTCTTGACAATGTACAGGTCAGTTCTCCATACTGATCATTCATTTTCTCTAGATCCACAATCTCAACTCAGCTACCAATACTCAGGCTTCTCCTACCGATCATTGTATCCATCAAAGGCATCAGTGAAAACTTCATGTCATCCTTCTCAACAGTAAACATATTTTAGACACAGTCATAAATAGCTCTCCAATCTTATTGCCAAGGTCTACCAAGCAATATATCACAACTATTCATCTTCAAAATGTCACACAACACAAGATCCTTGTATTGGCCAATCTAGACATCAATGAAGCATTGTTCTCTAACTTCCAAAGCATGAACATCTTGTAACCAACCAAGCCTATAAGGACAAGGATGCTTCATTCTATTCAAACCAAGTTTCTAAACTAGGTCCTTAGCAACAAGGTTATCAGTACTACCACTATCAACAATAACATCATAGATTTTACCTTCAGTCTTGCATCAGGTCCTAAATAAGTTACTCCTCTGACAAGGTTCATCCTTTGTACAAAGCAATATTCACCAAAGTAGCAAGTTCTTTGTTTCAGGTTCATTCTAAATGTTCTCATTCATCACAGTAGTTCATCAATCAACCTTCTTCTATGTACACTCAAAATAATGGTGTCCTACCCCTCCATAGTTATAGAAAGTACCTTTAAAGATAACTCTACCTGTCCTCTTCTTCAGTTCCACAGGTTTCTATTCATCTTCTACATCAGTCAGTTTATCCTTCATTGAGTGATCAATCTTTTCCTTCCCTCAAGAGTTACTAGTTTGTTTCCTCTTCAACTTATCTTCTACCTTTAGGGCATACTGATAAGCATCTTCAATAGAATCAATCTTTAGCATACCAAGCTCATCCTGAATATTGAATCTTAGACCATTCACATACCGAGCTACCTTTTCCTTACCAAGCTCTCGGTGTCCAGACCGAATAGTAAGTTTGTAGAACTCCTTGGTATAATCTTCAATAGAAAAATCCTTCTTTTTCAGATTATGCAACTTCTTAAACAATTCAAGCTCATAATTAGCCAATATGAACTTAGCTTTCAACTTAGTCACCATCAACCTCCATCAATTGATCTTTGTTTCACCTTCATCTTCTGGGTCTCTTTGTAGTTTTTTCAACCAAAGAGCAACATGTCCTTTCAACTTTGTCTATGCTAATCTCACCCAAAGAGGATCTTTAATTTCTTCTAGCTCAAAGAAATCTTCAAGTTCACCAATCCAATCAATCAGATTGTCGGGCTTCAAAGTACCAGAGAAAGTAGAAACTTCTATCTAGTAATTACTCAATTGAGCAGAAAATCTAGGTAACTGAGTAGTTCTATCTTCACCAGATCTGTTCCTCTGGTCATCACCACTAGATCCAGTAGTTTAAAATTCTTCAGCAGCTTCTTCATCGCCATCCTCAGTACCAACATTCTAAGGTATACTAGCAACAACTCTCATGATCTCGGTGACCATGTCATTCTTCATCAATTCTATCTTAGATCTGACATCCAATCTGAATTTATCAGAAATCTTTGATTCAACAACATCACAAAGATCTGCAATAGCTCTAGGGTCAAATCTTCTTGGAGGCATCCTTAAAGATAAGAGAAAACCTCAGCAAAAAACCCTCACTGACCACCTTGTGACAATTTCCAAGTTGTAAACAAGTCAAATCTCAACCTACAATCTTGTAAACAACTAGGACACAATTTCACAAGTTCAGTGCTTTAGATTTGCAATCCAAATTGCACACAATCTCTACGTCAACAGGATCAACTTTGCAAGATTAGCTTTGCTAGATTAACCTTCAAGATCAGCTTCAACAGGAACAAACCTTTGCTCTGATACAACCTGATGTAGTCAAGGATGGTGGATCCAATTAAGGATAGTCAAAACCTTGCAACCAATAGAATTACATAGTGGAATACTCAACAAAGAAACACAAAGTAATTATTTAGCATTGATTTTCATTAACATGCCCAGCTATAAGGCCTTCCAGGTTAGGGCCAATTACAATCAGAAAACAATTATGCAAGATCTGACAAGATTCAATACAATCTCTCTGAGTTCATCTCTGAAGACAATCAGAAGCTGATGGAAACCCTAAGGAAAATCTAAACTTGAGCTTGCAAGCCTCCAAGCAATCTCCTTGTCTCCAAGTATGCAAACCACTAGCTCTACTACAAATAACTATCAGATATCAATATGATCTGCAAGATCATCAAGAATTTTTCCACAACTTCGCTAACTTCAGCTTTCAGAACCTCAGGTCTAACTCACTAAGTCTTCAAGTTATGAACTTCTCTGCTCCTTCATGATCTACCTCTGATCCCTTAAACATCTACCCAAGCACTCCTTAAATACTACTTATCAACCATAAGTTGGCAAGATGAAACCCTTAACTCCCCAAAATAAATAATTAAATGCCATACAAGTCATCTTACAAATGTATACAAACATTTAATTCAGCATGTCGGCCTATAACAATAGCTACCAACAATAAATTCACCAAGTCAGCTCAACAAATCACATAGAACTCCAGTCGGTAAGCCAGAACTACTGAGTGATAGTGAATTCACTGAGCATGCCAGGCATTGCCGAGCACCAGTGTCGATCGAACACCGCAGGCATGACCGAGTAACACTTTCACCGAGTGCTAGAGACTACTAAGTTCCTTTAGTGACTGAGCTTCCTTCAATGACCAAAGTCGTCGGTCAAGGCTGCAACCAAGTAACACCGGCCAAAATACTAACACCCCATCCACTTTCACCAAGGACATAGAATGCCCTACCTTAACCTTGGATGCCCCTATATCATATTTCCATGTCCCATGTCTTCTTGACTATATCAGAAATGTTGAGTAATGCACATAGTCCATAAGATGCTATCTCAACTACCTTAAGGTTTGCATATGAAAACTTTCCATATGATGTCTTTGATGAAAGACATTCTTCCAATTGATTTTCCACATTATTGATCTTCACTGATAGATGCTCTCTCAGTAAAGATAATCTCTTCAATTTATTTTATTTTTCATCCTCAAAAAGTCTTATTTCATCATAGATTTTACTTGTTCTCTTATCGATGTCTATGATTTTTACATTAGGACTCTGCAACTCATTCACTATTACTTGCAAATCTGCTTCTTTATTCTTTATCTTCTCTAAAATTTCTAATGTGTGGTTGTGGGATAGTGTACACTAGATGTACAATGCTTTTGCTCTCTCTAAACATCTTAATTTTTTTATGCATATATCCAAGTTATCCAAATCATTTATGATGTTTTGACAAACAACTTCAAATAATTGTGCATCATGAGCTGCTTGAGCTTTGACTGATGCAATATTTGACAAATTAGTGAATTCAGTGTCAAAAGATTTTATTACCTCTTTAGCTTTAGCTTGGGGATCACCCTCACTAACTTGAGTTGATATCACTCCTTAAAGTTTGTTGGTTACCTCAAGTAACATTCCTTCCAAGCTTTTTACCTTCTTATTCTTTCCAATTATCTTATTTAGGGATGAGATCAACTCTATTTCATCATCATCATCAACTTCTTGTCCTAAGCTTGCAAAAATTGATTCAATAAGCGGTCTAGACATATTTTTTATTGTGCTCTTAGTCTGTGAAACAATTTCAGTCTGCTCTTCTTGCATTGCATGCTCCTATTCTACTATTTTAATCTGAATTTCTCCCTTCTCTTCTAATCTTGTTTCTATAACTTCTTCTTTATCTTATGCTTCAACCTTCTACTCATTAACTTCTATCAAATTTCCAACATCGACTCCTTGATCATTAAATGGATTTTCTTCTTTGTCCAAGGTAATGTTTATACCTTCTATGTTCACAGACTCATCTTCAATGTTGATGGAGGGTGATCGAACTAGTGTTGATTCAGTTTGTTATTAAGCTTCTACTGCATGTTCAGAATCACTAACTATTTCTCCCAAACCAAAGGTCATTACCTTCACAACCACTTCATCAGTTTCTTTGTTTATCTCTTCATAATTACCTCCCATTATCAAAACTATTCTTCTTTTCCTTCTTAGATGTGTACTTAGGTTCTTCATGATTTCTCCGAAGTGATCTTCATCCTTAATGTCACAAAGTTTCCTTACATATCTTTTTCTAATGCCTTCTTATTCTTCTATAGATCTCTTCTTTTTGTTTATCAACTTCTCATATAAGTTATCTAGAATATTGCCTTTTATATCTTCAAACTTCTTGTTAGCTAGAATCATATGTCTAACAACTGCATTTTCAAGATTCATCTTTTCAATGCTATTGTACATTTCATAATACTTATTTAATTTAGTGAAATCACCTTCATTTATGATCAAAGTGTTTACTTTGTCAATCTTAGGCTTCCATTGTTTATTTTTTCTACTGTCTACCTCTTCATTTGCTTGTGTTTCAACTGGAGTCCTTATTCTTTCTATAAGCTATGAAATGAGTTGTTAGGAATATGAAAATAAGTTAAACATTCAACAAAACAAATCAAAACTACACTTATGCAAAGACAAAATAAATCAAGAGAGAGAAGAATGAAAACTCCCAAATGAATCCTTCTTGATCTTTGGATTTATCCAAGGATTTGAATGTGTGCTCAAATGCTATTTCTCAAGCTTCAAATGTGGGAGGATTTTAGCATTATAAGGTTTCTTTTGATGTTTTTGTCTCTCAAACTAGCATTATAACTTTTCTTTGATGGTGGATGAGAAACAAGGAGAAGAGGGCTTAATTTATAGGAAAGAGGAAGGTCAAATGGATGGTCAAGATGCAAACCTAAGGAAGGGCCAAGATGCATTTGAGAGAGAGCACATGGATCGTGCTTTCTCAAATTCATCTCATTGTGACAAGTGTCACAATGGGAGAGGTTGGAGGAAATGGGGGAATGTGACCATTTTGGGAGATGTGAGAGGGGAAAAATGTGTAAGAGGAGGATGGAGTATGTAAGGGATGTGTAAGAGCATTTAAGGTTGACATGAGGTGAGGGAATTGGGGGATGTGAGGATGTGACATGAGGGTTGACTTGGGTTGGGTTAGGATTTCTTAATCCATAAATTATAATTGTGAAAATATTTAGGAGGTGATTAGGCTTGGATTAGGAGGCAAGTGGGAGGTTTGGAGGATGTGATGAGAGGAGAGAGAATGAGTGGAGGGTTGGATTAGCTAATCATGGGTCATTAGCTAATTAAGACTAATTAGTATGGGTGAATGGGTTGGGTTGAGTATGAACTACATGTTAGGAGTTTTGGGATGGGTTTGGTTGAGGGTTAAGATTGGAATTACATATTTTATTTAATTCCAAGTGGGAGGAAAATGGGGTTTCAAGAATTAATTTAAATAGATAAGTATATCCATTTAAATTAATAGAGCAATAGAGATTAATTAATTATCAAACTATATGTTTGTCATTTAGATAATTAATTGGACTATAGTTAATTAATTATATTAATTAACTAGGGGATGACATAAATTAACTAAATAATAATATTCAATTAATAGGATGTCTTAGGAGAAGACAAAATTAGAATACTTAATTGTGTAATCAGATTTAGGTGTCTACATTTTTCCCCTCTTCGACATAGTGTTAAAATAATGTCATATCCAAGATGTTTTAGAAATAATAGACGACACGAAGAATTGACTAGGTGACAAAAATGCCCCAGATTGTGGGCCAAGATGTTTAGGCTGAGTGATGCCCCCTCGAGAGGGTGACGTGGAAAGGAACCAAAAAAGGGCCCTGGTGGCATCTCAAACAGAAAGGCAATGAAGGAGTGATGTGGATGAAGAAGAGGGTATGAATGGGGAAGAGGGTGATGAAAAAGGTAGTGTGGGAGAAAGATTTGGCATGAGGGGAGGAAAGGATGGGTGAAAAGGCTTCTAGGAGGAAAAAATGGGGCTTGGGGGGCCTTAATAAGGGAAAAGAGGGCCAAAAATAGGTCATTTGCACACTGGAGACCTTGAAAGGAGAGAATTTAGAGCTCTAAGTGAAGAAGCATAATGGTATATAGAGGGTGACCGATTGGTTGATCCGATATCATGGATGTGTCTAGCGACATAGGGTGACCCATGTGATCCCGCAATGGCAGGATTGCGGAAGAAGGGAATCTCTGTGAGAACACGGGGAAAAGGGATTTGTGGGAACATGGGAAAGGGGTAGGTGGTGAGAATAAGGGAAATAAAGAGGGTTGTGGAAAAGATGGGGGATTGATGCTTTGGCTTTCTTTGGGTGTAGTGGTCACTAGATCAGCTGACAATTCAAGAGCGACACGCAACGGTATTGGTGGTGGGAGATCACTTTACACTAGCAGAGTGGGCCCAGGTGGATGCACTTGGGTTGGGACATTTGGCTCACATGCCATGGAGGCAGACCTTCATGGCACAAGTGATAGCTTTGTGTGAGCGATGGCACTCAGAGATGATGACATTCCACCTGCCAACAAGAGAGATGACCATTACACTAGAGGATGTGTACTAAATTTTTAACTACCAGTTTGAGGTACACTAGTGGTGGTAGGGACATATACACAGGTGCAGGCAGTGGCCCCACTGCTAGAGCCAGGTGTAGTGCTAGTCTTGCACCATGGGAAGTTAGACTTGGCTCACCATGTAGTAGCAGTGCCAGTAGCACGATGAATCTATTTTTATGTGTGTAGGCTAGTTTCAGGGTACATTGCCCTGGATGTAGGAGCTAAAGGAGTGACCTTGGCACTCATTCCAGGGATCATATAGATTATTAATGTGGGTGTTCCAATAGCATTGGGTACTCTCATGCTAGCAGAGATGTACAAAGACCTACACTAGATTGTTTACCATGGGGTAGGGACTCTAGAAAGGGGTCTTGGTTTTTCCTCTCTCTTACAGGTATGGGTGTGCGAGCACATAGTTGTGCTGCAATCACTAGGCCAAACTGACAGGCAGCCGCAGGAGCCAGTTACATATAGATGGGGAGATCTACTAACCTATTAGGTAGTAGAAAACATTGACCACTAGCAGGAGACACTTGATGGGATCTGGGACGGGATCACCTACCGGCCATACCTAGGGTAGGCACCATGGGCAGAGGATTAGAGAGAGTTATTGTATGTCTCATTGCCGACATTCCTAATGGAGAGATGGGAGTATATCATTGAGCAGTATAGTCCAAATAGGGTCACTCGGTAGTTTGGCTTTGTGTAGGATTTACCAGACCCTACACATTGGTATTAGAGAGCCATGCGAGAGTGGGTTATTGAGTTTTGGGGGAGGTAGGATAGGACAGGGCTTTTGGCTAAGTATCAGGTGATGCATCCATTTTAGTAGGACTGGGTGGGTGGAGAGGCAGATCTAGGGGCTACCCCCATGTATGGTGCATGGTTTCAGCCACTAAGAGCAGTGGGGAGATTAGGGTTACCATTCGGTGGGGGAGAAACACCTATATATAGGGTTCGGGGGAGGGGGAGGGGAGGAGGAGGAGATGGAGATGGAGATGGAGGGGGGGAGGAGATGGGATGGATGTAGATAGAGGAGGGGATAGAGGAGGAGGAGATGGGGGATAGGTACTTGTAGGATAGGTAACACCAGGAGGGACACCACCCATAGGACCACCACCACCTACACCACCACCACCATCAAGGGCTCCAATTGGAGTAGGGTCATCAAGAAGAGGAGGGGGAGGAGATCTATTAGGGCATCTCACCTCACTATAAGAAGCCTTTGATTGGACTAGCCAGATGCTCTGTAACACACAGGGTGAGTGAGATGCCTTGATAGCACAACTAGCTTAGGCTATACAAGATGGGCTTTTGACATTCGATGAGACAAAGCAACTATAGAGAGAGAAGGATGGGCTATTGGCAGAGAGGGATCAGCTAAGAGGGGAGAGGGATGGTCTGTGGTTAGAGTGAGACCATCTTTAGGGGGAGAGGGATATGGCTTTGCAGCAGCTGGCAGTGGAGAGGCAGACCCCGAGAGGAGACAGCATAGCATGGACCTCCTAGGATCGGTCAGGAGAGGTATCCCATCTATAGAGGGAGTTGGCTAGGATGATTGAGAAGATTGGATGGTACAAGGGCGTATACCATGTGTCAGTTCCTACAGATTGATGCTAGAATTATAGATGTGCTAGCTACTCTGGGGCCACAGGATTAGGGATAGGTGGGAGCTTGAGTGTAGGTGCTAGCAGTAGCTAGAGGACAAGGGGAAACATGCCCATGATTGGTACCTCCCATAGGATAGGACATGAGAACCTTCAGTTGGGACACACATAGATTCAACAATGATTGGTCGGTTGAGATGTCAGGGGCAAGGATGGAGGTAGATTCAAGGATAGGGCACAGAGCCACACAGGTACAGATTGCAGGGATACAGGAACCCTTATAGGATTCTACATAGGTGGACTCCCTAGCTGATGATGTTGACATGCAACCTCCCTCAGGAGAGATAGATAGGCAATGATATGTTGCAATTTGGATTATGTATTTTAGTTATTCATTGATGGAGGGCACAGTACCTATGTATATTATTTATGTACTTTTGATGGACATGGATAGATAGTTTATTCTTTCATTCTTTGGGATGGGACATTCTTGTAATCTCTTTTTTCATGATTATATATACATGATGAGTTGGGTGGGATGTGACATGTGATGTATGGATGTATGGATGCTTATGATTCACTAATATGGGTGATGCAAGATGTGATGTTATTTTCTATATGATGTGAGACTGACATGTGTGTGATGCAAGATGCGAGGTACTTAATATGATATTTGATATGATGTGTGTTTATATGAGATGTAGTTACTGATGATTTGGGGATGCAGGATGTGATGTGATGCCATATATATGATGTATGATTTATTTATATTATGATTTAATGTGCATATGGATGTATGGTTTTTTAACAATGCAAGATAAAAAATGGCTTAACAATGCAAGATAACAATGAACCTAAATGATAATGATATGTTGAATGATTAATGAAAGATAATGAATGAATCTAAAATGAAGTCCAACAATGAAAGATTAAAATGAATCTAAAATGATAATGATGAGCTTAAATGACTAATGAAAGATAATGAATGAATATAAAATGAATTCTAACAATGCAAGATTAAAATGAATCTAAATGAAAATGAGAAGCTAAATGACTAATGAAAGATAATGAATGAATCTAAAATTAATTCTAACAATGAAAGATTAAAATGAATCTAAATGAAAATGAGAAGTTAAATGACTAATGAAAGATAATGAATGAATCTATAATGAATTTTAACAATGCAAGATTAAAATGAATGAATCTAAATGATAATGATAACAATGAAAGATTAAAATGAATGTAAAATGCATTTAAATGATTAATGAGATAAAATGGATGTGAAAAATGAATGCAAATGCAAATGATTTTCAAAATGAATTTAAATGATGAATAATACACTATGAATGAACTTTGAAGGATGAAATGAACCTAAATGTTTTTAATGATGCAAAATAAAAGGAACTAATAATGCAAGCTAAAGGTTTTAACTCATGCAAGATGAGATGAATCTAGGATGGAAATGATTGATGAGGTAAAATGAATGAACTTACATGATACTAAAATACTGAAAAATAAATCCTAAATGAGTCTAATGATGCAAGCTAAGATGAACTTAAATGATGTAAAGGATGCAAGATGAAAATTGTACCTAAAGTGGATGTATTGATGCAATCAGAGGTGAGGATGTGAAAATGAAATGAGACAATAACACCTAGTATACTGACTAAATGAATCTAAAATGAAATGAAATGTATGTAGGATGATGGGGGGAGATGCAAGGATGCAGATGGGAGATAGGAGGTGAGATGTGAGGATGAGATGGTGCAACATATCATTGCCTAACTGAACCCTCGCTGAGGTGGGGGGGTGGTTTGGAGCATTAGAGGAGATGGTGAAAAGGGGATATTTGCACAATCAAAATCCATGGGTTAGGAACATGAGCTTAAGGAGAATGAGGTAGATAGGTTTGCATCAAGATGAGGCTTATGGGGGGACAAAGGAAAATAGGTGAAAAGGATGTGAGGATGATATTTCTGGGGATCTTTGTGGATGATTGCTGAGATTTGATGAGGATGTGGTTTTAGCTAGAAATTTTGATATGGGGGATATTTATTGAAGCTTGAGTGCGGGGTGTTCTGAAGGGGAACACCGCCATGTAGTTTGAGCACTTAGTTTGATATAGCAACATAAGGGACTAGAAAAAGTTACTGGGAACCTAAGGCAATGTCGCTAGCATTGCATAGGAATGACGTGAAAAAGACACGTAAGGGTTTCCCTAGCATCACGCATGAACCTAGGGGGAAGCATGGTGAAAATGATGCCAAGGAACCCACAAACAAATGATGCTCCCTAAAGGCACCAGGTGACCCAAAAGATCACATGTAGACCATGTCAAGGTTGCATGAGATTGACTCATAGGCAGAAGAAAAAGAGCACAAAAGACCTTGCCCCAGAAAATGTCTCCCATTGTAGTGCACCATGATATAAAGGATCGTGGCAACCTTGAGGAGAGAAGCCAAATGCGAGCTCAAAAACAATTGATAAATCCAAGTAAACATTATGAAATCAATGTGATAAGACCAAAAGATGTCCTTTTCCAAAAGAGATTGACCGACTGTGGATATTGTGATTAGGTTAGACAGGAGGAAAGATACATCCTATAAGGACCTAGTAGGTGGGTTTGACTGCAAATTGAATTGTTGATGGGAAAATGGAGAACCTTGGAAAATCAGAGTGACAAGGAATGCTTACTGAGGAAAATGTTGATATTATGATCGTGATAGGCCATGCATTTTGGGATCAAAGTATTGTTGAGAAAATAAGACGATATGTACAAACTAAGGAAACTATATACAATGGATATTTACAGAAGCTCATGTAATCAAGATAGGTCAACAAGTGATAGTTATGTACATAGCTCAATATTGTAGGGATAGGTCATGCCTTGGTATATATGGGAAGCTCAGGATGCGAGATAGTAGTTTTTGTCTACTGGTGTAATGGGAATGACACCTTGGGAACAAGGGTGAATTAGCTGGATGGATGATGAGAGGATAGGGGATGGTGAGTGGGTTTGGGAGTTTGATAGATAATGATACGACCCATTATGTATGGTGCCTATTTCTAGGTTTTCACCAACATACTTACCCAAGGCACTTTATTGGCAAGTTTTCACCATTGGGCAGTTATTTTCTCTTTACTTTTTTCATTTTTTGTATTTTTATTGATTTTTTACTTTTTTTAAATTTTTTTAAGGATCATATATAAATGGTTCAAGCATAGAACGTCTTTAGATGTATGATATTAATAGGATCATTGAGTGGCTCCCCTTTGGGTGTGGACAACTGGTAAGCTCCAAAGCCAAAACAAGCGGTTGCAACATAGGGACCCAGCTAGGTGGGCTTAAACTTCTCCTTCTTCTCGCAATTGGCTTGTACCTTTTGATTCTCTTTTAGGACCATGTCTCCTACTTGGAATTTTTGGGTGTGCACATTTTTATTGAAGCTCCTCTTGAGTTGGTTTTGATACATGATTAGGTGATCATAGGCCTATTGACTCTTTTCATCTAACAAGTCTAACTCTGTGAGATGTGCCATGCGATAGTCTTCATTAGTGGTATAGTTCTTCATGGAGACATGCAATGATGGGAGCTCAACCTCAATTGGTAGAACGGCTTCAGCACCATATACTAGGGAGTATGGGGTGGTGCCTATGGGAGTATGAAATGAAGTGTGGTACACCTAGAGGGCAGGACTGATTTGGAGGTTCCAATCACGGCGATAATCATTGACAAATTTTTGCAATATTTTAAGGATGGTTTTATTAGTTGCCTCTGCTTGATCATTTCCATGTGGGAAATATGGGCTAGAAAAGTGTTGGTGGATGTGGAATTGGGCATAGAGTCCTTTGACATGCTGGTTCTTGAATGGTGTGGCATGGTCTTTAAAGATGGTGGAGGGGATTCCAAATGGAAAATGATATGGTAGAGGATGAATTTGGATATCTGGACACTTGTAGTTAGGCTGAGCAGAATTTCCTCCACCCACTTTGTGAAATACTCAGTGACTATGATGATATACTTGTGTCCATCAGAGGAATAAGGGGTGATCATGCCAACAAGGTCAAAACCCCAACACAAAAAAGGCCACAGGGATGCGATGGGCTATAGGTCTTATGTTGGTGCATGGATAAGATTAGCATGATGTTGATGCTATGGGCACTTCTTTACTAACTTGTAGGCATCATGCTCCATCATAGGCCAGTAATACCCAACTCTAAGTAGCTTCTTTGCAAGGATCACGTTGCTTGTGTGGGCACTGCAAATGCCAGTGTGAACTTCTTGTAAAGCCAAGGAAATCTCATTTGAGTCTAAACATCAGGAGAGGACTTTATGATACCCATGATGATATAGGGTGTTGGCTACAAGAGTGTAGCAGGATGCTCTGTGAATGAGGTTTTGACATTGGGTGTTGGTGAGGTGAGGAGATTTAATATCTTTTTTTAGATAAGCGTGAATGCCCTGGTACCATGGGGACTAAGGACCAACCAAGATGCACACCATTTCGGAGTCAGTTTTCTCATAAGAGGGTATGTGTAGATGGTCAACTAAAAACTCATATTGTTGTGCATCATGGGGGATCTCTAATAATGACCCGATAGTTGCCATAGCATCAGCTACCTTGTTTTGAAGTCTTGGAACTTGGATGAACTCTATGCTGACAAAGTGTTCTTTGAGCTTATCCACAAGCTCTTTGTAAGGCAATAGCTTGTCATCCTTGGTCTAAAACTCATCGAGGACCTATTTGATCATTATTTGAGAGTCCTCAAATACTTGTAACTCTGTGATATTCCAGTGGATAGTAGTTCCGAAGCCCACAATGAGGGCTTCATACTCTGAAATATTGTTTGTTCACATGAATCCTAATTTGAAGGATTTTGGGATATAGTCACCTTGAGGGGTCACAAATAGTATCCTTACCTCTGATCCATGTGATGTGTATGATCCATCAAGGTATAACTTCCAGAGGGGTTGTTCTTTGACCATAAAAAGATGATCATCTAGGAATTCCATCACTAGAGGGTGTGCATCAACTAAGGGTTCTTTGACAAGATGATATGCAATAACTTGTCCCTTGATGTCTTTTTGATTGATGTATTGGATGTCGAATTCACTAAGGATCATTACCCACTTTCTCATCTGTCTCATGAGTGTGGTCCTTGAGAAAAGGTACTTGAGAGGGTCCACCTTTGAGACTAGTTTTACTATGTGGCTGAGCATATACTGATAAAACTTTTGAGTGGAAAAGACCACCACTAAGCATGACTTATTCATTGGGATTAGTTCATCTCATAGCCCACCAGTTTATGGGTAATATAGTAAATATCCCTCTCCTTTCCATTATCATCGAGCTAGGCTAAGAGTGCCCCCAGTGTTGTGGTAGTTGCAGATATGTACAAAATGAGGGGCCTACCTAGCGTTGGTAGTACAAGGATAGGTGAATTTGCCAGGTATTCCTTGAGATTCTCAAAACTGTGCTGATAGATGGGATCCCACTTGAAGGTGGTATCTTTGTGCAACATATGTGTGAATAGTTGGCACTTGTCTACCAATTGGGAAATGAATCTTTGGACTGATTATAGTAGGCTTTGCAGCTGCTTGAGAGTTCTGGGGGGAGACATCTCTGTGATGGTTTTTACCTTCTTGGGATTGATCTTTATGCCTTGCCTGGATATAATGAACTCTAATAGCTTCCCGGACATAACATGAAAGACACATTTCCTTGGATTCAATTTCAGACCATACTGATGCAAGCGATCAAATACACATTCAAGGATGTTGAGATGTTCATATCATGTTTTGGATTTTGCAAGGATATCATCTACATAGTCTTCTAGAATTTTATGGATCATATCATGTGATGAGTCAAGTTTATGGGATGTTTTGTTTATGGTTTTCTGAATCCAGGCTTAAATATCTTATGGTTTTTCATAAACATTATGTAGAATTTTATGTTTCTATGCTTTAACCATATGTATATTTGATACTTTTGAAACTAAGGACAAGATTGAATATATATGTATAGACTAATAGATATTGTGATAAAATCTGGTATTTCTCTTCTCTAGTTTTAATGGGTAGTGTTCCTGCAGCCATGTGACAAGGCTACGTTAAAATAGGAAAACTTATTATAATCATTGCCTTGGATTTGTGTTGTGGATTCTGCTATACTAACCTTGGATTTATGTTGTGGATTCTGAGAAGAATAAGTCAGCAAGGAGCATAGACTCAAGGATGAGTGGGTCTTTTAAGGTGAGTAACTGTTTCAGCTTCTGTTATGGCTCCACTACTTCCATAACTTTGCGGTTGCTAGTTCAGACCAAGTCAATCTAGTTACCAAGTGTTCCTATATTCTTGAGGCACTAAATATGGCTTATCCTCTTGCATAAATGATGTTGTCACTCTTATAACTGAATTTGTTATGCTATGTAATGAAGGACCTAGTTTGTAGGTGTTCTATTTTCTTAGTTTCTTTTAAATATGTTGGAACTTATGATTCTGAGCTAGTTAGATTTTTTGAGGAATTCATACTGTAATTCAGCAACAAAGTGAAATACTTTGATATTTTGTATTGTACTTATGTTTTGTCAAATGAATATATGATAGTTCCAGATTTCAATCTTTGAGTTGTAAATCAATCACACTTCTATGGGGGCCCACATGGGAGATGAATTCCCTGTTCATGTTCAAGTATGATTCAGTTAAGTTTCTTTGAAGTTGTTAAGCAATGTTGCTCCTGCAACCACTGGTAATAGAACCACTGACTGTTTCCTATACAATAGGTTTACTTTTGAAGCATTGTCCATTTCCTAGTAAGCTTTCCTTTGAGTTATGAGCTAATCTGTAGTTTCAGTTTCTAAGTATAAATTTCCTGTAGCAATAGCTTTTACTTTAATAGTGATGACTCTTGGGAGAACTAAAGCATAAACTTTGTAGCCACCATCTCAAGTTCACATCCCCGGATTGATACATTTAATGAAGTTTAGCATGATGTTCTAAGTAGATATGTGATAATTTTAAGAAATGAATCACTATCAAAGGATGTCCAATCCTTGAGTTACTAGGATATTATTCTTACCAGTCATTTTTGGCACCGTTGCTGGGGAATACCTGGTCTCTGAGCCCATGACCTTTACTGGGCGACGTAGAGCACCTCTCCATTCTCATTAATGGCTTTGAACTTGGTAGGCATAGGTTGGGACTCCAAGCTTGCAACAGACTTACACTGACAATTCTTTTTCTTCTCCCTACAGTGTGGATAGTACTCTGCTAACATTGCATTAGCTTCATCTTTCTTCCTTCTTGCATGCATTGTGTCCAACTAAGTAGTGACATCATTAATGATGTCTTGCTTGAAATCTGACAATAGATTGGATAGCTCCATTTTGGACACACCTGTGCCATTAGATTTGTGAGGCAAGGCTCTTAAGCCTCTTCCCTTTTTAACAGTAGCTCTAGAATAGTTCAGACATATACTCTGTATGTCATCCCAATTCTTCTGGGTAATGTCCCCCCCCTGCCATAAGGTTAAGGGCCTCAATGCTTCCATCATGCACACCTCTCAAAAATAGATGCTTTTGAGATTATTCATTTAGCTCATGTTGTGTGTTATGTTGCAGGCTAAACATGAACCTGGAGACATAGTCTTCCAAGGTTTCATCTTCCTTTTGTGACATTTTAAATATGTCATCTCCTTTTAAGTCCCCTCCTTTGCAATAATCTTTTTACTTAACAAGAAATATGCTACACATTGCATTCCAATCTGCTACAACATTAGCACCCAAACTCATAAACCATCTTAGAGAAGCCTCCTTTAAAGTGGAGGGAAACAATTTGAGCTTATGGTCGTTAGTGGTATAGTCATAGCTTTGATAGAGGACATCAAACTCAAAGAGGAAAGTCTCTAGATCTTCTGTGATGAGTCCATAGAATTTAGGAAGCGCAGTAGTATGAATGTTTTTCAAATTTTGGTTACCTTGCTAAGTAGGAATAGGAAAAGGGAAGGTGGGTGAGTCATTACATTGTCTAGATATGCTGGGTTAGCAAAAAGAGAATTTAAATGGTAGGACTCTTCATGTGATTGTGGTGAAGGCAATTGGTCATAGGCATCAGCAAAAACATTCTCAAATGGCTCTTCTTCTTGTGGGTTCTCTAATTGGGGTTCCTCAAGTGCTGGGTTGAAAACCTCAAATGGTTCTTCCTGATTAAGATTAGGTAGGAATTGCCCTAAATGGTCCCTATGTCTATGCATACAATTAATGCATAATAAAACTAACTTAATGACGTCTATTCTCACTAAAATAGTAATCATCCATAAGAAAGATTGGGCTATCCGATTTCCTGAAGCACTTTGGGCTTACCGAACTACATGGAAGTCTACAACTGGTTTCACCCCATTTGAGCTTGTCTATGGTCACTCTCCAATCATGCCTATAGAGTTTGAACATAAGACACTTAGGGCAGCTCTTGATCTTGGGATGGATCTCACTGCAACACAACAAGAATGAATACTGAGTTTGAATGGCCTTGATGAGTGGCAAAAATCTGCCCTACACAACATAGAATTGATACAACACCAATGCAAGCAATGGCATGGCAAGTATGTAAAAGAGAAAGTCTTTTCTGTTGGTGACTGGGTGCTCCTCTATGACTCCCGATATCAGCATAATCCAAGAAAGTTCCAAACTAGGTGGCTCGAACCATATGAGATTATTATAGTCTTTCCAAATGGAGCGGTTCAGCTGTCCAGAGTTGACCTAGTTCATTTCAAATTATTGGTCAATGGTCATAGATTGAAGTTATATCACAAACCCCAAAGTAAGGATGAGTTCTTGCAGCAATTCTCTTCTACCACTGGTAACACACTTCTTGCAGCAACTCGTAATGAGCTTTTTGCTCATTTGCCTTCCTCACTCTAAATGATCTTGTCACTTTCATAATAAACACTTTCTTAATGAAAGTCACTTCTCCATAATAAAATTTCATTTCATTTCTTGTCTATCACCCATCCACCTCATTTTATTCATCATTCGTGGATAACAATGACTGCCACCTCAGTAGAAAATTAGGTTAGTACACTTTCCAAGGTATGCAAATTTAATTTGTTTTCCAATTATTTTTTCGTATGCCTTGTCACCTGTGCAAGTGTGGGACCACTTGCCTACTTTAGTTGGGGGGGAAGTTATATCTTTTTTGTCATTATATTTATGAAATATTTATATTTATTCTTTTATCCTATCATACTTGCATTTCTTGTCATGATTTGACACTTTTTGCAAATCATTATGTTGCGTTGTTATTTCGCACATATGAAGTAAAGGTGGCAAGTTATGTCAAGTACGAGTTCTGCGGAACATACTTATGAGTAATTATGAGAAGTGAAGTGATAATATGCATTTATATTACTTATGAGCTCATTTTATGAGCTTCACTACTTAAAATTTCCAAATTTGAAATTCTCCTGTAACCTGCCTTTTCAAGTCTCCTTGTTCAAAATTGTTCTTGTCTATTTTTATCTCCTGCAACTCCATTTTTGGGTATTTGGCCAACTAGAGATGGGAGGTGACCTCATTCATAGGGAGCCCAATGTCCATAATGTTTTTCTAGAAGACCAAGCCTCTAGGCCATACTTTCAAGCAAAGGGTTGGTTGGATTATATTCATAAGTTAACAAGCTGGGATGACGAAGTTGCACTTTAGTTTCTTAACTCTTTAAAAGATGGTGTGGCTATAGTCAAAGGACTGAGGGTGCCATTTTTGCAAGAAATTTTAGCAGAAGTTATGGGGTTACTGCAGGAAGGTGAGCAATTTGTAGAAAATCTTGATCCAACTACTTCTAGAGCTCAGTTCACTCTACATTCAGACCCACCGCTTGAAGTTGATCAGAAATGAGGTACATTTAGACTATCTCTTCCAGAGCCATTTAGGAAATGTGCAGTTCATGTCATTAGATATTTTACTTGTGAAGGGCGGTATTCATTCCTGCATTCCATTCACTTTAAATTTTTGAGTTGTCTAAGGCATGACAATAGGCCTATCAATGTTCCTAGTTTCGTGTTTAGCATTTTGTCAAAACAAGCCACTCTAGTTCAGGAGGGTAAATGCAATTTTGTCTCACATCACTGTTTAATCAAATTAATAGTTGAGAAATCCTTAAGGGAGTAGTTAGAAATCTCCTGGGATGAATTTCTACTGCAAGGGTTTAAGGAGCCAACCCTAGAACCAATTGGGCATAGAGTGGTATAGAGGATTAAAACTGCTAAAGGGGTTAGGAAAATTTTTATTGAAATTGGACAATATTCTTCATCCAAAAAGAAATCTAGGGTTAGGACCCCTAATTCCCCTCATTCCTTTACTTCAAGATCAACTCACAAAGAGGAATTGCAGACTTCTGCAGAAAAGGCTGAAGTTGCTCCTGTAGTGGAAACGGTTTCCCTAAAGGACAAGAAAAAGAAAATTAACCCTAGTACTAGTCAGTAGGCTAAGGCATATCCTGCAGCCACAAGCACTTCCAAAAAAAGGAAAGTTCTGGAAAAGAAGGAAGAGACTCCGTTAAGGAGAAGTAATAGGAGAAAGTCAAACACAATTGCAGAGATTTTAGTTGATGAGCCAAATGTAGAACAAGATTTTAGATGGAAGGAAGAAGAGGTTAGAAACATTCAGCAAGAAGCTAAAATACAGCCTGAAAATTCTCAGCAAGAAGAACAATGGACTAAAATTATGTAGCAGGAAACATTTGAGGGGTTTCCTGATTTTGAAATAGAACAGGTCCCTAATAAGCTAGTAAATGAAGAAGTCATCATAATTGATGATGACTCCAGCTCAGAAGAGCAAGCTTATGTGTTTCAAAGGAGAGGTTCAGCCTCTAGGAATCCTTGGGAAGATGATTCAAATAGTGATGACTCTAATAGTTACATCAGGGAAGCAGATGATGCAATGTTTTCTCCTACAGCAGAAAAGAGTCCCTATGAAGAAAACCCAGATATTGATGTAGACCTCATGAATAAGGTAGTAGAGCAAATTTTGAATGAAGGATTAGATACATTAGCCTCAGTGGCTCAATAATGCTCTAATACCAAGAGGGCTATGATCATCTGGATAGATCCTTTGAAGAGGGAAAGTGCTAATAATGGTAAGTCATTTGTTCCTCAAGCAGCAGACAATTCTTGCATTAGTTCAATAACAAATCAATCTAGTTCAATGTCTTTGTTATCTATTATCTTTAAATTGTCTAAGCAATTAAATTCTAAGAGAGAGCAGTGGAAACAACAACACAAATAACTAAATAGGGTAATAGACTATCATTGCCAAGAAACACTTGTTCAAGAGGAAAAGATAGAATAGCTGAGTGTGAAACTTAACAAAATCACATCTCTAATTCCTGACCTGATGGGTTGTAGATGCCCATCACTTGTCTATGCCTTGTTTCTCAAAGAACAACTATTAAACTATCAGATGACCTATATTATGCAGGACAAATCTCCCTCATTACAAGAGCCTACTCAGTTTTCTCAAGCCTTCTATAACTCTCCTGCAACCATTCAGAATTTATTATGTGAACTCTATCTCCACAACCTTGTAGTCCCAAATGACCGAGTTTGGAATCCCTTACTTTATGTTGGGGATGTTCAGCTCAGAGCCCTTATATCCTAGGTACATAATGAAATTAGTTGGGACACTCAAGCCAAAGTGTATAGGGATTTGGAGCTAGAAATTCCCCTATATTTAAGACCTGAAGCTAAAGATCATCAAACTTACTATTATAATTGGTTAAGAATTGCCCCCTCTGAATCAGGTAGCAAGGTCATCTATCCACTAAGAAATGAAGCATTTAATGCATATGAATAGTTGGTGGATTCTAAATTGCCTGAGGCTAGAAATGCCATTCAGTGGCACTGGAACAGTTTATCTAGGGAGCTGAGAAACGGAGAGCCACATTCACCTCTCAACTTTGCTATGGAAAACCAGCATGCACCGTGGTATATTTCCTTTGGAAGAGAGAGGGGAAGTTTCTATATTCCACTAACCTTTCAGCCTCCATTACTGATGTCTCCTCTCCTTGTAAACTCATAAAATTTGGATAGTTTTGATATGAAGAAGGAGAAGGACAGATGGAAGAAACACAGAGAAACAAAGGGATTCTATTGGAGTCTTGCAGAAGGAGGTACTAGGTAGAGGACAGCTATTGATTATAGATTGACAGCCAGGTTGAAGAATTTATTTTTTGTGGGACCAACAAATAGCTAAGCTGGGGGGAATGATGAATCAAGTTTATGGGATTTTTTGTTTATGGTTTTCTAAATCCAGACTTAAATATCTTATGGTTTTTCATAAACATTATGCAAACTTTTATGTTTCTATGCTTTAACCATATGTATATTTGATACTTTTGAAACTAAGGACAAGACTAAATATATATGTATAGACTAATAGATATTGTGATAAAATCTGGTATTTCTCTTCTCTAGTTTTAATGGGTAGTGTTCCTGCAGCCGTGTGACAAGGCTACGTTAAAATAGGAAAACTTATTATAATCTTTGCCATGGATTTGTGTTGTGGATTCTTCTATACTAACCTTTTGCAGGAGAAGAATAAGTCAACAAGGAGCACGGACTCAATGATGAGTGGGTCTTTTAAGGTGAGTAACTATTTCAACTTCTATCATGGCTCCACTACTTCCATAACTTTGCAGTTGCTAGTTTAGACCAAGTCAATCTAGTTACCGAGTGTTCCTATATTCTTGAGGCACTAAATATGGCTTATCATCTTGCATAAATGATGTTATTGCTCTTATAACTGAATTTGTTATGCTATATAATGAAGGACCTAGTTTTTAGGTGTTTTATTTTCTTAGTTGCTTTTAAATAAGCTGGAACTTATGATTCTAAGCTAGTTAGATGTTTTGAAGAATTCATACTGTAATTCAGCAACAAAGTGAAATACCTTGATATTCTATATTGTACTTATGTTTTGTCAAATGAATATATGATAGTTCCAGATTTCAATCTCTGAGTTGTAAATCATTCACACTTTTGTGGGGGCCCATGCGAGAGGTGAATTCCCTATTCATGTTCAAGTAGGATTCAGTTAAGTTTCTTTGAAGTTGTTAAGCACTGTTGCTCCTGCAGCCACTGGTAATAGAACCACTGACTATTTCCTACAGCATCAAAGTATTTCACTTTGTTGCTGAATTTCAGGTTTACTTTTGAAACATTGTCCATTTCCAACTAAGCTTTCCTTTGAGTTATCAGCTAATCTGTAGTTTTAGTTTCTAAGTATAAATCTCCTGTAGCAATAGCTTTTACTTTTATAGTGATGACTCTTGGGAGAACTAAAGAATAAACTTGGCAGCCACCATCTCAAGTTCATGTTCCTGGATTGATACATTTAATGAAGTTTAGCATGATGTTCTAAGTTGATATGTAATAATTTTAAGCAATGAATCACTGTCAAAGGATGTCCAATCCTTGAGTTACTAGGATATTATTCTGATCAATCATCATGGAAGATTGCAGTCATTGCTCTTTGATATGTAGCTCCCACATTTTTGAGCCCAAATGGCATCATGTTGTAACAAAATGTGCCCCTGTTAGGAATGAATGCTGAATATATCCAATGGGAGAGTATTCAGAGCCATTCTTTAGTAGTTGTATGTTGCATTCATGATTGTGGTTGTCATTGATGTCAACACGGTGATCTACTGAAGATTAGCAGAGAAGCAAACAGTGTTTGAATTAGTGCACGTGGAGTATTTAAGATCAAGCTATGCAGAGTTGAGGACTTACTTTATTATTCATGACAGTTATGTGTAATTCAGTGGAAGCAGTATTCAAGCAATGTTCCTGAGAAGTAGCTTGTGGTAACTAGATGATATCTCCTAATCGGGATAGAATCTAGGCATGCAAAATTGTAGAGTTGATGAAGACATAGTGATAGTGCATGGATGTGACAACATGGTCAGAGGTCACACGAGTGAAGAATTATTTTGTTTGGAAGCCAACAATTTTTATGCAATTGTGAAATATTATGTAACATGTGAAGGTTTATATTTTTTAATTAGTAAACCTTGTTGGCCGCCTAATTTGTAATTATTTGTGTGTGGTATAAAGGAAGGATTGTTTTCCTTATTGTAAAAAAATATGCTATAGAAGTGAATTGTGGAATTGAGCAATATATATTGTAAGAGGATATGTGAATTACAGAGATCTAGTATTGAGATCTAATGAAGTAGTTGGTGCAGTTTGGCATAGACAGAGGAGAAAAGATAACTTGCTAAGATTAGTAATTATTTGGTATTATTTGGTATTATTTTGTTGATTAATACAAAGATCAGTTGGACAATGTGTTCATCGATCTTGCCCTTGAAGCTATTTGGATAGTGGGTCCTTCTATCTTCCATAACTCCTAGCAGGGTTAGAATCTTTTAACAAGGATTCAAAGTCTCCTAACAAAGACTCATATGTACTAAATGTATTCCATAAGGATCTTAATAGAGTCCATCCTCCCACAAGTAATTTTCATATCAGTACATCTTTTTTGGGCATCATTCCCACCGGGGTTTACTCTCTAATCAAGAAGTTCCCTAGTCAACATATCTTGTGTTATTGTGTTACTATGTATGTTTATCTTTATATGGTTATTGCTTACATTGATTACATGGTTGAAATCTGTTAATGGTGATAAAATTTGTATTTATCTAATAACTGATTCACCCCCCCCCCCTCTTAGTTATCTTGGTGGACTTTACTTTCTAACAGCCCCATGACATGGTGAATGTTGTCTTATGTTGATCTTCTTTGGCTATTCTGATTTGATTGTATCCTGAGAAGCCATCCATGAGTGACAACATCTCATGACCTGCGGTGAGGTCTACTATCATGTCATTGTTGGGTAGCGGGAAGTCATCTTTAGGACATGCCATGTTCAAATCCCTAAATTTTGTGCAGATTCTTATTTCTCCTAAAGGTTTGGTGACAGGTACCATGTTGGAGATCCATTCTTAATAATCAATGGCTCTTATTAACTTGGCTTGTAGCAATTTCTCCAGTTCTATTTTGACTAAAAGAGCTACCTTAGGATCCATTTTGTGGAGTTTTTTCTTTACTAGCTTGGCGTTAGGATCTACTGTAAGATGATGGACAACTAGATTTAGATCAAGTCTGGGCATGTGGGTATATGACCATACAAAATTGATAGTGGCTTCATTGAGAAGCGCACTAAGAGTCATTTCGTCAGCTTCGATTAAATATGCTTCCATGTAGGTGATTCTCAAGTAATCTTATGTGTCCAAATTGACCGGTTTGGTTTCCTCTATGATGATGGATGACTATTCTGGCCAATAATCCTGGATGGGAGGAAGAGGAAAGTCTTCATCCTCTAGCACCTCAGAGAGGTTTTCACTAGAGGATACGCCCTTTATTTTTACTATTTTAGAGTCGGTACATGCCCCAAAGGGTTTTTCACATAGGGACTCTCTATTTTATTTTTTCTTTTTAATTTTGTGGTTGGAGACTTCCTCTTCCCCAAATTATCCCTTTGGGTTGAGCTAATATACTTCGGTTGATTCTTGCCCCCATTTTGACTATTGATCTGTGGTGCCCATGAATTTTAGGAGTGCTTACTCACTTTGGAACTCATCAATATGTGTCACGCTTGGTTGATCCTAGTCTATGAGGTTGGGGTGAAGGAGCGGGAGGTCAATGAGGTTGATGGCGAGTTGGCGGAGGATAGAATTGCCCAAGAAAGTTTCATCGTGAAAGATATCATTGTAGGATCATTTTTATTCCTCTTCCGAGATGTCTTCAACTTCTATGAGGTCATCTTGGATGTCTAAAAGGGTCGTGTTAGGAAAATTGGTGCCCCCAGTCACAACATCAGGTCCTTGTATATGCAAGTGAGGGGTATTAAATTCGAGGCCCCGATTTTGTGGATTTTTGGATGCTTCCATGGGGTCTTTCATTCTGGCATCACTGGGTCCTAGACCACCTCCTTGATAATCACATTATTTAGTGGCCCACTTATGTGGTATGGGATATTTATCCTTGAAATACCTGAGGAGCTCAGTATCGGGGGGTGGGGGTTCTTTTTACAGCTATTTGTTGATATCAGGAGCTAGTTCTTGACCATTTAGAATTTCATTTGAAATGAAAGCAGAGGATCCTAGTTGTTTTATCTTGGGGTCCTCTTGAGGGCTCTTAGTTTGATGACATGGTTGTCCCTGAGTGTGTGGGTCTAGGGGGAGAGCCCCTACTACAAAAACATTGATAAGGCTATATTTTTCATAGCTCTTGTTGTTGATCTTGATAGAGGAGAGGGTGGAGGCTAAGATTGTTTCAGGATCGCAGTGGGATCGGGATGAACTGGTGATAGATGTGCCAATGTCAATTCTATGACAGTGAGTAGAGGGGGGAAGGAAGATTCTATTGCACAACAGTATGCAAATGGCTAGGGATCTACGTGGATGGTGATTCCAATGCCTTGATATGGGAATTTGATGTATTGATGATAGGTGGAGGGAAAAAAATTGATGTAATGGATCCATGGGCAATCGAGGAGAATGTTGTAGGGGAGGTCAAGATCAACAATGTGGCATATGGTTTCTTGGACTATGGGGCTAATCTTGATAGGTAACAAAATGGTACCTTCAGAGGTACACTATAGGTTATCGTAAGCCTTGATGGTGATTACCTCGTGAGAGATGTCTGCTTCTATGAGACCAACCTATTGGAAAAATTTTAATGTACATAGATTTAAGGCTGAACCATTATCTATCATGACCCTTTTTATAGTGAAGTCATTAACCATGATGGCCATGCAGAGTGGGAGATTGTGATCTGGTTCAACAATTGGCATGTCGTAAGCTTGGAAGGAGAGGGTGGAAGACATGGATAGGTGTCCTACAAGGTTCTTGAATTGGATAGTGTTAATGTCTGTAGGGACATAGGTCTCTTAGAGGGCATTATTAAGGACTTCTTGGTGAAGGGTTGATGTGCGAAAGAGGTCAAGGATGGAAATTTGTGTGGGTGTGTTCCCAAGGTGTTCTAGGAGGTTGTACTATGTACTAGGGATGGTCGTAGTATTGGTGTTGGCAATAGATATCCAACCTTTGTGAGTAGTAACGATGCATTGACTATCAACACTTTTGACATGGATTACATTCATAGTTGGTTCAACCTGGGAGATGCAACCAATGAATTTATCATAGTTGATGTAGGCGGTAGTATAATCTTTCCCATCGTCACGGTCACCTTGTTTTCCCTTACCTTGGTTCTGGGGAGGGTTAGCATTAGTCTGATTCTTACCTACATTGTGTTAAGGAAACACATTTTGATAGATTTGCAGGTTGGCGTTAGGTGATTTCTAGGAAGGGGCGTCAACTATGATCTCATTTTTGTCAATGAGGTCTTGGACATAGTGCTTGAGTTTCATGAATTTCGTGATGGCATGTCCCTTAACATGGTGATAGTTGCAATACTCATTGTCCTTATACCAGGCTAGCTTGGGTGTTGATTCATCAAATGGTTTGGTTTGTGCATATACAATCATATTAGCACTGGTCATGCAGTGGAAGATAGCATCTAGGGGTTCTCTGAGGGGAGTGAACATGCATTGTTGGTTGTTCTGAACATGAGGTTTGTTCTATCCCTGGGTGACAGATATGGTGTTGGCTTGATTAATGGGTGATTGACAAGGTGATTTTTGTTAGATGGGCACTGGTTGTTGGTACACGGGTACTTATTGTTAGTATGTTGGGGAAGGGAGATTGGGACCAGCTACAACAACTTGGATCTTCTTGGTGTTCATGGCTCTGTCTGTGACCACATTTTTATTCTTGTTCTAGTAGCGGGGTCGATCATTGTTGGGCCTATCTTGTGAACTCTCCTTGTAATGTTTAATGGCTCCATTGTCCAAAAGACCTCGTTCAATGTCCATTCCCTTCCCTTTTATATCCTGATAGGTTTAAATGCAATTAATTCGCATGAAGTGGGATAACTTCAGATGCAAATTATTGATGAATATCTTGGTAAGGTATTTTTCTCCCAGTTGATATAAAAATCTCGTGGTGAGATTTTTCCATCTCTATAGATAGTCAGCCAGGGCTTCACCTCCCTTTTTCTTAGCATTGCATAGGTCCAACAAGGAGAGCTCATTATCAACATTATGCGTATATTGGGTCACAAGTTTCTATGAGAGTTCTACGAACATGGAAACAAACCCGTATGGTATTTTATAGAACCACTCGATGGCGGTCCCTCCCAGAATCTAGGGGAAAAGGCACATGAGATAAATGTCATTGTATGCCACCTCTTGGCATGGCAGGTAGAACTCTTTGTTGTGGCTGACTGGGTCTCCCTTCCCTCGATACTTGTCAAACTTGGGTGTTTCAAAATGCTTAGGGAAGGGGACTCTTGTGATTGATCTATCGAAAGGGTATGGACAAACTTCTTTGAACTTGAATTCTTTTCCCTCATTACTAGCTTTGAGATCTTTGAGGGCATTCTTTATTTCTTCCCATTTTGAATTAATAGGTGTTGGAGTGGGTACTCCCATTGGGAATAGATCTAATGGTGTAGGTGAATATGGGGGGATGTGCAAAGGATACTATGGGATTAGATAGGGGGATTTCCCTGCTTTATAGGTAGTTTGGAATGGATTTTGAATGGCTTGTTGGGCAATGTATTACTACTGTAATGTCAAGACATGATGTTGCATAGGGTATGGTGTAGCTTGCTGATATGGGATGAGAGGATTAGGTTGTTGTACCTAGAAGTATTGTTGCTACGGAGAAGGTTGGTAGAATGATTGTTATTGAGATAGGCATTGGGCTTGTCTGATGTACGAAGGGTGCATACCCACATTACTGAGAGGGGGGACGGTAGCTTGGGTGTTTACTATAGGTGGTTGGGTGAGGGAGTTAGTGGGATGGGTAGAGACAAGTTGTTGCAATTGTGGGGGGATGGCTTGTGGAATAGCGATTGGCATAGATAGGTAATTGATGAACATGGGAAAAGATGCAACAAAAGGAGGTGGTGGTGGTTTTTGTGTTGTTTGTGAAAAGGTTCATTACTGATAAGTTGGTTGGAAGAGGTGTGAGTGCGTGGGTATGCCTTGAGAATTCATTTGTGCTTGGTTGAGGCTCGAAGGGGTGCCAATCCCTGCTATGCATTGTGATGCAGAGGTTGCTACGAATGTGGGAGTAAAAGTGGGAGTTTTTGATGCAAGTGGAGGGTTTTGGGATGCCATGGATGGTATTCCTATTGTGAAGGTGACTTGTTGGGCCTGTGTGCCAGAAATAAAAGGTGGGGGAGGAACTTGCATGGAATTAGGTTGTGTAATAGACTGGGTGAATGTGGGTGGGGTGCTTGTGTTGCTCCTTGTGGAAAGGATGTTGGTGCAGGGGCTTGGCTTACGGTGGGTGGAGGTATTGTTTATGTAGAAGCTTGTGTGGGGGTTGGTAGTGGCACTTGTGTGGAAGCTTGCAGTTGTGTGGCCACTTTTGAGGAAGTAGGTGGGGGTGGTGTGCCTATGACAAAGAAAGGGGTGGATTGGGTTATGTTTTGGATTGTGGGAGTTGTTGTGCAAGGCTGCAAGAGATGCAAGATCGATGAAGCTATATGAGATACTTGCATGGTCAGATCATGGAATTTTTGGATCACAAAAGGGTGGATTTTGGTGGAGATATAGATAGGTTTTTTAGGATCGAAAGGGTGTAAATGTGGGGGAATGGGAGTACCCTCCTATGTGTAGTTTTCCAAAATAGCGAGATGGATCTATGCAATAATCACGCTTACCATCTGCACGTGTCTTGGAAGGCACATGAAAGCTTCCATGGAGTTATTGGTAGGTGTCTCACTTGGGTCTTCCCTCACATTCTGAACCAGAGGCGGTTGAGGATCATAAATTACCATAGTGTTGGTAGGGTTGTTGGGATCCACTAAACTAGTGGCTTAGTTGGGATCCATTCCTTTCCTCTTCTTTGATCATGTCTCAATAGGCATGAAAATGAAAAGTCCTAAGATGGGGGGAGGATGCAGTCAAAAGGATGCTTGGGATGATGATCTTAAATCTAGATGAGGTTGGTGATAACCTAGATGCAAGATTTTAGGTGATGTGAGATTTTGGTGATGTGCTTAGAAGATGGGTGGCTAAGGGTCACAATGAGCTACCTTTCCTAATGTGGGACCAAAATATGTGGGATTTTTGTCCTTGAATAGAATTGTGATCTTTGGATGATGAGATCTTTACTAGTGTGAGCCAATCTCTAGATAGAGATGATGAGGTTCGCAAGAGTAAGTACTAGCTACCCTAGACAATGCTTAGTCAAAAGGGTGGGGCTAAGATTTTTTATTCTTAGGATAAGGTTCAAGCAACTCAAGGTGAGTCCTTGGATATGATGTGGATCTAGGATAATGATTTGGGATTTTGGATAGAGGATGATGCTAACTAACACTTTCTAGGAGGATGAGGTAAATGCACCTAAGGGATTATCTAAGATGAAGAGATGTTGAGACAACTTCACAAATTTTGAGAAGGGAGGAGATTATGCCTACTAGTCTTCACTTTCTAATCTAACAAACCGACAGTTAACTCAGATTTGAAAAGAAAATTGTTTGGCCCTTGTGTTGTACTCCATGTTATCTAGTCTTGCTTGGTATTTCTCTTCTTCTTGGGTTGCGGTGATAATGGGTTGGTGATCTTTGAGCTTCCTTTTGGAAACCTTCTTCTCTCGATACACACATAGCATTGGTAGCTTAGTTATCTTGTGTTTCATTGGTTCGGTCATAGGTCCAAAAATATCTTTTCTCTCTGGATATTAGAATAGGTCAAGCTAGGAAGTGACTATAGTAAGTATACCTTGGCTTGGTCTTGAACAGACTTGGTTTGCTTTCAGGATAGTTGACAAACAGTCCCACAAGAGATAAATAAATCTTGTGGGAGAACAAGAAGATGATCTCTTTCGCAAAGAACTTTATAACTTTGATTTTGTGTATGTTCGAACAAATATTTTCACTGGGTCTCATAACTTTGAGAACACACACAAGTAATTTCTACCTATAAGATGGGCTAGTATAAAAACCTTTGCCCACAACTTGGTATCCCAAAAGAGGAATACAGATGGTGAGTAATCTTCAGGCAATCCAAGAAATCACTTGGATCATTCTTTGCACAAATATTTTGATACCTTCGGGAG
Source organism: Chamaecyparis obtusa (assembly GCA_027943335.1). Taxonomy (NCBI): domain Eukaryota; kingdom Viridiplantae; phylum Streptophyta; class Pinopsida; order Cupressales; family Cupressaceae; genus Chamaecyparis; species Chamaecyparis obtusa. The sequence continues at coordinate 1,149,305 of BSBK01000210.1, read as the reverse complement.
TAGATCGGATGGGCCTCTTATTACTGGCTTTTAGTAAGATCTGTGGCGTCCCCCTAATTAATTTTTACATGCGTGACTCACTTAAGAGCCTAGTTAACCATGCCAAAATCATAGGGATATTCACCTACCTTAGACTACCATCAACACACCTCACCTGAGCTTGAGGGGATAAGGCAGGAGTTTTCTCAACACCTTGTTTATATACCAAATGGGGAATTACCGATTTGAGGTCGTTCTCTAAAGAGGAAGTGCTTCTCTCTAGACAGACCTCGCTAGAAGCAAAACCAATTGAACTTGATCTTTCTCTTCACCCAAGTTCCATGAAGGTGAGGGGAGAGGATACAAATACAAGCTGATTATTCTTGCATCACTTACTTTATCAAGGTTTTGCAAGAATTGAAAATCTCTTTAGGAAGTGTTGAAAAACACTCCTTCAAACACACCAAGAAGTCTTCATTCCAAATTGAACCTAGATTAGACTAAGTGTTTTCTATCCTAGAACATTAAACACTCATTTTTAGCATACAAGGTTCTTTGGAAAATGAATAAATGCTTGAAAGTAAAGCTTGATTTTTTGCAAATAAAAAAAAATGTGTTACTTCACTTTAGGCATTCGAGATTTATTCAGTTCTTTTTAAGCACCCATTTGAAGTGTTTTGATTGCATTGATTCTTTGTCCCTTAAGCATTCAAGATTGGATTTTGATTGATTTTAAACACCAAATTTGACGTGTTTGATTGTTCATTTTTAGCCCATGTTCATTTTAAGCCCAAATCGAAAGATGAGGTGTTGTTTGCACATTCAATGTTCTTTTTAGACCACCAAAAGAAAATGTGTAAATTTTGTTTTTAAAACATTAACCTGCATTCTCACTGACCCCTGCAATCCCGTAGACAAAAAATAGCATTCCCGCGCAGACTCTATAGGTGATCCCGCAGGAATGTCAGAATAAAAAAAATCCATAGAGAACAATAAATGTCGAGTTTAGTGCGATACTTGCAGATGCAATCCCACAAGATCAATGCACGATTCCACAAGGTCAACTATCGATCCCACATTGCAGAATGAAGCCACAAATTTCAAGGTTTTAATAATTCCTTATAGCTTACAATTCATAGAAATGTGGTCTTGTTTGGTCAAACAACATTCCCACATTGCGAGAATGTGATCCCATAGTTTGTCATAGAGAAATGACTCATGAATTCAGGACAGAGAGTAGATTTTAGAGAGAGAATAGAAGAGTCCTTTGCAAGAATGCAATCCTACCAACCGTACCCGCATTCCAACCATCTATAACCACGTTCCCACAAAATTGTGTCTTTTCTATTGTGTAAAATCCAAAGATGGGAATGGCAGCACAAATGTGTTTTCTTTCACCTCAAACCTACAAAACACCCAAAAAAAAATTGCAAAGCACTCAAACAACAAAAAAATGTTAGTTTTTGGTTAGTTTTTCAATGTTAGATAAATGAAAAAGATGAAGAAATGACCCTAGAAGTGGGTCCCACTGGGTGTGCCAAAATGTAAGCTATGAAATGAGTTGTTAGGAATATGAAAATAAGTTAAACATTCAACAAAACAAATCAAAACTACACTTATGCTAAGACAAAAGAAAGTAAGAGAGAGAAGAATGCAAACTCCCAAATGAAGCCTTCTTGATCTTTGGATTTATCCAAGGATTTGAATGTGTGCTCAAATGTTATTCCTCAAGCTTCAAATGTGGGAGGATTTTGGCATTATAAGGTTACTTTTGATGTTTTTGGCTCTCAAACTAGCATTATAACTTTACTTTGAGTGGATGAAAAAGAAGGAGAAGAGGGCTCAATTTATAGGCAAGAAGAAGGTCAAATGGACAATCAAGATGCAAACTTGAAGAAGGGCCAAGATGAATTTGAGAGAAAGCACATGGATTGTACTTTCTCAAAAGCATCTCATTGTGACAATTGTCATAATGGGAGAAGTTGGAAGAAATGGGGGAATGTGACCATTTTGGGAGATATGAGAGGGGACAAATGTGTAAGAGGAGGATGGAGTATGTAAGGGATGTGTAAGAGCATTTAAGGTTGACATAGGGTGAGGGAATTGGGGGATGTGAGGATGTGACATGAGGGTTGACTTGGGTTGGCTTAGGATTTCTTAATCCATGGATTATGATTGTGCAAATGTTTAGGAGGTGATTAGGCTTGGATTACGAAGCAAGTGGGAGGTTTAGGAGGATGTCACTACTACATTTGGGGCCAAATTTTGACACTTCCAACATGTAATTTTTTTTAATGAATTTGTTATTTTTTAAAAAATAGGCCCTGATGATGTTGGTATTCCGATGGGTTTTAAATTGACCATCGAAATTCTGACAGTTTCAAGTATACATAAAAAAAAAAAAGTGAAGCGCCAAATCATTTTTATTTTGATTGGCATACAAAAGGAGCAGGAGAAAACAAGCGAAAGCTAGGCGCGAGAGAAGGTATGTGATTTCTTCATCTTTCGAGCCTCTGACATCATATTCGATCGTAAATTTCAAATGCATTGCATTTTATTTTATCATGAATGCTCTCTGAAATGACCACAATATTGTACTAGTGTCGTGCCCTAGCCAGTGCTTTATCTCTATTATTTGATGTTACTGGTGTCATGCTCTAGCCCATGCTTTAACTCCATTATTTGATGTTATTGGTGCTTGTGCTCAAGGATATCCATTTTTTTGAAATGTTGACTGTGGTTATCAAATAGGAAGCCCGTGAGCTTCTAGCTAGGTGCCATTTGTATTGATAGCTTAGGGTATCAAATTTATTGTATCATACTTTGTTAAAAGGAAATAGGACAAAGAATGATTTTGATTTAGTACTTTAACTCCATTATTTGATGTTATTGGTGCTTGTACTCAAGGATATCCATTTTTTTGAAATGTTGACTGTGATTATCAAATGGACAACCCGTGAGCTTCTAGCTAGGCACCATTTGCATTGATACCTTAGGGCATCAAATGTATTATTATATCATTGATAGTTGAGACTTTGTTAAAAAGAAATAGGAGAAAGAACGATTTTGATTTAGTTTCTCTTTTTTGATCCCTAAGTGGCTTACAACCCTAGAGAAGTATATGTAGATTTATGGATGTAGTTACAGGATACATAGTAGCCGATAATTCACAAGAAATCCATGTAGCCAATTTGAATAACAATTAATACAAATAAATAGGGTCCTCGAATGGCCCAGTTATCTAGACCTTGACTATCCCCTCAACTAGTGACCCTTCAAAACTAGGTTATCATGCAATTAGTGAGTGATCCTTCATTCACTTGGTCTGCCCTACATCCAAACATATTGGAAATACACAATACAATGATAAAAAGCCTTTCATAATACTCCTTCCCTCAAGGAACACTATCAACATCCAGACCTTGACTATCCCCTCAACCAGTGACCCTTCAAAACCGGGTTATCATGTAATCAGTGAGTGATCCTTCATTCTCCTAGTCTTCCTTGCATCCAAACATATTGGAAATACACAATATAATGATAACAAGTCTTTCACAATTCCCCTTCCCTCAAGGAACACTATCAACATCTGGCCTTGACTGTCCCCTCAACTAGTGTCCCTTCAAAATCTGGTTATCATGCAATCAGTGAGTGATCCTTCATTCTCCTGGTCTGCCCTGCATCCAAACATATTAGAAATACACAATACAATGATAAAAATTCTTTCACAATCCCCCTTCCCTCAAGGAACACTATCAACATTTGGACCTTGATTGTCCCCTCAACCAATGACCCTTCAAAACTAGGTTATCATGCAATCAGTAGTGATCCTGCATTCTCTTGTTTTGCCCTGTATCCAAACATATTGGAAATACACAATACAATGATAAAAAGTCTTTTACAATCCCCCTTCCCTCAATGAACACTATCAACATCCGGACCTTGACTGTCCCCTCAACTAGTTACCCTTCAAAACTGGGTTATCATGCAATCAGTGAGTGATCCTTCATTCTCCTGGTCTGCCCTGCATCCAAACATATTGGAAATATACAATAAAATGATAAAAATTCTTTCACAATCCCCCTTCCCTCAAGGAAAACTATCAACATCTGGACCTTGATTGTCCCCTCAACTAGTGACCCTTCAAAACTGGGTTATCATGAAATTAGTGAGTGATCCTTCATTCTCATGTTCTGCACTGCATCCAAATGTATTGGAAATACACAATAAAATGATAAAAATTATTTTACAATCCCCCTTCCCTCAACGAATACTATCAACAACTAGACCTTGACAATCCCCTCAGCTAGTTACCCTTCAAAACTAGGTTATCATGCAATCAGTGAGTGATCCTTCATTCTCCTAGTCTTCCCTACATCCAAACATATTGGAAATACACAATAAAATGATAACAAGTCTTTCACAATCCATCTTCCCTCAAGGAACACTATCAAAAAGTGATCATTCTTCTTATTAGCCATATCTAATGTTTCATTGAAGTCACGACCAAGAATGAAGGTCACCTTACCCATGCCATTCATGGATTCTGAAATGTCATTCCAAACTCCTAAAAACTTTTCTATTGTTTCTTGTTTCCCCTCCTTGATTAAGACCCCCCTCATCCTCAACATGGTCTTCATCACCTATAGTCTCGATTTCATGGATAGGGGACATGTAAATATCTTTAAATACTTTGTCAACCACAATGTCCTCCTGCCCCATCTTCTTGATCTTCCTAGCTAAAGTAGATGAATCCACACACAATAACCCAAAATGAAGGGTTTTTTATCCTTTAATGAATCTCATTCATTGGTAATGCATGGACAGTCAAACTAGTAGTCTCCAAAGCATTCAATAAGTGAATATGAATGTTTGAAAACTTTCCTCTCAACTTCCCCAACCACTCCTAATTGGTTAGAAGAATATTTCTAGAATCTCCACTATTCCTATGCTTACCAACAATTCTTAAACATACTTTATCTGATATGATAATAACATGCTAAACTAAACCAATGGCATGTTCATTGTGTGGTACAAGGAAGATTTGGCTATCAAATCTTCCTTTGTGCAAGCTGGGCACAAGAGAAGGTATGTGATTTCTTCATCTTTGATTGGTATCTTTGATGGGCAACGTCTTTCGAGCCTTTGGCATCATATTCGACCACAAATTTCAAATTCATTGCATTTTATTTTATCATGAATGCTCAATGAAATGACTGCATTCTACTAGTGTCATGCTCTAGCCCATGCTATATCTCTATTATTTGATGTTATTGGTGCTTGTGCTGAAGGATATCAATTCACTATTTTGAAATGTTTAGATTCATATTTGTTGATATTATAATTCATCATATCAGATAAAGTATGTTTAAGAATTTTTAGTGTCTAAACACTCAACTAATCCCTCTAACTGATTAGGAGTGGTTGGGGAAGTTGAGAGGAAAGTTTTCAAACATTCATATTCACTTATTGAATGCTTTGGAGACTACTGGTTTGACTGTCCATGTGTTAATGTTTAGAACATATCAATAAAGTATTTAAAGACATTCTTACATGTTTGGAGAGGTTTGAGAGGCACTTATCATGACTGTACCCTCACAAAAAGTGGCATAGACTAGTTTTACTAAGTTTCCTTTCTCTATTTTGAGGTTTCCTTTCTCTATCGCAGGGGTATAGTCAGAGGGTTCATTGACAAAATGATCCTTTGAATGGTTACTATAAATATGAATGATTTGATATAGCATATTTCTCATTTTACTTGAAGTTTGGAATAGCTTGTACTTGAAGTTTGGAATAGCTTGTGCTTGTGCTGCAATTCTTGGTAGAAATGAATAGAAGGAATAGTGTTGGTGTTAGGTTTTATTTATTATTGAATTCAATGGTTTCCAAGATGTGTTGAGGAGTTTTCTCCTTGTTTAATGTTAACTGTTCCTGCACAATCTACTCATACAACAGTGAAATGCTATGTGATTGACAATTTCATACAACTGGTCCTTTGGCATGTATTAAACAGAATAGAATTTTTAGCATATTATTATCATTTTATTTCTTTGTTGTAAACATGCCATTGGTTCAGTTTTGTAAAAAAAAATTCATGTTAAATTTTTTTTTTCTATTTTTTCCATTTGATAACCACAATTAACATTTCAAAACAGTGAATAACATCAAATAATGGAAATAAAGCATGGGCTAGGGCACGACACCAGTAGATTAAAAGAAATAGAATGTTAATAATATGCTGAAAATTATATTATGTTTAATACACGCCAAAGGACCAGTCCCAACAATTCTTAAACATACTTTATTTTGTTTAAGAATTATTGGGAGTATTTTTCAAACATTCATGTTCACTTATTGAATGCTTTGGAGACTAGTGGTTTGACTTATTCACTTATTCACTTATTAAAATGTAGTTTTGATTTGGTTAATGTTTAGAAGAGATCAATAAAGTATTTAAAGACAATCTTACATGTTTGGAGAGGTTTGAGAGGCACTTATCATGACTATTTAGACCATTAGTATACCAATATATGACTATCCAAATCATAAAAATGACTCACCCTTAGGGCCAAACTCTCACTACTGCTCCCTAGCTATCAATTCCCTTAAGGAACACACTGTTCCAGCCAGTGTTCTCTTTAATTTCTCAAATCTCTACAATTCAAGAACAGTAGAGTTGAATAATACATTTTTAGTATCCTCTTTCTATGGGTCCTAGGCCTTTGGGTCCATGGAAAGGAAATAGATTACAAAATACTCTTCAAAACAAAGGAAAAACTTAGCAAATTCAGTCTAACTCAATGTAGATGAAGGAATAGTCATGCTAATAGTTCCTCTAAGTCTTCCAAAACATTTATTGAACTCCTCTAAAGTCCTATTGGATCTCCAAATTGGTTAATCCAATCAACTTACATCAGGATCATGAGAAACTTCAAAGGATTAAAAACATTACTTGGAACAGTCACTGGTTTTACCAGTCAAAACGTAAGGAACATAGTTTTAAAGTGATCACAATACATTCAATGATGAAATGAATTCTTGGAGATTGCTTACTATTCCATCCTTGAATTTAGAAACCAAAACAATAAGTAAAGAAGCCTTTCAACAATGCATAACACAATAGACTTGCAGATTTAAACTTCTATTTTTATTGAATCTTTGTTCCTATCGTACACTCCAGGCTTAATTCTGTCATATAATGACTTCCAAAGGTTACATATAACTCCATCACAACTTCCCCAACCATGAAGAACATGGGTGAAGAACTTGATGGTTTCATGTTTTAATCTTTAAGAACTTGATCAAGAACATAGGTTTTAATGAAATATCAATTTGATTTGCAAAGTTTGTGTTCTTTACAAATTTGAAAGGCTCTAATACTTACTAGGGCGGATGTGGATGTGCAACCTTATGCTTTTACTACAAAGTCTCTGTTTGTTGGGCATACTGATTATAATTACTTGACATATATCACAAATATTGCTAATTAAGGTTGGCGGGATGATTACACCTATCCTGAAAAAAGACTGTCAAATCATTATGCTATCAAATCAATTACCTATTGACATATCCCTTGCGAGGGAGAGAAGCCAAACACATAAAGAACATGCACTTAAACACGACAGCTGAAAAACTTAAATGGAATACACCAAGAAGTACCAAATGATGAATTCTCAATTGTTGTAATGGCAAAGCATCAGAACCATCCATTTCTAGAACTTGATTTTCTAGTCTAAATGATTTTTCTAGAGTCGTAATGATTTTTCTAGAACTTGATTTTCTAGTCTTGATGATTTTTCTATAGTCTTAATGATTTTTCTTTCATCCTAATGTTTGTTGATCTTGATAAATTAGGCCTTGAATTTGAATTTATGTTCACTATTTTATTTCAGCTTGATATTTCATTCATTTTTCATATACATAGACTACACATGCTGATAAAAAAATGAGCTATTTGATTAAGGTTAACTATTCATCATTGTAAATAGTCAATATTTCTGATGGTACTCCTTGGTGTATTCTATTTTGAAATAATCAAGTTTCTATGGCTATGATAAATGTCACTTTGTGTTGAGAAAATTAGGGTTGAAAAAATGGTTGCAAACAAATCATCCTTCTTCCACCAACATTCTAGTCAATGTACAAGTAACGAGTCATTACATTCAAGAAAGACCATGTCTAGCAATATCAACCCAGAACAAAATAAGGAGTATGCAGAATTTAGTGATTGTATCTTCCATTAGAGCCACTTCATATGCATAGGTGATGAACATGCATATTTTCCTGAGCGCTATTGGGAGCTTACCTAGTAACACATGTACTATTGTGAAAATCACCACAAATCTATTTGTTGTTGGGTCTAGCTCCCAGTATTTCTTGGTCAAATATGCATGGTTTTCACTTGTGCATATACCTTCTATGATCAACTCTTATATGCACAAGTGATGAACATTTAGATTAGCCTAAGCAGTACTTTGAGTAGTCCTCCAACACATGTACTATTGTGAAAATCATCACAAGTCCATTTTCTAGAGGAAATCTCATAGTACACATGTTTGGAGGCTAGGTCTGAAGGAAACAAGAGAATTTGAAGAGTCACAAGTCTTAAGATTGTACTTAATATAGCCAAGCTTCATTCAATGGTACCCTCAAACATGAAACAAACCATTCTTAAACCAGATTAAACTAGTAAACCAAAGGACATGCTTTTACTACTAAGTCTATGTTTGTTGGGCATACTGATTATAAGTACTTGACATATATCACAAATGTTGCTAATAAAGGTTGGCGGGATGATTACGCCTATCCTGAAAAAAGATTGTCAAATCATTATCCTTTGAATGGTTACTATGAATATGAATGATTTGATATAGCATATTTCTCATTTTACTTGAAGTTTGGAATAGCTTATGCAAGGGTGAAAGTACTTTTGATCATTTTGGTCGTGATTGTTCCTCTACACAATCAGCAAATGTAATTGTCTAATGATTATATGTAATGTTAAATGGATTAAATGCTTTATTCTTGGTAGAAGTGAATTAAATACAATCCACTCATACAACTGGTCCTTTGGCATGTATTAAACAGAATAGAATTTTCAGCATATTATTATCATTCTATTTCTTTGTTGTAAACATGCCATTGGTTCGGTTTTGTAAATTTCTTTTCGTGTTAAATTTTTTTTCTTCGATTTTTTCCATTTGATAACCACAATCAACATTTCAAAATAGTGAATAACATCAAATAATGGAGATAAAGCATGGGTTAGGGCACGACACCAATAGATTAAAACTGAACCAATGGTATGTTTACAACAAAAAAATAGAATGATAATAATATGCTGAAAATTCTATTCTGTTTAATACACACCAAAGGACCAGTCCCAACAATTCTTAAACAATAAAGTATGTTTAAGAATTGTTGGGAGTAGTTTTCAAACATTCATATTCACTTATTGAATGCTTTGGAGACTAGTGGTTTGACTGTCCATGCGTTGCCAGTGACTAAGATTCATTAAAGGATACAAAACCTTTCATTTTGGGTTATTGTGTGTGGATTCAAATGTAGGTTTGATTTGGTTAATGTTTAGAAGAGATCAATAAAGTATTTAAAAATAATCTTACATGTTTGGAGAGGTTTGAGAGGCACTTATCATGACTTTACCCTCACAAACAGCAGCATAGACTGGTTTTACTACGTTTATTTTCTCTATTTTGAGGTTCTCATTGCCAAAGTGGCCAAAGACTATGTTAGGTTGATAAAATATGGGGATTCTCTTTACCGCTACAAATCTTTGAAGGTTGCTGCACTTGGACAGATGTGGATGTACAACCTTATGCTTTTACTACTAAGTCTCTATTTTTTGGGCATACTGATTATAAGTACTTGATATATATCATGAATGTTGCTAATTAAAGTTTGCGGGATGATTATGCCTATCCTGAAAAAAGACTATCAAATCATTATGCTTTCAAATCAATTACCTATTGGTGTATCCCTTATGAGGGAAAGAAGCCAAACACATAAAGAACATTCACATAAACACGACAGCTGACAAACTTAAATGGAATATGCCAAGAAGTACCAAATGATGAATGCTCAATTGTTGTAATGGAAAAGCACCAGAACCATCCATTTCTAGAACTTGATTGATTTTCTAGTCTAAATGGTTTTTCTATAGTCGTAATGATTTTTCTAGAACTTGATTTTCTAGTCTTAATGATTTTTCTATAGTCTTAATGATTTTTCTATAGCCTTAATGATTTTTCTTTTGTCCTAATCTTTGTTGCTCTTGATAAATTAGGCCTTGAATTTGAATTTTTGTTCACTGTTTTATTTCAACTTGATATATATTTCATTCATTTTTCATATACACAGAGACTACACATGTTGATAAAAAAAATGAGCTATTTGATTTAGGTTAACTATTCATGATTGTAAATGGTCAATATTTCTCATGGTACTCCTTGGTGTATTCCATTTTAAAACAATCATGTTTTTATGGCTATGATAAATGTCCCTTTGTTTTGAGAAAATTAGAGTTGAAAAAATGGTTGTTTAGTGTTTGTGTATCTACAGGTTGCAAACAAATCATCCTTCTTCCACCAACATTCTAGTCAATGTACAAGTAAAGAGTCATTCCATTCAAAAAAGACCATGTCTAACAATATCAACCCAGAACAAAATAAGGAGTATGCATAATTTTGTGATTGTATCTGCTATTAGAGCTACTTCATATGCATAGGTGATGAACATGCATATTTTCCTGAGTGCTACTGGGAGCTTACCCAACAACACATGTACTATTGTTAAAATCACCACAAATCTATTTGTTGTTGGGTCTAGCTCCCAGTATTGCTTGGTCAAATATGCATGTTTTTCACCTATGCATATACCTTATATGATTAACTCTTATATGTACAGGTGATAAACATTCAGATTGGCCTAAGAAATAATGTGAGTTTTCCTTCCAACACATGTACTATTGTTAAAATCATCACAAGTCCATTTGTTGGAAGAAATCTCATAGTACACATGTTTGGAGGTCTGAAGGAAACAAGAGAATTTGAAGATAAGGGATTTTTGTGGAGATTTGCTAGATGTGGAGATTTGCTAGAGAGGGTTTCCAGATTGAGTACAAGTGCAGAGATGATGATTCATTACTACGTCTATAAAACCTTCACAAATATCCCTTTTTTGGCCTCCACTCATACCTCTTCTTAGAATATAGAAACTTTGGATATTGTTTCTCATCCATGCATGAAATGTGCTAGTGATCGTATAAAATTACTTTTGCGAGACTGGGATCAATTATGAGAAGGTAAACAACAAGATAATTTTATTGTATCTTTCATTTCTTTTATCCATTCATATTTTTGCCTCCTCTTATATTGGATACTATGCAGTGTACATAAAGGCAAGGCGGTGATTATTCTCAATGATCAACAGGTATAAGTCTTCCAGCCCTTACCTAGTAGCTAGGACTAAAGATAGCAGAGCTCAAGAGACCATCATAGTTGGTCTTTGTCCTCGGTCCATATACTCACAAAACATTTTACATTTCATTAGCTCATCAAATGAGGTGATTTGAAAGAATTTAATGGATGATATTTTCATGTATAACGTACATTATTTTAGTTTGACGTTGAATGAATTTATCTACTTCATGCACTTGTAGAAATCGAACACATCCATAAAGAAGCATCCCCTCCTATGGCTTGAGTAATGTAGGCAGTCGGAGGAGATGCTTCTTTATCGATGTGTTTGATGTCTAAAAGTGCATGGAGTCGATAAATTTGTGCAATGTCAACTTAATAATTATCAAGAAAATATTCTATTAAATTCTTTCAAATCCCCTCATTTGATGAGCTAATGAAATGTAAAATGTTTTTCGGTATATGGACCAAATACGGAGACCAACTATGATGATCTCTTGAGCTTTGTTTTCTTTATTATGCTAATTCATCACTTTTTTGACAATTAGTAAAGCATTTTCGACAGACGCATTTTACGTCTGATGGAATGGTCCGTCGATAGTATATTACAGACTGTCAGAACTCTGACCGGTCACCATCAAATATGACACCACTCTGACAGATATGCGTGACGGGACTACTATACCTTTGACAAAATATCCTATCAGAATAAACTACCAATCCATCAAAATGTCGACTGAAAAAATGTCGTAAAAATGATTTTTTGACAAATTTGTCACATAGTAAAATTGTTATTTATTTGTGCCCAATTCTGATAGGTACAGATATCGGAATACTGACGGTTGTCACTCCCATCGCCATTTCCAATGCAAAAATGGTGATGGACACATGTGTCAGAATTCTGACAAATAGGCATTGGAAATCTAATAAATGGCCATCGAAATGTGGCCTCAAATGTACTAGTGTGCGATGCAAGAAGAGAGAATGAGTGGAGGGTTGGATTAGCTAATCATGGGTCATTAGCTAATTAAGACTAATTAGCATGGGTGAATGAGTTGGGTTGAGTATGAACTACATGTTAGGAGTTTTGGGATGGGTTTGGTTGAGGGTTAAGGTTGGAATTAAATATTTTATTTAATTTCAAGTGGGAGGAAAATGGGGTTTCATGAATTAATTTAAATAGATAAGTTTATCCATTTAAACTAATAGAGGAATAGGGATTAATTAATTATAAGACTATAAGTTTGTCATTTAGATAATTAATTGGACTATAGTTAATTAATTAAATTAATTAACTAGGGGATGACATAAATTAACCAAATAATAATATTCAATTAATAGGATGTTTTAGGAGAAGGCTAAATAAGATTAGTTAATTGTGTGATCAGATTTAGGTGTCTACACTTTCTACTGGTGTAAAAATGGTTTTTTGTCTCTTGCATGGTCCACTTGTCATCTTTTTAACTCTCTTAGTCAGTGTATTAGATGAGGATCTAGTGGATTTCCTTACTGTTGGCACATCCAATTCTACAATGTCTTCCTCAATATCCTGAATATCTTCTATAGCGGTTGCATGGATTGTCAAGGGTGGAACTGACAACACTTCCTTCTGTCCAATGTCCCTAATTCATGTTATTTTCTTCTTTGCAATGACAAATTCATGCTCGATCATGCTTGTATCCTTCAATATTTTCTTAATTGTGTTAAATACTCTCTTCTTTGCCAATTTTTCCACATATGACTGTTGTGTTGTACTAAAATTCTCTTCATAGGTTTTAAATCTAGAACTCTTTGCATACAAATTACTCTTAAGTAATCTGCTCACATAAACTTCTACTTCTACTTCAGATACCTCATACTCAATAGGATCTACAAACTCTATTCTTGGCTCAACTGGTTCAATGTAGGTAAAGTTTGTGTCCACTAAGAAACATATTTCATCTTTATATTTTTTAACAATAGATGGTGTAATCCTTGATCTTCTTCTCATTTCATAATGAAATGTCTTTATGACAAGGGTTGCACTCTCATTCACTTTATCAATGGGATGTCTTAAGTATACATTATTGATTATGTCCATTGAATTTATGTCATCATTCCAATCAATTCCTATGGTGTAAGGGAATCTCCTCAAAAGATGGAAAAACATATAAGTAATCAGGGATGAGAATCTAAACTATGAATTCTTAGTCTTCTTGATATTCTCAATATTTTCAATCAATTGTATCCTCCGAATCTCACACATATCTACTTCCACTCTGTCAACACACATAAGATAGGCCGCTTGCACCATACCTACTACCATGTCATCTTCCTTAGAGCTTGCACAAAATTTTGAAGTCAAGATTTTACATACATATCTTACATCATCTTGTTCAATTTAACTTATAACTATTCCTCTTCCATTATATGAAGACTTGGTGTTTTCCAACATTGTTTTCTTAACGTTCTTCTCATTCAAAGGAATTACTCATGTTTTAGATAGTCTTGTTACCTCATGTATAAGATCTGCAATGATGTCTATAACTCTATCATCCAACCAAAACTTTTCATTGTGTATTCTGCTCAAGATTATCTTGGTCCATTTATCATTCTGAAACTCATAATGAAATGTGTACTTAATGATATCCATTTGACCTAAATGTTCAAATCCTTCTTTGTATGTCATGTCTTTCTTGTAAATCTTACTGTACTCTATGGTTAAACTACCATCTCCTATAGTCTCAAACTTACATTTCAAATATCCTTTCACATCTTCCAAATGCAAAACTCCGTCTAGAACAATTGACAAAGCCAAACTAGGGTCTTCCTCGAAGGGGTATACTAGTTCCTTCTTCATCTTAGGTCTACCTGTGTCTCTGATGTTGTGAACTAGTGATGCATCCATGATTCTATCAAAATGTAATTGCTTTGATAATGAGTACTTAGTTAAATACCTTGGAATCACGATTTAGGGCTTTGCGTAGATATGGCAAAGAATCTGTCTCCAAATCTTGCAAACTACTTTCAAACTCCACTATCTAGCTCTCTATATCTCTTGTAAACACTTGAATGATATCAAATGATGTCAATATTCTACTTTTATCCTTCAAATCTTTCAAGTTAAAGTCATTGCATTAATTTCCTTAAGTGCATTCATGCCGAAAGATGTTCCTGGTTACCTGTAAAACATCATTATTTTCGTGTACTCACATACATGTTCATAAATTCATGCGCCCTTAACAATAGCTTCCTTATATCATATACTAGCTCATATTAACTTTGCAAGACTTAATTTAAGTTACTCTAAATTCTACACTATTCTGATGATTTACTCTAATACATAGTTCATGAAGTAAATGCTTAATTATTTTGAGAGGAATTAGGAAATGATTCACACTTACTCTCAAATACTTCACATGTCTAATTTATTAGTATATTGAGTATGCTCGCTTGATCTGTAGCTTTAACAAACTCAATTTCTTCCAAGTTACTACAACTTTCTTTCTGATTGTTGTTGGTGTTCACATTTCTTCTAGTATAGTTTGCATTTCTTCTAGGATTAGGATTTCTCATGTTGTTCATTCTGCAATACCTTGTTATGTGACCCATGTTATTGCATATCTAACAAACTATTTCATTGTTTCCATATCTTGGTCCTAATTGGCTGATTTGTGATCTCCAATTTCTGGCAATGTGTCCAAATTTATTGCTTCTATAACACACAACTCCATTTCTTTTGTTCATTTCTTCAATAGGTATTTTATCTGTAGGGTTAGTATGTCTAAACATTCTACTATTACATTATCATTAGATCTATGTTTCTTACAATCAATAGCTCTATGTCCAAAACCATGATAATTATAACAATAACCAGAGATAGGTTTGAATTTCTTACCTGTGCACTCTCTTTTCATGTGTCCAAAAGAATTACATGAAAAACATCTACCTTTGAATTCTCTTCGCATCTCTTTAGGTGGTTCATCTTGCTTAGGTGGATTAGGTATATCTTTAGATTTGATAGATTCATCTAATTTATTGTCTTCTTTATTCTTAAACTGTTCTGGATCTGGTTCTGTGCATTCTTCAATTTTCCTTGGCAATTTATCTTCAAAGTATCCAAGACCAATTTCATCATAAGAGGGTTTCTGATAATAAATTTGTTCATCAATCTTTTCACTACTAGAATATAATTTCTCAAGATGTTGTTTAGACTGAGTTAGTTCTCCTTTCACAATTGTGTTGTATTTTATAAGTTCAGCATACTACAATTTTGTAGTTTCAAGTTCAGATGTCACTTTGGTAAGTTCAAATCTCATATCTGTATTTTCAAATTTCTGATATGACTCATCTTTGTTGTTATCATCTTTCAAGCTTAAATTCATATCTACAATTTTTGGTTCATGTTTAAGGATCTCATTTTCTTACTTCAGTTTTGAAACTTCATCATAGTCCTCAACTTGACTTGTAGGTTCTTTCTTTGATTTCAGATCTTCTAACTTTTCTTTTAGTTTATCAATGTAGTCTTTCACATTATCATATTTCTCCTTTAGAGTATCTCTTTCTTCAGTAAGAATATCAATCTATTCAAGAGCTTGATCAAGATTTTTCTACAACCGATCCATTTCCATAGAGATATTACTCAAGTTGTTAGGCTTTCTCCGAATAACTTTGTTCTGACTAACTAAGCTCTGATACCAATTGTTAGAAATAGGAAATACAGAGAGGGGGTTGAATCAGTATTTCAAAAACTTTTACTTTTGCCTAATTATGGATATATGAAATTAACTTAAAGCTTGCATAAGAAACTAAACTAAGTAAGTTAAATAACTAGCATAACAATAAAATGAATGAACTCATAACACCATTATTTTTCTCAAGGAAACCTTGGCCAAGGGAAAAACCTGGTGGGGATGATACCCAGAATTGATCCACTAATCAAAAGTATTTGGTTAAGGATGTTGACCCTATTAGGAGTCTATTACATACATATAGTGTCTATGTCCTAGTTAAAGGACTTTAGACCTTTTTAGAAGCCTCAACCCTTTAGGATTTGTTATTACAAAATAAGATGTCTACAAGATGAGCTCACTGCCCAAACATGTAATATACAATGATAACTTCAGATACAAAATTTTTTTATTGTTGCTGAATAACTTTATTATTCTAATCTAGCTTTGTAGGATCTTCTCTCTGATATATAGTACTTTCTTCTTTTCTTCTTTACAAATTAAAATTTTGCATCATACATATCATATATCAACTTCTTACAACTCTACATTACATTATTCTTACTTATATACAAGTTATTACAAAAATAACTTCTTGTCGGCTTACAATTGATGCAAGGCAGGGAGAAAGAGGGGCCAAACAATGGTGCACCCTAATGATCCAAGCCTACTCAACACATGCGGAAGCAACAAACAACAACAGTAAGAGAGAGAATGTCAGATCTTTCATATATTATCATCAAATAGAACCATACATGTCGGGCTGTAAGGCCTTCCCAGTAAGGGCCAGATATTACAATGAATCATAGAAGTCCTCAAACATACAAGGATCTGTGAAAATATCTACTTCTATCTTCTACCAACTCATATCCAACTACTGCCCATAAACTCTAAACCAACAACTACATTTATACAAGAAGCTACCAAGCTGAGTCGGCCTTCAAATCCATAATCGATGGAAGGAATGATCAGATCTAGGACCACATGCTTCCCAATGATGGATTACAACATTAAATCTGCAAGCCAATATAAATGCACAAGTCAGCCACAACATGAACTAAAACTAAACCCGTCGGTGAGCAAGATAACTGAGTAGCAGACAGGTAATGCCGAGCGCCAATGAAATAACTAACCTCCTAGGAGATAACCGACCACACTTGGTAACCAAAGGAAACTGACCAACTACCGACCAACTTGGTCAAAGCAGAAACCGAGCAACACAAACAAACTCCAAATTATTTTTGGTGACATAGGATTGCCAAGGACCCGAGATGCTCCTACATCAGACACCTGGGGTTATTTTGAAATGATTCTCTGAATCATTTGGTAGGTCTGGTCTGAGCTGCATCCAACTCAAACTGTGAAATCCATGAGCTATCTTCCATCGGTCTATTCTTCCACTTTACCAGATATTCCATATACTATTTTCCTCTTGTACTCTTGCCAACTCTTTCCTTCAAAATATGTTCAACTTCTTCATTTTTCTTTTTACGATATTATGTCAGTACTGTTACTTCTTCATCAGGTTCATGATACTCATACAAATCAGCAATGTTGAAATTTGGTGATATATCCATGTCATCAGGTAACTCAATCTCAAATGCATTTCCACTGTCAAATTTCTTCAAAATCTTGCAAGGTCCAAACTTCTTCATTTTCAACTTCCCATATGTTTGAACAGGAAATCGGCCTTTCTTCAAATGAGCCATCACTTCATCACCAACATCAAAATTTTTATGTCTCCTTGATCTGTCAGCTCTGTCTTTGTATTTCTGATTACTGTCTTCTAGCTTCAGCTTCACATCTTCATGCAATGTCTTCATGTATTTAGCAAACTTTACTCCTTCAGCACTTTTCTTATTCTCATCAGCAATGTCTCTCAAATCAGATATTCCTCTCGGTTGTGTGCCTTTCAAAATCTCAAATGGTGTCTTTCCAGTACTCCTATTCATTGAATTATTGTATGCAAAATCTTCTTGTGCTAACACAGAATCCCAATTACTCAGTGTGTCTCCAACTAAACATCTCAAAAGATTTCCCAAACTTATGTTCACGACTTCAGTCTATCCATCAGTTTGTGGGTGAAATGTAGAACTATATTTCAACTCAATGCCAAATTTCTTCCAAAAGGCTTTCCAAAAATATCCAACAAATTTACTATCTCGATCAGAGATAATACTCCTTGGTAATCCATGCAATCTGACAATTTTTGTAAAGAAAAGATCTGCTACATGTACTACATCTAATGTCTTTCTTCAAGGTATAACATGTGCCATCTTTGAAAATCTATCCACAACAACAAATATTGAATCATTATCTCTTACTATCTTCGGTAAGCCAAGAACAAAGTCCATATTGATGTCAATCCAAGGTTTCTCAGGAACAACAATCGGTGTATACAATCCAGTATTCTAAATTACTCATTTTGCAACTTGACAAACTCCACAACTTTTCACAAATTTATGAATATCTTATACAACTACGGCCAATAGTACTTCTCTTTAAGCAAATTCCATATTTTATCAATACCAAAATATCCAGCCAAACCACTACTATGTTTCTCCTTTATCAGATTAGTTCTCATTACTCCTCTCGGTATACACAACTAAATACCTTTAAACAACATACCTTACTGAATAAAATATTCATCCCATTTAGTATCTTGTTGATCTTGAATAGGTGCTCTACACTTTCTCCATGGCTCAGAAAAATCAAGTTCAAACTCATAAGAATCTCTCATCTCTTCAAAACCAAGAACTTCAATTTTCATCTCTATCATCAAAGATCTTCTTCTACTCAATGCATCGACAACTCAGTTAGTGACTCCACTCTTATGCTTTATCACAAATGTATAACTCTACAAATACTCAACCCATTTCATATATCTCTGATTCAACTTATTCTGACTAGCCAAATATTGTAAAGCCTTATGATCAGTATACAACACAAATTCACTCGGTATCAAATAATTTCTCCATTTCTTTAGTTCTTGAACAATAGCATAGAATTCTTGATCATACACAGAATATTTCCTTCTAGCATCATTCAACTTTTCACTAAAGAAAGCAACAGGTTTATGTTCTTGACTCAACACAGCTCCAATTGCACTTTGACTTGCATCACACTCTACTTGAAATACTTTACTGAAATCAAGTAATGCCAAAACAGATAATTAGCAACATTCTGCTTCAGAGTCTCAAACTTTTGTCAGCTCCATCTGTCCACTTGAATTCTCTTTTGTCTCCTCTCATAGTCTCAGTCATAGCATTACAAATTGAACTGAAATTCCTTATGAACTTTTGGTAAAAACTTGCCAAACCATGAAATGATCTTACCTCACTAGCATTCACAAGTGTAGGCCAATTCAAAATAGCTTCAACCTTTTCAGGATCCAGCTTCAAACCATCAGCTGAAATAACAAATATCAAATACACAATCTCTTCTTTCATGAATGAACACTTTTTAAGATTTATCAGCAACTTCTCCTCTTTCAATCTTTGCAAAATGAGTCTAACATGTAACAAATGTTCTTCTCTAGTCTTACTGAATCTCAGAATATCATCAAGATATACAATCACAAACTTACCCAAGAATTTCTTCAAAACTTTATTCATCAACCTCATAAAAGTACTCAGTGCATTAGTTAAACCAAAAGGCATAACCAACCACTCATACAAACCTTCTTTTGTCTTGAAAGAAGTCTTCCATTCATCACCTTCTCTGATTCTGATCTGATGATACCCACTTTTCAAATCAATCTTTGTGAAATACTTTGCTCTAGCCAAATTGTCCATTATGTCATCCATTCTCGGTATAGGAAACCTATACTTCACTGTTATCTTGTTGATTCTCTAGAATCGGTACACATTCTCTATTCTCCATTCTTCTTCGGTGCCAATATAGTGGGTACTACACAAGGGCTCAAACTTTCTCTAATCAAACCTTTCTCCAGCAACTCTTGAATTTGTCAGTTCAATTCCTGATTCTCGGTAGGTGTCAACCGATGAGGTGTCTTATTCGGTAAACTAGCTCCATGGATTAGATCCATACAATGATCAATGCTTCTTTTTGGTGGAAAACTATTAGGTACATTATCAGAAATGATATCAATGTACTCAGTGAGTAACTTATCAATCTCCTTAGGGACATTATCCTCTATTTTCTTACTCAGTTTGTTAGGGATCACAGTAAAACATACATCATCCCTCTTCAAAGAGTTAACAAACTTTCTTCCTTCCATCAAACAAACTTTCACAGATGTGCAAACATTACTAACAGGTTCTTCCATCAATGGTAACAAGATTTGTTTCCTTCCATCAGCTACAATAGTATACTTATGCAATCTCCCATCATATATAGCATGTACATCATATTGCCAAGGTCTACCCAACAAAATATGACAACAATCCATGGGCATGATATCACATAACACCTTATCATAGTATTTTCCAATCTTCAATTTCACATAACATTTTTCACTTACCAGGAGTGTATGCTCATCTTTGATCCATGAAATCTAATAAGGCTTCAGATGTACCAACCTTTCCAACTACAATTTTGTGACCATCTCTTTAGATGCCAGATTCTCTGAGCTTCCACTGTCAATGATTACCTTCCAAACTTTGTCAAAAACTCTACATCTGGTCTTGAAAAAACTTTTCCCTACCAGATCTTCCTTCTTGCTTTCATTCCACAGTGCTCTCCTTACCATTAAGTTATTTTCGTTCTCAGGTTCATTCGGTGAGTCTTCTTGCACCAAAGCATTTCTACTGCTACCTATATGCACCCTAAAATGGTTGCCTAGAATTTGGGCCTCCATTCAGCAATTTATCAAATCCCTGAATCAATATTTTCAAAAATCAACATTTTATCAATTATATCAATTTCCTTGATCAAATCCTATTTTATCATTTTCGATTATTTTCCTTGGGCTAACCATTTTATCCTAAAGTCTTTATTTATTGAAAAGAATATTTCCTCCCCTTTTAATAAATAAAAATCCCCCACCTTTTCCTCTTATCCTAAGTTGCACAAATAAAGCATTATTCTTATTTTATAAAAAGAAGAAAAGCACTTTTTGTCTCATATGGACACAAAAGTCAACTCTTATTTTTTCATTGGAGGATACTTGTGCACATGGATTTCTCCTCTTTGATGCTCCACCCTTGATTAAATCTTTTGCCTCTTAATATCCATGGTCCATTCTTTCTCATTTCCTATAAAAGAAGAGCTCACTTTCTCATTTTCATATGCATTTTTGAATACTAATGTTATGCTATAGGTTTTCTAGGTCACTTTGGAGCTTTTTAAAGATTTGGAGCATTCTTGGCTTTTGCATCTACATTCCATTCTTAGTTTCATTCATGCATAGTAGCTTCATGTTTATGCTTTCATAGTGTAGATTTTCTTTCAAGCTTTAGAGTAACTCATCTAGTTTAACTAGGAAGGCTTGGTAACACTTGCATCTTTCCTTTTCATAGCATAGTTTGTACTTTCATTTCCATAGCTTAGCTTGCACCTCTCATTTCTAGCTTGCATATTCATCTTAATCTAGTTTACATTTGCATTTCATAGTGATTATTGGGGATATTGGCATTCTTGCCCTTGTCTTCATTTGAATCTCTCATTGTGTGGTTGACTAGCAAGGTCATTAGCTTAATAGCTTTAGCTGAGAGCAAACTTTAAATAATCTTGTAACTCCATACATAGAGAGCTCTAGGTCGCTTTCTAAGGTTTCCTATTCATGGATTCCCTTGGATATAATGACTTAGAGAAGTGCACCATTTGAGTGTGTACATTTTTTGCGCCCACCGTGGGGCAGAGCATTATTGTTTTGTCCTTAATTTTCTATATTTCCGTCAAATTTTTTGTCAATTTTTAGCTTCATTTTCAGCTGTCGAGTTTTTCAGTCTTAGATTATCGCGCGATAGTTTTCCAGTATCACATGATAGTTCACGTATGGTGGCATGATACTTTACCAGTTAAATTATCGCTCCATTTGGGACATTCTGTCGCACTGTTTGAGACATTCTGTCACCCGCCAGTAAAGCGAAGTATCACCCAGAAATATATTATCACCCCAGTATACTGTAAAGCATCACATGATATTTCTGGTGACTGTACTGTCACCTATACCCGGGAGTGAGTTGTTTCTTTATTTTTTCTTGCCGAATTTGGATCTAGTTAGCTTGCTGGTTTAGTTTGTTGTGGTTAGATAGATTTAATTTGCAAATTTCATTTGGATTTTGATTTTGCTAATCTTGTGGGGCTAACAAGTTGTGCTTGTAGGTGCTCTCATTGCTTGATTATTTTCTTAAAAGAATGCATGTCAAAGCTTCAAATGCACAAGGGCTACTAACGGTTTTTGTAGGGCTTCCCAAAGTATAAAAACCCAATCAAGTGCTTGTTGTTTATTTCATTTCAAGTGTGGCAATTACTAGTTGTTTCATTTCATAAGAACATAATATCTTGTTGTAGGGATTCTTGGGTGGTAGGACAAGTATGCTCTTCACCCTTGTGGTGAACCAAAAAATCTTGACCCATCTTTAGATTTTGAAAGCAAGAGGGTAATTGAACATTTTCTTGGTGTGTTTGGGAGAAAATTTTGAGACAGGGGAGTATGCTCTTCACCCTTGTGGTGAAAAAAAAACCTTGAATCTCATAAGTTGATCCATTTTTTGTTTAGATCTTTAGAATCCTTTAGTGGGCCTGCTCTTGAGCAATCAAGAGGAACGACCCAAGTGGGGACAAGCCTTTTGTCGGTTATTCCAACCCACTATAAACTCAAGGCTATCAAGGACACAAAACCTTGGTAGATGTAGTACTTTTCTTTGCTTGATGTGAGTACTTGTGGGATTGTGACCATGAGGAAAATGTTGAGCAAGAATGTTTAAGGTACTCTTGTGGCCGCGAGGTCTGTTACTTGCCGCAAGGTAAGGAGTGCCTTTGGGGAGCAAGAGGGGTATTACGAACAGAAGCCCTTACTAAGAACCATAGATAGAGGCCACCCTATTTTGTCACTTAGCTTCTTGGTGCAAGGATTGATCCAAGTGGAATAACCCGGATCACCCCAAGATTACTCACCATCTGTGTTCCTTTGGTTGTGTCATTGGCACTTCCACGAAAAAGCCAATATCTATTGTGGGTAACCACTTTGTGTGAGGTAATGGGACATCAAGTGTGGGCCAAGTTGTTAAGTATTGAGCCATTGTCTTTTTAGGCTAAAAAGTGCTTGAAGTATTCTCGTTGTGATATACCCATGTAAACGTTCTTGAATAGAAAACATCACGGTAGCATTCATAGGATTTTATTGCTTTGATATCACAAGTGCTTGCCTTGGCAAGGTTGCTTTTGCCCTTGTTTCAAGTGTTTTATGACATGTTTGATCACCTACTATTTGCAAACTTGTCTATTTACTGTTGTCATTGTGCTGGAAATTGAAAAAACCAACCCTCAAACTAAAATTTGGACCAAATTTCCTTAAAAACTAAGATTTTGACACTCACTAGTCAAGAATCGTACGACACTGGAACAGTATCACTCTCTGTCCTGGAAAGTATCACGTGATAGTTCACTGTTGGAAGACTATCACCTTGCTTGCCTAGAAAGTATCACTCGGGCTGCCTGGAAATTATCGCCCTACTTAACGCGAAGTATCACCTAGTTATAAACTATTTCCCTATTAGCTTGGAAACTATCGCCTAGAATCTTTTTGTTGCCTACCTAATTTATGCAATTTTCAGTCTTCTCTTAGTTGACCAGATTTTAGTAAGTTTCATACCCTGCAACTGAAAGCTTGTTTGTACCTCAGCTTTTTGGCTTTAGACATCTTGAGTTAGTAGCCTTTGACTTCACCAAAGATTTTTCTTGTCATTAGTAAGTTAGGAATTGTCCTTGTTGACAAGATTCACCTTTAGATTCCTTGATTGCACACTTGGAGAGTTTGAGTACTCTTTTGTCCAAATCCACTTTCATATAAATTCAATTTCAATATATTTTGGTTAAATCATCCTCCTGATCCATAGGTGCTAGGATACTAGAATCCTTTTGTTACGCACCATTGTGGCAGTGTTGATTTATACCTTTTGTCAGCTTTCTATCTCACCATATCTCTTTTTGGACAATTGAATATTTTCACTATCCTAAGTTTGACAATTAGTGATTCATAAGGTTATCTCCTCACTAAGGGTCTTTTCTTTCATGCCGGTTACAACAAGATTCCAGGTGGGTCAAGGAAAACAACCTCAAGTGGTTTTTGAACAATTACCTTTAGTCCAAACTCGTCAAAGGTGAAAAGGGAAGGAACCCATCTTCAATCGATCTCCTAGGAGTGCTTCAAAAGTTTGGTTTGAGCCTAAGAGAAGCCTTAGTGAGTTGAGTACTTTTGTACCATCCTCTCAATCAAATATGGGCATGAGCTACACTTTGACTAGGAGACAAAGAGAAGCAATAGATCAAACTCTTGATGACATTTTCTAGAGACATAGGGGTAACATGTCATTCAATGATGACAATCAACTTAAATCACCTCCTATTAATTCAAGATATCTAGATGCTCATCAACGAGTCGAAAGACACTATGCACAAGCTCATCAAGATGCACAGTCACAACATGAAGACCAAAACAACCAATCTTGTGATGTTCATGTGAATGCAGCTAACTTGTTCAATCATTCAAGGCCAAGCTCTCCACTAAAAACAACTGCAAGATATACAAGTGAGAGGCTAAAAAGTATTGAGCAAGAAAAACAAGCCTTCTTAAATGAACAAGCTGCAAAAGAAGAAAGATTTAGGCTCCTAGAGGAGGAACAATGAGCCTTGTTGGACATAGAGAGAAGGGCCACACAAGAAGAACAAGATAGGCTCCTAGCCCAACAACTTAATGGACAATTCAACAATAGGGGTACCAATAGTGGGACCAACTCCCCACCATCTACTCCCTTGGGCACCCCATGAGGCAAAAAATATTCAAGGTCACCATCAAGATCTCCTAGTCCTAGAGGAAGGACTTTACAACATGCTCACCATAGGAGACAGACGCCTCCTAGGAACTCAAGACAACCCTCCCAATGAGCTCATCATGGCTCTCAACATGGAGGAACTAGTACAAATTATGAAGCTCAAGACTTTATGAGAATGCAACAAGAACCACTTTTCCAACAATATGTGGAGAAATATGTTGATCAAAATAAAGATAAGTTCCTAGAGAGCTTAATCAACAAGGGTGTGAGGGTCCCTTATAACTTTGATGTGGATACGAAAATAAAGAAATAGAGTCCCTCACAAGAAGAGGAGATTAAGAAAATCAAGAAGATGATGGAGAAAATGATGGCTCCTAAGAGTTCCTTCAACCTTGATTCTATTTGTTCTAATCCTTTTGATAGGAGTGTGAGCATGATAGATTTCCCTAAGAAAATTGAATTTCCCCAATATGACAAATATGATGGTAATGGTGACCCACATGATCATGTGCATCAGTTTTATACTATGAGTTTTGAATTTCACCATGAAGATTCCTATCTGATGAGATTATTTCCAAGGAGTCTAAAAGGTCAAGCTATGGAGTGGTTTACCAACATAACCCCTCTCGTCAAAACTTTTAAAGAACTAGTCCACAGATTTGTGCAACATTTAGCCTACAATTTATCAAGATCAGTCACCATGCTCGATTTGTGTAATTTGAAACAAAATCAGGGGGAATCCTTCATTACATTTTTACAAAGGTGGAGACGATTATGCTCCTGATATTCTAGGATGATTCCTAAACAGGAGAGAATTGATATCATTGTGAGCAATTTAATACCTGAGATGCAGTATGAGGTTCGGAAGATGGTCTTTGATTCATTCGAAACCATGGTCAAAACCGCATGTAGAATAGAGGATGTCTTAAAAGAGCAAGGTATTTTGACTAAACAACATAATAACAACAATAGTCAAAATAATAACAACAATCATAAGGACAAAGGCAAGACCTCACACTGGAATAAAAATAAGCAAGTAGTCAATGATGGAGTTGTTGACTCTAACCAACCAAAGGATCAGGGTGTCCTTCATTTATCTAGTGCATTTCAAGCTATGAAGCTTAACACATCCTCTAACCAACAAGAGAATAAACAAAGATATCAAGAAAGACCTAAAAAGGAGAAGTGACAGTTCTCTAAGCTTGGGGACTCTTATGAGGATGTTTTCAAAACACTTATTGATAACAATCTTGCACAACCACAAGATCCAAAAAAATTTCACATACCTGACATTAAGCCATATTGGTGGAATGAGAAAGCATATTGCATATTCATAATGGCATTGGTCATGACATAGAAGACTGCTGGAAACTTAAACATCTCATTCAAGATCTTATTGAAAATGGCAAGCTTGAGATTGATGGATTGAAAACCAATGCAAATCACAAAGTGTTTAAGGAACCTTTGCCTAAATATGATAAGGGGGAAACCTCTAAACCCAAAGATGGAAAAGCTGCAATCAACTACACCTATACGTCTGTAGAGAATGTTATCAATATGCTTGAAGTTGTGGATGAAAATGTCAACATGATGTGAAACAAAGATTCTTATAGTCATGATGTGGACTCTCCTATATTTGATAAAGAACCCATGGTGGTACTTAGAGGTCCTCACTCTCAAAGGCCATCCCAAGCTCTTAATGTTGTCACCAGAAGCCAAGGTCAAGGTCCTGTGGTCATTAGAGGTCCTAATTCTAACTAGTCTAGCAAACCAAAGCAAGTGACATCCAAGAATGTCACCACCAAGTCAGCAGTTTAATCTAGAAATGAGCTACAATCTTGTTGATCAGTTACAAAGAACACCAACTCAAATCTCAATTTTTGAGCTCCTAGAGTTGTCTCCAAGACATAAGCATGTCCTTGAAGATGCTTTGCATACAGCCAATGTCCCTAACAACATAGACATTGATCAATTCCAAAACATGGTAAATCACCTTGCCAACCCATATTACCTCACATTCTCAGAAGAAGATGACAAAGCCTTGAGCCATCTACATAATCTTGCCCTTCACATTGAAGTCATGATTCACAAGACCCATGTCAGGCGTGTGTTGATTGATGGGGGTGCTGGGCTCAATATTTGTTCCTTGAGTTTGTTGAAAATATTGGGTTACTCAAAGCAAGTTATCGATACTCGCAAAAAAATAACTGTCAAAGCCTATGATGAGGCAGAGAGAAGCTCCAAAGGCTTGGCCGTTCTTCCTGTCAAGATTGGCCCCGTTGAAAAGGACATCTTGTTCCAAATTGTTGATGCTAGTCCTTTAGCCTATAATATTCTGCTTGGTCGATCGAGGATCCATGACATGCAAGCGGCGTCGTCCACCTACCACCAATGTGTCAAGTTCCCCTATAATGGAGTAGAAGTTTGTATACCTAGGGATAGCACATTATCTATTAATGTAATTTTAGCAGGGACCCATGTTCCTCTTAATCGGGAAGCAAAAAATTTTGATGCAACTTTGGCACAATGTCAGAATAAGTTCAAAACTATAGACCTTGGTATGGGTGGTTATCACATTGACTCCTTCACAAAGCTGCCAATCTCACCTAGGTCCTATGGTAAACCTTCATAGGAGATGCATCCCTCATCCTCAACAATGACTCTATTTGATACATTTGTAGAGTCTTCAATACCCATTCAGGATGAAAAAGAGGAAGTAGTTGTTAGAGACCTGGATTTACAAAGAGGAAAAATACAAGCACAATGAAAATTTTTCTCCATCTCCTAAGACTTATGGGAGAGGATATACTTTGGTCAAAAATATGGGTTACCCAGGTCATGGTCCTCTCAGTCATAGACTAGATGCTAAGGATAAACCACTCAATCATGCTCTTTTTGGATGCAGATCTAAGACGATAGTTGGCCTAGGTTTTGAAAGTCAAAACAAGAAAGTTACCCCTATCCTAGCTATGATGGATAGTGATGATGAATACATACCCAATTTGCAAAATCAACAAGATAAGTGTGAAGATTGGGTCCCTTCCACCAATCTCCTTTGGGGAGATTTAGATACTACAGTTATCAACCCAACAGTTTCAAAACTAGAACAAGAACAATCCACTATTGAAGATCATGTTGAGGATCCTATCCAATACACAAATGGCATTCAAGAAGGTGTTACCCTTGGTGACATCAAAGCTTCTACCTCAAGGCCTAAAAAATATGGTTGGTGTAAACATCCCAGCCGGGATTCAGATAAGGACTCACATGAATATGAGTGGGAGACTCTTTCTGATTGTTCTACAGTTGACATGGACATTGTTGTTGTCCATACATATAGTTCCCAATCCGAGGTAGCTAACGAGTCTAGTGTAGGATTAGAAGATTGGAATCCATGAGTTGCTTTAGTGGATGATGCTTCGCTTAGTAGGATAAATTCTGATTTGGGTACCTTAGAGGGATACTTGATGGATCCTAACTCTACAATCATCAGAGATGATACCATTCGCATACACAATATTGAACCAGTCATTGACCTACCCCTTTCTAATCCTCACTTAATTGATTGGTCTCAGCGCTATCAAGAGCCTCAGCTCCTAACTTTTCAAAATGACTATGAAATAGCGTGCTACCTAAATGCCCTTGAACCTGTAGTCTCTTCCACCAGCGAACCAACTACAAGTATGATAGAACCAGATATCAAGTACCTTAGTCGCAAAATGAAAAGAAAAAAAAAAAATAAGAGTTCTGATGGCAAAAACCACTATGTGGCAATGTTAGAACCTAAAAAAGTAAAAATAAAGGACGTATCCAAGGGTGAAAACCTCTCTGAGGCACTTAAGGATGAGGTACTTGATCATCTTCCAAGCTATTTTCAGGACAGGTCTTTAGTACTTGTTAAGCCTACACAACTAGTTAATCTGAATACACCAGAGGCTCCACAAATAGTTCATTTGGCTCAATCATTGTCAACACAAGAAAAAGAGGCATATACCAAGTTCCTACAAAGAAAGAAAATTAATTTTTCTTGGACTTACTCAGACATGCCAGGATTGGACACTAGTCTCATTATGCATCATTTGTCCATAGCTCCAGGAATCAAACCACTAAAACAGAAATTAAGGAAAATGCATCCTCACATAGCTCTCCTTGTCAAAGCTGAATTAGAGAAGCTTCTCAGTGTGGGATTTATAAGAGTCATTGATTATGCCAAATGGATATCCAATATTGTACCAATTTCAAAACATGACAAGTCCATTCGTGTTTGCACAGACTTTAGAGATCTTAATAAAGCATGCCCAAAGGATGATTTTCCACTTCCAAACATTGACATGATAGTGGACATGACTATGGGCTATGAGATCTATTCTTTAATGGATGGATTTTCTAGGTATAATCAAATCAAAATAGCTCTTGAAGACCAAGAGAAAACTGCATTCACTTGTGCATGGGGAACCTATTGCTGGAACGTCATGCCATTTCGATTAAAAAATGCCAAAGCTACATATCAAAGAGCTATGACTACTATTTTCCATGACATGATGCTTAAGAACATGGAAGACTATGTGGATGACACCTTGGCAAAATCCAAGAAAAGGGATACACACCTTGTCGATTTGGAAGTAATTCTAGATCGTATGGAACAGTTTCAACTCAGATTAAATCCAAAAAAGTGTGCATTTGGATTCACCTCTGGCAAACTCCTAGGATTTATCATTTCAGTTAAAGGAATAGAGGTGGACCCAGAAAAAGTTCAAGCAATAATGGATAGGCCACCTCCTAAAAACATCAGTCAAATGAGGAGTCTTCAAGGATGCCTTTAGTCTATACGGAGGTTTATTTCACAACTGGCTGATAGAGCTCAACCCTTTAATAAGACTTTGCATAAAGGGGTTAAATGTTTCTGGAATGAGGAATGTCAGCAAAGCATGGATCAAATCAAACAGTACCTAGCTAATCCTCCAATCTTAATGCCTCCTATCCCAGGAAAACCACTTATATTATATGTCTCAGCAATAGAATCTTCCCTGGGGGCATTATTGGCTCAACTTGATGATACTGGAAAAGAAAGAGCCATATATTACATCAACCGAACACTTGTTTCATATGAGGTCAACTACACTAGTATTAAAAAATCTTGCCTTGTGGTGGTGTTTTCTTCCCAAAAGTTGTGACATTACATGCTTGCACATACAATACACCTCATATCCAAAATTGATCCTCTAAAATACTTGCTTGGTAAGGCTGCTCTCACGGGTAGACTTGCTAAATGGATGATGATTCTTTCAGAATTTGACATCGAGTATGTTGAGCGTAAATCCATAAAAGGACAAGCTATCACTGATCAACTAGCTAATTTTCCCATTCAAGAAAGTGTGCCCATTCAAGTTGAATTTCTAGATGAGCACATAATGTACATGACTGCAAGAACATGGAAGATGTTCTTTGATGGTTCTTTCATGAAAAATGGTTTAGGTGTTGGAGTGTTGTTTGTTTCTCCTCATGGATATACTATTCCTAAGTCCTATAAGTTATTGTTCCCATGTACAAACAACATTGTTGAATATGAGGCCTTGACAAATGGATTGAAAATGGCCATAGAATGGGGAATTACAGAGCTGCACATTTATGGGGATTCACAATTGATTATCAACCAAGTTAATGAAGAATATCAAACAAAAGATGACAAACTAATACCCTATAAGAAGATGGTTGATTCATTGCATCAATACTTTACTTTTGTTACATTCCAACAAATCCCTAGAGCAGAGAATAAAGTAGCTGATGCTATGGCTACATTAGCTTCACTCCTTCATCTAGAACAACATGAGTCCAGATTTGAATTCCTGGTGGAAGAGCTATGTTACCCTATTTTTGACTCCTCAGAAAGCCATGTCATTTGTACCTTGGTTAGCCATGATTCATCCTGCTATGGTGCCATTTATTCATATCTCCATGATGGTAATATTCTCGAAACCTTCAATTGTTCTAAAAGAAGAAACCTTGTTCGTAATGCCTCTCACCACACCCTTATCTTTGGTGGTCTGTATAGGAGGGGTTTATATGGGACACCTCTTAGGTGTTTAGAAAAGGATGAGTCCAACCAAGCGTTAGTTGACATTCATGAGGGCATTTGTGGAGGACATTCTAATGGTCTTGCCATGGCCCGAAGGTTTCTTAGGGTGGTGTACTATTTACCTACCATGCAGACAGATGCAATAGCTTTTGCTAAATCTTGTGAAAAGTGTCAGAAAAATGGAAACCTGATACATGCTCCAGGCAAGGAGCTTATTCCTTCTATTTCTCATTGGCCATTTCAACACTGGGCCTTTGACCTTGTTGGGCAGATACATCCCAACTCATCAGGTGGACACAAATTCATTATTATTGCTATTGATTACTTTACCAAATGGGTAGAATTTGTCCCACTTTCTGTTGCCTTGGGCAAGATAGTTTCTTTGTTTATTTTAAATCACATCATCTGTCGGTATGGAGTGCCCTCTAAGATAATCACTGACAATGGGGGTCAGTTTAAAAATAAGAACCTTAAACATCTCTGCAAGAAATTCAAGATAAAACAGCATTGGTCCTCCATTTACTTCCCGCAAGGAAATGGACAAGCAGAGGCTTCAAATAAGACCATTCTCAAAATCCTCCATAAAACAGTTCACAAGAATGGTAGAGATTGGCACCTACAAATAAATCTGGCCTTGTGGGCCTACAGAATGAGTATTCATACTCCAACAGGGGCTACACCTTTTTCCCTCACTTATGGTGTTGAAGCAGTGTAACCTTTAGAGGTAGAGATCCCTTCACTTAGAGTCTCTCTCAAAGGTTTAGTGACAGATGAAGACTACCACACCATGAGGTTGTAGGAACTAGAACTTCTAAATGAAAAGTGAAAAGCATCTTTTGATCACATGAGAGTTTACCAAAAGCGTATGTCCAAAGCATTCAACAAGAAGGTTCACCCTAGAGAATTTCAAGTGGGGGATCTTGTCCTATGAGAAAACCCTAAGAACCAACAAAATAGAGAACAAAAGGGGAAGTTTGAACCTAATTGGCTGGGACCATACATCATTATTGCAGCTTTTGGTACAGGTGCTTATTTACTATCTGATCCGGAGGGGGAACAGCTCCCTGACCCTATCAATGCTTTGCACCTCAAGAAGTTCTATCCATGATGCCTATTCTATCTGGGGGCATCCTTTGTACATATTTTATGATCCTGAAAAAATTCTAAAAAAAATCATATATGATGCTGAAAAAATCCTAAAAAGCATATAAAGCCCTAAAAAAATACAAAAAAATCAAAAAATGCAAAAAATTCAAAAAAATAGAAAAAGTGCCTTGGTGAAAACTTGGAAACAAGCGCCTGGGTAGCAAAAATACAAAAAAAAAAAATTGAAAAAATAAAAAAAATCTCCAAGTGGTGAAAACCTGGAAACAAACGCTACTTGAGGCTTTTGCACCCTTGTTTCTTAGCATGCATCCTCGACACTTAGCCTTTCTCCATCATGCCTTGTCCTTATTGCCTTGGTTTGGAATTGGTCTTTGCCTTTGTCTAGGGGGCATAACTGTGTTAGATTTGGTCTCTAGGATGTGTCGGTCTTTAGGACATCTTGCAAACAGTGTTTTTCAACACCACCCAAACAATGTTTTTCAACACTACCCTAGCGTCAAGTGTTTCTCAACACTTATCAGATATCCTACCCCACAGTCTAGCAGATGTGATACTCAAAGATTGATTCTATGACCTACACACACGCACTTAAACACTTGACTCACTGAGACTTGTTTGACTTTGTTTTCCTTGTGTGTTGTCTATGATGATTTCTTTGATGAGTGTTCTCTTCCTATGATAGTTTTTGATGATGCATAGCTAGAAGACTGAGGGCATGAGGACATGTTTTATTGCTTTTTTTGCTTGTGGGTATATTTTGTGGGTCCTAATTGTCATTAGCATTTATGCTTGATCCACTTGACACCTAGGATCTACAAGATATTATCCTTAACTATATTCGCAAGTGCATACTTAATAGTCATCTTGACTTTCCTTGTGTCTTGATGTGAGTATAATCTTGCCATATCAAACTTAGGTAATCTCACTGCACTAGTCATCTTGACCTACATGTCTTTGGTGCCTAGGTGCGATTTCCACATTCTATCTGATATAGATCATATTCATATACCCATAGTCATACTAGTGTGTATTGTATGATCTTGCGACGCTACCAATAAAGTTGGATGATGATTATTAGATGTCTATTGGTGTTGTGACCTTGCAAGTCAACCACTTTCATAGTAGCTTGCATTTTAGGTTCATGACAGTTTAGTTTTGCATCTTGCATATGGAGATAGCTCTCCTTTCATCTTTCGTGGACTTGTTGGTCACCCATGATCGCCTTTCACTTTTTTCTGATCATGTCTTTTGCTTCTTGTCTTTCATATCACATCATTTTCTATTCATTTCGGGATCGAAATCGAAATTCGAGTTCATCTTGATAGTCAAAATCGCATTTCAAACTTTTACCCTCTTTTGTGCAGTTGGCTGACCATTTAAGGCCTGATCCTTCAATCTTTGTTGGGGCATCTTCATTTCTTCATCCCCATCTTTTTCATGCTTCTAGTCTCTCATTCATTATCATTTGCTTCATTTCTCTGAGGTTTGACTTAATTTTTATTCTATATCTTTCTCAGTCAAACCTAGTCAAACCGGGGCATGTATTCACTGCTTGATGGTTATCCTATCATCTTCGATTATGATTTCTAGTGACTTGATCAAGTTTTTCAATTTTTTGTTCTCCTCTACCTGATTTTGATTTTGATTCCGAGGGGGCAGTACCTATCAGCTTCAATATTTGATTCAGCATTATCATTAATCTCAACTTGAGATTTTTATTTTAAGACTTGATTATCACTTAACAGCAACGGTGTTGGTCTAGTCTTTCGATTCTTATCTCTTATTTTTAGACTTTATTATCACTCAATAGCAATGGTTTTAGTCTTGTCTTTTAGCTTATCTTTGTCCTAATGTGTTCCCATCTGTCGAACACACGTCTGGATTGTTTTGTGATCCCAAATTGATCTCACACTTCAATTCCATTCTTTGATTGCATGTGTTCCCAAAATGATCACACATTAGTCAAAGAGGGGAAAATGTATGCACCCTAAAATGGTCGCCTAGACTTTGGGCCCCCATTTAGCAATTTATCAAATCCCTGAATCAATATTTTCAAAAATCAACATTTTATCAATTATATCAATTTCCTTGATCAAATCCTATTTTATCATTTTTGATTATTTTCCTTGGGCTAACCATTTTATCCTAAAGTCTTTATTTATTGAAAGGAATATTTTCTCCCCTTTTAATAAATAAAAAGCCCCCACCTTTTCCTCTTATCCTAAGTTGCACAAATAAAGCATTATTCTTATTTTATAAAAAGAAGAAAAGCACTTTTTGTCTCATATGGACAAAAAATTCAACTCTTATTTTCTCATTGGAGGATAATTGTGCACATGGATTTCTCCTCTTTGATACTCCACCCTTGATTAAATTTTTTTCCTCTTAATCTCCATGGTCCATTCTTTCTCATTTCTTATAAAAGAAGAGCTCTCTTGCTCATTTTCATATGCATTTTTTAATACTAATGTTATGTTGCAGGTTTTCTAGGTCACTTTGGAGCTTTTTGAAGATTTGGATCATTCTTGGCTTTTGCATCTACATTCCATTCTTAGTTTCATTCATGCATAGTAGCTTCATGTTTATGCTTTCATAGTGTAGATTTTCTTTCAAGCTTTAAAGTAACTCATCTAGTTTAACTAGGAAGGCTTGGTAACACTTGCATCTTTCCTTTTCATAGCATAGTTTGTACTTTCATTTCCATAGCTTAGCTTGCACCTCTCATTTCTAGCTTGCATATTCATCTTAATCTAGTTTGCATTTGCATTTCATAGTGATTCTTGGGGATATTGACATTCTTGCCCTTGTCTTCATTTGAATCTCTTATTGTGTGGTTGACTAGCAAGGTCATTAGCTTAATAACTCTACCTGAGAGCAAAATTTAAATAATCTTTCAACTCCATACATAGAGAGCTCCAGGTCACTTTCTAAGGTTTCCTATTCATGGATTCCCTTGGATATAATGACTTAGAGAAGTGCACCATTTGAGTGTGTACACTACCAGCCTTTTTACTAGCTTGTGTACATTCAAAAGATCTATGTCCTTCTTCTCCACAATTGTAACAAGTTCTTCAGAAACTTCCTCTGCCATAACCACCTCGGTAGTTACTGCCTCTACCTCTAGATGAATTTTTACCTTTCCACTTAGTCTTGCCTTTGTCCAGATTTGTCTTCTCTGGTTTAGATCTACCATTTTCACCATTGGATCTACCTCTTCCTCTAAGGAATCTACCACCTCGACCTCTTTGTCTTTGCTCATGTCTCTTGTTTAATTTATCCTGAGCCTTCAAAGCAAATTGATAAGCCTCTTCAATATTCTCCAACTTGACCATACTAATTTCCTCTTGGATGGAAACTCTCAAACCATTCAAGTATCTACCAATTCTTTCCACATCATCTTCATCATGTCCAGATCTGATATCTAATCTATAGAATTCCTCAGTATATTCTTTTACCGAGCTATCTTTATGTCTCAAACTTTGCATTCACCGAACTAGGTTAATCTGATAATCACAAGGTAATAACTTTCCTTTCAATTTGTTCACCATTTTATTCCATACCTTGATTTTTTCTTTGCCTTTCCTTTTCCTAT
The DNA here is from genome assembly GCA_027943335.1 of Chamaecyparis obtusa. Classification (NCBI taxonomy): domain Eukaryota; kingdom Viridiplantae; phylum Streptophyta; class Pinopsida; order Cupressales; family Cupressaceae; genus Chamaecyparis; species Chamaecyparis obtusa. The sequence goes on along the minus strand of BSBK01000210.1, from coordinate 1,113,447 downwards.
CCAGCTATAGATTTTCCCACCATAAGGATGCATGACTTTTCAACTTTGTTCTTGCAATCTTCACCTTCTTATCCTCAGGAATGTTTTCATATTTAAAATATTTTTCCATCTCGGTGATCCAGTCCACCAATTCATCAGAATCTAGTTTTCCACCATACTCAGGAGGATTGAAATGTGGCATTGACTTCAGACTTGTAAAAGCCTTCAAAATTCTTTCTTCACCTTGATCCATAACATGTGCAGGCTCTGCATTCGCCTGTTCTTCTTCAACTTCATCATCACTAACATCTTCAAGATGTATGCATCTTCTCTAGGCTGTTTCAATAGCTTCTAACCTAGCAGCAATCTACCTTAGCATATCTTCCAATCCTGGATCTACATCTCGCCTCCCACAAACCATCTTGACAACCCTCTACAATTGCAGGTCAAATCACAATCTTCTATCCCACAAAAATCAACTAGGGCTTCAAGAGGAATCTACAAACCTAGATCCGTAGAACTAGATCAAGATCTCACCTCACTTTGATACCACTTGACGCAAGGCAGGGAGCAAGAGGGGCCAAACAATGGTGCACCCTAATGATCCAAGCCTTCCCAACACATGAGGAAGCAACAAACAACAACAGTGAGAGAGAGAGAATGTCAGATCTTTCATATATTATCATCAAATAGAACCATACATGTCAGGTTGTAAGGCCTTCCCGGTTAGGGCCAGATATTACAATGAATCACAGAAGTCCTCAAACATGCAAGGATCTGTCAAAATCTCTACTTCTATCTTCTACGAACTCCTATCCAACTACTGCCCCTAAACTCTAAACCAACAACTACATTTATACAAGAATCTACCGAGCTGATTTGGCCTTCAGATCCATAAACAACGGAAGGAACAGTCAGATCTAGGACCACACACTTCCCAATGATGGATTCCAACATTAAATCTGTGATCCAATATACACAAGTCGGCCACAATAGGAACTAAAACTGAACCCATCGATGAGCAAGATAACCAAGCAGTAGATAGGAAATGTTGAGCGCCAATGAAATAACCGACCATCCAGGAGATAACTGACCACACTCAATAACCAAAGGAAACTGACCAGCTCGGTCAAAGCAGAAACCAAGCAACATAGACAAACTCCAAATTGTTTTTGGTGACACGGGATTTCCAAGGACCCGAGATGCTCCTACATCAACAATATATTATACTCTCCTCAAAATATAAATTCATTATATGTTGCCTTAGGGTTAACATCTAGGATGTCATCCCTAATTAGTTAAATCATAATTTTGATGAACAAAACAATCCCTTAACTCAATATAATCCTATTGTGTCTTTTGCTTTGTTCTAGTCAGCTCAACACTATCTCTGTAAAACATTAATATCTTCTTCTGTAGATGTCGTACAGACTTGCACTCTCAGATATGGCTTTGATATACATAGAATAATTTATGTTCAAGTGTGCATACACTCAACCTACTTCGATGAACATCACTAATCAAAACTGTCTTTATGAAGACTGGTAATCACTATTATACTTAGACAATTTTCAAGTGCGCTCATACAAAACTTCTACCTCTGATCATGTTGTCTTAATGTTGAGTATATGTTTCCATAATGACAACATTCAGATATCCTACTTAGCCAAATTTCCAACAACTTGTTCATAAAGGTTACAATTACTTACAATTCAAGGATGGAAAGTGCATAATCTTGGGGAGTTCTGTAAATGAGATTGCATCAGGTACCAAGACCAAAGGTAATGTTTTCCATTTGAATAGTGTAGAGAATAAATGCTTGATTCCTAAAATTAATGATAGTTGATTGTGGCACAAAAAGTTTATTCATGTAAACTTTGATAATATTATAAGGATAAACACTACAAATGTTGTAAGAGATTTTCCTAAATTGTTAAAGCTCACTAATGTGATGTGTAAGGAATGTCAGAAAAGTAAACTAACAAGATCTAATTTTAAGAGAAAAATTTATTCTTCAAATAGATTGTTAGATTTGGTACATAAAGATTTATGTGGTCCTACTAGGAATAAGAGATATTATGGAGATAAGTATTTCATTCTATTCATTTATGATTATTCTACAATGGTGTGGGTTACATTTTTTAATGTTAAATCTAAGATATTTAAAAAATTCAAGATGTTTAGAGCTATGGCTGAGATTGAGACGGGTATGAAGATGAAATGTCTAAGATCAGATAGATGTGGAGAATTTACTTCAGGAGAGTTTAATGCTTATTGTGAGGACCATGAAGTAAAATGATAGATGTATGCTCCGTGAACCCCACAACAAAATGGAATTATAGAGAAAAAGAACAAAACAATTCTTGACAAAGCAAAGACCATGATGATAAAAAAAAATCTACCACAAATGTACTAGAGAGGAGTTGTTAGCACTACAGTGTATACTTTGAACCGAGTTCAGATTAATCATGGAACTAGTAAGACACCTTATGAATTTTGGTATGGTCATATCCCTACAATGAAGTATTTCAGAGTTTTTGGAAGAAAATGTTACATTAAGAGAGATGAAGATAGGAAAATTTGATCCTAGATGTGACGAGGGAATCTTTCTTGGATATTCTATAAAGAGAAAAGCATAACAGTGTTATAACAATAGTTTAAGGAAGATTTTTGAAAGTGATAATGTTACAATGGATGAAAGTTATCAGAAATAGGAAAGGCTTTGCATTTATTAATAAGATGATGAAGAAGGAAATCAAATTGTGCCTATACAAAATTAGAATCAAAGTCAAAATAGATCAATCGAACAGGTTGAAGAAATTGAAAATGATGAAGAAGTGGAAAAATAAGAGTTTGCTACAAAGGAAAACCTAAAGATTCCAAAGTATGTGAGGATGAATCATTCAGAGAATTAGATTATTGGTGATAGAGATCATGGTGTTATGAAAAGAAGTAGACACGTTAGAAAAAATTTGTTTGATTTCTAAAGTTGAACCTAATAATGTTGGTGAAGCATGAAAATATGAAAGTTGGGTTAAGAAAATGGAAGAAGAGTTGGAATAGATTGAGAAGAACAAAACATTGATTTTAGTTCCTAGACCTAAAGATAAGAATGTAAATGGAACTAAATGGGTATTTAGAAACAAATTGAATGAAGATGGTGTGGTAATAAGAAACAAAGATAGAATTGTTTACAAAGGATATTCATAGATGGAAGGTATTGAATTTGAGGAGATCTTTTCCCTTGTTGCTAGAATTGAATCTGTTAGAATGTTTCTTGCATATGTTACTTACAAAAATTTTAAGGTATATTAGATGGATGTTAAGTCAACATTATTGAATGGAGAACTGGAAGAGGAAGTCTATGTTGAATAACCTGATGGTTTTCCCTTGAGTGATCAGAGTGACATGGCTTTCTAATTGAAGAAAGCCTTATATGGATTTAAACAAGCATCGAGAGCCCGGTATGCAAGACTAGATAAATATTTGTGGAGGCTTGGTTTTGGTAAGGGTATTGCTGGCAATAACTTTTAATTGAAAATTGATAATAGAAATATCTTGATTGCTGAAGTATTTGTGGATGATATCATTTTTGGTGGCAATGACAATTTGAGCAAAGAATTTGTAGATGAGATGTACAAATATTTTTAGATGTCCATGATAGGTGAGATGAAATTATTTCTTGGTTTACAAATTATACAATAAAAAAATAGGGATTTTCACAGCACAACCTAAATATGTGAAAGAGTTGTTGAAGAAATTTGGGATGGATGATTCAAAAATAGTTGGAACCCCTATGGTTACTAGTTTCAAGTTGACAAAGAGTGATGATTCACCTAATGTAAATCATACAAGGTATAGATCAATGATCAGTGAATTTCTATACCTAACAAGGACTAGACCTGACATAACAAATGCAACCTATATTGTTGGAAGATTTTAATTAGTCCTGAAGGAATCACATGTTACTGTTGTTAGAAGGATATTCAAAGACTTGAAGGGAATAGTTGTTTATGGTTTATGGTATGAGAAAGATGATGATTTTATATTGAGAACTTTTACTGATGCATATTGGGCAGGTAATGCGAATGATAGAGAAAGTACTAGTGGTGGATCATTCTTCTTGGGAAAGAGGTTAGTTGCATGGTCAAATAAAAGAAAATGTATATCTCAATCTACTGTTGAAGCTAAGTATGTTGTTTCTCCTATTAATTATACACAAGTTTTTTGGATGAAGTAAATGCTAAAGGATATTAGAGTGAGTATTGATGAGCCTATTACTATCCATTGTGATAACTCTAGTGCTATCCATATTTCAAATAATCTTGTATCACATTCAAAGACAAAGCATATATCAATCAAATATCATTTCTTGAGAGATAAGGTGAGTGAGAAGGAAGTCAATTCAGAATATGTGGCTACTAAAGAGAAGGTTTTAGATAGCTTCACAAAGCCCTTTCCAAAGGATACTTGAGTATCTTTGAGGTAAGATTGGTGTGATAGCCCCTCCTGATCAGAGCTAGAGATACATGGATTTTCATTGGTCTAGTATTTTCACAAGAAAGTATCAATAAATTGGATTGATGTTTTTAACTCAAAGGGAGTAGTCAGTCTTGTAAGGTGTGATTGTTGAGTTTTTGAGAAATTTAGTTACTTTTGAATTCTATGAATTAGTGCATATATGTGAATTTTTCATTAATGTCGAAGGGGGAGATATAGCCATGTGAAAAACAATGTGGATATTAAGGGGAGGGATTATTATTTATTGCAAAAGTTTTGGGAGAGATATATTATTGTTCTTTGTGCATTGATTTGGTTTTTCACATAATATGTTTCTGTCAATATCAAAGGGGGAGACTGTTGGGATATATTGCATATATGTACTAACATTGATGTCAACATATTTTATTATTTTAACAATAGAGTATTATCAGCATTCAAAATGGTTCTAAGCAGGAAGAGCAGGGAGAGGAGTTGTGATGGTTTTTCAAATTCTGAGGAGGAAGATGCAGATGAGGAGGATGATCCAGGAGGCCATGAAAAGGATCTTGTTGATACTGCTTTGTGTGGCTTTCTTCTCCCTTCTAGGCTTGTCTAGATTTTTCCTATTCAAAACCCTATATGGTGTCCTATTTTTTGGGGGGTCTTCATTTTTGCTCAAATGTTTGCTCTCCAATCATTGGCATTATCCCTTGCCTTTTGGTTCCTTCTGCTTCCTAGTCGCATGCTTATTTTTGAAGAGGGTTTTTTTGGACCCAAAGGACCGAGGATTCTTTGCAGTGATAGATGTTTGAGGTATTTGGGGTTGAGCTTGATGATCCTGACTGGTTACAAAGCTATGTGTGGATCTCTGGTGGATGCTCAACTTACGATTGTTGTTCTTCCAACATCGGCCTCTGTTCTTTGGGGACAACTGGTTCTTTCTTTCCCCCATTGTAAGTGTAGTGAGAAATGTCTACGCTATTGGCTGGTTCTGTGGAAGGTTGTTGAAAGTCTTCAAGGGACCTCTTATGTGTTCCCTCTTCTATTCAAGGCAGGCAGTTGGAGCTTTCCTCTATTTGTGCAGATGTTGGGTGTGGGTGCTCTTCTTGCGAAGGAATGGTGGAAGCCATGTGTTTTCCAGGGCTTTATTTGTTTTTGGATCTCCTTTATGGAGTTTGGAGTTGTTGCAGGCTATGACCTACCTGAAGGAAAAAGTGGTGTTAGCTCTTCCATTTTTTGGAGTCTGGAACTAAGTTTGGTGAATGGGTTGCTTACAGACTTTATGGATATGTTACTCCTTTTTGTGTTCAGCTTCATTTGACAAGGATAAATCTCAGGTTTGGGAACTTGGTGAGTGATGGAATTATTATGTACATTCCTGTTCTATTTGGGGTCTATAGTAGTGTGGACTCTTGGTTTCAGCTCCAGGTATCTTTATTTGGTGGAGACGGGGTGACTCCACAGCTTACTAGCTTGAGGGATTTGCAGAACCCTGTGGTTTTGAGAAGAGTGTTGTTACCCAGGAGGAGGGCTTGGGTCATACTATCTTCTTCTTCTTTCGTGACTTCTATGGAGGTGGAGCGGTCTCCTATTGAGGTGGAGATTTTGTTCATGAATTTGGAGGTGGAGGAGACTCCTATTGAGGTGGAGAATATCTGGGCTACCTCTTGTGGTTATGTTGATGGAAGGAGAAGTAACATCTTCAGCCTTGTTATTTTGATCTTTCTCATATCTGCTCCTATAGAGGTAGACCCTTTTTCTATTGAGGTGGACAAGGAGATTGCAGCGGGTTGGAAGATCTTTGACAATGTTGGCTTGGGTTGGAGGTTTAGTCATTTATGGACCTTTGTTTTTTACAAAGAAAGATGGACAAGCTATTTGTTTCTTGAGTTTGTTTCTTTAGTTTTATGGTGATGAAAGTGTCTCTCTCTTTCAGTTTCTTTTCTTCCTATGATTGGGTGATTGCTGGCAATTTTAAAGGGCTCACTCTGGTCCTTTGTTTTTGTTTTTGGTTAAAGTTTGCAGGTTTTGTGGGGGCTTGTCCCAAGATGATCTTTGATAGTGTTGACTATGGTTGGTTGTTTAGTCGCATCCAGACCTTTGTTTTTTACAGAGGTAGATCCAGGGTGCTAGTTTATCTTGTCTTTTATCACGTCTTGATATTAATATGTTAATGGTGTCAAGTGTCATCCCTTTGGGCTTGTTCCTTGTTTGTACTATGGGTCAGCACCCTCTTGATGTTTTTTTTTTCAAAAACATATTTTATTATTTTGGACAGTGTTCATAGTTTGTTTGGTAAAGTGTTTTTATCGATTTAGATATTGTATTTAGTATGAGATGTTGAAAAATTGTATATGTGTTGAGGATTATGTATAATTGATCTTGTTCAAGTTGCAAAGGTTCACATTAAGATTTGAGGAAGTTATGAGTGATTTAGAGGATAATTTTATGGTTGTTCAGGAAGTAACAGTGTTACAGCTTTTGGATTGGTATGGATCGGTTATGCAATATTTTTGGTTGCTAACCTAGTGGTGAGCTTAGGACATGGATGTGTGTCCTTAGCTCAAATGGTTTGTGATTTGGATGTAGACAAGATATTTTTATTGAATGATAGAGGTTTTTGTTTGGTGTTCCTGATGAATAGTGCACATATAATGATGAATTATAAGTAAGAGATGTTTATCTAGCTATTGTGGTATTTCATGTTTCTTGTTGATGTTTCTAGATTGTATCCTATTATGTTTCTAGATTTCATTGGACTATGTGATCAGATTCAATGATTTTATTGAGGTGTGTTAATATTTTCCTTGTTCTTGGCTGACTTAGTGAGATAGCATGTTGCAAAGATTTGAGGCATGATTTATGGATCAAAATATCTTCAAGGTTGAAGAATTGGGTCCTAGCTATGTCTTTGTTGACATGTCTTGGAGATCATTATTGTTTTCATTGTAATTGGATAAATATTTTGTAATTGAGGAGTTAAGGTTGATGCCAACCTTGTAGAGTTGAGTTGATGTAATATGAATAAAGATGTAATCACCTGTATGAGCACAAACATGATAGTGTGTGTGTGTGTGTGATCATGGTGTATCGTTGGTTGTGTGAAGAGGTATGAGTGGAATTTATAATTGAGGTAGAGATTTGTGTACTTCATTGGAACTATATTGGCATATCAGAGATGCAATCAATTAATTCACAATTCAATGGATTTTTATCTACAGTGGATTTTATTCCACCTTGGGTTGTTTCCCTTATTGTAACCTTAGGGTTTTTTTCCCTCAAGAATGTTGCCCTTTTATATTTGAGCAGTAAGCTCTAGGAAGTGTGCCTGAATGCATGTGCATTCCCTTTATACCTTTTGATGCAGTCAAAGATGGAGAAACCTTCAAAAGTCTAGTCCAATCCTTGCATCCAACATAACACAATGGAAACAACAAGCCAAGATGGAAAGAAATGAAAGATCATCCTTTGATTATTATAAAAAAATCAATTACAATTGATATGCAACCTGCAGTCTCACATGCCAAGAATACATGCATGATTATGATAAAAAAAATACTTTACAAACCCTAGCCAAAATATGACCAAATAATGTTATGAAAATCCCCCTATCCCTTAGGAATAAGTCCATAAGCTTATATAGCCAATGCAATCATAGGTTAGCCCAAAAAAGATCACATTTCCCAATAATAGAGAAAACATGTTACAACAAATAGGTTATCTCCTAAATTATCTTGAACAACCTCCAAGAAATAAAATAAGAGATGTGATCAAAGAATAATTTTGACCTCAAATGTACCAATGAGATGACATGATCACAACTGGAGATTCCAATCGATAGATGAAAAAATTGATCGATAACACAAAGACTAACTAGAAAATAAGAACTGGATAGTCTCACCAAGAATCTTCCATAACTCCCATGTGATGAAACCAAATGAGGTGGGATAATAGGATAAGATTCAAGATGAATCCATGAACACATTGTAGCAACTGCAACTCAAAACAATTAGTACAAATTGACCACAATTAGAAACACTAGACTAATCAACAAAGAACTAAATATCTTATTGGTTGATGCAAGATTTCTTAGATCCCAAGATGCTCTTGCATCATACACCCAGGGTACTTGAAAAGAAATCCTCTCACTTTTTTAGGGACAAAGGAAAACTAAAGTGGTCAACCTTAGCCTGACAAATCCATGATGAATCCTCAACTAGTATGTCCTTCCATTTTACAAGATATTTCATATACTGCTTACCTCTTGTACTTCGATGAACTCTAATATCCAAAATATTCTCTATCTAATCCTTTTGCTTCTTAGGATACTATTGGCCAACATTTGACTCAATACTGCCATCAGATTCATGAGTCATTTAAATATGCAACATTGAATATCAATGATATATCCATGTCATCTTGTAATTCCACTTACAAGATGACATCAAATATCCTCAAGATCTTACAAGGACCAAATTTCTTCATCCTCAGATTTGTATAAGTACCAACAAGAAATCTACCTTTCTACAAGTAAATCATAACATCATCCCCCACTTAAATTTTTTTATGTCTCATCTTCATGTCAGCTCTCCTCTTATAAGCTTGATTCAATTCCTCCAAATGATGTCTCACTCAATCATGCAATGATTTCATAGTCTCAGCAAATTCCTCTCCTTCAACATTCTTCCTAACTTCATGAATGAGATCCCCCAATTTTTCTACTCCCCTAGTATTGAACCCAGGAACCACTTCAAATGGTGTCTCCCCTATGATCCTATTTACTAAATTATTATAAGAAATCTCTTCTTGAGATAAAATTAAATCCCAACTTCCAAGATTATATCCAACCAAACACCTCAACAAGTTCCCTAAACTCATGTTCACAACCTTTGTTTTTCCATCAATTTATGGATGAAAAGTAGAATTGAGCTTCAAATTAGCTTTCAATCTCTTCCAAAATGCTCTGTGTAAGAATTTTGATATCGCTTTGATACCATGTAAGAATTTGTGTAAGGAAAAGAATGAAAATGCCAAGATCTAGAAGCTCAATTGATAGCACAAGAGAGACAAATATGATATGATCAATTGAATGATTCAATAATGATAAATTATGAAATAGATACAAAATAAATTGAATACAATATAGATGTGCCCGAATATATAGGCAATGAATGATATCTAGGAGAGATGCAAATGATAATCTATCAACTAAACAATGTGTAATCACATGTTCACCAAAGGTGGATCATCATCCATTGTACCACAAAGTATGTGCAACATGTGCAACAATGAGAGGATGAAAATGTGATAAGAGCACTAAAGGTGGATCTCACACCTAAAGTGGAAATTCTCTTACACCATGTGCTAAAAGGAAATACAAATTCCTAGGTGTCTCAATGACAACTAATATGAAAATGCATTATCCTAAGTAAACTTAAGTAAAGTGTAATTAGGAATACTTAATTACACCAACACCCCCCCTTAAGTGAAACTTAGGGGAATCCACTTAAGCTCACAAGGATAGATGACAATGCAAGATGGATACTGGCTACTATGCCATGTTAGGTACCTATGTACACTATGAAAGAGAAATGCAATGCAATCTCTCATAAATAAGAGAAAGAGGGAAATCCTCATGGGAAAACCCCTCCCCAAAAAAGATAGATAAAACAAGATGCATGGATGGCTGGAGTAATAAAGACCCCCCATAACAACATACATCATGAATATACAAGAAAAAATCCTCCCAATGGAAAGAAACAAGGAGACATGATATCCCCCCATAATGAATAATCTCCTCCAAGGATGGTGAGTGCTTGAAGGCAAAACATAGTCCAATGCCTAAAAACAACATTTCTCCCTTTAGGAAGAAGATACACCAAGTATATAGGCAAAAAGGCTTCCCATTATGGATAGGAAGAAGGAAGGGGAATCCAAATGAAGTATGATGTCTCTGAAGTATTCTCATGTGTCACTGTGTCCTTGATTGATGAAGATGCCACGAACCAATCAGGAACATATCCAATAAATGTGACAAGAAAGGAATCAATAGTAACTAATCCATGTAAGAATTTGGATCAAACTCCAAAAATAAAGATGCCTCCTCAAATGAAGTAGGAAGAGAAGAAAAGAAGCCTCCCTTCAATGTAGAAGGTATGCCCATGATAGATGTTGTAGGATCAACGTAGAAGATGCACTAAGAAAGCTGAATAATTTTCTTCCCTTTAGGAAGAAATGATGCCATAGGTGCATCAAATAATCGTCCCCAATCTCTAGGAAGAATCCTCAAAATTTATGATGTCTCAGGAAATTGGATAGGAATCTCCAATACATGAGTATGATCAACCTGAACCATGCAATGTGACATCTCAAGTGAAGTTTGAGACTCGTGAAAACCAATGTCCAAAGACTCAAATGTCTTCTTTGAAGTGAAAGAGACCTCCTCCAAATGTTGTATCAAAGGATCCACAATCATGTCAAAATTGAAAGAAGGATCAAGTGGAGAATGAAGTGGAGGGTTAGAGTGTTCCCTCACAACAACTGAAGAAGGATAATCCTCAATAAAGAGAAGATGAATTTCATCAATAGTGTCTCCCAAATTTTCAATGTAGCACTCCACAAACAAACCTGGAATGTTTGACAAGTAGTTATCCCATGGAACTATAACTGGAAGACAAGGGATATCATGTTTCACTGAATCACTAGAACCCATGGCTATATGAATTCAAGCATTATCAAGAGAAACAATAGATGTGATCTCAATAGGATGAGGAGTTGCAACTAGAGGTTCTAGACCTTTTGGGAGTGGAGGAACACGAGGATCTCCATATATTTTTTGAAGAATAGTCCATAGATCAGGAATAATCTTTGTCTGGTCTTCATAGTCATCAAGGGAATCCATAACATCTATATCCATATTCCAATAGATAACATTAAAAAAATTTGAGTAAGAATTCCAATCGAAAGAAGGACTATCAGGTCTATACTCATACAAATAGGGCAATAGGTTATGCTCACTAAGATGAGAAAGAACCAATTTACTCCATTGCTTATAGTTTCCTCTTGTCAACCTAATTAAACCATCCATGATGCACTTCTCACATGAAATAAAAATGAGATCAAAAAATCAATGCACCCCCAAAATGCAATGAATCAAAGGACCCCGCTAAAATAGATGATTTTGACACTTTATATATAGTGTGTATACAATTGCCACTTACCAAAATGAACCAAAGTGGACTTCTGATTTTGATGTTTCAACAAAGAATATGAAGCTATAGCTAACTCAAGGAGATAAGACATAAGATCACTCAAGGATCCAATCAATTACAAGTGTCAAATATAGGCCAAAATAGACCAAATGTTGAAAGTACTATGTCTACTCAAAATTTATCCAAATTGATACCAGATCTAGAAAGTAGACAAAAAGTCATGTACTTTTAAAAAAAGCACCTGAAAATGTATCCATATGAGCCTGAACAAAGCATTTGGTCATAAAAATTGGGATTTGTAATTTTTAGAAAACATCAGGAATAGAGATCAGAAACCACCTGCACCATTGTGTAGATCGTGAAGTTCTACCCCAAAACAAAAAAAATTGCTCAAAAAAATGAGTCCGGATGGCTAAGATATTATTTTTGATTAAGGTAAAAATAGGTTTTGAATGGAACCCAAAACCATTTACATTAAAGCATAAATATATAGCAAGAAAGTTATCCAAAAAGAAACGCCTGCTAGAAAAACAAAAGTAGGACCCAAAAAACTCCTAGATACGACAACAAAGAAAAGAAAGATAGTTACTAGCACTACTACCAGCAACACCCAGCTACCAACCAGACCATACTAATTATTTTTATCATTTTCTCCGCCTTCATCTTTAGGTCCTCCATCTTCTAGATAGCATCTTTCAGGTCCTTCAATTCCTTTGGCTTTTCAGGGATCTTCCTCTAAGTGCACCCTCTAGTTCTCGTTCCTGGACCAACATTCCCAGCATCCTCCTCAATAGTTATAGTCATATTTTCCAGATGGATTTTTTCCAAGTAGTTGTGTAGCATATTGAAATTCACGACAGCCGCACAAAGTCCCTCATTGCTATGACTCAGGACTTCATTAATCATGTTCCCATTGTTACTGACTTTAGCCTTTATGTCTTTCACCTTGTTATCAACTATCTTATTAACTTCAATAGCTATATCCTCATTCCAGTTTTTATTATTTACCTTATCCAAAACCATATTCTCCAACTTCTCCAACTTAGTGGTCAGGGTAATCGTAGTTTTTTCCATGGCCTGAGGGTAGAGCTTCATCTCCTGTATCTCCTGCTTGATCAAATCCAGAGAAGTACACAAACCATCAGCTTTGTTAACCTCATCCTACTTAGTAGCACCCAATAGGGGATCTGAGGTGTCCTCCTTGTAGCTCTTGACTTCCTCAATGATAACTTGGTCCAAGACCGCATCAAAAACATTGTGATCCTCTTCTTTTTCATCCACGGTAGGGCGGTTCTGACTAGCCTCCATTTCCTCTTTAGCCTGGCCCTCCAGCAGGCCCAAATTTTCCCCCTTTTGGTTTTTACCATCCTCTTTGCTAGCCAGGTCTAAACCATCCTTTGTCTCAAAATGAATTTCAATTTTTTCTTCTTTAGCAGGGAACTCCAAAGCGTCATCCTTGACATCCTCAGTACAGGAGTCCTGAGCATCTTCTTCCTCCTCTTCAACTCCTTCCTCATCTTTTTCTTCCTCTTGATTATCCTCGTCTTTACCTTCTTCTTCCTCCTTATCATCTTCCATGATGTCATTCATGTCCTCATCCTGCTCAGTATCATCAATATCCCTAACCTCTTTTTCTTGGGCTCTCTCCTCATTACCAAAATCCACCTCCGCATTGTCTTCCTCAGCATATCCCTCTCCCTGAGAAAGAGGGTTGTGTTTATTAGCGTCATCTCCGCTGACCTTTTCTTTTTCCTCATCTTTTTTTTCATCTTCCTCACTGCTTTCAGGGATTTTTTCTTTATTTTTCTTCCTCTTTTTTCCTTCTTCCTCACTACTTTTTTCCTTGTTTTTCTTCCTCTTCTTGCTAGGTTCAACCTTTCTATCAACCACTTTGGACTCTTTCCTTTTTCCTATGACCCTTTTAGGAATTGGGTTCGGGATAATATCTCTGGCATAGTCAGAAATGAGGAGGATCAAACCCTCATGCAACACAGGGTTACTTGTGTGTGTGAATTTTGTACCTAGCTGTGGACACAACACTTCAGTAAAATATTAGAGGTTAGTTAAAATCGAAATTGTGCAAATAATTAAAAACTAAACTAACCAGATGATTTACTACCTTCTAGTAGATGCGAGTATGTATTCTAAAATTGGACCGAGATCAGTGACCTTGACGACACCTAAACGAAGGATTTGAATGCAGAATCTACATATGAATTAGATGCAAATTAATCTATTTTTTTGGTTTTCTATGCAATAATATGAAAAATCTAATATGAAATCTATTCTATATGAAAAACTGATATGCAATACAATTAATCTAACAATGATATGCTAAAATATGAATGATCTCACAAAGTTTTTGATTTGCAAAGAAGCTCCAATTCTTCAGACACCAATCCGCCAGCATAAGCTTGCACAATTCTGAGATCTGAGATTGAAGAGTTGAGCCTTGGTTTTATAGAAATCCAAGGCTTTGGAGATGCATGGAAAAAGCCATAAATCACTCAAATAAACTCAGGTTGATTTTTGAGTTATCAAAGAATAAAAGATAATTAATTCACAAAATCATGCAAAAATAGCTTTTTAACTCAAATCAGAGTTGAGTTTATTTTTAAAACAACTTGAATTGATTTTCTGATTTCAAGTTTAACTATTTTTTGAATGTGCACAATAATTATGAATTAAATAAATAAATAAAGTGATTTATTTCCAACTTAACTGATTTTAAAATAAAACAATTGATTTATGGGTTAATCAATTATTAAAATCAAACTTTATTCAAAAATAATATCATTAAATGTGACAACTTGCTTTAATTAATTAAATAAGAATTTAATCAATTAATGATAGGAATTTTGATTTATTGTCAAATTTGAATAATAATAATTAGGAATAAATATCATTAAATTCAATTAAATAATTAAGTGGCAGAATTAAATCTAATTAATTAAATGTTGAGAATATTCAATTAATCAAACTTTAGGATAACTAGGATTTATCGCCAAATAATCATTAAATTAAAGATAATTAAGATATTTAAGAATATTACTAAGAATATTCCTCGATGCAAAATTTAGGATAATCAATTTAGGATTCGATAATGTTCTGATGTGCCTTTGGTTGGGACTTTGATGTCGATTTCATTCGATTTGATGATGTAGGAGGTTTATGAACCTATAGCCCATTTTTGGGGTATTACATTTTGCCCCTCTTTGAATTGTTGTGCGAAGCGCAGTGGTTCAAAGACAGTCTGTGTAAGATGGTGAAGTTGATGTTTGAAATTGATATTGATATGAGACAGAAACTGATTGAAATTGATATGAAGATGATAGGTCCTAAATGACCAAAGATAATGTCAACTATAATAGCAAATGAACCGATGATTGCGAAAAAAGTGTCAAAATGCCTGATTTTGAACCTTATGATTGCAAAGAAGTGAGTGACCGATTCCAGACCCAATTGTCAATAAGAATCACATCGGTATCACATCTGAACCCTTCAGTTTCCAAAGAACCAAGAAAATAACACAATTGAACCGATAGTTGCAAAACTGATACAATTTACAAGATTAAGAGGATACCAAATTGATATGGATTTCAATGAATCTGATATGCCCCAAGTGATGATTGATTTGCCCCAAGCGATGAGGTCTTTTTGATGAATGAGTAACTAGATGTGGTTGTTTGTCTCAATTACTGAGGAAAGATATGATTTCAAAATTTAGATTATAGACTTTGAATGATGTGCAATATCATGCCCCCTTCGGGATAAAAATTGAAATCTGACAAGAAAAGTCAGCATTGAATAGTTTAGAAGCATGTTAATTGATTTAAGAAGTGGTTATACATGTTCGAAAATGCATTCTACATCGTTTGGAGGTCCAAAAGACCAAGTTTGACTAGGTTTGACTATGAGTTAACCATGGTTGACCAAGTTGAAATTTTGATAGTTTGATGTAAGATAATCAGTTGAATTGAATTCTAGATTTCTTTGATGATTGAAGGTTGATTATGCAAGTAGTAAATAATATAAACGATCTCAGATTTCGATTTTGATCCCAAAAAAGGATTCTACTTGCTGTTTCATTGGAGGAACCTTCATGTGAGATTCAGCTCTTGTTAGATTTGAAGAGATATTTGAAGAATCATTTAAGCATTGAAGTTTAGCTAACCATTGTGAGATCATGCAAACATGCAAAAATGTTAAGAGACATGCAGTATGAAATGCAACCTAAGACCTAGGACCTAATCACCGATCATGTGTCAGTCGTTGTCATCATTGAATTTTTAGGTAACCGAATAAATCAATATAATGTCCACTAGTCATGAAACTATAGACATATGACTATTGATTTGTGTGTGCAAGAATCAATACGACACCCACTGGTTAGGCAGCCATGGACATATGAATATTGATTTGATTTTTTAAATGTCGGATTAGATATAAGCATCAAGGCACAAACGCCAGGATGACCTAAATATCATGTCCATTTTGATATAGCAATTTGCATAAGCATTAGAACATAAATGTCATGATGACCTGAATACGCCTTGCGTACAAACACATCAAACAGTCAAGGGATCATTCTAAATCCAATGTGAATTACCCGTAGTGACCCTTTATCGTTCACATCCTTAGGTAAGATCACATTTCAGTAAATTATCTCAAGGGAAGATTCTCTATTATTAGGCACAAGTTTATCTGCACTTTCCTTCAATGTATTGCAAGTGGTGGATATATCCGCTGGAATAGTGACCTCTACTCCTTCATAAGAAAATTTCAAGCATTGGTGAAATGTAGAAGGAATAGCCTTCATCTCATGTATCCATGGTCTCCCTAGAAGAATGTTGTAAGCCAAAGGTAGGTCAAGAACTTGACATATAGTATCTCTGATAACTGGACCTGCTCTGATAAGTAATACAATGGTGCCTTTAGAAGATCTTTCTTGTTCATCATAGGCTTTTATAGTTATTTTCTTTCTAGGATCAATAGCCAATTCTGAAAATCTCAATTGTGTGACCAAGCTGTAAGAACAAATATTTAGGCCAGCACCCCCATCTATCAACACACGTTTGACTCTAGGGTTCTGGATCAAGACTTCTATGTGCAAGGGCTGGTTATGTGGGTGACTCAAGGAGTTGTCATCTTCCTCTGAAAAGGATATATATTGCAGAGATGTAAGATGTCCAACCATAGTCTGGAACCTGTCTAAATCAAGGTCATCAGGAACATTGGATCCGAGAAAAGCTTTGTCTAAAATAGCTCTATGAGCTAGAGATATCCAAAGCAACTCAAACATGGAGATTTTTGCATTAGTGTGTTGGAGTTGTTGAACAATACTATAAGATGTTAGCCTCATATCTTTAGGATTGGAAGATTTAGAAGCAGCCTTCTGTTTGGAAGCGGAAGAAAGATTGAAGGGCATCTTAGGGACACTTGATGAATCTGGGATTTGTCCGTTCAGATGTGCCTAAGCTTGTGATCGTGTAACTGCATTAGCTGAAGGATGATCTCTATCTCTTCACACAATTGTGATGACATTGCAATGCTCAAAGAGACAAGGTTCAACCATATTGATAACAACATTATTTCTAGGGTAAGCATAATTGACCTTTGCCCCCATATTAGGCTGAGAAGATGAAACTTCTTGACCATGTTTCAGAAATGGTTCTGTGAATGCTGTATGATCATTATTGCCCTTATGATTGTCAATCGTGATGTCTCCCTTATCAATTAGATCTTAAATAGTATGTTTCAAGCATAAGCAGTTATTAGTTTTGTGACCCTTACCCCGATGGAAATCACAGAATTCATTCTCTCTCCACCATTTTGGTTTAGGATCAAAATCAGATTGTTGGATCTCAGGCAAAGAGATGATGTTATTAGCCAGTAGAGTTCTCATAGCTGATTCTAAAGATTTTCCAAGAGGAGTGAACTTTCATTTATTATCAGCGGACCAAGATTTGTATTCTGGCTTCTTTTGAGATGGTTCGGACACCTTTTGTTTTGAGGCTTTGATGGCTTGGGTGCCAATAGTTGGATTGAATGCCGGTCCCTTTGATGGGGCACGGATAGTATCAACAACACCATCTGTGACAATGCCTTTATTCTTGTTCTAATTTTTGTTCTTGTCTTTAGAAATCCTGATTCGTACTTGTCTTTTTGAAGTGTGATTTCTCTTTTTTTCACAAGTACTTTTTCAATTTTGATCACATTGTCTACCATTTTATCAAAAGATGTATGAACTTGCATTTGTAAGGGGTAGTTGATCTCTGGGACAAGATTATTGATGAAGATTTCTAGTTTCTCAGTTTTTGGAATAGGCCTAGCTTATAAAGAGAATTTCTTCCTCCATCTCTTGAGAAATGTCAGGAATGGTTCTCCTGGATATTGTTTGAGATTGCAGATATCGATCATGGTGACTAGATGTTGAATGTTGTAGGAGTATTGTTGATAGAACAATTTGATCAACTCCTCAAAATTTTTGATAGTAGAAGGCAATCTAGAGAACCAATGAATGGCTGCTCCTCCCAGAGATCGAGGAAAGAGATGCATCAGATAAGTTGATTCGTGCATGAACTCCATAGATTGTGTACAGAATTTTCGGACATGATCTTGGGGATCAGAGTGTCCATAATTATCATACTTGGGCATCTCCACTCTTTTTGGAAATGGTGGCATGTACAAGTCTTTGTCAAATGGAAAAGGACATAGGGCCTCCATGGAGAACTCCTTGGGTTCCTTTTCTTTCTCAAGGTTATTAAGTTTGACTTACATGACATGCATCTGTTTCATCATAGCTGTGAGTGGAGTTTCTTCCTCATGTGTAATGATATCTTCAACATTAAAGTTGAGAGGAAGTTTAGCTCCTTGATGAGCTAATTGTAAAAAGTATGCCTCTTTGTCTTCTTTCAAGAAATGCTTCATCATTCTTTTGAAGTTATCATCGTTTTGATATTGAGCAATTTCTTCAGGTGTGGGTTCCTGATCTGCACCATGTTGAGATTGAGCTCTTTGAGAGCCAAAGTTTGTCCCTTCTTGAGACATGGTAGGAGTTTTCCCTGGGATAGATTGAGGAGGAGTTTGTTGATTACCTCCGTGAGTTGATGGAGGAATGTAACCAGTTTTTAATCGAAAATTGCCAAGACCGTCATCTTCGTAAAGACCAAAATTGTAGAGTTGCTCAAGAGTTGGACCCCTGGTAGTGGTTATAGGTAAGGTATGGGATGCTTCTCCAGATTTCTTGTGAGAGGAAGCTCTAGTTTCCACCATTAACCTTGGGTGAAGCAAAAGAATATGATGAAGACAACTAAAGAAGGATCTGATTCAAGAAGATCGAATGATGCAACCTTGTCAAGGTTTTGATTGATTGAAGCTTAGATTAGACGTAGATGAAGGAGACTATGCCCTGGATGTATGGGTAGACTCCAAAAAGATAGTGGACACGAGTTCATAACACTTAGTTGTTTTGATGATTGATTGAAGATTGATAGTTATGACAAGGTTTTGACACAAGATGATAAAGACTCAAATCGATTAAACAAAAGGCTAAATCAGATTCAAAAGGCCACTTTAGGAAAAAGATTGGATTCTTAGTATTTGCTGCTCTGTTCCTGACACAGTGATTTGTTTGACAGATTCCGGAAATAGGCTAGAAAAGCTGGGTCTCTGACAGTTCTGACAACTTTTCAAAATTTTCCAAATGACTTTCTATAGGCTCGCACGATAGTGGGTATAGCATGAAACGACAATTAAAAAACTTGGACGACAGTTGTCAAACTCGCATGACAGTTGATTGCAGGAATTTTGACTTTTGGGAATTTATTGGCAACAAAACTCGTACGACAATTTACCTAATACCATACGATAATATGGGGGTTCTGAAATGACAATAGCCAAAAGTCGCATGACTTTCTGACTTTACAAAATGACTGTTGACTCCAGAAAGGTGTTTGACATCAGATTTTGTAATTTTTGAAGTTTTCAGTTTCAGATTGTTCACAAAATTGTCTGTCCAGATTTGAAGATTATAGTGAATTGATTCATTCTTAGTAACCAGATAGATAAACAAGCACACAAAACAGCAAGTGATTCCAAGCATGTCTGAAAACAATGAATAAGGGACAAAGCAACCATGCGCATGAACAATCAAGTGATTGAATTGTGCTAATCCCTAGGAGTGCTAATAGTGTATGTTCCAAAAAAATTTGCAATAACACATATATTCCTAGAAAAATGAAAATTTGGCCTTACTAGGGTTTTTAGTAATGGTCTGACTCTGCAACTTTTGTGATCTCAAGAGGGCGAACTCCAATCCAGGCGCACCGTGGTTTTGACACAGTCTGAGAATTTAATCAATCAGGAGCTACTAGGGAGATTTGACAGCCCAACAAGAGACCACACCTATGGAGATTTCTTCCACAAGGACATTTATATAGTAGTTGTCACTACCACTGCGAAAATGGCTATTATCGCTTGAGGTTCTGTCAACGTGGTTGACCCAATTAAGGGAATGTCCACTATGGTTAACCCTCTCTAAAGGTGACTCACAAAATATACCACATGGAGACTAGTTCTAGATTCAAGGATCTGAGTTTCTGGTACTACCCAAAAAGGGAGTAGAGCATAATCCTCTAGCTTTTTCACTTTTAACCCAAACAAAGCAGACAGATTAATCCGACACGCTAAGACCAAGATTATCTCGCAAAGATCTATGATGTCAACCACTCGTGATCTATCAGCCTCTCCGGAGAGAGAATGTATCAATCAAAAGCTGAAGATGCACAAATCTAGGAGAACGTGAGACTCCCTCAGTATCCTCCCTACCTACAAGGGTTCCTTCGTTGAGAAGAGTTTCACTGGAAACCCACTCTCTCAAGAGCCATGAATAGTGTTCATAGGGCTTATTTACTATGTGTAACAAAGATGCTAAAAAGAAAATCTATGTTCATTTTTATAGCCCAAAATGAAATATGTGATATGAAAGCAATAAAGGTCACACAAGCTTAACATGCAAGAGTTCTTTTTAATCCAAATCAAAATGTTATCAGCTGAAAAGATTACTTGAATTCCTTGCAACGTGCTTAGTAGATTATTACCTATTTTTAGCAATTATTGCGCTTTTTCCAATCAAAACCAACAGAAATCAATCAAAAATAGCAAATTTCAATAGTTAATGTTAGCTGTTAGTCCAAATCTGGAAAACTGCCTGAAAAAGTGAAACGAAAATTAAAACCTGGCACTGAAACTCGTACGACAGTGGGCTACCTTCGAGACGACAGTCTGGAAACTCGTACGACACTGGGTACCAGATCATACAACAATTGGGTATCCCAAATGACACTGTGATCCTAATGATACGATCCTCGATCAAATAAATTATCGTACGACAATGGGTATCTCCTGGTATGAGTTTCTGACAAAACTCATACGAAAATTGTACGGACAGAAATCAAAATCGTAGCTTAGAATAGAAAATGACAAGAAGATGAAATGAATTGATAAAAATTGAATGGAAACCCGTTTTAGGGCCCCACGGTGGGTGCCAGAAATGTGTGTGTGAATTTTGTACCTAGCTGTGGACACAACACTTCAGTAAAACATTAGAGGTTAGTTAAAATTGAAATCATGCAAATAATTGAAAACTAAACTAACCAGGCGATTTATCACCTTCTAGTAGATGCGAGTATGTATTCTCAGATTGGACCGAGATCAGTGATCTTGACGACACCTAAACGAAAGATTTGAATGCAAAATCTAGATATGAATTAGATGCAAATTAATCTATTTTTTTAGTTTTCTATGCAATAATATGAAAAATCTAATATGAAATCTATTCTATATGAAAAACTGATATGCAATACAATTAATCTAACAATGATATGCTAAAATATGAATGATCTCACAAAGTTGTTAATTTGCAAAGAAGCTCCAATTCTTCAAACACCAATTCGCCAGCATAAGTTTGCACAATTATGAGATCTAAGATTGAAGAGCTGAGCTTTGGTTTTATAGAAATCCAAGGCTTTGGGGATGCATGGAAAAAGCCATAAATCACTCAGATAAACTCAGATTGATTTTTGAGTTATCAAAGAATAAAAGATAATTAATTCACAAAATCATGCAAAACAGCTTTTTAACTCAAATCAGAGTTGAGTTTATTTTTAAAACAACTTAAATTGATTTTCTGATTTCAAGTTTAACTGCTTTTTGAATGTGCATAATAATTATGAATTAAATAAATAAATAAAGAGATTTATTTCCAACTTAACTGATTTTAAAATAAAACAATTGATTTATGGGTTAATCAATTATTAAAATCAAACTTTATTCAAAAATAATATCATTAAATATGACAACTTGCTTTAATTAATTAAATAAGAATTTAATCAATTAATGATAGGAATTTTGATTTATTGTCAAATTTGAATAATAATAATTAGGAATAAATATCATTAAATTCAATTAAATAATTAAGTGCAGAATTAAATCTAATTAATTAAATATTGAGAATATTCAATTAATCAAACTTTAGGATAACTAAGATTTATCGCCAAATAATCATTAAATTAAAGATAATTAAGATAATTAGGAATATTACTAGGAATATTCTCCGATGTAGAATTTAGGATAATCAATTTAGGATTCAATAATGTTCTGATGTGCCTTTGGTTGGGACTTTGATGTCGATTTTGTTCGATTTGATGATGTAGGAGGTTAATGAACCTATAGCCCATTTTTGGGGTATTACATTACTCAGTTTCTTCATATGCTCTGTTATGCTACTATTGAGAGAGCTCATAAGAAAGTACGGGAAAGAAATCCGCTTATTGTGCCTAAAGTGATTAGCTAGGATAAAATGCAGGTTGTAGATTTTGGAATAGCGCTCGTCGAGCATGAAGTACTCGATCATAACCTTCAGCATTTTAGCCCAGAAATCCTTAATTTTAGTAATATCTACATAATCCCCCTTTCCTTTTATCATGAGAGATTTTTCATCAGCAGTTTTTGGGAAGAGATTAAAAGCTTCAAAGCCAAGCCTATGGTTGCCTCTATGGAAATGAGTTCCCTCCAAGGGTAAGCCAGTAATCTCAAGCAAAAGGGAAAGAGTAAGGGGGAAAGATTTGCCCCATATATTGACTTTACCTCTAACCCAGCCAACAGCGAACAAGGAAGTTACTTGTTTGTCATAGCCATGGAGCTTTTCCATGAACTGAGAGGCCCTCCTTTTCTCAGCTTCTTCCATACCTTCCTCCCTTGTCTCCATTTCTCACAATCCACGAGCTCCTCTCTCCTCAGACCTCCTCCCATTTTTAGCTTTTTGCTACTTTTCTGGTTCAGCTCCTTACCAGTAAACTTCTTCTCACTGCAATGCTTCCTTTTGTTTTCTTGATTACTTAGATAACCCAGGATCTGTATATCATTAACACCGAAATAATTATCCCACACTTTGCATTACATGCAGCCCTCCTCGAAAAATGTTTCATCCTTGTCATCATGATATTAAGTGATTTTCCCTTCATTGTGATTTATTTTGTCATAAGTGATTAGACTTATGATCTCGGCATTAAGATTTCCTTCCCCTCTCCACGTTTTGATGATGTCACTTTGGGTACCTTCATTTGCCAGCCTATCCACCGGCTTATTACCTTCACGATA
The DNA here is from genome assembly GCA_027943335.1 of Chamaecyparis obtusa. Classification (NCBI taxonomy): domain Eukaryota; kingdom Viridiplantae; phylum Streptophyta; class Pinopsida; order Cupressales; family Cupressaceae; genus Chamaecyparis; species Chamaecyparis obtusa. Next base: position 1,090,114 of record BSBK01000210.1, on the reverse strand, counting down.
AATATTAGTGGCATGGCATTCCTCAAAGAAGTTGATAATTGTTTTAATTTTGTTTATTGTATGTGCTATAGTCTAGGAGCTGATTGAATTCCCTTTAATACAATTAACAATGTTGAGGGAGTCACCCTCGAGCCAAAGTTTTGAGCATCCCATATCTTTGGCTACTTAACCACATAGAGAGCCGCCTCAGCTTCCGCCATGTGGTTGGTTTGAATCCCCAATGGAACAACAATAGCACCAAGGCAATTTCTTGCCCAGTCTTTTATGAGGCCTCCTCCTCCAGCCCTTCCAGGTTTTCCTCTAGAGGAACCATCAAAGTTCCCTTTTAACCATCCCAAGGGAGGAGAAGACCACAAAACATTCTCTCTAGAATTCAAATCATTGTTGCTCTTCAAGATCTCCTATGAAATGGTATTGTCCTTTTTAAGATTAGAGTTTCATAAGTTGGTATCCTTCTTATCAATACTTTTGTAGTTCTCCATAATGCTTCTGGAAACAGAGTTAGCAACCAAAAGGGGGGGAGCTTTTTTATCTCTAAAAATTCTGTTGTTCGTCTCCTTCCATATTTTCTACATAAAATGAGGTAAAACAAGTTTCCAGAGATGCTTAGCATTTTTGTCATGAAAGGGGCTCTGTCATTGCTGAATAAAGTCCTAGATATTGTGAGGTTTGACCCACTTCAAATTCAGAGAAAAAATGATGGAGTCCCAAAATCTCTCTAGCAAAGGAGCAATGGATCATTAAGTGGTTACAAGACTCAACTTCTTCACAGCACATGATGCATCTATTAGGCATTTGGAACCCTCTTCTCATGAGGTTATCCACAATAAGGATTTTGTTCTGGACAAGCAACCAAACAAACATGTTAAGTTTAGGGATAAGATCTTTATTCCATACCTGAGCACATAAAGTCTGATCCTCCGAAGGGATGAGAAGAGCCAAGGCAGAGGCAACCGAGAAGTTGCCAGAGATAGCAGGACCCCAAATCAGATCATCGGGCTCATTTTCTCTAATAAACTAGTTGTTTAGTTGTTTATTCACCTCTTTTAATCTGATGTCCCTCAAAACCAAGTCAATCCATTCTTCATTAATCCAGTAGTCACTCACTTTTTTCCTAATGGTCTCTTTACATTCCTGAATCATAGAATTCCACTCCTCATTCTCTATAAGAGGTTTATCCGAGAGCCATTTATCATCCCAGAATTGAATCTTCTTGCCATTTCCCAACTTCCATCTAGCCCCTTTACTGATTAGGTTCTTACCCTTGCATATGTTGTTCCTAAATGACCCCTGGATATTGTTTTGAGATTGAAGAATTCCTTCTAGAGAAGTGAGATGGTATTTGCTTTTGATTATAGCATTCTATTCTTTTTCCTCTTCAAATATCCTCCAACATTGTTTAGCTAGAAGGGCCTTATTAGTATTAGTAATGTTTCTGATGCCCAACCCCCCAGCTTCTTTGGTTTACAAACCTTCTCCCAAGCCACCAAACTAAGTCTCTTTTTCTATTCCACACCAGTCCATAGGAACTTTTTTTGAATTTTTTCAATAAGGTCAATATACTTCAAAGAAATTTTGAATAGACTTAGAGCATAAACAGGGAGGTTTTGAACAGTAGCCTTCAGTAGTTTAACTTTTCCAGCTTGGCTAAGAATCGCCCCTTTCCAACCCACCAACTTTTTGTGGAATCTATCAAGAATTTCATTCCAAAAATTGGCCTCCGATTTCAAACACAGCGGTAATCCTAAGTAAAGGGCAGGAAGCCTCCCTATCTTACACCCAAGAATGGAGGATATTTTGTTCATTCTAGCTTCAAGTGTGTTAAAGAAATACATAAATCTTTTCTCCCATTTAATCAATTGACCTGTAGCATTAGAGTAAACATTGAGAGCTTTTTTAATGTTCCTTGCCTCTTTGACAGTAGATTCCCCCATAAGAATCGTGTCATCAACAAATTGTTCATGAGAACATTTAATCTCCGCAGAAGAGGGTTGCAGGCCATTGATCTGCCCTTGACTAACTTGGTTCTTAATGAATCTACCAAGACTTTCAGCCATGATGGCGAAGAGGATAGGGGAAATTGGGTCTCCTTGCCTCAACCCCCTAGAAGGTCTAAAGAAGGGAGAGGAGCCTCCCTTCACAATCACAGAAGAGGAAACAGTTGAAACCAATTGCATAATCAGCTTGACCACTCCATTATCAAAACCAAAAGCTTGAAGAATTTTGGAAAGCAGCTCCCAGTCCACTCTATCGTAGGCTTTGGATAAGTCAAGCTTCATTAGGAAGCCCTATTTTCTTGATTTCTCCAAAGAATGGATATCTCATGAACCACCATTATGGAATCCAAAATTTGTCTCCCCGGGACAAAGCCATTATGTTGAGGAGAGATGAGACGAGGGAGAAGCTTTAAAATCCTAGTAGTGAGAACCTTAGACATAATCTTGTGCAATGAGTTACAAAGACTGATAGGCTTGAAGCAGTCAACAGCATTAGCTCCCGGTCTTTTCGGAATAAGAGCTATAAAGGTAAAGTTAAGTTCTTTTAGAATTGATTTAGAGCCAAAGAATTCTTTCACGGCTCCAAAAACATCTTTCCCTATGGCCCTTCAGAAAGATTGAAAGAAGAACATTTGGAACCCGTCTGGACCAGGAGATTTTTCTCCTTCAAAAGAATGAATAGCCCTTTTAATTTCTTCATCCTTAGGGATAGACTTAAGAAAGTCATTATCCTTAGAGTCCAATAGTGAAGGAATGGAATTCAATAAAGAGAGTTGGTTCTCTTGATTCAGATCTTGCTCTTTGGAAAGAAGAGAAGCAAAATAGCCCCATCATTTCTCTACTTATATCCTCCTCTTTAGTTAAAGTACATCTGGTAGTAACAAGAGAATTAATTATGTTCATTGTTTTATGCTTCGTTGCAGTAAGGTGAAAAAATCTAGTATTCTTATCTCCCACTTTCAACCAAAGGGATCTAGATCTCTGTCTCCAGTAGGTCTCCTCTTTCGATATGATATTGTGATAGTCAACAAGAACATGATTTTCCTCTATTCTACTTTCTTCAGTCAATCCAAAACATTGTATCTTATCTTGAACTTCTTTTAAATCAATTTGAATCTTATTCTTGGTTTGGAATATATCGCCAAAGACATCCTTATTCCATTGTCTTACTTTTTCTTTGACATTTGCCATTTTTTTTGCCACTTGGAACATAGCTTTTCCTTCCACTTTAATATTCCACCATTCCCTAATTCTGTTTTCAAAATCTAGGTGGGCTAGCCACAATTTTTCAAGTCTAAAAGGGGAATGTCCTTTCCCACTGAGGGTGTTAGCAAGAAAGGAAATGGGGTAGTGATCCAAGCCAATATGGTTGAGAGAGGAGAGGGTGCAAGAAAACTTAGTAAACCAGTCATGAGAAAGGAGAACCCTATCAAGCTTAACCTGGATAAGGTTAGCACCCACTCTCCTGTTAGACCAAGTGTAATCAATACCTTCGAGATCAACATCCAACGGGCCTTCATTGCCAATAAATTCCATAAGGTCCACCCTTCTTTCCACTTGAGTGTTGTTTTCACCTCTTTTTTCAACTTCTTTCAAAGGGGTATTAAAGTATCCCATCAGCATCCAGTTCTCATCCGAATAATCATTCCTAAGCTCATGAATCATTTTCCAAAGTTTGAGTATATCTGATTTAATATTAGGAGCATACACATTAATCAGAGTCCAAGAGAAGTTATCCTTAATACTGCTAACTTTGACTACCAGAAAGTTCTTATCCTCTCTCAGCAAAATGCAGTGAAAACACTTAGAATTCCAATAAATAGCCAATCCTCCAGAGGCCCCTTCCGAGTCACTACCAAGCTTCTCACCATTCTTAAGCAAGTTGATTTTAGTTATCTTGTCTTTAACCATTTTAGTTTCTTGAATAAGCAAAATGTCGGGCTTAGAATCTCTAACTAAATTCCTAACAATATCTTGTTTATGAGGACTATTTAGACCTCTAATGTTTCAAGATAAGATCTTCATTTAAGGTTTGGGGAGAAGACCTGATCGATGGTGAGTTGTCTTTCATCAGCTATGTTTTGTTTTACTTCCAGCTCTCTCTGATCCTTTTTTGAAACTCTTCCTCTATCTCTTTTGGGAGTTCTAGTATTCACCTTTTGTTGTTGTCCTCTTGTCTGGACTCCTCCAACTTTGGTTTGTCCCCCCTTCTTGTTTGATTTAGATGTCGAGCATCCTATTGAAATCCTTGAATTGTTTTTTTTGAGATATTGTTATTTTAAAATGGCTTCTGAAATTATTTTTTCTGAATCGCTGCCGCCACACTTTCAAAATTCAAATGGCTCTAGATCTGGCCTTGGGTTCCTGATTCTGATGAAACAAAATTTGATTTAAGAGTTTTTGGATCTCCTCAATGTGATGCCAACCTCTGATTTGCACCAACAAGCTCCAATTTTGACCTGCAACAAAATTCTCTCAAAATAGGATATATAATGACACTCCTATGGCTCTGATACCATGTAAAAATTTTGACATCGCTCTGATACCATGTAAGAATTTTCCTAAGGAAAAGAATGAAAATGCCAAGATCTAGAAGCTCAATTTATAGCACAAGAGAGACAAATATGATATGATCAATTGAATGATTCAATCATGATCAATAATAAAATAGATACAAAATTAATTGAATACAATGTAGATGTGCGTGAATATATAGGAAATGCATGATAACTAGGAGAGATGGAAATGCTAACCTATTAACTAGACAAGGTGTAATCACATGTCCACCAAATGTGGATCATCCTTCATTATACAACAAAGTACATGCAACAATGAGAGGATGATAATGTGATAAGAGCACTAAAGGTGGATCTCACACCTAAAGTGGAAATTCTCCTACACCATGTGATAAAATGAAATACAAACTCCTAGGTGTCTCAGTGACAACTAATATGAAAATGCATTATCCTAAGTAAACTTAAGTAAAGTGTAATTAGGAATATTTAATTACAACAACACCCTCAAAAAATATCCAACAAACCTACTATCCCTATCTAAAACAATGCTTTTAGGTAATCCATGTAATCTCACAATCTCCTTGAAAAATAATTTAGCTACATGTATTGCATCAGTTGTATTCTTACAAGGAATAAAATGCACCATCTTAGAAAATCTATCTACAATCACAAAGATAGAATCATAGCCTCTTTGTGTTCTCCAAAAACCAAGCACAAAATCTATACTAATCTCCTCCCAAGGTATGACTGGTACTATCAAAGGTGTATACAACCCCAAATTTTGACTGCTAGCTTTGGCAACTTGACATACCTTACATCCCTGTAAAAAATTCCTCACATCCTTCTGATCTTGCTGCCAAAATATTATCTCACTCACTAAGGCTACTATCTTATCAATACCAAAATGTCCTGATAAGCCTCCACTATGTTTCTCATTAATCAAATTACCTCTCATGGAACTTCTAGGTATATATAACTAACTATCCCTGAATAATATCCCATCATGAATTGAATAATCCAACCACTTACTTTTGTCTGCAAAAATAGGTTCTTTTCAAGCCTTCCAAGGTTCACTGAAATATGGATCTTCCTCATACAACACCTTCAACTCATCAAATCCCAACACTACAATCTTCATTTCAGCCAAATAAGTCCTTATACTTAAAGCATCAACAACTTTATTTGACACACCACTCTTATGTTTTAACATAAATGTATAACTCTACATAAAGTCAACCCATCTCAAATGTCTCTGATTCAACTTACCTTGGGTGTTCAAATACTTCAATGCTTGATGATCAGAATACTGTACAAACTCCTTAGGTAACAAATAATGTCTCCATTTATTGATCATACACTGAATACCTTATTAAAACATCATTCATCTTCTCACTAAAGTAAGCAATAAGTCTCATGTCTTGAGTCAAGACAGCTCCAATTGCACTTCCACTAGCATCATAGTCTAATTGAAATACCTTATTAAAACTAGGTAAAGCTAATAGTGATTTTTCTATCACCTTTTGCTTCAACAATTCAAAGATCCTTTGTGCTCCATGTTTTGATTTGAACTCCTTCATATCTCCTCTCATTGTTTCATTCATTGGTCCACAGACTAAGCTACAGTTTCTAATGAACTTGCAGTAGAAACTAGCAAACCCATGAAATGATCTTACCTCTCCAACTATCACCAGTATAGGCCACTCAACAAAGGCTTTCACTTTCTAAGGATTCATATTCAATCCTTCAGTAGATATTACGAATCCTGAGTATACCAACTCCTCCTTCATGAAATAACACTTCTTGATATTTATTAACAACTTCTCTTCTCCAACCTTGGCAATACTTGTCTAACATGTATGAAATGCTCCTCTTTTCTTTTACCAAAAATCAAGATATTATCCAAGTAAATAATGACAAACTTATCCAAGAATTTCTTCAAGACTTGATTCATTAACCTCGTGAAAGTACTAGGTGCATTAGACAATCCAAAAGGCATTACCAACCACTCATACAATCCTTCATTTGTCTTAAATACAGTTTTTCACTCATCACCTTGTCTAATTATAATTGGATGATATCCACTCTTCAAGTCTATCTTGGTGAAATACTTAGCTCCACTCAAACAATCCATAAAATCATCCACCCTAGGCAAAGGGAACTGATAATTGTAATCTGATTGATGGCTCTAGAATCAATACACATTCTCCATTGTCCATCTTTCTTACGTGCTAACACTGCATGCACTGCACATGGACTTAGACTTTCTCTGATCAACCCTCTTTGCAAAAAATCTTGCAATTTCCTATTGAGTTATTCATTCTCTACCGGTGTCATCCTATAAGCTGTTTAGTTAGGTAGACTAGCCCCTGGTATCAAATCCATACAATGACTAATACTTCTCACTAGTGGTAATCCATCGTGCATAATATTTGATATGATGTCAACATACTCATTCAACAATCCAATGATTTCTATAAGATATTCTTCTACCAAGACTTTTCCCTTATATTCCTTAGCTACTAAAGAAAAATGCATATTATTATGATTCATGCCATCCAAAAACTTCCTTCCATCCACTAGAAAAATTCTTGCATTGGTACATACTTTACTCCTAATAGGTTCCTCTAAAGGTAACAAGTTTTTTTTCATCTCATTAGTAACAATAGTGTAAAAATTTCTTCTACTATCATGCACAACTTTCCTATCATACTGTCATGGCCTACCCAACAAGATATGACACACATCCATAGGCATAATATCACACAAAACCTCATCATAATACTTCCCAATCTTGAATTTAACTAGGCATGTTCAATTACCAGTAACTTATGTTCATCTTGTATCAATACAATATAATAGGGTTTAGGATGCTTCATCCTTTGCAACTTCAATTTGTTAACCAACTCCTCTGAAGCAAGGTTATAGAAAATGTCACTATTGATGACAACATTACACACCTTGTCTTGTACCTTACATCTGGTTCTAAACAAATTATTCCTCTGCACTTATTCCTTCTCATGTTCTCTATGATATAGGACTCTCTTAGTCATTAGGGTTGTACCTTCCTCTACTCAATTGTTTTTCACTGAACTAGTGGAATCTTTATGAGAAAATGATGTTCTTCTACTTCTTTGTGCCTTCTTATTAGAGTTGTATTGCTTGTATTCATAGGCTTTATGTCCTAATTCACCATATTTGTAACAAGTTCCACTAAAATTCCTCCTTTCACCACTACCTTGTCCTTCATTTTGATAGAAACTCGTGTCATTCCTCCTATACCAATCATTTTCATTAACTTATGACTCACTTTTCCCTGATCAACATAAGATCTACCTTTACCTCTTTGAAATCTTCCTTCTTTGCCATTTTGTCTCCACTCATTCCTTATGTTCAGATTTTCTTCAGCCTTCAAGGTCCACATGTAAGTCTCTTCCACACTCTTGATCTGCAACAAATTGATTTTGTCTTGTTTTGATACCCTCAAACCATTAAGGTAGTGAGCAACTTGTTCAGCCTCATCATCTATATGACCAAATTTTATGTCAAATTGTAGAACTCTTTAGTATAACTCTTAACACTTGGGTCTCTTTGCCTCAAGTTCTGCAACTTTCTAAACAAACTTACTTGGTAATCCTCAGTCAAAAACATGGCCTTCAAATTATTCACCATCCTTTCCCAAGATTTTATCTTGTCTTTACCCCTTCTATGTCAATTTTTCTGTAGATGCTCCCACCATAATAATGTGTGTCCTTTTAGCTTAGTGCAGAGATACATTACTTTCTTCTCATCACTTTCCTTCAAGCTCAAAATATTTTTCTATCTCTATGATCCAATATATCAATTCATCATCATCTAGGTTACCATGACAATCATGGATTGAAATTAGGTCTCCTATTAAAATTGGTCAAGGCTCTAATGAACCTCTCCTCTTCACGATTCAACTCTGGTTGTGCCTCATTATTCTCTCCTTCCATTGCTTGATCTTGATTTTGTTCATTTTCTTCTTCATCACTTGCATCTTCTATATGCTTCCCTCTCCTCTGAGAAGTCTCCACTGCTTCCAATTTGTCAACAAATCTAAGACCGTTGGATCTACATTCCTTTCTCTACCTCTAGCATTTCTCCTAGACATTTTTGCAAATCCTAGAAGTTGCAGGTCAGATCCTTTCAACCACCACCCCACAAGAAAGCCCTAGGTTGGAAAACCTTGCTCTAATACCACTTGATGCAGTCAAAGATGGAGAAACCTATACAAGTTTAGTCCAATCATTGCTGCCAACACAAAATAACAGAAACAACAAGCCAAGATGGAAAGAAATGAATGATCGCCTTCGATTATTATTAGAAAATCAATTACAACCAATCTGCAACATGTAGTCTCACATGCCAAGCATACATGCACCCTAGAAAAACTATGACTAAATAATCTTATGAAAATACCCACATCCCTTAGGAATAAGTCCATAAGCTTATATAGCCAATACAATCATAGGTTGGTCCAGAAACAATCACATTTCTCGATAATAGAGAAAACATGTTACAACAAATAGGTTAGTTCCCAAATCATCTGGAAAAAACTCCAAGAAAGAAAACAAGAGATGCGATCAAAGAAGAATGTCATCATCAAACATATCAATGAGCTGGAACGATCACAATCAAAGATTCCAATCGATAGATCAAAAAATTGATTGGTAACAAAAAAGACTAACTGGAAAAGTAGAAATAGATAGTGTAATCATGTAAAAATAGCCTAACAGAACCTAGGGCCCTATTTTCCGTAATTCGGAATAATTTCGTAATTGTGTTAATTTAATTCTCGATTATTAACATACTTCAATAAATTTGATAAAATCAATAAAACTTCACAAATCAAGTATTAATCATCAATAATCGATCAAGAATTACATTAATTGTCTCTAGGCCTAATTAATTAAATCATTCTCATTAAATGCATGGCTAGAGTAATTAATGAAAGAAAATTAATAAAAGAGTAAAAAATGAATGTCACCTCTCAAGGGACAACAAAGACACATTCAACCAATGAGAGGAGAGTCACATGGATCAAGCCTAGATGCATCTCAACCACTCTTTCATGGATGCATTTCAACCGTTTAATTCTTTGGAGTTCTATAAAAGAAGGATTTTCAAACCTCAAAATATATAGTTAATTACATTTACACCTACATGCTGCAATTTTGATTTCCTAGCTAATTAAAGAACACTTCACTTTCTAAGCATAATTGTGAAGAACTAATGACTTTCTTTAATGATTCGTGGTTTTTAGCTCATTTAGATTAGAATCTCTCATGATAGCATTGCATTGTCACCTTTTAGAGTCTAAGGCTGAGAGCAATTTAGAATTTAAACATACTCTTGTTAATTAGAGAGAAATAAGATGTTTTTGTTAGTATGTTCATTGCTTTATTTGGTTGATTTTCTAACAAGATAAAGTCTTATTGAAGTGTTGTGTTGCAGGATAATAGGTACCACAAAATACACACATTTATGGTTCCCACTGTGGGGCCAAGCTCAGATTTTTGCATTTTTAACCAACTTTTTTGCCGTTGTTCAGTCATTAAATGATCACATACAGGAAATCGGATCGCACCCGGGGTTTCCTGGATCACACCCGGTATTTCTTGGATCACATCAGACATGTATCACATTTGGTTTGCTTTGTGTCACATCTAGAATCTTTAATCACATCTCAAAAATAGGATCACATCTGGGGATTTTGACTACAAATTTGATTTTTTGACAGCTAATGGGTGACTGTTGTGATTTTATTTGATTATGACACCTTAACAGTGGTTTGTAGGTCGTATTGTCCAAGATATCAACAAGATAAAAGACTACTAATGGATTGTTTGTTCAAGGCAACCAAACTTCATGCTTGCTATTTTTAGGAATCTTAATACAATTTGAAATCAGTTGCAATCTAATCAAAGGATTATGCTATTTCCCCTTTGGGAAAATCAGAAACTCAAAAGTTAGATTGAAATTTGGAGTCAAATTGGAATTAATTGGATTTAAATTTGCATGATGTGTTTGATAGGAGAAAACGACATGAGATAGGAGATTATGCTCTTTTCCTTCATGAAGAATCAGAAATCCAGACCTCTAAGCTGCCAATCCTCTTTTCTTTATTGCAATCCTAATTAGAGAGCATGCCAGTTGAGGTAAAAAGCTCCCGAGAATGACCCAAGTGAGGATAGGTCTAGAAGCCAACCCTTTCACCTTACTATAATAAAGACTCTTCGTTGATATGAACATCTTGGAAGACATAATTGATCTTGTCTATGGAACCTTGAATTGATATTTTCCATGGACATGCTTGGATTTTGTGTAGAGCGGAGCCGCTTTAATCTTGCTTGTGAGACTACATAGATTTGAGTACTCATAGGGCTATAGGCCTAAATATCGCTTGCGGGACTATGAGAGGCAATTGTGAACGAATGTCTTTAATAAGAACCCTGAGTTAGAAGCCACCTAGACTACCTCCGAAATGTTGGTAATGCTTGTGCAAGACAAATAGTAATTGCCCTAAGAAGTTCATCATATCGAGCCCTCATTGATGTTACTACTCGATTAATATGGCCTCCAACATCCATTGTATGTTGTTGGACTGTCATATTCTGAGGAGCCTTTGAGTGTGTTCCTAAGTCAATGAACAACCATTTCCAATCTTGTATAAAGGAGTAAAACAAGTGATGCGAAGAGTGTGTGTATGGATGTGAATGTGTGGATGTGAGGACTATTGATGTAGAGCAGGCAGTGTGATTATTGTGCTTTATTGAAACTATTTTAGCAACTAAGTTCATGTTAGTCAGGTCATTATCTGTGATCAGTTTATTTATATACTTTCATTTGGACAGTGGTTCCAGAAGGTGGGTTTAACCTTCACATTGGGCAAGTTGCTCCGAGCGAAGAAAGACTCATCCTATCAACTCCTAACACAGTTGTTGACTCGAAGAAAGGAGTTTGTCCTTTAACAAGGACTTTGTACTGGTTGTATTTATCAGCTCCTAACAAAGCAAGATCTTGTAACTGAGATACTTTATTACTAGTGTATTATTTGTTGGTTTCATCCCCACTAGGATTTTTCCCTTTACAAGGTTTCTTCGAGAACAATTCTTAGTGTTTTGATTTGTGTTACTTTTGAGGTTTCAGATTTACATTTATTATTTTGATATGAAAAGATAAAATTTTTAGTTAATGACATACAACCGATTCACCCTCCCCCCTCGGTTGCACCCCACAAGTAGCACTACCCCTCAATTTCGCTAAGGGCACCACCCTCATATCCTTGCTCTAGTTTTTTTTTAAAAAATATCCTTTTAAACTATGTTATATGGAAAAGCAACATTATTTTGTCCTTTCCACTTCTTCCCACTTAAATCCCAAGTAATTGAATTGCATCTATACTTTTGGTTTGTTGAGTTGAATCCCTATCTTAATTAATACTCTTATGGCTCTAGCAACATTTGTAGACTTATCTCAAATACAAGCATGACTCCACATATAGTTGACAATTCTAAGTTGAATGACACAAGCTCCTTTCTACCATAGATCATGACTCCACATTGTAATTTTTTATTTTTGTTTTTGATGTCATGAATATCCTAACCCAAGTTTTGCACACCTAATTTTCTAAAACACTTGAAAATATTTGTATGTTTAACAATGTTGTCTCATCCAATGAAAATCCTGTTTTATACAAATGGATCAATGTATAATTGCATGTGTAACCAAAATAGCTTTTATTCTATTAGTCAGATGTGTCTTTCAAATTTATATATGGAAGGGTGCGTGGCAAAAGTTTATATCCTTAAAACTTTATATTTCATGGCTTTTTTAATTTGCCATGTTTTCGATAAGTTTGATCATCTAGTCTAGTCTGGGTTGAAAATTAGTTTACAAAGTCTGGGCCAAGACCCAAGTCTTGTAACATTGGTTAGGAGTTTATCTTGTTTTAGTTAAATAAATGAGGTCTATGAACAGTTGTAAATCAATTGATTAGTTCGTGTTAGCTGTCGATATCATGTATGACGTGTTGGCAATAAAAGTGTAACTTGTAGTTAGCACCTAGTTAAAGTCAGTAAAAATAGTTCTTAGCAATGCCATATTTTGCAATCTAGTATAATCTATTATTATGAGAGCCAACACAAATGCTATAAATGTTATTAGACATCAGAATTGAAGAAAACTATTGAACTCGGCAGAACTGTGGGTGCACAGTTTTCATGTTCAGCATTTACTTCTTATGTAATTTTTCATATTTACTGTTGTGCATATCTCATTTTTTATAGAATTAATTGTACATTTGGGAACTAATTAGATGTTTAAGGGATTCCCCAGACAAACAACAATTAACTCCCCACTGTCAAAATTAAATATCTAGTTATACATTTCATGGTATTAAATTTATAAACATTTTACAATGTGCCGCAATTTTCTGGCTTTTCCTTATCATAGAACTAACTGTAGCAGCATGCCCAATCTTTTCAGCCCTGTGAAGTGCATCAAGGAAATTAAAGAGTTCTTTCACTTATCCTCTTAATGTTTGCCTCTTCAAATATTTCATAGGCTTCCGTTCTCTATTTTCATGGCATTATACCAAGCTGAATCGTGCTCACCTCCTTTTCCTTAAAATTCTTCAAAGAAATCAAATGCTCCATTTACCTTTGCCGCCTTAATTGAAAAACCATTGTATGTATATGCATCAATATTAGCAACAAGACCTAACTTGAGCTTTTTCTCGACAACTCAAAACTTTGAGTTTTTTTTTTGTCTCCAGAGGCCACCAAGGAGAATACTGTGTGCTACTGCATTGCAGTGCATTTTGAATCAATCTTAGATAGAAATACATACTAATGTTTTGTTATCTCCTGTGACTTAACAAGAGCATCAAGCAAGCAACTCCAAGTATGTGGATCTGGGATAAAAACTTTCTGCAGAGCTTCTTCCATAACAAAAAATACCTCATTTATCCTGCCAGCCTTCCCAAGGCCATTTATAAGGTTACCATAGACCACCATATTCATGAGCACACCTTGGGTTTTTGCTTGTTTGAAAACATTATATGCTTGATCCAGTTTATCTTCTTTAACAAGTCCATTTATGAGCACCATATAAGTAACCATAGAAGGAAAATGACATCTGGCTCTCATTTCCTCAAAGACTTGATATCCCTCACATGGTTTTCCTGACTTGCATAAACAGTCAATTGCAATATTAAATGCTAAGGCATTGGGCTCATAACCTTGATTCCTCATATTATAAAAAAGGTCAGATGCAGCAGATATGTTACCAGACTTTGAGAGGCTCCGCATGAAAATAGAGTAGGACCGAACATCTGGGACACATCCGTGTTCTTTTATTTCCATAAATATGTCATGGACCTTGTCAGTTTCCCCTGCTCTAAGGCAGCAGTCCATGTATACATTATACAAAATAATATCAGGTTTGCAACCTCTCTGGACCATGTCCTTGTAAATTTCATGCCCACAGTATGTTCTACCCCACCTAATGAAGTTTTTTATCAGGGATGTGTACACCATAGCATTGGGGGTAAGACGCTCTTTTAGCATTCTTTCAAATAGCCTATAAGACTCGTCAAGCTTCCCTTGCCTGCCAAATGCATCAATCAAAGAACAATACGTTACTCCATCTGGAGTACAACCTCTGGCTCCCATGCCCTCAAAAACGTTGCAGGCTTCAGACAGTTTCGAAGACTTACAAAGTCTATTAATAATTATATTCATTGTGATTGAATTAGGGAACAGATTTGCCTGTGTCATTTCGTCCTGGATTTTAAAAACTTCATCTAATTTGTCTTTCTTACATAGGAGGTCAATAAGAATATGGTAAGTAGATAAATTAGGTTCTGCATCTTTTTTCATTTCATTGAAAAGCATACAGGCCTCATCCACTTTGTCTCTCTTTCGAAGGCATGTAAGAAGAGAATTATAGGATATCACATTAGGTATGCACCCTTTATCTCTCATTCTTTCTAGTAAAGCATAGGCTTCAAGGAACTTACCAGCAGCTCCAAATCCCATTATCAATGTGTTGTATGCAAAAACACATGGAGTCTTTCTCATGAGTTCCATCTTTTCAAACAACTCTACAGCTTCATCCAATTTATTTGCCTTGCAAAGAGCACCAATCATAATTGTATATGTTGCATCATCTGGTGCAATACTTTGTTCCTTCATTTTATAAAAGAATTGCCAAGCCATCTCCAATTTGCCAATCTTCACAAAACAATCTATGCAGGCATTGTATAATACAACATCCTCATTATAAGAATTACTTTTCATTTCTTCTAAAAAGGATAGTGCGGCATCATAATTACCTTCCATGATAAATGCACGAACTAAAGTTGTAAAGAGATGAGAGCTCACCTTGTATCTCATCTCCTGTAATTCTCTCAGTATGGAAAGAACCGTACCTATTTCACGAGCCTCAGCAAGAGCACCAATGACAATTTCATAAGAAGAAAATGCATTCTGAAATTTCATCTCTCTCATAGTACGTACTATATCAACAGCATGTCTCAGCAATCTAACACTGGTATAGATCTTTACAACTTCTACACAGGAAGTAACTGATGGTTCAATTCCATCGGTACTCATATCCTTGAGTAGACTTTGCAATTTCTTGGTTTGCATGTTATTAGCCAGCAATAAGAGGAGGGGATCATATACTTTTGAACTAAGTTTGAAATTTGTTTGACTTCGTGCCCATCTGAAGTAATTCAGTGCTGTTTCTGTATTCTTCTGTCTCTTCAATACCTCTATAATAGACACTGGATGAATACAACAGCCGACATTTTCAAGTGCCTGTTCCATATCAGAACCCCATTTGCATTTACTTATAATGTCACACACCTGAGCTACGCATGTTTGTATGCTTCCTCTGACAATACAGATTTCAGATTGCTGTTCAGAGTCAAGTAGCTGATATCTACTAGCTGCTTGAAAAGCTTTATTTGGCAATGACGAAAGTTGCCTTCTCCAGACAAGTGAACAACGGAAAATAGAATGTTGGTCCCGGAGATGCGAATACAGGCCTGCAGTGTAAAGACAGTTGAATTCACTCAATTACATCATTTTCTAAGTTACTAGTACTTGCTAATAATACATATACTGGAAAAATAGTTCCTTGTGAGAATGTTTCATGCCAAAATTACACTACATGGAATACAATGCACCTCTTCTTGATGGGCAACCCTATTGAGAAAGAGAAATTAATTCTTTATGGGGTGTTTATAGTGTCTCATTCCTCATCATACTTGGACCACAACAGCATCAACTACACCTAGTACCCTACATAAATGACAGGGAACCTTCTTACTAGCTCCTATGGCTCTTTCTAGGCTCACCACGACTTCATAAATCTATGGCATCTGTGGTACAGTTATACAACACATCCACAAGAGAAAACAGTAACACAAATGATAAAATCTATGCAATAACATGATGAATGCAAAATAAATTAATATGGTCCTCAAAGGTCATTACTTAAGGCTTAGTAATATGTAAAAAGGTGCTGCATAAACCACAGAAACTACTACCCATTAAGTTATACATCTCAGCAGCCTCCCAAGCAATGATGTAGAAAATAATGGGAGAAAATATATTGCCCCATATTAATAACAAGCAGAGCTGGCTGGTAGGCCAACATCCAACTGAGAAAATCCGATGCATGACATAATGATAGACGACTATATTTGGACTCATTGTTCATCCTGATTCATTAAGCGTCAAATCTAAAATAGGTTTTGTGGATCCTTGAACTTTAGAAAAAAAGCAATCTCCAAGAATAAGGAAACGAACTTCATTTATGAATGTGGTTAAGCACTTATAATACATTTGAAGTATAATTAATATTATGTGTTTCAGTTGACGGAAAGATACACCTACTCTAATCACGTGGCCTACCAAAACTATTATCAAGCAGTTAGTGAAAGGTGATTATGGTATAAGGAAGCAATGTAAATGAAATCTTAAAACCGGCTGCCTACATTTATGACTCAAATCTGATAGCGAGCTCCCTTTGTTTACCCAATTAAGTTTCCTGTGAATCTTTACCCAATCAACAAGTACCAAAATGTATGAACATAAACATCAACATGTGCCACCAACAATTTTATCTTTTATCTTCTACTCAACTACTAAACATAAACAAATCCTATCTAAGTGAAAAGTAGGAAACCATGCAACACTCCAAAATAACACAATTATTCTCCATGAAATCAACAATGAATCTGCAATTACTTGGGCAGCATTTTAGAAACAATTTCTCCAAAATCTCCCTTTTTTACAAATGAATTGAGCAAGCCTCATATAGAGGCCTCAATTACAATGGATGGCTCAAATTGATTCAAGATCAACGGCATAGATTATTTAAATAACCCTAATTAGGGTTTTCTCTAACTACCACTTACAAGCATTGAATGCTAACCAATGAGAAAATTACATTGCATTGAATACGTATCCTCTTAAGGATGGAACAATGTGAAAATTCAATGGGGTAAAACATCAAATACATTCCACAAGTCCTCTTGGAACAACTTGATTGGTGGAGATGAAAGGGTGCCACCTCAACATATTTACCTTGCAATCTTTGTTTCAACTCCACTTCTACATCCTCCTTGTTTTGGAAATCTTCTCATTGACATGTTCCTGAAATTGTTCCTGTATTGATATCTTGACCTTAATCCTTTTTCATGACTTGAACTTGTCGACCTTCATCTTCCCTTGCAATCACTTTGTCTTTGAACTTGATTTGCATCTTGACTTTCCTTATTCCATGAGATGTATGTTTGCAATTCGATCATTGAGGTTTCCAACAAATTTGGATATACAACATTGATCATCACATCAATGATGCCTTCTTCCGTCATGTTGCTCTTGGATGTTGCAATGATTTCTCCCTTGTTCATAAAGAGGCTCAACTTTGAACATTATCCTTGCATGTGAGGCCATCTTCTTGCTTGTCATCTCTATCTTGAAAATCGTCTTTTGCTTGAACTTCTTCTTCCATGTATCCTCTTCTCCATGCATGAATCCATGCAAAACAAGAGGAGAGACTTGTGTAAAGAGTAAAATATTTTGTAAGAACATAATCATTAACATTTTTATTCAAGACATTGAAAGAAATCAACTTGTGACTTGAACCTAATTTGCAAACTTACCCTTAAAGAACCATGACATCTTGATCACCACCCATCAATCATCACAAAATCAATTTCTGATTTTCACACTTAACGCCACTTGAACATGCCCAGCAAGTTACCCAGTTTGATTGAAATTTCACCACTGCACATTCTATTTTTAAACTCAAACTTGATTAAAATTTTGGTAAGTTCTGAATTCTCTTCAAAGTTTAAGCCTGCTATTACTCTAACCACCTTTCAGCTTGCAATCTTGATCCTCTTTGAAAGTTACCAAACACTCAACTCGCTCTCTCAATTCTGATTTTCACTTCTCTTAAGTCTGCCCTGACTTAATTTGATTTACTTGCTTTTGGTCTGTGGGTTGAATTGTGGTTGGGATGGAGGCATTTGATCTTCCTTTTTATATGCATCCTTCCAAGAGACATGTCCATTCGGCTTACAAGGGCAACCTCCTTTAGCACTTTAAACATTTCCTTTTGTAATTTACATCCTCTAAGCATGCCAACCTGATTAGCAATTAAAATTTTTGTTTGCATCTCCTAGCAAGGTTGATCTGATTTGAACTTTTGAGTTTCCCACTCAATGGGGGTGGACTTTCTTGAAAAGGCACTTAAAATCTAGCCCAAGGGAGGTCGGATTTCCGATCTTGGTTGAGCTCTTGTTTGAATGAAATCGCACTACAAATCATATTTCTCTCCTTCCTTCAAATTTTTTACTTTGGCAAAACAGATTTTCCTTCAATCATTTAGATTTTTTCACATTATTGCAAATCAGATTTCATCTTGCATTTTGGAATTTGTCCCAATTGCTGGGCGGAAATCATCATGTCTTTGGGCTTTTAGCCCAAGCCCAAAGGGAGGTCAGACTTCGGACCTTAGTTGGGCTTGTGTTCCAAAGGGAGGTCAGATTTCCAACCTCTCTTGGGGTCTCCAATTAAAATCAGTTTGCCAACATCGCTAAGTGTATGTTGAAATGATATTAGATCTCTGCCAAGTTTTGGAAGTTTGACCATGAAAAATTGAGATTTTCACCATGTTCTTGGATTTCTTTCTCCAAATGCAAATCAGGTCTCCATTCTTGACTTGAATTCTTACAAAGTTTGTTAAAGTTGTGATGTTTGTTTGCACAAGTGCATGGCGATCAGACTGGGTTGCTTGAATGTTTGGCAATCTCATTGATGACAACTAGACCAAGCTTTTTCATAGATTGCAAGTCGAACTTCACCTTTCTTGGGCTTTTGCCTCAAGGGAGATCGGATTTCTGACCTCTCTTGGGCTCTTCTCATTGAGGCCATTTGAAAAAAATTCTAAGTGTTCACAGTTTGCCCATGCAAAGTTCAGATCTTCCACCTTGTTTTGGATTTCTACTTTCAAATACAAATCAAGATTCTCGTGCTTGTTAGGAATTTACACAATGCTGATAGAAAGTTTTGGCAATTTTATTGGATAAACACATGGCGATCAGCTTGAGTTCCTTGATTGATGCTTGGAAACTTCATCGACAATGCCCAGATCTCACCCTTCCCTTAAGCATTTTTATCACTAAGCTGGTAAATGTCACCCTTCGTTTGGGAAATTTAGCCCAAGGGAGGTCAGATTTCCGACCTTGGTTGGGCTTTCTTATTAAGATCAACTTCAAAAAATCACTAAGTCTTAGAAACCCATCTTGGAACAATCAGATCATTCAACTTGCCTTAAGATAATTCGCTTGCTCAACTAAGTCGGAATTTCAACACTTGTTGGGACAGAATCTCATAAGTTGGGTGGAAATTTGCATTTTGTTTGGAAATTGCTTGGGATCATATCAGAAATTTTTACCAAGTGTTTGAAACTCTCCTCACAATAACCAGATTTCATCTTCCCTTAAGATTTCCCATCAATATGCAAATCAGATTTCATTACTTGGTTGTACAAATTGGCCTCATGGTAGATTGTAAAAAATAACAGTTTTCAGGAATTTCATTTGAAATCAAACCAGAATTCCAATGTGTTAAATACTCTTCTCCATAGGCAGGTCAGAAACTAGCCTTGGTTTGGGAAATTTGTCCAAAGGGAGGTTGGAATCCGACCTCTCTTGGGCTCTTGTACTAAGATTGACTTAAAAAAATTCACTAAGTGTTGGAAACTCAGCTTGGAGCAATCAGATTTTCACTTTGTTTTCTTTGGTCTCCATCAACATTCAGATCGAATTCCATCACTTGTTTGCACAAATTGCCTTGGGTTGAATTGGAATTTTACACTTGTTCGAAGTTTAATCAACACTCAATCCAATTTCCATGATTGCCAAAGGCTTTCTCCACAAAGAGGAGGTTGAATGTCAACCAAGTGTTGAGGATTTTAATCATGCTCGTATCAAAAATTAGGTGGTTGTTTGGTCAAATTGTCTCATACAAGTTGGAAATCAGGTAGTCTTTAGGAATCTTGCTTAGGATCATACCAGAGATTTCACTAAACGTGTGGATCATGACTTGACAATTGAAACTTCTAACTGAGTCCAAGATCCTGGCTTGCAAGACTAGGAATCGACTTGCATCTTAACCTTGCTCAAACTTCCTACCTTGTCAACACCTGAGACTTCAAAATTGTTGTCAAACTAAGACTGAAGTAGCAAACTACTACACTACTGAGCAAAAAAAAAGTGGGGGTCCCCATTTGTGATGGGGCATGTGTGTTTTCAACACAACAAGTTGTAACTCTTTCAAAAGGGCAAAATAATGGAAAGGCAAGACTCCTCCCTCATATGGGAAGATATAAAAGGGACAAGGATTCATTTGGAATGGGCATCCAAAATGGATCAAGGAAATGAAAAGGAAATAAGTGTTTATTCTATAATCAGAAAAGGAGGAATCAGAAGTACAGATCTGACTTCAATAATAAGTGTGGATCTGTTCTGAAAGGTTGTGTCTTTCAAAGGGCAGAAATAATAAAGAGTTGCACTCTTTCCAGGGTGGGAATGGTGAAGGGTTGTGTCTCTTGCCGAAAGGCATTTATGATAAAATACTAAAAAGGTTTGACCTCTCCCTCACATTGAGAGACATAAAGGGAAGAAGGTTCATTTGAGGAAAGGGGCAGATCGGATTAAATAAGTGAATACACAGATTATTCAAATACATATATTGTGGTCTTGGAATATATGCATAATACTGGAATTTGGATTATATGACGGTCATGCTTAATTTCACTTATATGCATACACATTCGTAATACATGAAAGAGCAATATAATTAAAGGCCTAGTCATTACTCCTCTGCTAATACCTTCATAAAGATAAAGATAGGGGGTTTGTGTAGGGAGAGGCGGAGTAATTCCTCACAAGATGGGTAAGTCCAAGATGGGTATGAACATGTGTTCCTGAAACCTTGAGGGAGCTTGCTTGTAGATGGTTTCCAAGCACCCTAGCACAATAATTCCGCCCTCTGTTAGGATTAGGTAAGTAGTGAGGACAAACCCTAAATATAATTGGTTATTTATTACATAATGTAAAATTAGATGTTTTCCAATCTCAATAACTTAATTTAAGGCATAATAATGTTTAATGACATTATGACATATGGCAATTATTGGGAAATAGGTAGCTCCCAATAGGGGACATTACATTTTAATCCCCATATGCTCTCATCTTCCCTACATCAAGAACACTTAGTGATTAGAAAGAACTAGAATTCAAGTTGATCGTTAAAAATTTGGTGGGATGAGCTAACCATCCTACCTAGGACATTATATCTCTATCGATGGTGAAAATGGAAAGAGGGTCGTGGCAAAGGAAAAAACAGTCTCTGTGATGCATTGTTTTGCATGTATCATCTAATTAGTAATTCATAGGGAAAAAACCATGAAGAGAGGTCCAACTGGGTGACAGACCGTGTGGGGAAAAGAATCATAAACTACCTCCCAAGGGTTAAGAGAGAAATTCATACAGGGCAGCAGCAGTAGAAGGTGGAAGTGATTAGAAGTTGGGTATAAACTGGGAAAGTCGGGAAGCAAAATCAATGGAGTACTCATCACCAAAACGGATCGTGGCATTAGCTCTTTCTAATAAACCTGCACCATTTGATTCGTATAATTCACCAATTTAAATTGGCATTACCTCTTTGCGTACAAAAATCCCCCAATTTTTTTGGCATTTTTCCTTTATTTATGTTTTGTTGGTTGAAAACCCTTATCATGGTTCAGTCAGCCGAATAAGTGGATGGTGTCATATGGGGAATCCCAGTCCAAAGAACCCCAAACAGTCCCCACCTGAGCCAATTGCAGTAAACTTCTACCAATTTATCCCTATACGACAGTTGAACCAAAAAGCTGGGATTGGTAAACTGTAGTTTTAATCTACTGAACAACCGAACAATTCGCGTAGCTTTTTAAAGTTAAAAGAGTGTAGGAAGTTAAAAACAGTTCGCAAAATGTAGAGGAAACAACAGCTATATATAAAAATTGGTGATACCTGCCTCTATGTGATCTGTATGTCTCTGCAATAAGTGCGCTTGAAAAATCCAACAGCTGCGATGAAAATGAGGAAATGGGTATTTTTTTCATGATCCGGCTAAAGCTTTTTGACAAAATGGAATGGTGTGCTTTGCTTTGACCCCGGGATATTTCAAAATCACTAGGTTTACACTTCTCGAGGGATTTTCTGAGTTTCCAAGCATTCGATTTACGTATGTGAGCCGATAAGGACCTCATGCAGAATCCTTCCTAGGAAGGAATTCCACTAGTTGTCGAGTAGAGTATATTCTAAGGGCAGGTCCTCAAGCGGCTCTTTAGTTTAGGGCAGGTTCCTATGCGGCTGCGAAGCTTATTTTGGCTAGTAGTCGCTGCTTAACATTTCCAGCAACAATTTGTGGAACTGGTGGTCCCATGGTTACTTGTTTTTGCTATTTATTTCTTAGCATAGATCTAAAATAGAATGTTTAAATAAAATTTTAAAAATAAAAAAATTAGATAGATGTTTTGAAAAAAAATAGGAGATAATAAAAAAAAGGGAAAATATTTTGTGGAGTCATATGCCATTTTTCTCAATAAGCAGAGGCTGCTTATTCTAGCGCCTCCTTTTTTTCAAAGTTTATTTTTAAATGTTAAGCAGTGACTGCTCCACAAAAGTAGGGATAGATTCTAAATTATCATTTTCCCCTGATTAAAAAATGGCATGGGAACACTCCAGCTGCTTAAATTTAAGCACAATTTGTAATTAAGCAGCCACTGCTCAATATTTTAAGGAGTATTTTGTGGAGCAGGTGGCCCATGAATACTATTTTTTCTATTAAGCAACTTAAAAATGGAGCCACCATGAATACTATTTATGGAGGTAAATTTGGGAGAGAGAAAATGGAGGTAAATGTAAAATGGAGGGAAAATAATGAAAGTAAATGAAAAAAAATGAGGGAAGAATTTCTATGCAGTCACTTGTCATTTTTTTAATATGAGTTGCTGCTTATTTTGAGCCTCTCTTTTTTTTTGACAGCTTATTTATTTTTTATAAGCAGTAACTGCTCCATGAAAATAAGAGAAGATTCCAAATTTTCCTTTAGGGGTTATTAAAATATTTCATGGGGACACTTGCATAACTTATTTTTAAGCGAAAAATAGACTTAAGCAGCCACATGGGGACATGAGGTAATAATTGACATGGCTGCCACAAAAATGTATGACAACACATTCTATACAATAAGAATAACATGCATATGCATCTCAATGGTAGCCCTTAACCCTATTTGGTTGAGGAATTAGAATTTGACTCAAAACCTGATTATCTCAAAATAAGGTTTTGAAATTTCAGTTTTGTGTATTCGAAAAATAGTTTGGACTGTTTGGTTGACCCAAAAGATGACTGAGACAATCCATCTTCTGCGTTTGGTTAACAAAATCCACTAGAGAATGTGGTCTCATGGTGTTGATTTTGCTAGATCTTCTTAATATATATTTGTAAAATAACTTTTTAAATCTTTATAAAATATGACAATTGGAGGCTAGGCTCAAAATTGATTGTTAAAAGAAAAAAAATCTTCAATGTTAATGCATTAGCATCCATCGCTCCCTATCCCAAAATATGGAGTTTGATTTTCAAATATGTTTATAGAAAGTGAATATATCAGGGAATGCACAAAGCAGATTTGTTGAAAAGTTTTTACAAACTCCCAAGTTAATGTGACTTGTGGACCTGTAACATTGATTCCATTTGGTATTTCCAGCGAATGTAACAAATACAAGGATTTCTAAGGCAATTTCCTTGTGAAGACTCCATTAAATTTGCAAGCATCATCCTTGCTCGTGTTTGCCAATGTGGAGTGTCATATTTGTAGGTGTGCCCAAAATGAATTTTTTGAATATGATTTAAGAAATTCAAACAAATGCCAGTAGAAATGTTGTGGGAGATATGTCTGTGAAAATGGAAATCATAAATGTGGTACGTGAGCTTCTTATATTTGACTAGTCAGAGAAAATTTTGAGTAAAAATGATGATGAGGCTCAGTAATAGCATTGCATCTCTATCGTCAAGTCTCTTCCGCTCATCAAATATTTGTTACATATGATCTGCAGTAATTCAATTCGATTGTATTTTTGTTTCTCCAATATAATATCCTATATCACTTGGATAAATCTGGTTTAGTTGCATCTATTTTTTATTTTATTGTAAGGGGAGGAGACTATATGTTATCGTATGTGCTTCCTGCCAAAGGTAGGTTTCACAAAAAATCTAAAACCTAGAGAAAGTGACCCTGGACCCGATGGCCAATTAAATGGGGTTCACAAAAATCCAAAACCTAGAAGATGATTTCAAATTCCACTTATTGAATGGGAAGATAGTGTTGCCGATTTTGGTGCCTAAACCAGATTTTGATCTCTGAAACCCAAATTGCAGTTTAGCTTCCCAAATGGCAAATTTGGCAAAAAAGTGGAAGTTTCACACCCAATTTCATCCCAATTCCACTAACCAAACGGGGCCTAAACATCACACACTAAGGAACAAATTAAGCCTAAAAAAATTAGTCAACTTTGATTATTTAACACTTTTAACCTAGGAGTCAGTTGATAGTGTGTGATGTTTAAGCCAATTGCATCTCAATGCATCTCATCCATCGCAAATGAAATGAAATGTTTTATAGTGAAGGATGAGTAATTTGTCAATACTTTGTACTTTTGTCAGTTGATGGAAGAGAATGGGTTTTCTTTATGACGTGGCTATTCTCTAGACAGAATGCATCGTCATACATCCTAGCATGCATGACATAGAATGGCACATACATTGCCCATACATGCATGGCACATATATTTGGTAGGACCGTGTTGTAAGTTTTTTTTCACACCATCACTCGATTGAAAATGGGGATCCCCTCTTTTTGCTTTAGCAGTAGGTGTTTTGGCAGTTCTCCCAGGTTGGTGATGTTAAAGGAGAGTTTGAAGTGGCCTGCAAAATTTGGAGATGATTTGAGAGGTTGAGTTGTGAGAATTTTTGCTATAAAGAGGTTGGATTCTGATTGCAAAACAATGAAAATAGTGATTTTGGCTAAGTCTGTATTTTGGTTTTCCAGCGAGATGATTTTTGCTTGCAAATCCAAATTAAAGATTTGGATTTAGAATCAATTTTGAATATATTTTTGACTTGAAATTTTTTGCAAGCAAAATCTGGATTTCATGGACTTATAAAAAATTTTGAAATTTGGCAAAATTTTGCAAATTGTGGAAATTGAAAAAATGGAATTGAGCAATTTAATTGAGTAATTTTGACTAAACAATTTTTTAAAAATCCAAATTCTAAGTGTCAAAATTGCAATTTTAATGTTCACTTTTCACAAGTTGGTAGGCATGTTCTTGCGAGTTGGTAGGGGTGCTCTTGCATCATGGCAAAATTTCAATTAACTTGATGGAAGCTCAACATTTTGAAATGGTAAGATCAACATGAGAAAATGATTTTTTTCTTTTAGCCAAGTGGAGTTATTATTTTTGAGAAAATTATTTTGGGCTAAGGAAAATTATAATTTGCTAGGAAGGAGGCAAAATGATTTCAAGTTGGCAAGCAAGTCTTTGCAACTTGGCAAGTGTGATTGTGCAAGTTGGAGGGGTTGGTTTGGTAGGTTGGTGCAAGATGTGAGGTAAATTATTACAAGATGACAAGAGGGATCTTACAAGTTGGAGAAGGTGTTCTTACAAACATTCACAAGCTCCTTTACCATTTTCATGAGGTGGATTAAACAAAACTTTCATTTTCAACATGCCACCTTGCAAGTTCGATTTGAATAAAGTGCCTATTGGTGCAAAAAGTTGATATAAACTTGAGTCCATTTCCTTGCTTGAAATTCAAAATTAATTTGGGGGGCCCTTTGTGTGCTAAATTTGATGTATTTTAAGTCTTAATTGGTGTGAAATTCAAGACAAGTTATTGGGTCCATAATTGGGAGAGTTTAAAACTTAATTATGGGCCTACATGATCTTTTTTTTAATTTTAATTTTGGGACCTGTGTCAATTTTGGATTTGGCTAATTTAAATGCATAATTTTGTTAAAATCGATATAATTTTGGGGCCCATGTTTGCAAGTTTCAATTGAGAGAGATTTTAAAATTCAAGGAAATTTAATTATTATAATTTTGGCCCAAATTCCAATCGATCCAATTTAATCAAGGGCTGGAATTAATTAAGGTGAATTTAATCCAAGGGGATGTGATCTAATTTTATTTCTTTCTCCCCATGCAAGTCGTCCATTTTGGGTAATTAGATGGGTATTTAAAGAGGCGTTTGGGCATAATTTCTCATTGTTTCCAAGAGAAAATTTTATGATTACAAATTTTGGAAATGTATTTCCAGCCATGGGCGATTTTGTTTTGAGGATTTTGTTGGCCATTTCTATGCAATTTTCTAGAGGTGGCGAATTGGTCTTGGGGTTTGAAGACATCATCTTGGCATTCATTTTCACCTACCTTTTGAGCAATTCTCATCTTCTTCGTGCCTAGAAAATCAGAGATTTAAGCAAATCCAAATTTGGAGTTGGTGCATTGAAATCTTGACATCATTTATCCATCTCCTAGGGCATCAAGTTACATCCATTGAACATGTTTTCTGCCTAGATCATATGGATAATTTCATGTTTTTGTGATTGGACAAGTTAGTTGAATGAAATGCAATGATAATCCTAACTCAATTAGCTTGATCAAATGTTATTTTTAAAGTTTTATTGGCAATACTTTATCAAATGAAATGGAGTGACTTGTTTCTTTGCCTTTTTTTAGGTTCGCGGGGGAATTCTTGCAACTTGGTGAAGGCCCTCTCGCAAATTGGTAGGAGTGTTCATGGAAAGAGGTGGACAAGGTTGAGCATCTAAAGGATATCTTCCCTTCATCAAAAGATCAAATAATAGGATAAAGATGATAGGATGATAGTTGGTTGTCTCCTCCAATCAAAATATTCCTCTTTCAAGCATGTGCAATCATATCATGTTGAAAAAATTATTATAATTTTCTTATTGGACCACAAGTTTGGTGCCCTCATGTAATTGGTTGCAATTATGGCAACCCTAATTAGGGTTTATGGGATGTAATCTAGGCCCTTTATTTCAGATTTTTGCCTCTTAATCTTGGCCACTCATTATACTTGATCCTCTATATAAGGTCATTTGCTCTCATTTGTAAAGAGAGTTATGTTGGAGAATTGTTGCCAAAATACTATTAAAATTGTTCTTTATTCATTGTTGTGGCTTGCATGGTGGATATACATGATCATTTTGGTCCATTTGCATGGTTCCTTACATCTCTCAAATAAATTGGATTTTATTTCAAAGTTATTAAAGTAAGAGTAAAAGTAGATAGATTGTGTGGTGATATTTGTGGATGTTTGATTGGTTGACTCTATAAAACTATGCTACTAGCTCCTTGTAGATGCAAGGGTGCCTTGTGTGGTAATCTAGTAGTTGTGCTCAATTTCAATTGGCATTGGATCCTTGATTTGTACTCTAAGTTAGATTGAGGGGAAGGTGTTGATATAAAAATCATTTGAGATCCTTTAAAGCTTCTCACTAGGTGGAGTTGAAGTTGCAGGCAAACCTCCATTTGGTAGGAGTCCTCGTCCATCAATTAGTCTTCCCATCCATAGTTAGAAGTAGAAGTAGTCTAGATAGTAGGAGTTGAAGAGAAAAGTTGGAAGTGATATAAATCATGCTTATATTTTTATTGCACATTGTGAAGCCAAATCTTTAGAATTGCAAGTAAGTTGACATCCTAGAATGAATTATGTAAGCCCTCCTAAGTGTTTAACCAACAAATCACATCATTTCAACTGAGTTAGATATCCACAGGTGTAAGGAACCTTGGAGTCATTCCATGATCTTCATTGCAAAGCTTACCATGGGAGATTACTTTATTCAAGATTAGAGGGTTTAATATTCTATGTTTCTCAAAGCATTGAGTGTTTAGTCTTGCATGTTGTGTAAGTGGAACAAACCGAAGGTTGGTGGAATTGATGGTAGGACCAAAGGGTGATGTCTACTGACATGACATGAAAGCAGACAAATGACCAAAAAAATGACAGACCACCGAGAAATTTGAAACTGTGGAAATATTATAAGGCACAGTCAAGCTATAGTTACTAATAATGTTATGTTTGTCACCACGTCCATAACCGCAAAAGTTCTGTTCATCATGGAGAATGTAACTATGAAATTTATCTTTTTTAGCGACAATTTAACCACCAAAGCAACATTAACTTCATGCAAAAGGAAAAACTGTGTGGTCAATGATGGATGGACTTGGTAGGAAGGGGCGGGAAGGAGATTATATCATTTTTACATGGGAATTAATCATCCTGATTTGTTAAGGTATTTATTGCAGAGAAAATGCAGTGAGTTTTTGGTGCATATTGGGAGCAAAAACACAGAACACGACATGTTTGCAACTACTAAGGGGGTGGGAGACAACAATTAACAGACTTAAACAAAGGTGTGTTATGAAAAAAGAAAAGGAAAAAGGATTTTTATTAATTCTTTGGTTTATATTTGTCAAAATTAATAATATATTTTCTAGTGTTGGTTGTATTAATTCTTATTTTGTTGCTTATGGAGAGCATTAAATACAGTGTATTTTTTATGAAGGGTGATCCCCTTAATACCACAAACACATAACAGAAATAGAGAAACAACAACAATTTGCAAAAATAGAAAATGGGCTTCTTATTATCTCCACAAATGCCTCGAATCATTACCCAGATCTCCCCAGAACTACCCTAGACAACACTACAGACCTTTCTTAGATAGGCAATTTACACTGCCCGAGAAGGTTCCAGAAATTTAGCCCTTAAGGCTGACTTCCCTAAGAATTAATTTATTTTCATTTTATTTTACATAGGGTCAGCTCCATATAATTACAAAATATGCTTTTAGGTAGCCCAACTTCCGAAGGTCATAACTTTCTAACTGTAGCTCTGTTATTCTATTATAACCACTTTTCAGAAATGGCAAGACCTAATCTACAGTGCCTGACTCATGCAAGCTCTAGTCAATCGGGGGGTTGATCACGATTTAGAGCCTCTAAGGCCTTCAAAATTGACCTGAAATATTTTATACCCAAAAACCTCGATAACTTCACCTATACAGATGATGTGGCAATGAAACTCAACTAGTAGGTTGATATGACTAAGATGAACCTCCACCTATGAAATTAGAACATTTTGAGATCGTATGACCAACTTACTAAAAATAGTAAGTTTCCATAAATAGCAAATCTGCACAAGATAGCCCTAATTGAAAAGAAACTAGAAATATTTTTGGCTGATGCAAGATTGCTCTTACACCTAGGATGCTCCTGCATCAGACACCCGGGGTAATTTGAGAAGTGACCCTCTCACGACTCGGGTGTGAAGAGGAAAACTAAGATGGTTAACCTCCTCCTTTGTCAACCATAATGAATCTTCAATAGGTCATCATGTTCATTTGACCAGATATTCTTCATATATCATGTTCTTGGTACTTCTGCCAACATGACTGTCCAGTATATCTTCAATCTCCTTGGTAGCTGAAGTACTTGCTGGAATACTCCACTGTGCTGCTATGATCTCATCTCCAACACCCCCTTCATGGTACTCTGTCAAATTTGAAATGTTAAATACTGGTGAAATATTCAGTCCAGTAGGCAATTCTACCTCATAGGCATTTCCTGAATCATGCTTCTTCAGTATCTTACATGGCCCAAACTTCTTCATTTTTAGCTTGTTATATGTACCAATTGGAAATCTCTTATTCTGCAAATGAACCATGACTTCATCCCCAACCTGAAATTCCTTATGCCTTCTTCTCTCATTTGCCTTAGCCTTATACTATGCATTCATCTTTGTAATGTGCTTCCTTACTTCCTCATGGATGTTCTTCAAATATTCTGCAAAATCCTCAGCTTTAGCACTACTTATTTCTCCTTTATCTATCTTCCTCAACTCAGATGCATTTATAGGACTACTTTCATATACAATCTATAATGGTGATTTACCAGTGCTTCTATTGATAGAATTATTGTATGAAAATTTCGCCTGTGGTAAAATCAAATCCCATCTTGTTGGCTTATCTCCAACCAAACATCTCAACAAATTACCCAAATTCCTATTCACCACCTATGTCTGTTCATCAGTCTGTGGATGATGTGATGAACTGAACTTCAGATCTATCTTTAACTTCTTCCACAATGTGCGCCAGAAATATCCAACAAACTTAGTGTCCCGATCTTAAACTATACTCTTTGGCAAACCATGCAATCTCACCACTTCTCTGAAAAATAATTCTGCTACATGAACAATATCATTATTCTTCTTACAGGGAATGAAATGTGCCATCTTTGAAAATCTGTCAACCACCATAGAAATTGAATCATGTCCCCACTGAGTCCTAGGTAAACCAAGAACAAAGTCCATACTGATATCCTCCCAAGGCTTCTCTAGTACAGGTAATGGCTTATACAACCCTGTATTCTGCTTTACTCCTTTTTCCATCTGACATACTCTGCAACTCTGTACAAACTTCTTGACATCTTGTTGCAACTATGGCCAATAGTAATTCTCACTAACCAAAGCAAGGGTTTTATCACGATCAAAATGTCCAGCCAATCCTCCACTATGCTTCTCCTTGATGAGGTTCTCTCTAATAGAACTTCGTGGAATGCACAACTGAATCCCTCTGAATACGATATCATCCTGAATGATGAAATCCAACCACTTTGTTCTGTTTAGGGTAACAGGTTCTTTACAAGCTTTCCAAGCTTCACCAAAATCAGGATCCTCTAAATATAAACTCTTGTGTTCCTTGAACCCAACCACCTCAATCTGCATCTCTGTCAGCAATAGTTTCCTTCTGCTAAGCGCATCTGCAACCCTGTTAGACTTTCCTCTCCTATGTTTCAAAAAAAATGTATAACTCTACAAAAACTTAACCCATTTCAAATGCCTTTGATTCAATTTTCCTTGACTATTCAAATATTACAAAGCTTGATGATCAGCATACAAAACACACTCTTTAGAAAGAAAATAGTGTCTCCACTTCTTCAATGCTTGAACTATAGCATAAAATTCTTGATCATAAACAGAATATTTTCTCTTGGCATCATTTAACTTCTCACTAAAATAAGCAACATGTTTACCTTCTTGGCTCATAACAGCTCCTATTGCTATACCACTAGCATCACAGTCTACTTGAAACACCTTATTAAAATCTAGAAGTGCTAAAATAGGTTTTTTTGTAACTTTCTGTTTCAACAATTTAAAACTCTTATCTACCTCAGTAGTCCACCTAAACTCTTTCCTATCTCCCCTAATTGTTTTAGTCAAGGGTCCACAAATACTGCTAAAACTTCTGATAAACTTTCTATAAAAGCTATCAAAATCATGAAAAGATCTTACCTCAATAGCACTCCTTAGGGTAGGCCATTCAAGGATAGCTTGCACTTTCTCTGGGTCCATTTTTAGACCTTCTGCTAAAACTACAAATCCCAAATACACTAACTCTTTCTTCACATAACTGCACTTCTTCAAATTAATCAACAATTTCTCTTCTCTCAACTTCTCAAACACCATACGAATATGCATCATATGCTCCTTCAATGTCTTACTAAAGATCAAAATATCATCTAGGTAAACAATAACAAACTTACCTACAAATTATTTTAGAACCTCATTCATGAGCCGCATGAAAGTGCTCAGTGCATTGGTTAGCCCAAAAGGCATGACTAACCACTCATACAGTCCTTCTTTTGTCTTGAAAGAATTATTTCATTCATCTCCTTCTCTAATTCGAATATGATGATATCCACTCTTCAGATCTATCTTTGAAAAATACACAGCTCCACTCAAACAGTTCATAATATCATCCATCTGTGACAATGGAAACCTATACTTGATTGTGATCTTGTTTATAGCTCTGGAATCTGTACACATCCTCCATTCTCCATTCTTCTTTGGTGATTATACTACTAATACAGTACATGGACTCAGGCTCTCCCGAATCAACCTTTTTTGTAACAATTCATGTACTTGTCTATTCAACTCTTCACTTTTTGCTGGTGTCATCCTATGTGCTACCTTATTTGGAAAATTGGCTCTTGGGATCAAGTCCATCTGATGGCTGATCTTCCTTACCAATAGTAATCCATTGGGAACATTATCGAATACAATATCCTGAAATGCATTCAATAAATCTGCAACTTCTACAGGAACATCTTCTACTTCCTCTTTACCAACTTTTGAAATTAAAGCAAAACACACATGCTCATGACTCATACCATCTAGGAACTTTCTTCCATCAACAAAAGTTATTCTTGCATTACCACATACTTTTTCTTCTATTTCCTTCAATGGCTTTAGCTTATGTCACACTCCATTCTTTGTTAGGGAGTAGGTATTCGCATGACCATCATATACAACACACCTATCAAACTGCCATGGTCTACCCAACAACATATGACATGCATCCATAGGTATGATATCACATAGTACCTCATCATGGTATTTTCCAATCTTGAAATTTACTAGCCACTGTTCACTGACCATGACCTTATGGTCATCCTGCACCTAGGCAATCCGGTATGGATGTGGGTGTTTCTGCCTCTTGAGCTTCAACTTTGTCACCATCTCTTGTGACACCAAATTGTCAGTGCTTCCGCTATCGATAATCACATCACAACATTTACCCTCACACTTGTACCTAATGCGAAATAGGCTCCTCCTTTGCTCAGGTTCATTCTCACCACTCAACGGGACTCTTCTATTAATTAGCGTTTCTCCTCTTTCAGCATCTTCAGAATGTGATGA
The DNA here is from genome assembly GCA_027943335.1 of Chamaecyparis obtusa. Taxonomy (NCBI): domain Eukaryota; kingdom Viridiplantae; phylum Streptophyta; class Pinopsida; order Cupressales; family Cupressaceae; genus Chamaecyparis; species Chamaecyparis obtusa. The sequence continues at coordinate 1,057,154 of BSBK01000210.1, read as the reverse complement.
TCTGGCATCTTCATCTACATGTGCAACTCTAGTCTGGCCTTCAGTTCTTCTATATGTCCTTCCTTGGCATTGAGGATATCCATATGCCCTATGACCTTCTTCTCCACAGTGAAAACATGTTCCACGGAAGCCTCATCTTCCTGATCCTTGTCCTCTTCCTTTTCCTCTTTGATCTCTATTATTTTGATCATGGAAATGATTGGAATTGTTTCCTCTCTAATTTTGACTGCTACTAGCCTCATCCTTCTTTTTTGGATCTTCATTTCAGCCTCCATATGACCGTTCACCAGATCTTCCACCGTGACCTCTTCCATTTTGTTTGCTCTCAAACTTCTTGTTCAACTTTTCCTCTACTTTTAGAGAAAACTGGCATGCCTCTTCAATACTATTCATTCGAACCAAATTCAACTCCTCTTGAATTCTCGGCCTCAACCCATTAAGGCAACGGGAAACTTTCTCCTTATCAACTTCCACATGGCCTGTTCAGATGAGGATTCAATAGAACTCCTCCATATACTCCTGAATAGATCTTCCTGCTTGCTTCAAACTTTGCATTTTCTTCAATAGGTCAAGCTCATAATCAACATGAATGAACTACCGCTTCAATTTATCCACCATCTGATCCCATCTTGTGATTTTATCCTTTCCTCTTCTATTTCACTCCAACTAAATCTCTTGCCACCAGATCTTCACATGACCCTTCAGTCTCGCCTTCGTGAACTTGACCCAATCAGGATCCTCGATATCTTCATACTCAAAATATTCTTCTAATTCATTGATCCAATCAATCAACTCCTTTGGGTTAAGATTTCTTGAAAATCTAGGAACCTCAATTTCAGGTCTTTTCTCGATCTTGAAAATGGCCCGAAAAAGTCTTAGAATTTTGCCTTCTCCTTCTTGATCAGAATTTCCTTCTTCTTCGGCTTCATCCTCTCTTTCATCTCTAACATTAAGATTCATCCATCTACGAATCTCTCCTTGCAAGGCTCACACTTGTTTTTGGAGCGCTCTAACCTCAGGTGTCACACCACTAGCTCTTCCGCCACATTCCCTTTGTGGAGGCATTTTCACGTTGCTCGCTGAAACCCTAACCACAGTCCTAGCGTAAACTGTCTCACAGTCGGTGATTTGTCTACACACTCAGGAACTCCCACTCTGATACCACTTGATTAAGGGTGCTCCCCTTAATACCACAAACAGATAACAAAAATAAAGAAACAACAACAATTTGCAAGAACAAAAAAATGGGCTTCTTATTATCTCCATAAATGTGGAATTACAAATTTCAGAATTACAATATGCAAAGCCACATGGGCATTTTCTCTTACAATATTTTGTAGGAAAAAGCTTGGAATAATTACCGAGATCTCCCTAGAACTGCCCTAGACAACACTACAGACCTTTCTTATATAGGCAATTTCCACCACCCGAGAAGGTTTCAGAAATTTAGCCCTTAAGGTCAACTTCCCTAAAAATTAATTTATTTTCATTTTATTTTACATAGGGTCGGCTCCAAATAATAACAAAATATGATTTTAGGTAGCCCAACTTCCGGAGGCCATAACTTTCTAACTGTAGCTCCGTTATTCTATTATAACCACTTTTTAGAAATGGCAAGACCTGATCTACAATGCTTGACTCACGCAAACTCCAATCAGTCGGGGGGTTGATCGCGATCCAGAGCCTTTAAGGCCTTCAAAATTGACCTAAAAGATTTCGTACCCAAAAACCTCAATAACTTCACCAATACATATGATGTGGCAATGAAACTCAACTGGTAGGCTGATATGACTAAGATGAACCTCCACCTGTGAAATCAGAACATTCTGAGATTGTATGACCAACTTACTAAAAATAGTAAGTTTCCATAAATAGTAGCTCTACACAAGATAGCCCTTATTGAAAAGAAACCAGAAATATTTTTGGGTGATGCAAGATTGCTCTTACACCCAGGATGCTCCTGCATCAATTTTCAGTCTAAATTAAGAGAGAAAATACAAAGTGTTAGCAACTGTTGAGGGAGACAATATATAACACAATTGGATAATGGTGTATTCTATAATATGAAAAGGAAAAGGCATTTTATAAAATATTTTATTGTATTTTTACCAAAATTATTAATAATTTTCCTATTGTTGGTTGTACTAATTCTTATTATGTTGCATTTGGAGAGCACAAAATACTATGTATTTTTTTGTCTACATTAGGAGAGAAAATAGACAATGTTTACCACCATTGGGGGAGACAATGCATAACACAATCAAAGAAAGGTGTGTTGTAAAGAATGAGAAGGAAAAAGGCTTTTTTATTAATTTTTGTCATATATTTATCAAAATCAATAAAAATGTTTGTATTCTTGGTTGTAGCCATTATTATATGGTTATCAAATTTGACGCAGTTGAAGGGTTGAATCCAATGTCTTCGACAGTAAAGAAACTGAGGGCATGCAGAAGGAAAACACTCAAACATAATGCAGATCGTTAACTGAGTAGAGAATAGAAAACCATGAAAGGAAAACACAATACATAGTGTGACCATTTGTAGGAAAACACAAAAGAATTCTAGTCACGAGTGAAAAAACCCACAATATATCATGCATATGTCGTGAACCATATGTTGTGGTATTAGAAAACACAATATATTGAAAAAATTATTGAGAAGAATAGGATTTTACTTGTTCCCTCTTTTTTTGAGTTCTAACCCAATTTGAATGTAAATTTTGTTTTATAAATTTACAGATTAGGGTTTTCTAGAATTGGGGTGTTGTATGCTAGCTTGTAAGTAGGAAAAGTTGTAGTGTATGCTCAAAATATTACATGTCTTTAGGAATATGGTAAATCCTGGCATGATTGAAAAGCAACACAAATTTATCCATGCAATGGATCCTTCCATGGCCTTATAATATTTATCTTTCTAATGCATATAATAATAATTCTAACTACAAATAACAAAGATAGGTTCATCATATATTTTGAACAACTCATAACATCAATCTAAAGTCATCCCATCGACCTTACCTTTTGAAGTGGCTTCTTTGTGTTTACTAAGGGTTGTTATGTTTTTCACACGAAGTAATTTGTACCTTGTCTTTTTAATTTAATATTTATTATAATAGTTTACCCGAAATGTGAGGGTTGTGCCTAAAGGTGAGATAGATTTATCTTTCCACTTCTGATTGAGGTCATTTTTAATCCTTGTTGCATCAACCTACTATAAAATATTATTTGTATAGATCATTTTATAAGATAACTCAGCAAGATGTACATTGTCATATTGGAAAAACTTATATTTTCCATCAATTGCATTATTGACTATTTTATGGAGCCATGAATTTTAAGTATAAGTTGATTAAGCTAATTTGTTTATTGTGCTCTTTGTTTTTATACATTTTCCATAAATAGTTACTCAAGTATAGGATACAAAATAAGGAGCTTATTGAATAAAGCTTGGACTTATGTCAAATTAGGGCAATTCAACGTGTTTTTTTTGTAAATGAGCAATCAGTGTGATAATGTTCATTAGCATTTGTTGAAGGAATGGAATAAAATATCATCCTAACAAAGGTAATCACAATAATTTTTGTTCTTGAGATATAAGGTAGTTGTTGTCTGCATAAAATGGAGTGCAGGAATTAAGGAAGGAAGTAAGAAGAAGGGGCTATATTTAACGAAGTAACTTTGAACATGTGATTTGAAATGATAAAGGGTTATCACCCTTTTAAAGGGTGGAAATTGTGAGAGAGTGTTACCATTGCAAGGGGAAAATATGGTGAAGAAATTTGAGTATGTCTTACATTGAAATACATAAAGAGGAGAAGATTTCATTTGAGGAGGGCATCCAAGGGAGATAAAGTTGGTGAATAATATATTATTGGGAAAGGCCAAAATGGAAAGTATTATCTCAATTATAATGAATGTTGGGACCCATTTTGTCAACAATGCACAAAGGAAAAAACATTGAAGGATCATTTATATATCATCACTCAACAATACATCAAAGAACACCCACTCAAACATCACTCCTAAATATATGGATTCCAAATTCACGCAATCAACATTCAGTAACAAATGAAATCATTATATCATTCATCAAACATTCATTGGGAATAAACAAAATAAGCTTGCAATAAATTCTTCCATCATTTGAATCTCTCCATTTTAAAACATTGAAACATCAAATGGGAGAAGAGAATAAAATCATAAGAAAGGAACTCATTCTCACATCAATAACTAATGTATCAAGCATACATACATTATTAAATACATACCATACTATGGGTTTCCATTCACAATAGAAAATTCTATGTACACCTACATACCTCTCATGTAGCATGAATTTCATGATTATCTCTCATACTATCATAGATAAATGGTTGAGAAGACATGTTTTGAATTATGATACATGTAATAAATGCAATGTTTGTTTATAGTCTTTGTCTTTTGTAAGTAGCCATGGTAGGGGAAATGATGGATATTAGGCAGGGGAAGGCACAACATATTTATCCATGTACTAGTTCCTTGCATGACCTTCTATTTATATTTCTAATGCAACTAATTCAAAGTTGTGTCTCCTAATATCCAAGATAGATTCATCATATATTTTATACTATTTATAGCAAGTAAGTAAAGTCATCCCATCAACCTAAGCTTGTAAAGTATCTTTGTGTGTACTAAGAGTTCTTGTTTCATATGCACAAGGTACCTTGTGGCTTTTCTTTTGTGTTCACAATCATTATAATAGTTTTCCCAAAATGTGATGCGTGTAGCTAAATGGGACATTGATTTTTATTTTCACTACCCATTTAGGTGATATATTTTTATCACTCCATCAAATAGTTTAAAAGTAATATTATATAATTATTTATTTATTTTCCTTGGCAAAATAGCGATCATCATATCCACAACATCCTATATGGATGGGGAAGTAAGCATCAACTCTATGTTTGAGTTGAGAATGTTAGAAGATTATATAATATATCTCATATTATTTGAATAATTTTGTGAATATGGGATTTAGGGATCTTGAATGATTGTCTTCAAAATCCTCCATCCTAATGTACAATAAATTATATATTACGATGGAGTGACTCTCATTCTCTTTTAATATTTATTGCAATCTAGGAGATAGTGTTTTAGCCTTATCTACCTCATTGTTCTAACTCAACACATGGTAAATAAACTACTCATCATTGTATATTGTGGCATTGTTAAGTCATCCTCAAGTTGTGGGTACTGGAAACATGTAAATATGTATGATAGACCATTTTTTAGTGTTCAAACTCTTTCCGAAATATTGAATGTGTCTCTAGTTACCAATGAATATAGTAGGTACTAATAAGTGACATAAAAGATCCTATATGTTTGAAAATAAGTAATACGGTTCTATATTATATCACTAATAAGTCTATGGCATTGCAACATGTGTTGGCCTTCTATAGTGGTATCATTTTGTTGATGCATGCAATCCTCTAACACTACATTGATAGGTAATGCAAATACTCCATTATGTTAGCAAATAGTGTTACGAAGTTAGTGTTATACAGCGTGCTTTGAAAATTGGATAGACATGTATGAGGAGTATTAATCTAGTGCATCTTTATTATTTTTCTTCCATTTCCATCACATGCTCGTGTTGAAAATATTCTTTCATGATGAGTATGGTCATGAAAAATTTAATTTCAAAGCTATCCTAAATATCATCTTTAGTTAGAAGGAAAATTTTGTACCATAAACTTTGATAAGTTGGTTCTTGATGTTAAAATTACTCAAACATTAAGAAACCACCGCTTGATAGTGCATTTTTATATGGAATGTTGCTGCGTTGTCAAAGTTGGCTAAGATTGGATTCTCAAGCCAAGGTGTTCTTTCAAGATATTGCAATTATCGGTAGAAAGTTTCAATATTATTGCATCCTAACTCCATATTGGTGATCTGCTCATAATTTTGTTGTTTTGGGATGGCATAATGTGCCCTCCTAAAAGAGGATATAGTAATATACGATAAATACAAAAATTAAAATATAAAAATATTAATTAATAACAAGATATAATTACAACTTAGTTTAGAGTAGTGAAAGGTTATGGGCCATGTAATGAAGAGAAGTGACTCTGTCAACATAAGATATGAAAGGGATAAGATTTCATGTGAATGGGGATATATATGGAGAAAGGAAAAATGGAAAATTAAATATGGAATAATCATGTTCAAATTGGTGAATATGTTCATAAATAAATCTGAATTAGAAATAAAGAGCATCTGTTAAAGATTAGTCAATTAGCAATTAGAAAGTGGAAGACACAATACTCTTGTCAAGCTACGTTAAGAAGTTGTAGAGTGCATTTCAAGGGAGAAAGAGCATATATCATACTTACATTTGTAGATATTTAAATGAGAATAAAAAAGGTAAGATCATCAAACAAAGGTTCAAGGAAGAATTGTAAGAATATTTTTAACATTGTCTTGTATTGAGAGTATATGCAGATATAGGGGAGGAATAGTATGATGCAAATTAACAAGGAAAGTATATGCATAGATGAAATGGTTTAAATATAAATAAAATGAGAGAATAAATAGAGAAGTAACAATAAGGAAGTGACTCTTTCAATAGGGAAAGGTTTGTGAAGGATTGTGAGCCTTTGAAGAGGTGGTAATTATGTAAGATTCTAACTCTTTCCAAGGAAATGAATGATAACAAGTTGTGACTTTCAAAATTTGTTAGTTATGAAAGCTTTTGACTCTTTGAAAGTGTATAAGGGATGAAGGTTCTAATTCTCTTGATACATAATAATGAAAGATAATGATTGTCCCATTGTGAAGGTACAATTTTGTAGGAAAATGTTTTGTAGAGAACATAGAAGAAAGGGTCATCACAAGGAAGGTAATCATACTATTACTAGTCTTTGAGATATAAGAGACAATTTTCATAAATGAGAGAAAAGGTATTAAGGAAGGAAGGAAGATAAAGGGGAAGAGAATAAGGAAGTAACTTCCAAAGGGGCAACAATGACAAAGGGTGTCACCCTTTTAAAGGGTGGTAATTGTCAAAGAGTGTGAGCAATGGTGGAGCCAAATATAGTGAAGAGATGTGATTATTGTCACATTGAAAGACATAAAGAGGAGAAGGTTTTACTTGAGGAGCCCATACAAGGGATATAAAGTTGTGATGCAAGGGAGGATGGGGAGAGGGGCCAAATGCATGCCCTAACTAGATCCACCTTGCAGAACAATATGCAGAAGAAAAAACAACACCAAGTGAGAGAGAGAATGCATATGTCTTACATATATTATCTCAACTTGATTCATACATGTTGGGTTGTAAGGCCTTTCCAGTTTAGGCCAAATATTACAATCAAGTACATAAATCCTCCAACATGAGAGGACTACCAACAATCTCTAATTTTTTTATCTCCTATCTTCTATCCCCCAAATTGACTCCCTAAACTACAACCAAACAACTACATTTATACAAGAGGCTACCAAAACAAGTCGGCCTTCAGATCCACCAACAATAGAAGGAATGACCAGATCTAGGTCCACACACTTTCCCATGATAGATGCCAACATTGAATCTGTGACTGTAATTAAATGCAAGAGTTGGCCTCAACAAAAATCCAAAATAAATAACTTGGTAAGAAAGGAAACCAAGCATCAAACAAGCATCACCGAGTGCCAGGGAAATTCACTGAGTGCCAAAGAGATAACTGACCAACACCAGTGAACAAAGGAAACTGAGAAACATCGAACCAACTTGGTCAAAGAAGGAACCAAGCAACACAGAAAAATTCAAGCATCTTTTTGGTGACACAGGATTGCCAAGGACCCGAGATGCTCCTGCATCAAACACCTAGGGTTATTTGAGAATGATTCTCCAAATCATGAAGTAGGTACAACCCGAGCCGCATCCAACCCAGATTATGGAATCCATGAACTGTCTTCAATTGGTCTATTCTTCCATTTCACCAGATATTCCATATACTATTTTTCTCTTGTACTTCTACCAATTATTTATTCCAAAATCTGCTCAACTTTTTTGGTCTACTTCTTAGGATAATCCATCGGTACTGTCATGTCTTCATTAGGTTCATGATACTCATATAAATCAACAATGTTGAAAATAGGTGATATTTCCATGTCATCAGGTAACTCAATTTCATATGCATTTCCACTGTCAAAATTCTTTAGTATCTTGTAAGGACCAAACTTTTTCATTTTAAACTTCCCATATGTTCCAATAGGAAATCGACCTTTCTTCAAATGAACCATTACCTCATCACCGACTGCAAAAGTCTTATGTCTTCTTGATCTATCAGCTCTGTCTTTGTATTTTTTATTACTTTTCGCCAACTTATGTTTCACATCTTCATGCAATGTCTTCATGTACTCAATAAACTTTACTCCTTCAACACTTCTCTTTCTTTCATCAACAATATCCCTCAAATCAGATATACCTCTAGGTTGCATGCCATTTACAATCTCAAAAGGTGTTTTTCCAGTACTCCTATTCATTGAATTATTGTATGCAAACTCTTCTTGTGCCAACACAGAATCCCAATTACTTGGTGTGTCTCCAACTAAGCATCTCAAAAGATTTCCCAAACTTCTATTCACAACTTCTGTTTGTCCATCGGTGTGTGGGTGAAATGTAGAACTATATTTCAACTCGGTGCCAAACTTTCTCCAATGGGTCTTCCAAAAGTATCCCACAAATTTACTATCTTGGTTAGAGATAATACTCCTCAGTAATCCATGCAATCTGACAATTTCCTTAAAGAAAAAATCTACTACTTGTACTGCATCTGATGTCTTTCTACAAGGTATAAAATGTGCCAACTTAGAAAATCTTTCCACAACAACAATTATAGAATCATTACCTCTTACTGTCTTCGGTAAGACAAGAACAAAATCCATACTAATGTCAATCCAAGGTAACTCAGGAACATAAATCAGTGTATACAATCCAGTATTATGACTTATTCCTTTTGTAACTTGACAAATTCCACAACTTTTCACAAATTTTTGAACATCTTTATACAACTGTGGCCAAAAGTATTTCTCCTCAAGCAAAATCAATGTTTTATCAACACCAAAATGTCCAGCCAAACCACTACTATGTTCTCCTTTATCAAATTAGTTCTCATTGCTCCTCTCGGTATACATAACTGAATACCTTTAAACAACATACCTTCCTGAATAAAATATTCTTCCCATTTAGTACTTGGTTGATCTTGAATAGGTCCTCTGAACTTTCTCCATGACTCAAAAAAATCAGGATCAAATTCATAAGAATCTCTCATATCATCAAAGCCAAGAACTTCAATTTTCATCTCGGTCATTAAAGATCTCCTTCTACTCAATGCATCCAAAAATCAGTTAGTGACTCCACTCTTATGCTTTATCACAAATGTATAACTCTGCAAATACTCAACCCATTTCATATGTCTCTGATTCAACTTATTCTAACTATCCAAATACTGTAAAGCCTTATGATCGGTATACAACACAAATTCACTTGGTATCAAATAATGTCTCCATTTCTTTAGTGCTTGAACAATGGCATAGAATTCTTGATCTTACATAGAATATTTCCTTCTTGCATCATTCAACTTTTCACTAAAGAAAGCAACAGGTTTACCTTCTTGACTCAATAAAGCTCCTATTTCACTTCCACTTGCATCACATTCCACTTGAAATACCTTATTGAAATCAGGCAATGCAAAAATAGGCAATTCATCAACCTTTTGCTTCAGAGTCTCAAAACTTTTATCATCTCCATGTGTCCACTTGAATCTCAGTCATATCATTACATATTGAACTAAAATTCCTAATGAACTTTCAGTAAAAAATTGTCAAACCATGAAATGATCTTACCTCACTAGCATTCTTAGGAGTAGGCCAATTCAAAATAGCTTCAACCTTTTCAGGATCCATCTTCAAACCATCAGCTTAAATCACAAATCACAAATACACAATCTCCTCTTTCATGAATGAACACTTTTTTAGATTTATTAGCAACTTTTCTTCTTTCAACCTCTGCAATACTTGTTTAACATGCAACAAATTTTCTTCTCTGGTCTTACTAAATATCAGAATATCATCAAGATATACAATCACAAACTTACCCAAGAATTTCTTCAAAACTTCATTCATCAATCTCATAAAGGTACTCGGTGTATTAGTTAAACCAAAAGGAATAACCAACCACTCATACAAACCTTATTTCATCTTTAAAAAAATCTTCCACTCATTGCCTTCTCTGATTCTGATATGATGATACCCACTTTTCAAATCAATTTTGGTAAAATACTTTGCTCTAGTCAAACTATCCATTATGTCATCCATTCTCAGTATAGGAAACCTATATTTCAATGTTATCTTGTTGATTGCTCTGGAATCATTACACATTCACCATTCTCCATTCTTCTTAGGTGCCAATACAACAAGTACTACACAAGGATTCAAGCTTTCTTTGATCAAACCTTTCTCCAACAATTCTTTAATCTGTCAGTTCATTCTTGATTCTCAGTAGGTGTCAATCGATGTGGTGCCTTATTCAGTAAAATAGCTCTAGGGATTAGATCCATGCAATGATCAATGCTTCTTTTCAATGGCAAATCATCAGGTGCATTATCAGAAATGATTTCACTATACTCGGTGAGTAACTTATCAATCTTGTTAGGGACACTATCCTCTATTTTCTTACTTGGTTTATTAGGAATCACAACAAAACATACACCATTCTTCTTCAAATCCTTAACAAAATTTCTTCCTTCCATCAGGAAAACTTTCACAAATGTGCAAACATTACTAATAGGTTCTTCCATCAAAGGTAACAAGATTTGTCTCCTCCCATCAACCCAAATAGTACATTTATGCAATCTCCTATCATATATAGCATGTCTATCATATTACCAAGGTATACCCAACAAAATATGACAACAATCCATAGGCATGATATCACATAACACCTTATCATAGTACTTTCCAATTTTCAAATTCACATAACATTGTTCACTTACCAAGAGTGTATGCTCATCTTTGATCCATGAAATTCGATAGCGCTTCGGATGTTTCAACATTTTCAACTACAACTTCATGACCATTTCCTCAGATGCCAAATTCTCCGAACTACCACTATCAATGATTACCTTCCAAACTTCATCAAAAACTCTACATCTGGTCTTGAACAAACTTTTCCTTATGGGATCTTCCTTTTTACCTTCACTCCAAAGTGCTCTGCTTACCATCAAGTTATTTTCCTTCTCAGGTTCATTTGGTGACTCTTCTTGCACCAAAGCATTTCTGCTACTACTGACCTTCTTACTTGCATGTGTATACTCAAATGATCTATGTCCTTCTTCTTCACAATTGTAACAAGTTCCTTAAAAACCACCTTTTTTATAACCACCTCGGTAGTTACTTCCTCTGCCTCTAGATGAACTTTCACCTTTCCAATTGGTCATGCCTTTATCTAGATTTATCTTTTCAGGTTCAAATCTACTGTTTTCACCATAAGATCTACCTCTTCCTCTAGGGAATCTACCACCTCTACCTCTTTGTCTTTTCTCATGTCTCTTGTTCAATTTCTCTTCAGCCTTCAATGCAAATTGATAAGCCTCTTCAATGTTCTCCAATTTGACCAAATTGATTTCTTCTTGGATGGAAACTCTCAAACCATTCAAGTATCTAGCAATTCTTTCCACATCATCTTCATCATGTCCAGATCTGATATCTAATCTATAGAATTACTCAATATATTCCTTTATCAAGCTATCTTTCTATCTCAAACTTTGCATTCACATAACTAGGCTAATTTGATAATCACAAGGTAAGAACTTTCCTTTCAATGTATTCACCATTTTATTCCATACCTTGATTTTGTCTTTTCCTTTCCTCTTTTTGTCCAACTCTAGATGTTCCCACCACAAGGATGCATGACTCTTCAACTTTGTGCTTGCAATTTTCACCTTCTTTTCCTTAGGTACATTCTCATATTCAAAGCACTTTTCCATTTCGGTGATCCAATCCACCAATTCGTCAGAATCCAATTTTCCACTATAATCAAGAGGATTAAAGTGTGGTGTAGACTTCAGATTTATCAAAGCCTTCAAGAATCTTTTCTCACCTGATCCATCACAGGTGTAGGTTCTACATTAACTTGTTCTTCCTCAACTTCATCATCACTAACATCTTCAAGATGTTTTCCTCTTCTCTGGGTTGTTTCAACAACTTCTAATCTAGTAGCAAGTTGTCTCCACATGTCTGCCAATCCTAGATCCACATCTCGCCTCCCACAAACCATCTTGAAACCCTCTACAATGCAGGTCAAATCACAATCTGCCACCCCACAACAAATCAATTAGGATGTGACAAGAAGGAACCCTAAAACCTAGATTCACAAACCTAGATCTAGATCTCACCTCAGCTCTAATACCACCTAACACAAGGGAGGATGGGGAGAGGGGCCAAAGGCATGCCCTAACTAGATCCACCTTATAGAACAACACGTGGAAGGAAAAAAAAACCAAGAGAGAGAGAGAATGCATATGTATTACATATATTATCTCAATTTGATTCATACATGCTAGGTTGTAAGGCCTTCTTAGTTTAGGCCAGATATTACAATCAAGTACATAAATCCTCCAACATGCGAGGATCTTCCAACAATCTCTAATTTTCTATCTCCTATCTACTATCCCCCAAACTGACTCCCTAAATGAAAACCAAACAACTACATTTATACAAGAGGCTACCGAAACAAGTCAACCTTCAGATCCACCATCAATGGAAGGAATGATGAGATCTAGGTCCACACGCTTCCCCATGATAGATGCCAACATTAAATCCATGATTGTAATTAAATGCAAGAGTTGGCTTCAACATAAATCCAAAATAAACAACTCGGTAAGTAAGGAAACCGAGCACCAGACAAGCATCACCAAGCACCAGGGAAATTCATTGAGTGCCAAAGAGATAACTGACCAACACCAGTGAAAAAAGGAAACCGAGCAACACCGAACCAATTTGGTCAAAGAAGGAACCGAGCAACACAGAAAACTTCAAGCATCTTTTTGGTGACATGGGATTGCCAAGGACTTGAGATGCTCCTGCATTAAGTTGTCAAAGTATATATTATTATGAAAGGCCACAATGGAAAGTGTTGAGTAACTTTTTATGAATGGTCTTGTTTATTTTATCAACAATGTATACAAGAAAAAGCATTGAAGGGTCATTTTCCTATCATCAATCAAGAATACATCAAATCAAAACCCACTCAATTTTCACTTCTCAATATATTAATTCCACAATCATTCAATCATCATTTAGTAACAATTGAAATCATAAAATAATGATCTCTTTCATTAAGTATTAATTGGGAATCAAGAAGAGAAGTGTGCAATCCATTGGTCCATCAATTCAATGAATCTATAGTAAACATTGAAATATCGAATGGGAGAAGACAATAAAATCATAACAAGTCAGTCATACTTATAGTACTAACTATATGTATTGTGCATAATCACTATTAATTGCATAGAAAGCTTAGGGTTTCCATTCATAATAGATAATTATGTGTACACTTTCACACCTCTCATTTAACATGTATTTCATAATTATTCATATGAGAAGTATAGATATATTGATGATTAAGGCATATTTCAATATAGTATACGTGTAAGAAATGCTATGTATGCTTATATTTATTAACTGATGTGAGTAGTGACATTAGGGGAAATAATTGATTATAAGTAGGGGAACAGTGATGGGTTCACCCCCAAAGAATGTCACCTCATTGTATATGACAGAGGAGTCTAGTATTTGCAAAGGGGGAGAAAGGGGAGTGGCTTTTGGGTTAGGAATGATGTACTTTTTGGGCACCCCTTTCTGAATACTCCCTATGACCTCTATCATAGAAAATGAATGCATAAGGATGTTCAATCATTTGAAGGAATACGTTCAATCATTAGAAGTGTAGGGATGTTAAATCATTTATTTGTGAAAAGTGTGGAAATGTTTTGCAACATTTTGGTAGGGAATTTCATGAAAATTTGAGAGGGTGATGCAAATTTGAAGTAGGAAAGATAAATGGTATTACACAATAAGGAGAAGAGAGGACTAATTGTTAATATCTTTAAAGTGTGTAGAAGTGTTAAATGTCAAATGCAAGGAAGAAAGCTATGCCTATCCTCATTTCTACATTTACAATTATTTATGGTTCTAGTTTTTTTATGAAGAGAGTTGGGTTGAGTAAAATGAGAATAAACATATAACAATATTTTTTCAAATTTGTTTTACATTTATTTTTACTTTACAATGTAAATCTACAATAATAAATGAAACTATACAATATATTTTTCAAATTTTAGCAGTAAAGAAATTTCAGCAGTAATGTAAATCCCATGGTCGACCTACTTAATTTTAACTCCCTAAAATGATGTGAGACATATATAAACCCTCTATATATCTTCATTTTGGTATCCATTATCTATTTTTAGAAATCACAATCAATACTTTGTAAAGGTGTAGCCATTATCATGATCGAGTTCTCAAGTCCATATCAAGAAAATTAAGAGCCATCGAGTTTAAGCATTCAATTCTTCATTCTTTTCATGAAATCAAGGTGTTGTATTCTATAGATATAGCTTATTTCCCCCATTGGAGGCCAAGCAAAGGAGTTTTATATCAAGGAAGGAGATCCACATCCATCTACCTTCATTAAAGCCTTCTCTCTCTTCTCCTCAATTAAAAATTATGGCAAATTACAACATCTTTTTCATGAGGTTTTGTCTTTCATGAATTCCTTTTGGGTTTTTGTGTTTGATCAAAGCTATTGCATCAACATATTTGATCACATTCAAAGAAAAATTTTCATTCTCAAGGCATGATATACTCCATTTTCTAGATCTAGCCTCTACTACATGACAACACAATTTCCTTTATATCATTTTATTTCAAGATTGATTCCTAAATAGGGGTTTTAATGAGGCAAACCCCTTTATTCAACCTTTTCCCCCAATTTTCTATGTGAAGGAATAGGTTATAGAGCCACCAAGTTGGGATTGGACATATCTAGTACTATTGAAAGTCCTCAAAAAGTTTCAATTGAAATCCCCAAGTACAGAATGCCATTGGCAATCTATCCCTAGGTATAGGAAAAGTTTCATTTTTTCCTTGGCACTTTTAGCTCAAATTTTACCCTTGGGTTTGTTATGTACTCTACTTTCTAGATCTATACTTTTCTACTCAATAATAGTTTGTTTCTGTCTATTATTTCTAGTTTTCTACATCTTTCCTAATTAAGCATTTTAAACACATAATTTTCAATTCATCAATAACATCATTTAGAAAAGGACCACTATCCCCATTTAGTGCTTGAGTCTCCTCTTGAGCCTATTAGGGGCATCTTCCTTCCAAATGTATAATTATTAAAAAGGGAGGTGATTCCCCTATCTTTTTATATTGATTCCCTTTTCCCTCTATACATTTTGGTGAACCTGACTCATAACATTTCCATTCTAATTTTGGTGTTAGATCTCATTTTTTGCTTACTAAATTTCATTAACTATGGAGTTTACTAAGTTAGATTGGTGTGTGATAACCTATGTTGTTTCATTTCTCCTCACTTCTCTTTATCAATCACATGGAGTGAATCACAATTTCTTACATTTTATGATATTTTAATTCCTTCATGGTAAAATTTCATATGGAATTATGAGGTTAAAATATATCTTTCTTCCTTATAAAGCATGTTTCATATCTCTTATCAATATTACATGAGGCTTTATCATTCAAATTTAACAAAATGTATGGAATATGTTGATAATATAAGGGTCTTTGTGAATTAACCTAAAGATAACACTAATCCTCCTAATTCCACTCCTATAGTGCCTACTAATCATGATGATAGAGATCTAGCTCCTAGTGATCCCATTGTAGTGAGATCTAGATCTCCTCTTCCCCAACCTACTATAATGGATAGTCTTAAGGAAGATAGTCTATGCAACTCATTATATTACCTCACACAATCTTCATTTTATCAAAAAATTATTCATAACCTAGATGTTAGACACTTTCTTGATGATTTCTCTCCTAGAATATTGAGTAGAAGAGAATATATTTATAAGCCTTCTTCTTCTTCACTACCTAAGGATGATAATCATAATGATTAGAATATCCCGAAAGAAAATATTCCTCCTTATAACACACATTTCCATAAATCACAAGTTGAATCTCCCTCACCTTATACACTAAAGGCTAATTACAATGTGGGATATGATAACACTACTCAACAAGGTTATAATAGCTTAGGACTTGGCATTAATGAACAAGGAATTAAGGCTCCTATAGATCCTCCTACACAAGTCACTAAGTGTGGTCTAGGTTTCATACCTCAAGATAATACTTTGCCTTCTTCATCTTAACCAAAACCTCCACTTGACATTCTTTTACCAACACCATCATTTGTCACACCTCCTTATGATGTCTACATGGCTTTAGCTAAAATAATTTGATAATTGCATTGATTTAGCTAATAAAATCTTTTGGAGAATCAAATATTATTCTAGAATCTAATTTCCTTATAGAGATTTTCCCAAGAATCAAAGGCTTATTAATGGTGAATTTATGTGTTTCTTTCATCATAGTAATAAACACTCCATTGCTGATTGTGATGAATTTAGATAATTTGTTCAATATTTGGTTGATAGATCTCTTCTTTATTTAACAACAGATCTTTTACTTTTTCTTGATATCAAAAACATACCTTAGCATCCCTTTTCTCCTATTATGTTTCTCTCCATTTTGTGAATTTAGTATCCTTCATCATTTGGGGCTCTTTGTTTTGCATAATGTGCACCATGAGCATCATAATATGTCTTCTTGTTGCTCCTGACTTTGTTGTCCTTGATGACCTAACACTAATTGGCTCATATGGTGCATACTTGGTACATGATGCATAACATTCAAACATACATGGAAATTATACTTGATGATAGATAGTCATGGAAAACATACTTGATACATGGAATTTATACTCGATGATAGTGATAATACATGACAATCATACTTTTTGATAGTTATACTCAATGCATGATCAGTTTGATAAATATTCTATATGCAATTTAATACATGACAAGTTGGTCACTTGATTATCTCCTATATGACAAAGTTACATGGAAAATATTAGGATGATATTGGTTCTTCAATTGAGTTAAAAATTCACTATATTTTAATTCATTATATGCCATTTATATTTAAATACATTTGAAATGCATACTGTATGTTTGAAACATATCAAAGTATATGATTAAGGAAAATGCTTTTTGGTCGATATTACACAAACTAAAGGAGCTTGAAGAATATTATTGGCATTTGTAAAAAGAATCAAAGTGCTTACTAAATTAATGCCAAAGTTATCAATATTTGATATATCAGTTACATTATGTCATAATGCTTTTTATTTTTATTTGGTTTCATTTGTGAACCCTAAGCTCAGGTCCTTAAGCTAGAGAACAACCTAAGAGAGCTAGGGCATCAACTATGAATCACAATGCATGCAGATGGTGGCAGTAATAGTTTTGATTCTATTTTATTATCTTGAGACAACTTCAATGGAGGAATGACATCTTTGGTTTGACAATTGAGAAAATATAAGATTGTTGGAAATATAACATGGGTTTTGGTATCTTGGCATGATAGTTGGTCTAATTCAAATCATGGTGAAATTTAAGTGTTTCATATCCTATGTTAATCTTTTGTTTATTGTTGTGGATTTTTTGTTAAGATGCATTTATTTCTTTTCGTTAAAATATAAATTTAAGGTTTTGTTGTTTAAGCTTTGTTTATTTTTTGTAAACCTATAAGTGAAAGGTTTTGTTCTTAACCCTAACATAGGTCTCTTTGGTTCTAGTCTTTGTAAACTGTAAAATGGAATAACCTTAGTTAGGTTTCATTATTTTTATTTGTCTATTATATCTCAAAGATTATCATATCTTCTTTACCATAAGTATTTTGGGTTTAAAGTAATGATTCTTTTTTGAGTTAATCAAGATTATATTCTTGGTTAGTTATTGGGTTTTTAGTCAGCCTTGTATAGCTAAAAGGCATGTTTAGTTGTTGGAGAGTCATTCAAAATGAAGGGTTTCATTCATATAGGATTGTTTAATTTATCTTTTCATTTGTTTGTGTATAGTGATTCATTTGTTATTGGAAGTTAGATTATTTTGATTAGCCCGAGTTTGGATTTGTCAAATTTGTCTTCGTAAAGTCTTTATTAATAACAAATTCATTTGTTAAAGGGGCAGTTTTGAAAAGAGCAGTTTTGAAAAGGATTATTCTATCTCGATTAAAATGAACTAACACTTTTACTTTTATTACTATGTTAATTTTGCATTTTATCAACAAAAGGCATTATATATTCATGATGTTGAAGACATTTTGGTTTGACAAAAAAGAGAGAATGATGTATTGGAAAGATCATATCACTTTTTTACTATACTCTGATTGAATAAATTTTTATGTAAATTTCAATTATGTACAATGGTATACTATATAGGTTTCTAAGACCCATGTTGCACATATGATTCTGAGTCTCAAGTGATGTGAGACTATAAAATTCTTAGTAATGAAGCTGAGATGATACTTTGCATTGAACTATAAAGAAAATTTGAGAAAGTTGGTGTAATTGATAGTGAGGCATTTTGTCAGTGAGACACCCTAGCTAGTGAGGCAAATTGTCAATGAAACACCCCAACTAGTGAGGCATTTGTAAAAAGAAATTTTAGATAAGATAGTGCAGCAATTTTAAGTGGTTATATTCCCTAGGAGGGTCTCCACTCAAGACAATTTTTGTGTTATGAGTTGTTTCTTTGATGAGCTTGAATCTCGTGTGCATTTGTTTATCATATGATGACCAATTTTTGTGTTGTCCAACGTGAACTCATAACTATCACAGTTGTTTGTAATGATATTTGTGGCTCATCTTTGTAGTGTTAAATCAAATCATAGTTAATCGTTGTTTTATGGTTAAGTGAATATCTTTTCTTTTAAGTCTAATGCTTATCATAGATTACCTCATAATATTGTATTGAAACATCTTTAATATTTTTCTATCGATGTTAGTTGTCATGTTTCCTATCCCAGTTCAACAAAAAATTATTATGATATGCATATATATTGTTTCATCTAAGTTTAATAGAAGTTGTTATGATTTTTGTTGATGCCTTGAATTTATAATGTCTATCCAAAGTTCTTGATTATTGGTGTGTCTATTCTCATAGTAGAAGTGTATCAGAGTTTTGAAAGATTATTTTAAATTCATTTTAATTAGTATACCACCAACTCACCTCCACCCCCCTCTCAGTGGTATTGTACTCCAACAAGTGGCATCAGAGAAAAACCCTTGTACACAAGTCCAAGGATTTCCTAGTATTGGAGTACTTTTCATGGCTAAGCACAATAGGAATAAAGTTCAGAAGAATAATCATAGAGTCATTTCTAGTGAGTCCTTGTCTCAAGAAAAGTCATGATCAGTTGATTCAATAAGTGTTTACAAGAAAAAACCTATAAAAAATAAGATGTATGATGTAGAACTTGATGAATTCATAGTAAATATGATTGAATAAGATTTAGAAGAGTGTGTTAGTGACGCTGGAATAATTTTTGATCTTGAAGGTGAATTGTGTGTAGCTTTATATGTAACCAAGCAACTTAGAGAGAAGAATAAGAGATTATAAGATCAGTTTCAACTAGTAAGGACTTCCAAGAACAAAGTTATTTCAGATCTTGCAAAATTGTCTTTTGATCTTGAAGAGTCTGACAAACTTATTACCATTCTAAAGATAGAGATAGAACAAGTAGAAAGGATAGTTGACTTTATAATGTCTAATTTGGAAATCAAAAGGATAGAGGGCCAAAACATTGAAACAAAAGTGGTTTCATTATGAGAGGAACTAGAAAAGATGTCTTTCAAGATGCATAAGAATATTAAATCTGAAGAAATCACCAACATATTGAATGAAATGCTGAGCAAACAAAAATATAATAAAGATATTTTTGGTTTACGATATGATAAAGGACAAACTTCATGTGTGAAAGATGAATTGAAATAAGAGATAATATTTGCATTGAAGAATGGAAAGAGTTTTTAGGTCATAAAAATCCCTTGAACAAGAATCAACCTAAATTATCATATTGCTACTTCAGAGTTTGAGGCAAAGAACCTAAAGAAAAGAAGAAGGATACTAATGATGGGAGAATAAAGGACAAAAAATTCATGAGATCTCCACTTGTTAGAAAAGTAAGGTAAAATTACTCTCAATTCCAAGATTATTGTTACTCTTGTCTTAATTATGGTCATAATGCTATAAATTATAACCTTTATATTAGAAATTACTCTAGATGGAGTAAGGGTGAAAATGCTATTATATGCTACAACTATCATAGATTCAGTCATGTAGTAATTAATTGTTGGTTCTATAAAAGACATGATCATACAAGGAATTTTAGTAGAATCTCTTGTAGAATGCATAGAAGAAATAGTCATTCCTTTGGTTTTAATATCATATTCTATAAATGTTACAATTTTGGACATAAAGTACAATTTTTTAGAAGTAATCCAAATGAAATTCTTTTTTGCCATGAGAAGATAGACACTAAGGATGTCCGAAGAAGAAAGCACAAGCAAGAGGAAGGTTTCAGAAAGGTTTGGAAAAGGGAATCTGAACAAAACCAACAAGAACCTAATACAAGAAACTCAAGTAAAAGCATGAGTTTGATGTACAATTAGGAGGAGTAAAATGTACTTATTTGGTATCCCTAGTTAGAGCCATATATTTAAGTTGGCATCGAGTAGTTTAAGAAATCTTGCAGTGATATTTGAAGATGTAAATTTCTTGAATGTATCATTCCACCTTGATGTAGATGTATCTTGCATTGCTTAAAACTTGGGTTCATAGTCTTGTTGATTGATTATACATATATCTTAGTATGCATTGGGTATCAATATCTCATAGTATTTTACTTATAAGAAGTCCATACACCTTATCAAAGTGTTATTGACAAGATATTGATGTCTTGACTAATATAAATACTATAATTCATTTGTCTTCCTCTTCTTATAAGGTATATATATGCCAATTAATAAGTTGTGACTAGAAAAGAGCATATTTGGACAAGATTGAATATTTTATTTGACTATGAATCTGCTTTGACGATAAAATAACTGTGTGCATGTGTAGATTAAATAATGACATATTGTTACTCCAGGAATTGGGGTGAGGGGGAGCATTTCATCAAACATTAGTCTTTGGAAGAGTCTTAAATGTCTTTGACATTATTCAATTGCTTTGATCTTCATTAGTTGGCACTCTTTGTGATATTCTTTGATGATGATCCATTTATATGATGTTTATTAGATTTGAATGTTCTTTTTGTTTGGTAGTATAGGGAGTTGATTTACAAAATTAAATGATGATATTGATTAGATTGACATGGTTCATATTTACCGATTGCAATCATTCTTTGATGTTATTGACAATGTTTTTGGGGTTCTTGTGGTACTAGTGGTTTGAATGTTACAGTTTTGATATTCTCCTTGAATTTCACAATTGTGTTGTGACAAATTTGGTATTACAATCATTCATTTGAGTATTGCTTGTAGCTTTGATACTTATATATCAATAGTTGTGAGTGCTATCAGTGATTTTGACCATTTTCTTGAACTTGATTTCTTGTGATAATGATTATATTCATATGATACTAATGTGATTTGGTTTCCAGGCATTCATTGATTTGGTTTCCAGATAGTGATGGTTGTTGTTGATTGATATATTGGTGCATTCGATTTGTTTTTAATTTTATATTGAGGTAGGTGGCTTGATAATGATACAGGGAAGTTTTTTTTATGCAACGATCATGAATTTATTAGTGGTATTGTAAATTAGAAGTTTTTAGTTTGAGTTTTCATTCTTGGTGTACTTCTTAAACATGGTAGTCATATCCATTGATGCAGTTTAATTTGTACATATGGTGGTTTATAACAATTATGTGTGTTCTGGTTTAAATTTTGGAAAACTACATTTGTATTGACAATTTTGATAATTATTTTCTAGCTGTGGAAAGTATTCAACAAACTTGACATAGACAATGATATTTGGTTTTGTAATGATTCTTTGTTGTAACACTAACTAATTCTTGTTATCAATCACATTTTTATATCTTCATGTTGAGATCATCTTGTTGTTAGCTTGTGGTGACTAATCAGGAAAGTACTATCCAGGAAAGTACTGTACACTTTTCCTCCCGACCTCACCGGGGTTCGGGGTCGAGCCGGGCCCCGAGCGGGGGTTTGGGGGCGGCAGCCCCCAAGAGCGGGGGTTTGGGGGCAGCAGCCCCCAAGAGCAGGGGTTCGGGGGCGTAGCCCCTGAGGAAATTTTTTTTGAGGCCGACTACTTTTTTTGGTTATTTGGGCCGACTACTTATAACTCATTCTAACCCTAAAGCGGGAAAATATTGTATAATATGGCTTAGGGTTAGGGATTTTTATGATGTATGATTTTAGTACTTGTGGCAGAATTGGGTTGTAAGGGATTACGGATTGTAATCAGGTTGTAATCACTGGATAATAATAATATTGGACTCACTGTTGGTGAATGTAGCCCAGGGATTGGGTGAACCACGTTAAATTTGTGTGTCTTGTGTTCTATTCTGTGTGGTTTATTATTTTCTGATATTAGTTATATTTGCACATAATTGTTATTTCTGGCTTGTTAATCCTAACAAGTGGTATCAGAGTGAGGTCATTTCATTCGTTCTTTCATCTATTCTCTGAAGTAGGTCTCACGAGTTAGTGGGAGAGTCTCTCGGTTAAGTGGGAGAAATGGCAGACGAGGGTAGGCTGAAGGTTGATAAGTTTAATGGGCAGAACTTCCAGTTATGGAAGATGCAAATGGAGGATTATCTCTATCAGAAGGATCTATGGCAGCCATTAGAGGGAGTAGCCAAGAAAGAGCAATCAATGTCTCAGGAAGATTGGGATATTTTGGATAGGAAGGCACTGGGGAGTATTCATCTATGCCTGGCACAATCGGTGGCATTCAATATTACTGAAGCAAAGACAGCTAAAGATCTGATGGAAACCCTAGCGAAGTTGTATGAAAAGCCTTCAGCTTCAAACAAGGTATTTCTTATGAAGTGTTTATTTACTATGAAAATGGTAGAAGGTGGATCAGTTACTGATCATTTGAATGAGTTTAATACAGTTACAAGTCAATTAACCTCAGTTAAAATTACTTTTGATGAAGAGGTTAGGGCTCTCTTGATTTTGTGTTCTTTGCCAGAAAGCTGGAATGGCTTGGTAATGGCTGTTAGTAATTCTATTTCTGGTTCTAATACCCTAAAGTATGATGATGTTATTGGTGTTATATTGAGTGAAGAAATTCATAGGAAAAGCTCAGGGGCATCCACATCGGGTAGTGTATTGAACACAGAAAGCAGAGGTAGAACAAGAGATAGAGGAAACAACTCTGGAAATCATGGGAAATCAAGAGGAAAATCAAAGGGAAAGAGGTCCGAATCTAAAGGGCCAAATGATTGTTGGTACTGTGGAAAACCAGGTCATAAGAAGAAAGATTGTTGGTCTCGGAAGAAAGATCAAGGAGACAAAAATGATGGAAACAAGGAGGCAAATGTGGTAAGTAACAAATCTGAGGAGGATGCTTTGCTCTTGTTCTTAGAAAGTATTGATGATTCATGGGTTTTAGATTCTGGGGCTTCATTTCATGCTACACCCCATAGAAGTTATTTTGTTGATTATGTCCAAGGGGATTTTGGGCTAGTTTATTTGGGAGATAATGAACCCTGTCAGATTGTTGGAAAGGGAAAAATTAAGATTAAGTTGTAGAATGGGAATCATTGGCTACTACAAGAGGTAAGACATGTTCCAAGGCTGAGTAGGAATTTAATTTTAGCAGGGCAACTGGGTGATGAGGGTTGCACAGTTACTTTTAATGATAAAAATTGGAAGGTTTCAAAAGGTTCCTTAGTAGTAGAAAAAGGTGTGAAAGTAGGCACCTTATATCTTTGTACAGGTCATACTGTTCCTTCTACTTTAATTGTTTCAGAAGATAATGAATGTTTAGGAACAGTGGCTGCAGTTGAGCAGGAAGAACATAAAACTGTTGCTGTAGATTTTGACACAGCACTGTGGCACAACAGACTCGGGCACATGAGTGAAAAAGGTATGAAATTACTTCATTCAAAGAAAGTTTTACCTGGTCTGAAATGTGTCAATATGGATTTCTGTGAAAGTTGTGTTTATGGAAAACAAAAGAGAGTTAGTTTTGTGAAGAGTGGGAAGGAAAAGAAAAATGAGAGATTAGAGCTTGTGCATACAGATGTATGGGGACCAGCTCAGGTATCTTCCCTTGGCGGCTCTCTGTATTATGTTACATTTATAGATGATGCAACAAGAAAAGTATGGATTTATTTCCTTAGACAGAAATCTGATGTATTTCAAACTTTTAAGAAATGGAAATGCTTGGTTGAGAATGAGACTGGTAAAAAGTTAAAATGTCTCAGATCTGATAATGATGGTGAGTATTGCAGCACAAAATTTGAAGAATATTGTTCCTCTAATGGTATTCATAGGTAGAAAACTATACCAAGGACTCCACAAGAAAATGGAGTGGCTGAACACATGAACAGGACAATAATGGAGTGTGCAAGGAGTATGAGGTTGCATGCTAGGCTGCCCAAAAATATGTGGGCAGAGGCAGTGAACACTGCTATTTATTTAATCAATAGAGGCCCCTCTACTCCTTTGGACTATGGTATTCCAGAGGAAGCATGGAGTGGTAAGAAGGTGAGTTATTCTTTTCTCAAAACCTTTGGTTGTGAAGCTTTTGCACTTATAGATTTTGAAAATAGAACCAAGCTGGAAGCTAAGTCAAAAAAATGTGTATTTGTTGGGTATGGCATTGATGAATTTGGTTATAGGCTTTGGGATTTTGAAAATCATAAAATTGTAAGAAGCAGGGATGTCATATTCAATGAGAAAGTATTGTACAAAGATCTGTTGCTGCAACATGAGAAGAAAGAAAATGACTATGTAGTACTGGATGATACTCCACAAGTTCATGTTCCAGTAGTTCCTTATGCTCCGCAACAACAGCAACAACAAATACCACACACCCCAGTGAGTGTTAGATGGTCAACAAGGCTAAGTAGACCTCCAGAAAGATTTTCTCCATCTTTGTATTCTATTTTGTTAACAGATGCTGGTGAACCTGAATGTTATAATGAAGCTGTGCAGGTGGATACAAAGCTTCAGTGGGAGTCTGCAATGACAGATGAAATGGACTCTTTGCTGAAAAATCAGACATGGGATTTATGTAAGTTACCTGCAGGTAAAAGGGCTTTATAGAATAAATGGGTTTACAGGATCAAAGAAGAGGATGGAGGTACGAAAAGATTTAAAGCCAGATTAGTTGTAAAAGGATTTGCACAGAAACATGGTATTGATTTTGATGAGATATTTTCTCTAGTTGTTAAAATGACTTCTATTTGTACTGTTTTAAGTATTGTGGCTACTGAAGATTTGCATTTAGAGCAGCTTGATGTTAAAACAACCTTTCTTCATGGTGATTTGGATGAAGAAATATATATGGTTCAGCCACAAGGATTTGAGGTCAAGGGTAAGGAGAATTTGGTGTGCAGATTGCAGAAAAGTTTATATGGCTTGAAGCAAGCACCTCGGCAATGGTATATTAAATTTGACACTTTTATGAATGGGCATGGATATAGTTGGTGTCATTCTAACCATTGTGTTTATTTTAAGAGGTTGGATGATGACAGCTACATTATTTTATGTTTATATGTTGATGATATGCTTGTAGCTGGGTCTAAAATGGATCACATTAAGGGGTTGAAACAACAGTTAGCAAAATCTTTTTCTATGAAGGATTTGGGGGCAGCAAAACAAATCCTTGGTATGAAAATTTGTAGAGATAGGAAAAATAGGAAATTGTCTCTATCTCAGGCTGATTATATTGAGAAGGTGTTGCAACGTTTCTCTATGGAAAATGCCAAAGCTGTCAGCACACCTTTTCCTGGTCATTTGAAATTGACTAAGGATATGTGTCCCAAGACACCAGAAGAAGAGACTAAAATGTCTAAGGTACCTTATGCTTCAGCTGTAGGGAGCTTAATGTATGCTATGGTATGTACTAGGCCAGATATTGCACATGCAGTGGGAGTTGTTAGCCGTTATATGAGTAACCCTGGTATTGAGCATTGGAATGCAGTCAAATGGATTCTCAGATATTTGAGAGGCACATCCAGTAAGTGTTTACACTTTGGGGGTTCTACTACTACTATACAAGGCTATGTTGACTCAGATTTGGTAGGAGATATAGATAGCAGGTGGAGTACTACAGGTTATATATTTACTGTTGGTGGGACAGCAGTGAGTTGGATTTCTCGACTACAAAAGGTGGTTTCTTTATCCACTACAGAGGCAGAGTATGTTGCTGCTACAGAGGCAGCCAAGGAGATGATATGGCTTCAATTCTTCATGGAAGAATTGGGACATCCACAAAAGGATAATTTTCTACATACAGATAGCCAAAGTGCCATTCATCTTGCAAAGAATTCTGCTTTGCACTCAAAGACAAAACACATACAGTTGCGGTACCATTTCATTCGATCAGTTTTGGATGATGGACAGTTAAGGCTGGAAAAGATTCATACTGATGATAATCCAGTAGATATGTTTACAAAGGTAGTAACAAGGGAGAAGTTGAACTCATGTTCAGCTTCAGTTGGTCTTCTAGACTGAACAAAATAAAGGAACAACTAAGTCCAAGGTGGTTCAATCCAGTGGGAGCCTCATGTGGGTAGCGGTATTGCTACAGGATCAGTCTCCAAGTGGGAGGTTTTTTAGTATAGTGTGGATACTGATCAGTCACCAAGTGGGAGATTGTTAGCTTGTGGTGACTAATCAGGAAAGTACTATCTAGGAAAGTACTGTACACTTTTCCTCCTGACCTTGCCGGGGTTCGGGGCCGGGCCGGGCCCCGAGTGGGGGTTTGGGGGCAGCAGCCCCTAAGAGCAGGGGTTCAGGGGCGCAGCCCCTGAGGAAATTTTTTTGAGGCCGACTACTTTTTTTGGTTATTTGGGCCGACTACTTATAACTCATTCTAACCATAAAGCGGGAAAATATTGTATAATATGGCTTAGGGTTAGGGATTTTCATGATGTATGATTTTAGTACTTGCGGCAGAATTGGGCTGTAAGGGATTACAGATTGTAATCAGGTTGTAATCACTGGATAATAATAATATTGGACTCACTGTTGGTGGATGTAGCCCAGGGATTGGGTGAACCACGTTAAATTTGTGTGTCTTGTGTTCTATTCTGGGTAGTTTATTATTTTCTGATATTAGTTATATTTGCACATAATTGTTATTTCTTCCTTGTTAATCCTAACACTTGTTGTCCTTGATGCACACCTATGTCAACATCTTTCTCTATAAGTATTCTTATCTCAATCGTGGATATACATGTATACCATTTTTAGTTATAGCTATTTGAGGCATCTACACTATTTTCCCTTTTCACCTTTTCCCTTGATGCAAAAAGGGGGAGGTGATTTAGTGTTTTTCCACCAAGGATAAAAGGGGACTTTTTTGCTCTCAAATTTGTTTTCCTTTATGATATAATACTAGTTTGGCTCATATGGTGTATAATTGGTACATGATGCATAACATTCAGACATACATGGAAGTTATACTTGATGACAAACATTCATGGAAAACATACTTAATACATGGCAATTATACTTGATGATAGTGATATTACATGACAATCATACTTATTGATAGTGCTACTTGATGCATAATCAGTTTGATGCATGATCTTTAAACATGACCAGTTTCTTATATCTTTCCTATGCAATTTAATACATGACAAGTTAGCCACTTTATTATCTCCTATATGAAAAAGTTACATGGAAAATATCAGGATGATATTGGTTCTTAAATTGAGTTAAAAGTTCACTATATTTTAATTCATTATATGCCATTTATATTTAAATACATGTGGAATGCACATTGTATGTTTGAAATATATCAAAGTATATGATTAAGGAAAATGCCTTTTGATAAGCATTTCACAAAGTAAAGGAACTTGAATACTGTTATTGGCATTTGTAAAAGCACCGAAGTGCTTGCTAAATTAATGCCAAAGTTATTGGCATTTGATATATCAACATTACGTCATAATATTTTTGTAGGATTTGAGCAATAAAAATCCACAAAACCCGAAGATCACCTGCATACAAAAACTTGTTACAAGGAAATAGAGACAAGAAGAGGGCAAGGGTTTGACTCAAAAATATGAAGAAGAAAATATCCTCAAATAATGAATAAATTGAATGTACAATGGATCATCCTTATAAAGGAGATCAAAAGCCTTGAAAGGAAAACCTAAAAAGAAAAAGTGCATGTAATAATTAGTTAAATTATTACAAGACTAATGCATGCAAGTTTATATTTAAAACAACTAATGCATGTGCATTTAACTAAAGAAAAATGAGTTGACATCTTAAGAAGGGAGTAAAGTTAATTAATATAATTAATACTTTAATCTAACACTCCCCCTTAAGATGAGCAACAATGTAGCTACAAACAATGCAAGAAGAAAGCAAAGGAAACTACAATGCTGAAAGCAAAAAAATGGGTCCTGACAACATGGCCTGATGAGGTACCCAGCACAACCAAATCTTTGTAAAATGGAGAAATAGAGAAAAGCCAGTGGAAAAAACCCTACTCCAAAAAGAGATAGAAAAATGTAGAAAAATAAATGGCTCAAGAGACTCTCTCAAAACCATAAGTACAACCAACCCCCCCATGAGAGAGGGATGATACACCAAAGCCCCCCCAGAATGATGGAACCTTTGTCAAAATGATCAAACCAATGAAACTCCAATGCAGAAAAAAAAAAAGGCACAAAACAAGGAAACCCCTGAATGAGAGGTGAAACTGGAAGGCCTAACTGATGCTCAAAGGAGAAAACACAAGGCTCCTGAAAGGGAATCCCCAATGTAGGTGGTGTGACAGGTGTGCTGACACTGTCATGAAAGAGGAGATGAATGTCCTTTGTAGAATCCTTAACAAGTGCACCTGATGGCTTGATGAATGGATCTGGAGGGTCAGGCAGTGCCGAAGAAGAATCCCATTGAAGAGAAAAGACCTCAATAGGATGTGGTGTGGCAGTCATAGTAGTGATCTTAGGAACAATACAAAAGTTCAAGCGACCTGACTGAACCACATGAGGCTCTCGTGAAAGAGGAGAGATGTTCTTTGATAATGGAGATGGTGGACCAAAGTGTGAGAAGGTGTAGAGATAGGTGGAATGATCAACTGTCCCTATAGCAACAATGCCTCCTATTGCACTATCCTAAATGAAGACTAAATCTGCAGTGAAATCAACTGTCTTCCCTGATCCACTATGTGTAATTTGATAAATTAAGAGAAGGTTTACAGAAAGAGATGGAACATATAATACATTATTGAATGTGCCATCCGAAATGCCTACTGAACCTTTCCTGCAGACTATCAAGATAGTGTTATTCCCCATGACAATATGAGGAATGGGAGAAGCCTCAATAGTAGAGAAAACCCCTTGAGAAGATACCATATGGTGAGAAGCACCTGAATCCAATATCTAAGGGACTTGTGAAGGGGATGTAATGGATGCCTGTAATGCATGACCCTATCTAAAATCCTATCCAGATGTCGAAGATGTGGAGGAAGACTGAAAAGAAGACCCCTATGAGGTAGAAGAGGATGGAGAGGAAACAGTGCTCTTTTGAAGAAGAGCTTGCAAATTTGCAATCTGTTTCTCATAGCCATCAAATCTCTTCTAAAAAAAATGTGACTCATCATGAGGTCCCTTCTGACAATAGGAACATGTAGGTCTCTCAGTCTTCTATTTCTCCTTCTTAGAAGAAGATGGTGGGCCAATAGAGTGTTGAGAAGAGGAATTTGATATCTACTTTGGCTTTAGCTTTTGCTTTTCTTTGGATGGTTGGGCAACCAATGCTTGGTTCTTTGATCCTGTTAGAGAGTCCAACTAAGTAAGCTTGGCCTACTCTCTAGTCAAACAATCACAGAACACCTCAAAAGTGGGCATGGTGAATGTAGGTCCCAAAGCGTCCATGGTAGAATGAAAGGTAGAAGAGAAGATCTGAAAGTTTTCCCTAAGCTTAGATAGAATTAGATAAATACACTCTTTATCAGTCTTTCACTTTCCACATCCATGTAACAAAGATCTCTGTTGTTTAAACTTCATCAGAAAGTCCTCAATAGAGGGAAAAGAATTAGGTACAAGAGAGGTAAGCTCTGCCTCAATCTAAAGTGCTTTGAACTCATTGATGGTATCGAATAATGTCTCAAATTTAGCCCACATTTGTAGAGGGGTAGTGCACCTATTAAGATGAAATTGCAAGCTATCTGATACTTGTAAAGCAATCAACCCCATAGCCTCATCCATCTTGTTTCGATGCTGCATGATCTCAAAGGGCTTCTATAATACTGGCTGCACTGCATCTAGACAAGACTAGAGCCCTTTTGAATGGAGAAGCCATGTCATCAGGGTTTTCCATGTGTGATAATTATGTGGGGTCATAAGTTCTAGACAAGAAGAGGTCTCAGCCATATTTTTTAGAAGGGGATTTGTTTTGATAAAATATATGGTTTAACTGATAAAAACAAGCAAATAACACCCCCCCACAATCCAAATATCAAACCCCTAAGCCTAGAATGTTATGCTTTATCAAGAGAAGAGAAAAAAAGCTTTAGATCTCAATTATGTGTACCTTGAAAAAATTATGATGAAAATGGGCAAAAATGTAGATGGTGCTCGAAAAGAGCTTTTCGATGCTTCTTCCGAATAAAAAAATAGAGCTAATTTGAGCAAATTAGCCCCCTGAAATGCAAGAAGGAGAATTTAGCTTTGATAGAAAAAACAACAAGCTAGATGAAAAAAAATACTAGATTAACCTCCACGAGAGCATTGGTCTCAGAACTAGCTTTCTGATGATATCTCGTTTGTCAAAAAATAATGGCTAGAGCTCCCAGAATGCCAATTTCAGTGTAAGATGCTCCAAAAGACAAAAAAAAAACCCCAAAAGGAATTTTGCCTAGGAGCTAGCCCCTGGTCACATGGGGCTCCAGGTGCTAGAAAATTTGATATGACCACTGGTGGTTAATGTAGCTCCTAGTGGTTAAGCCTGCCACGGGTGGTTAAGGCTTACCGTCGGCGGTTAAGCCTGCCGACGGTGGTTAAGGATGTAGCGGTGGTTTGGCAGCTCCCTGGTGGCAAGGTTGAGCGCAAGTGGTGTGCATTTTTTTGAATTTTTTTAAATTTTTGCGCAATAAAATCATACGGTCGTCTGCCTCAGGGTGCGTGTACAGTCCTAGGGCAAAAAAAAAAAGCCTCTCCCTGCAACGTTGTCCAAATTGGACGTGTTTTATATCAAAATAGGGGTTTTTGGGTGTTGCAAGCTCAATGGTGAGGTCCGCTTGAGCTCAAAGTCCACCAAAATTTAGGGACCCCCTAATTTGAATAAAAAAACATAAAAAAGCCCTAAAAAGAAACAAAAAATAATGTCCTATAGAGAATACTAGATTTGAAAAGTATAACCAAAACCTCTCAAATCAGCCAAAAATCCCTAATTTGAATCCTTCAAATGTGAACAAGCTGTAGCAGATTAGGCTCTAATACCATGTAGGATTTGAGCAATACAAATCCACAAAACCCGAAGATCACCTGCATACAAAAACTTGTTACAAGGAAGTAGAGACAAGAAGAGGGCAAGGGTTTGACTCAAAAATATGAAGAAGAAAATATCCTCAAATAATGAATAAATTGAATGTACAATGGATCATCCTTATAAAGGAGATCGAAAGCCTTGAAAGGAAAACCTAAAAAGGAGAAGTGTATGTAATAATTAGTTAAATTATTACAAGACTAATGCATGCAAGTTTATATTTAAAACAACTAATGCATGTGCGTTTAACTAAAGCAAAATGAGTTGACATCTTAAAAAGGGAGTAAAGTTAATTAATATAATTAATAGTTTACTCTAAAAATTTTATTTTATTTTATTTTATTTCATTTGTGAACCCTAAGCTCGGTTCCTCGAGCTAAAGCACAACTCGAGAGAGCTAGAGAATCAACTGAGAATCATAGTGCATGGAGATGGTGGCATTAATAGTTTTGGCTAAGTTTGATTGTCTTGAAATAGTTTAGTGGAGGAACATCTTTGGTTTGACAGTTAAGAAAATATGAGACAATTGGGATTATAGCATGGGTTTTGGTATCTTGGCATGACAATTGGATTAATACAAATCATGATGAAATTTAGGTGTTTCTTATCCTATGTTAATCTTTTGTTTATCTTTGTGGGTGTTTTGTAAAGTTGCATTTCTTTCTTTTTGTTAAACTATAAATCTAAGGGTTTGTTGTTTAAGCTCTATTTATTTTTTGTAAATGTGTAAGTAATATGTTTTGTTCTTAACCCTCACATGGGTCTCTCTAGTTCCACTCTTTGTAAACTGTAAATGGGATAAACTTAGTGAGGTTTCACTATTTTTATTTTTTGTTACATTTGAAGATCATCATAATTGTTTTTACCATAAGTATTTTGGGTTTAAAGTAATTTTTCTTTTTGAGGTAATCAAGAGTATATTTTTGGTTATTTATTAGGTTTTTAGTCAACCTTGTATAGCCAAAAGGCATGTTTAGTTGTTGGAGATTCATTCAAAATGATTGGGTTCCTTCATATAGGATTGTTTATTTTATCCTTTCATTTCTTTGTGTATACAAATTTATTTGTTATTATAAGTCATAGATTATCTTGTTTAACCTAAGTTTGGGTCTGTTATTTTTGTCTTTCAAAAGTATTTACTGATAACAAATTCATTTTCTAAAGGGGCACAATATTGATTCAGTTGTAGACTAGTTTTGAAAAGGAATATTCTATCTTCGTTAAAATGAACTACCAGTTTTAGTTTTATTACTCTGTTACTTTGGAAATTTGTAAACAAAAGGCATTATATATTCATGATTTTGAAGACATTGTGGTGTGACACAAAAAAAGAGAGAATGATGTATTGAAAATATCATATCACTTTTTGACTATACTATGATTGAATAAAAATATATTGAAAAGATAAAAGAATCTATATAATATAACATTGTATGTAAATTTTAGTTATGTACAATGGTATACTATATAGGTTTCTAAAAACCATGTTGCACATATGATTCTAAGCCTCATGTGATGTGAGATTAGAATATGCTTAATAATGAATCGGAGATGATACTCTGCATTGAATTGTAAAGAAAATTTGAGAAAGTTGGCATAATTACCAATGAGACATTTTTTTAGTGAGACACCCTAGCTAGCATGAAAATTTGTCAATGAGACACCCCAAATAGTGTGGAAAATTATTAGTGAGACATCCCAACTAGTGAGATATCTATAAAAAGCAATTTCAGATAAGCTAGTGAGGTAATTTCAAGTGGTTTTATTCCCTAG
This sequence comes from Chamaecyparis obtusa, assembly GCA_027943335.1. Lineage (NCBI taxonomy): Eukaryota > Viridiplantae > Streptophyta > Pinopsida > Cupressales > Cupressaceae > Chamaecyparis > Chamaecyparis obtusa. The sequence continues at coordinate 1,023,557 of BSBK01000210.1, read as the reverse complement.
GAGGGTTTCCACTTGGGACATTTTTTGTGTTATGAGTTGTTACATTGATGATCTTGAATCTCATGTGCATTTGTTTATCATATGGTGTCCAATTATTGTGTTGTCTTAGATGAACTCATAACTATCATAGTTGTTTGCAATGATATTCCTTGCTCATCTTTGTAGTGGTCAGTCAAATCATAGTTAATCATTGTATTATGGTTAAGTGAATATCCTTGCTTTAAAGTCTCATGCTTATCATAGATTGGCTCATAATATTGCATTGATTCATCTTTAATATTATTTTTTTGTGTGTCAATTTTCACGTTTCCTATCTTAGTTCAGAAAAAGTTATTATGATATGCATATGTGATGTTTCATCTCAGTTTAATAGAATTTGTTCTAGTTTGAGTTGATGTCTTGAATTTATAATGTCCATCCAAAGTTCTTGATTCCGAGTGTGTCTATTCTCATACTAGAAGTGTATTAGAGTTTTGAAAGATTATTTCAAAGTCATTTGAATTAGCATACCACTCATTCACCCCCATTTCTCAATGGTATTTTACTCCAAAAATTCTTCCTTGTTTCCTCATTTAGGGGGGAAGGTCTCCTTATCTCATTTTCAGTCTCCCTTTTCAAAGGATCCATTATATCTTTGTCTATTATATCTCTTATTCTATATGGACTTGTTTGTTTGCGATCTTTCTCTCTAATCAGATTGATATCTTATTTTACAATTCCTTCTTTATTTGTAAGTGTATATATTCTATAAGTGATTTATCCACTAAGTTTAAATAATGTGGCATTATTTCCTCTTTCTCTTTCATTTCCTCTTTATGGATTTGTATTATTTTATGGCGGTACATCCTTTTTGGTATGAGATTGTTTTGTTTCATGCAAGATACTTACATCTTTTCTTAACAATATTTTTCATGCCTCAAGGGGAATGTCAATCATAAAATAATCCTCCATTTTGGGGCTTCTCATTGTCCCTTTTTAAAAATATTCATTCTCTCTTTCCTCTCATTGATGGGTTTCTCTTATAATATACTGTCATTTTTTGCATACTTGTGTTTGTCTTACATTAGGTTCTCTCTTTGAGATTTGTATCCTACCTTGCAACTTATTTTTTCTTCAAAGTGTATGTTTATTATATGGAAACTATTAGTGAGGATGTATGCATTATATTTGATCTTGTCTTCATACTTGGGTGCAAGGTTTCATGTTCTCCTTCCTAAGGATCTTATTCCATTACTATAGTGACATTTGTTTATCATGTGACATTCTTCTCTTATAAGGAATTGATATTGTTTAGATTTAGGATTCTTTCTTATGAAAAATGCATGTATCCTTAATTAAAACCTCATCCTAAAAAAATTACCTTACTTTGGGTCATAAAGTATGTCATCCTTCATCAAGAATCCCTTTTTCACCTAGTAATATGGGTCTAAAAGGGTGCATTCTTGTTATCTTCCCCTCTTTGTCTTGAAGATGTTTTCTTTGTTCAAGAACTCCTCTTGAAGGTAGATATCTTGCAACCAAGGTCTCTTCCTCTCGAGGGTCTCTTCCCACTTGTTTAATATCATTTCACAATTATCTATTTTTCTAACTAACAAAAATTGCATTCTCTACTAAGGTTATGGTATAGATTGGTACTTTAAGGATATCTTCTTGTTGTTGGAAGTAGGTATCCTTGTTATCTTTTCCTTATGATTCCACCTATATTTCCATCATAAGGAGGGGGGCATACATACATCCTCCCTTGTACATTATACAAATTTTTGTTTATTTGATACCTAAGGAGATAATGTTTTACTTAGGACTGATCACTTTTTATTTTTGGATGCCTAAGGAGACAATACTTTATTTAGGATTGATCTCATTTATTGATTTGTAAGAAGACAATGCTTTCCTTAGGCCTGATAGTTTTTTTTATGGATCCACATGGAAATAGTGCTTTTTGTAAGACTAATCCCTTAAGCCACTCTTGTGCACAAAAACCTCTTAAGTCACCCTTGAGTGCAAAATTTATCAAAGCTATGTTAGGAATAACAGTCCATAATACAACTGAGAGGGGAGGGGTGAATCGGTTGTATGATAGAATATTAAACTTTAAGCTCATTAATATCAGATCCAATGAACATAATGAATGCCAACACAATAACACAATATTTTGGTTTCGGGGAAACCCTGTAAAAGGTAAAAACCCTGGTGGGAATTAGCACCCACAAATGATGTACTGAGAGTATAGTAATCCTTGTTAGAGGATATAGCCCTATTAGGAGCTTATTGAAACATTACAGTACATAGTCCTTGTTAGAGGACATACCCTATTAGGAGTCAAGAACAATAGATGGATCACTTCCCAAAGAAGGTTAAATCCACCTTCAGAACTCACTAGTTTGCAACAAGTGTATATGAAGAAATACATAATCTTTTGAACTATTTTCTAGCAACTTGTCTTTGCTTGATCAGTTCCAATGAATTCCACCAGTAAACCTCTACTCTACATACAAAAAACACAATTTCTCAACTTTCACAACCTCCTTATATCATACATATTCCATCCACATCTTTTCCAAGGAAAATACCTTTCATTTATACCTTATTACAATATACCAAGATTAGGTCGACCCATAAGGATTTCCTAATTATAAAAAATTACATAAACCCTTGCTAAGATACACACAGTATCTATAAAAAATTTACAATGATTACATTACAACAATTAAGGACCAACATCTTTGATTTGTGCTTGCCAAATGAAACACACGCTTCATTCCCTGAGTTAGTTTCAGAATAAGCCATCACCAAAGCACACACCATAGATGACATCACCAATCACTCTATACCTTACGCTGACCAATGAAAAACCATCAATACCTCTTCCATCATCCTTAAAGTTTGCATACCTTGAATCCAATCCCTCTGAAAGATATATCAAAAACTCAGAGACTAGCTCTATCAATTCTTAGTCATAGTCCAATGACCAATCTTTTCCAAAACAACTGAAAATATCTTAATATGTAATACTTAATGATGTGATCATAGATATAAGATCACAACATCCACCTGAACTCTCATCTAACTTTGTAGCATTTGAAACATCCATACACTAACCATACACTGTGATTACTAGTTTGGTTCCTTCATAAAAGCATATGTTGACATCAGTGACAAAACACAAATGACAATAGTATGAGTGCCCATTTAGTAATGTATTGATTAAACATATTACATATCTCAATCACCAACCATGCATTAGAAATATCCAATAATCTCCCCCTTTGGCATTGATGTCAACATATGGGAAAATCTTATCCCAAAGTTATATCAATCCAAAGTCCTTCAACTAAACAATCTCCCCAAACAGTAGAGATTTTCTCATAGAAACACTCCCCCTTTGACAGAAATGGCAAAGGGTGCCATGAGCTTTCAATTTCCTTCACATATAAACTTTCTTCCATGATCACTCCCTCTGAGGAGTAGATCCCTACATCCAGTCTAGAAAATGATGAGGCTCTAAACACTTCTGGACTAATGCATCTCTGCATCATTTAGTTCTAACTAGGAGGGGCCTGAACCCCTAGCATACCTCTGAGATATTCAAAGGTATCATTTGATGAACTATAATTGATTTAGATACTGAATGGATAATTTGTAATTTAAGATTACTAAGGAGTTATTGATTAGATATGCAAGATGATTAACTCAGTATTATGTTGTCATTGATGTCAACTAGCTTGATAGTACTTATCTTGTAAGTTACTATACCAACACATCTGAAGGAAGGTGAAAGAGATGAAGAACATAAATATCTACATGAGGAAGATGTATATGTCAGATGAGGATAAGGAACACAATGAGTAACTTGTTGATGAGTCTATGACTTGATGAAATTGACTTTTTATGTTGCATTCATCTATGATGAAGAATAGAGCTAAAAGACACAAAGCAATGTTGTCGGTAAATAAAGCATTTCAGTATACACCGAAGGAATGTAGTGTATACCAAGCATAGTGTTAACTGAGCTTGTGTTCACTGATGCATTTCTTTGTTAACCGAGCAGAACAAAAAATGAATTAAATGATTAGTTTAGCTAATAAAGTGATGATCTGTAAAGTGTATGAAATCAAGGTAATAGATAAGGTTTGTTATGAAGATCGATGGCTAACATAAATAAAAAAGGATCTAATAGAGTAGATTGAAATGTGTTATTGACACATCAGCTGAGGAAGCCTAAAGCGACAAAATCTATGAATATGATTAAGTGGCAAAATCTGATGGAGGAAAAGAAAATGATTTACTCATCTATATAAGAGACATTGGTTTCATTATGAAACATATGCCGGAAGAAGAAGATACTATAGAATTATCATGTGGAGAAGTTTTCATGCATTTTGATCATACTGGTTAATAAGAACCAAGCTGCATAACAGTTACCAAGCTACAAAGAGTTATTATCGATGGATAGTAAGTTGATACAGTATTGAATCTGAAGTGGAATATTGATCAGAAAGATTTGAATGAGCTGAACATTGATCTGTAAACTACAATTGAAGTTGTTTCATGACAGATCATCTACTGTTACATATTTAACCATTGTACATAGTCAAATCTCTTAACTAAGTGGACTATGAAAGTCTTTTGATGTTTCATTCATAGAGTGAACATTGTTATCTTGTCAACCCCAAAGTGACTGCTAGTTAGATGATAACTTCTAGTCTAAAATCCTCTAACAAGGTCACACCTAACAGTGTGTTTGTAACTTTTAACAGGGTTGGGTCTTCACCGACCTTACTTCAAAAGAGTGAACAATTTTGGGTTGCCGGTCCTAGGTGGTTTTTCCCTTCACAGGGTTTCCACGTTAAATCTCTTATGTTATGTGTTGATTGTGATATTTGTTTGTTATCATACTTTTCATATTTCATGTTAGATTTAATCGGTAACTACTATAAGTTTTAGACTGACAATCAGTAAAAACACAGAAAATGAAAGTATTTTATGTTTATCGAGTAGCAGAAGTTGAAGAATTTTTTTTGGATTATATATTTTGAATTGGGACACTAGATAACTTATTCACCCCCCTCTCAATTATTCTAACAATTGGTATCAGAGTTGTGGTTGCTTAGAACAAAGTTTTAAGGACTCCAACACAAAGGTCTCAAGATGTATAAGAGGGAAGTGCCAAAGCTGAACAAAGATAACTTTGTAGTATGGAAAAGTTGGATGAAGTTGCACATATTTGGAATTGGGAATTCTGCACTAGAACTAATGGAGAATGGCTACATTGAACCAACCCCTGGTCTTTTAACTCTTGATCAACTAAAGGATAGGCATGAACACAATATTACTATGATGGAACTTGCTACTACCTGTACCGACACTGAATTTGAAGACATCAAGGGTTGTGATACTACTAAGAAGATGTGGGATAAACTGACTCTAATATATAGTAGAGATTTGAATGTTAAGAGAGCCCAAGCTGAAAGCCTAAGAGGCAGATTTGATGATATGAAGATGAAAGAAGGTGAGAACATTGTGCAATACACAAATAGATTGAAAGAGGTAGTACATGCTATTAGAGCATCTAATTGAGTTATTGATGATGAAATAGTGATAAGTAAGATTCTCAGAACTTTGCTGCCAGTTTATGCGATCAGGATCTCTGCAATTCATGAAACAAGAGCTACATCGAACCTTACTCTTGACACTCTAATCGGTAAGCTTACAAATTTTGAATTGAATAACTTTGACAATAGTGCTCTACCTTCTATTGAATCTACTTTCATGTCCTCTTTGAAGATTGGTAAGTCTAGTAGCACGAATGATAAGAATAATGATAGTGATAGTAATACCGATGATGAACTTGATGAGCTTGAAGCTCTTATGGCCAAAAGATTTCTCGAAGGTAAGTGACGATATAGAGGCAAGTTACCTTTAGCTTGTTTTAACTGTAAAAAAGTGGGCCACATTGCTGCTAGATGTCCAAACAAGAAAGATGATGATAGATCCAAAGACCGATCAGAAGGAAGCTATGGGAGAAGAGTCAACAGAGGCTACCGACACAACAATAGAGATAATGGAGATAGCTATGACAAAGGGAAAAAGGTATGTTACATAGCTGAAGAATTTGAATCTGAATCTGATACTGATGATGATGTAGAAGTAGTATTTGTTGCTATGAAAGATGATTCAGAGGAAGAAGAGAAACATGGAGAAACAACACTGATCTCTAAAGTAAGTAGAAATGATACATGGATCATAGACATTGGCTGTACACATCATATGACTGGTGATATAGAGAAATTTGATCTACTTGATGAATATGATGGAGGATCTGTAAGGATGGGAAATGATGCACCTTGTATGGTGAGAGGTAAAGGTTCACTAATGATTAATGATAGAATAAAATGTGAAAATGCATATTGGGTAGATGGACTGAACTATAATTTGTTAAGTGTGGCACAACTGAATAACTTAGGCCACCGACTTGCTTTTGAGAGCAGAAAGGTAAGAATCTATGATAATGGAGGAAGACTTGTTAGAACTGATACACAGTCCAGAGGTAATCTATTTTATCTTGATATTGATTAGTCTTCTTGTTTATTAATGAAAGATGAAGATGCATGGTTGTGGCATAAGAGGTTATGTCATGTGAATTTTGATAACATGATCAAGATTAGTAAGAAGAAAAGAGTTAGAGGGTTTCCTAACTTGTCTAAACCAGATCATGCTATGTGCCATGAATGTCAAAAAGGTAAGATGACTAAGTCTAGTTTTAAAAGCAAAGACTACTCAACAAAGAAGATACTTGAATTGGTTCATACCAACCTATGTGGTCCTATGAGAACTCAGAGTTATTATGGTGATAGATACTTTATTCTTTTTGTTGATGACTACACTAGACTGATGACTGTTATGTTCCTGAAAGAGAAATCTGAAGCTTTTAAGTTGTTTAAGTGGTATAAGGTGAAGGTAGAAAAAGAGATTGGAAAATAAATTAAATGCTTAAGATCTGATAGAGGAGGTGAATTTATCTCTAATGAATTTACTAATTTCTGTAATGAGAGTGGTATTAAGAGATAGGTCTCTGCACCAAGGACACCTCAGTAGAATGGGATTGCTGAAAGAAGGAATAGGTCAATCATTGATTGTGCTAGAACACTGATGATACAAAATAATGTTGCTAAGACATATTGGAGATAAGCTATCAGCACAGTTGTATATGTGCTTAATCGAGTACAACTTAAGAAGGACTCCAACCAGACACCTTATGAGCTATGGTTTGGACACAAACCTACTGTAAGTTATTTTTGAATTTTTGGAAGAAAATGTTTTATTCTAAAAGATGAGAGGAATGGGAAATTTGATTCTAAAGGTGATGAAGGAATATTCTTAGAATATTCTACTAAGAGTAAAGCATACAAATGTCTGAAGAAGGTTACAAATAAGATAATTGAAAGTACTAATGTTCATGTTGATGAGTTTGATGACAAGTACATAGAAGAAAGAAAGGAACTGGAAGACTATGGTAGATTCACTTACATTGAACTTCCTGACTATCTACCAAAGTCACAACCTGTGATAACCAGTCAATAGGAAAATAACCCTGAGGAACAGGAAAGGGAAACCGATGAACAAAATGGTGCTACCAAGAAAGCACATGAACCTGAACAGGATGAACAAGAAAGAAGAAACTGAGTACTGGCTAGTTTTGTTAGAAGACATCATCCTGAGACACAAATTATTAGAAACAGACAAGCTGGAAAGCAGACAAGAAGAAAAACAAGACAAGGTACATGTCTAGTTTGTGAATTTGAACCAAAGAATGTGAAAGTTGCATTAGAAAATGAAGAATAGGTTAATGCAATGAAGGAGGAAATAGAGAAAATAGAGAAAAAAAAATTGGTTCTTAGTACCCCGACCTAAAGATAAGAATGTTATCGGTACTAAATGGATATTCAGAAACAAACTGAATGAAAATGGTGAAGTGATAAGAAATAAAGTAAGATTGGTATGCAAGGGATATGCACAGGAAGAAGGAATTGACTATGGTGAGACATTTGCACCTATTGCTAGATTGGAAGGAGTTAGAATGCTACTTGCATATGTTGCACACAAGAAATTTAAGGTTTATCAAATGGATGTGAAGTCAGTATTTCTGAATGGTATACTTGAAGAAGACGTCTACATAGAACAACTTGAAGGATTTGTTGATCCAGACAATAGAAACATGGTATGTAAACTACACAAAGCTTTATATGGTTTGAAGCAAGCATGAAGAGCATGGTATGAAAGGCTACATACTTACTTGTTAAGTATTGGATTTGTAAGAATTAGTGAGAACAACAATCTATACATGAGAGGTGATACTAATGACACTATTATTATTGCTGAAATTTTTGCTGATTATATTATTTTTGGAGGTCAAGATCATGTATGTAAATCTTTTGTTGATGACATGAGAAATGAGTTTGAAATGTCTATGTTCAGAGAGATTAAATTCTTTCTAGGATTACAAGTGATTCAACAGAGTGATGGGATATTCATCACACAGTCCAAGTACATAAAGGAAGTCTTGAAGACATTTGACAAGGAAGATGCTAAACCTATGGGAACACCAATGGCTACTAGAAGTAAATTGACTAAGGAAGATGAAACTACAGAGGTAAACCAGACACTTTACCGATCCATAATTGGTAAGCTAATGTATGTAGTTCACAGTAGACCAGATATAGCACATGTTGTGGGAATTGTTGCTAGATATTCTACTAATCCTAGAGAATCACACATGATTGCTACTAAAAGGATCTTAAGATATCTAAAAAAGATAGAGGATTATGGATTATGGTATCCTAAGGAAGGAAATTTTGAGCTGAAGGTTTATATCGATGCTGATTGGGCTGGAAATGTGGATGACAGAAAAAGTACCACTGGAGGAGCATTTTTCTTTGGTGAAAGACTTGTAACCTGGACAAGTAAAAAGAAAACTTGTATTTCTCAGTCTATAGCTAAAGTAGAGTATGTTGCTGCTGCTACTAATTTCTCAAACATTGCATATATCAAGCAAGTGTTGGAAGGAATGAATGAGGTAATCACTAACCCAGTGATTATATACTGTGACAACACAAGTGCCATTAATATTTCAAAGAATTTAGTGATGCACTCTAAGACCAATCATATATCAATTAAGTATCACTACTTAAGAGAACAAGTGCAAGAGAAGCAAGTAAAGTTAGAATTTTTTACATCTAAAGAACAACTTGCAGACATTTTTACAAAACCTCTACCAAAGGACACATTTGAATATTTGAGGACTAGACTTGGGGCCTGTCCCCTGTCTATTGGTCACTAATGTGATTTGGATGTTGCATTAGCCTAATCTTATCAAAAGATCATTCATGTTGATGTAGCATAGTTCACACTTTGGATTTTGTTCAAGGTTGTGATTAAGTTTGAAGAACTGAAACAGATTGGGATATTAGTATACTAAGATACAGAGGAAGTAATGTACAACAGAGACTTACTTAGCTACTACAAGAGTTGATTATTTATTTGTTTCTTTGGCATTGTTGTCAAAGGGAGAGATAAATAATATGAAAAGGAAAAGGAGAGATATGCACTGATGATGAGAACTATCTAAGGGAGAGATAATCTGAAAGGAACTTGAGAACTAAAAAAGTTATATCTACAGAATGACAAATTTGTATTTTTTATAATGTTGTTGAGTAATGCAGTGATTAAACATATTAAGCTAGGGAGAGCTTGTACAACATTTGATCACAAAGTTGTAGAATACATGTTTGGTATGTGAACAGTACATTTCATATTACTTGAGTTTCCATCAATGCCAAAGGGAGAGATTGATGAACTACAACTGATTTAGACATTGAATGAAGAATTTGTAATTCAAGATTACTAAGGAGTTGTTGATTAGATATGCAAGATGATTAAATCAGTATTATGTTGTCATTGATGTCAACTAGCTTGACAATACTTATCTTGTAAGTTACTATACCGACACATCTGAAAGAAGGTGAAAGAGATGAAGAACATAAATATCTACATGAGGATGATGTATATGTTAGATAAGGATAAGGAACACAATGCGTAACTTGTTTATGAATCTATGACTTGATGAAATTGACTTTATTATGTTGCATTCATCTATGATGAAGAATAGAGCTGAAAGACACAAAATAGTGTTGTCAGTAAATAAAGTATTTTAGTATACACCGAAGGAATGTAGTGTATACTGAGTGCAGTGTTAACCAAGCTTGTGTTCATCGACACATTTCTTTGTTAACCGAGCAGAACAAAAAATGAATTAAATGATCAGTTTAGCTGCTAAAGTGATGAGCTATGAAGTGTATGAAATCAAGGTAATAGATAAGGTTTGTTATGAAGATTGATGGCTAACATAAATAAAAAAGGATCTAATGGAGCAGATTGAAATGTGTTACTGACACATTAGCCGAGGAAGCCTAAAGATAGCAAAATCTATGAATATGATTAAGTGGAAAAATCTGATGGAGGAAAAGAAAATGATTTACTTGTTTATATAAGAGACATTGGTTTCATTATAAAACATATTCCGGAAGAAGAAGATACTGCAAAATTATCATGTGGAGAAGTTTTCATGCATTCTGATCATACTGGTTAATAAGAACTGAGTTGTAGAATAGTTACCAAGCTACAGAGAGTTATTACCGCTGGATAGTAAGTTGATATAGTATTGAATCTGAAGTGGAATATTGATCAGAAAGATTTGAATGAGCTAAACATTGATCTGTAAACTGCAATTGAAGTTGTTTCATGACATCTACTATTACATATTTAACCATTGTACACAGTCAAATCTCTTAACCGAGTGGACTATGAAATTCTTTTGATGTTTCATTCATGGAGTGAACATTGTTATCCTGTCAACCCCAGAGTGATTGCTGGTTGGATGATAACTTATGGTCTAAAATCCTTTAACAAGGTCACACCTAACAATGTGTTTGTAACCTTTAATAAGGTTGGGTCTTCACTGACCTCACTTCAGAAGAGTGAACAATTTTGGGTTGCCGGTCCCAGGTGGTTTTTCCCTTCACAGGGTTTCCTCGTTAAATCTCTTGTGTTATGTGTTGATTGCGATATTTATTTGTTATCATACTTTTCATATTTCATGTTAGATTTAATTGATAACTACTATAAGTTTTAGATTGACAATTAGTAAAAACATAGATAGTGAAAGTATTTTATGTTTACCGAGTAGTAGAAGTTGAAGAATTTGTTTTGGATTATACATTTTGAATTGGGACACTGGATAACTAATTCACCCCCCTCTCAATTATTCTAACATCATTCGGTAGTGGCTTTGAAAAAATGTTTGCAATCTGCTCTTTTGTACTGATATATTCTAGCTTGATTTATTTTTCTGCCACCATGTCTCTCAAGAAGTGATACTTGATAGAAATGTGTTTAGTTTTAGAGTGCATCACCAGATTCTTTGACATGTTTACTATGCTAGTTTTATCATAATGGATAACCATAGGATCATTAAAAGTTATTCTAATGTCTGTCAGCATTTGTTTCATCCAAACAATTTGAGTGCAATTTATAGCAGCAACAACATATTCTGATTCAGCAGTAGATTGTGCTATACAATCTTGTTTCTTACTTAGCCAAGAAACCAACTTTTTCCCAAGGAAAAATGCACCACCACTGGTACTTTTTCTGTCATCAATATTTCTTTCCCAACCAGTGTCAGTATAAGCATGAAGTTCAAAGCTATCATTCCTATCATACCATAAACCATAGTCTATGGTTCCTCTAAGATACCTTAGTATTCTTTTCACATCAGCTAGATGAGTCTCTTTGGGTTCTACCTGATATCTAGCCACAATTCCAACAACATTAGCAATATCTGGTCTGGTGTGAGTCAAATATTATAGCCCTCCAACCATTGTTCTATAGAAATTCTGAAAAACATGTTTTGATTCATCATCAATTGTTAGCTTGTTTCCAGTCACCATAGGTGTTCCTACTGGTTTACAATCTTCCATACCAAATTTTTTAAGCAATTATTTGAGATACTTGGTCTGAGAAATGAAAATACCATTCTCATTCTGAGTTATTTGCAGTCCAAGGAAGAATTTCATTTCACCTATCATGGACATCTCAAATTCACTTTCCATTTGTTTAGCAAACTTCTTACATAGATCATCATTACCTCCAAAGATAATGTCATCCACAAATACTTCATTATCAGGATTCCATCTTCAGTAGTTCTTAAATAGAAATTAATGTCTGCATTACCTTTTCTGAATCCAAGTCCAAGTAGATACTTGTCCAACCTTGCATACCAAGCCCTAGGAGCTTGCTTCAACCCATACAAGGCTTTCTTCAATTTGCACACCATGTCTTTGTCTTCGCATAGAGGAAATCCATCTGGTTGTTCTATGTATACTTCTTCAAGATCTCCATTCAAAAATGCAGATTTAACATCCATCTGATACACTTTGAAGTTTTTGTGTGTAGTATCAAGTATAGTTCTGTTTCTTCGCTATGCTATCCCATTCTTTTGTGGAGTCCTAGGAGCATATGTTTGTCTTTTTATCCCATGCTCTTCATAGTATGAATTAAATAAATCTGATGTAAACTCTCCACCTCTGTCTAATCTTAAACACTTTATTTTTAGTCTTGATTCATTCTCTACTTTTTCTTTAAACAACTTGAATTTGTCAAATGCTTTTGATTTCTCTCTCAAATAAGTAACCCACAACATTCTAGAAAAGTCATCAACAAAGAGTATAAAATACCTTTCACCATAGTAGGACTTTGTTCTTGTAGGCCCACATAGATCTGTATATACCAGATCCAACTTTCCTTTTGATGTAAATGTTTTTATTTTATGATTGCTTTTAGTTTTCTTTCCCATAACACATTCTCTGCATACAGTGTTAGAAGGTTTCATAATCTTTGGTCAATCTCTTACTGCATTAGCCATACTTTCCTTCAAAATGTTATCAAAGTTAACATGACAAAATCTTCTATGCCATAACTAACTATCATCTACCTTTGCAATAAAACAAGAGGCTCCAAATGTGTTTAGTTCAAATACATTACCTCTAGATCTTGAACCGGTAGCAATCAATTTTCCTTCTTTGCTTCTGATAAATATTTTACCATTAACAAAACTTAACTAAAAGTTTTTATCCATTAACTGTCCAAAACTCAACAAGTTATGCTTCAATCCTTCAACTAGTTGTACATTGTCTGTATTAGTCTTTCCATCCAGAGTGATGGATCCAACTCCTATGATGGACTTTGGGAGATTTTCCCCAAACCTTACAACACCTCCATCATAATGTACTAATTTAACAAATTTATTCTTATCACCAGTCATGTGATGAGAACATCCACTGTCAATTATCCATTCAATTTTCTTATCAACATGAGATACTAAAGATTTTTCTTCATGAATTGGTTCATCTTTAATAGCAACAAATCCAATCTCTTCATTTTCTAAATCATCATCATCAGAGATTCCTTCACTAGCATAATAACATTCTTTGTCTCTTCTAATCTTTGCATAATCAGGTTTGTATTTAGGAACTCTTGTAGGACATCTAGATGCAAAATGACCTATCTTTTTGCATGAAAAACATTTCAAAGGTAATTTGCCTTCAAATTTTCCCTCACCTCTTTTCTCTCTTCTAGCAATCAGTGAAACAAGTTCTTCCATCTTCTTTTCTTCTTCCATTATCTTCTCCCATTCCTCAGCATACTCACCAAGCTCTTCTTTCAGGTCTTCTTTGCTTGTGCTCGAAAGTGTAGATACTTTCTTGTGTGTGGATGCCCTAAATGCAGATTCAACTTTAGGTGCAGCTTCTCCTAATTCCATAGCTTCAAAGGTAGTTAAATTTGCAATCAACATCTCTCTGCTAAAGTTGGAGTCAAGGGAATAGTTTCTTGAATTGACATTGCCTTGAATTTGTAAGTAGGAGTTAGAGATCTAAGAATCTTTGCAATGACTTCATCTTCATCACAAGTACCTCCACAATTTTTGATTCCAACTATAGCTTCTGTAACCCTTTGAACATAGGCTCTAATGCTTTCATCTTCATTCATTTGCAGCTTCTCCATCTTTGTCTTCCAATTTTGCAATTTTGCTAGTTTGGTATACTTGTCTCCTTCATAGAGTGCCTCTAGTCTATCCCAAATTTCATGTGCCAAATCTAGATCTTTAATTTTAGTAAACTCACCCTTAGATAGTGTGCTGATCAATGCTTCTCTTGCGACCATGTTGCATGAAAATAACTTATTTTCATCATCATCGGTTGTTTCCAAGTCATTCTCAGCCTTCAGAGATTCCTTCTTTTTCACAATCATCCAGTAGTCTATGCCCATACATAGCAGATGTGTTCACATCTTGTTTTTCCAACTGTCAAAATTTTCAGGATCAAACTTAGGACTTTCCTTCCTATAGAATTCCATTTCCAAGATCACCTCAAGCTATTAAGCTTTCTCTCTGAGGATCACAAGATCTGATACCAATTGTTAGGAATAACAGTCCACAATACAACTGAGAGGGGGGTGAATTAGTTGTATGATAGAATATTAAACTTTAAAATTCAAGCTCATTAATATTAGATCCAATGAACACAATCAATGCCAACACAATAAAAAAATATTTTGGTTTTGGGGAAACCCTGTTAAAGGTAAAAACCCCGATGGGAATTAGCACCCACAAATGATGTACTAAGAGTATACTAATCCTTGTTAGAAGATATAGCCCTGTTAGGATCTTATTGAAACATTACAGTACATAGTCCTTGTTAGAGGACAGACCCTGTTAGGAGTCAAGAACAATAGAGGGCTCACTACCCAAAGAAGGTTAAATCCACCTTCAGAACTCACTAGTTCGCAACAGGTGTATATGAAGAAATACACAATCTTTTGAATTGTTTGCCAGCAACTTGTCTTTGCTTGATCAGTTCCAATGAAGTCCACCAGGAAACCTTTTCTCTACATACAATAGACACAAGTTTGCAAATTTCAAAACCTCCTTATATCATACATATTCCATCCACATATTTTCCAAGGAAAGACCTTTCATTTATACCTTATTACAATTTACCAAGATCAGGTCAACCCATAAGGATTTCCTAATTACAAACAATTACATAAACCCTTGCTAAGATACACACAGTATCTATAACAAATTTACAATGGTTACATTACAACAATTAAGGACTAACATCCTTGATTTGTGCTTGCCAAACAAAACACACACTTCATTCCCTGAGTTAGCTTCAGAATAAGCCATCGCTAGAGCACATGCCAAAGATGACATCAACAATCACTCCATACCTTGCACTGACCAATGAAAATCCATTAGTACCTCTTCCATCATCCTTCAAGTTTGCATACCTTGAATCCAATCCCTCTAAAAGATATATCAAAAACTCAGAGACTAGCTCTGTCAATTCTCACTATCATAGTCCAGTGACCAGTCTTTACCAAAACAAATGAAACTCTCTTAATATGAAACACTTAATGATGTGATCACATTTATAAGATCACAACATCCATGTGAACTCTCATCTAACTTCACAGCATCTGAAACATCCATACACTAATCGTACACTGTGATTATGAGTCTAGTTCCTTCATAAAAGCATATGTTGACATCAGTGACAAAACACAAATGACAATAGTATGAGTGCCCATTTAGTAACATAGTGATTAAACATATTACATATCTCAATCACCACCCATGCATTAGCAATATCCAACAAGCTATCCCCCATAAACAAATTTTCAAGGTGGAATTGACTAGCATAACAAAACTTGCTATACCAACAACTCTACTTCATTTCTCTCTCTTTGAGATGAGTGAAATTATCATAATACAACTTGCTAGCCTTTCTACTTTTCTCATCTTCTCCTTCTCCTATAGTTCACCTAGCATAAAATAACTTGCTAGCCTGTTGGATTTTTGGTTTCTCTATCTCTCTTTCTATGCTCTCATAGCTAAGCTAGTGGGTTAGACCATGGAGTTTTGTATCATATTTGATGATTCTCTTTCCCTTTATATGTGGTCACTTAAGCTCTTGCAATAGATTTCCAAACATGATATTAGTGGATGGGACCTTTTCAATCAAGGTCTCTTCTACTAATTGATTTGGAGATTTTCTTTCCTACTAATTGTAGACTCTTAAAAATGGCCTATTGCTCTAACACAATGACATTACTGACCTTTTTCCTAAGTTCTTAAATAATTTTTATTATTTAATTAATTTGTCTTTCTACCTGTATAAAAATTAAATGTCTAATCCTAGAAATGAAATACTAACTATTATAAGCTATTAAATCAATTTAAAATGCATTCTAATGAAGATTACAAAGAGAGAAATGAAATCAAAAATAAAATCTTTTACCTTCACTCACCCATGTAGTTTGTCTTTATTGTCCTCCTAGCCTTGAATTATTGGATTTGGTGAGCTCTCAGATTTGCAAATGTGCTCCTTTTTCCCAAGATGTTTCTAAAGTGTGGAGATAGTGAATGTATATGCAAAACTATCCTAAATCTAGATTATGCAACTTTGATGGATGTAAATGATATGTGAATGCTTGAGATGAAAATAAAGTAGTTTGACTGCTTGATTTCTATGGATGCTTGAATGCTTGAAAATCACCATTTCTATTAGGCCCTCAAAGGGAGAGCAAAGCTCCTTTTATAGGTTTTTGGAGGACTCAATCCTAGGTGACAAGATCTAAGGGTGGAGATTGAAAGGTGGAAGATCCTAAGGTTGGAATTGACTTGGTTGAAGGGGTTGAGAGAAATAATGATGCAGTTGGAATGTGAGAGGAGGAATAGGAGAGATTTATCTCCTACATTGAAAAAGAGGAGTACAACATGGAAGGGAAAGACACATGTCAAGTGTCTCACAAAGACCCTTGAGAAGAAGGTGGGAAGACATTTTCCTCATAAGGACTCTTGGCACAAGTGTCTTATGAGTCACCTTTGCCTCTTTGAGATGGTTAAAGAAGTTCCTTAGGAATAGGGAATGTGTTCTTAACCAAGTTTGGAAGAGGACATGTGGTCATGAGACTAAGTTTCGTGAGGTCACATAGCCCTTAAGAATATGACGTGTGTGAGGATAATTGTGACTCATTAATAATTAATATAAATTAATTACTTTAGCCAAGATGATGTGTCAGGTGACTAAGTCTATGAGATGGACTAAAGGACTTAGTCATATAGTGGTTGTGTAATTGACCAATTCATTAAATCACTTTAATAGGACTAATTAGAAGACTTGAGATAAGAAGAGTAAGACAAGTGAATATACTAAATAAATTAAATAATTTATTTAATAATAGAGGAAATACATATTAATTAAATAATAAATATTTAATTAATTTATCAAGCCAATTTTAAGTGTATACATTTTGCCACTCTTTGAAATAATGCATTGGCCGTGTTGTTTCAAAAAAAAATCAAGCGCATTGCCCTTGCCCCAGTCAAAAGTGACGCTAGCATGCCCCCTCGAGAGATTGATCGACAATTTTATTGGTGATTATTTTTTTTATTTTTTAGTGATGATCAATCTCATAAAAAGAGTTGTAAGAAACTAACAACAAAATGGAGTAGTAGAAGGATTTCGGTAGGTAGGGTCCACAAGCCAAGCCAAGAGGGTCCATAGGCTATATATAGGGGTCAAATGGTTTGTTAGGTTATCATTGTTATACTTGTCATCGAGAGAGTGGAGCTGTGGAGAGAAGAGAGAAGAGTTGAGCAAGATAATATTTCCTCTTTCAGATCACTGATATGAGTGCATCCGATGGTTCCAAAGACCAGCAGACTATGGGGAGTCGGTAGGTGGTTAAATCATCCCTTGTTTTCAATTGATTTATCATGTCTTAGAATTTATTTTAGCATGTTTTAGGGTAGATTCAAGCTATGTTTAGTTAGGAATTTTTTTTTTCAATGGCATACAATGGATGCATAGTTGTGGTGCATGTATGCACAAAAATATGCCATGTTTGTGAAGCAACATGATATTTGTGCACATATATGTGGGGCACCTATGCAAACATTTTAGGAATTTTAAATATTTGCACATTTACTAAATAAATGCGCACATATGTGAATCTGTGCATACACATAAATGTGTTGTGCATGTGTTTAGGAAAACTGCACATATGTTAATTCTGCACATTTAGTAGGGGATGATGCGCATGCATGTTTTTGTATTGTGCATTTGTTTAGTAGATGGAATGATGTAGATGATTAGGCTAATTAGGTCAAACTATAGGGTGTTGAGTTGATTTTCTCTATCAGTTGAGTGATTTGATCATTTTGAAGGTAGGCAATGTCATTGCATGGTTGCTAGTCAACCTACCTGATTAGATAATTGATAGAATTATCCTTTTAAATATGTGATAAACATGTGTTTGATTTAGATATAGGATAAACAGATAGACTAGTCTATATTAGACCTGATAGTTTTCTTGTTGTGTGGATTATGATAGGAGGATATTATCGATGTTTTGATGTCACATGAGAGTTATCCCTTTACTTAGAACTTGAGATCGACACTGTTAGACACTGACAAAGTGATGATAGGTGTGACTAAATTGTATTATATTATCTATATGCCCAAGATCAGGGAAAACTTAGGGATGTTGACAACACTTATGGAGCGGTGGCACTCTGAGACTAGCACCTTTTATCTCCCAATAGGAGAGATGACTATTACATTGGAGGATGTATACTAGATTCTGTGTCTTCTGATCACTGGCAAGCTTGTACAGTATAATCGACATGAGGGATTGATAGAGTGCAAAGTTGTCTTTGGTGATGATGAGATTGATGAGTCAAAGATTAGTTGGAAGGATATGGTGGACCTCTATGAGCCTCTTCTTGTTATGTTGGCTGGAGTGATTGGTGGTTATGTGTGTCCAGATCGATGATCCCATAGATTTTTAGTTGGCTGGGGGTGGACCCTACAATGTATGATGGAGGATGGCACCCATATTTCTTGGGGTGTCTATTTATTAGCGCACTTATACCATGATTTTCACCAAGTGGTATATTAGAAAGGTGTGTCATTATCGATAGGAGTGACATTGCTCCATGTTTGGGAATGAGAGAATATTTTTGTTACCAGACTTGTTTCCATGAGGTTTAGAGGTGTAGGTAGCCTTATTTATTTTTATATGCATCCATTCAGTCTCAACATAAGTTGGGACAATTAGGGTTTTGGAGGCACGCGCTGGACACTATTGATATAGTCATCTGGAGACCATACATTGATCGCAAGTCATGGGATGACAAAAGGTAGTAGGGCTTCTATTTCAAGTTGAGGTGGTTGATTGGAAGGACCCCATTTATTATGGATAGGTAGTTGGTAGGCCAGGCTCAGAGACAATTTAGCTGGATCTAGGGGATGTCTTACGACATGATAGAGTTCATCAGGACTCATCAGGAAAGATGGGACTGGGGGCCTATGGTGTCATTTGAGATTGTACAAAAAGAGTTTTTGGACATGCCATTTCAGGCATGGTTGATGAGGCATGGTTTTATGGACCCAGGGATGATAATAGAGTATAATAAGTACTTGAGGGATCACCCTTTTCCTAGGTTGACCAATCCAGATGAGAGGCCACCACGGTGAGATGTAGGAGAGGGTAGGAGAGATAGGAGGTGTGGGAGAAGCCTGAGAGGCGACATGGGTAGAGGGAGAGATGGTAGAGGGGATGGTGATGATGATGATGGAGGTGGACTTGATGGTGGAAAAGGACATAGCGGTGGACCTTAGATGATAGGTGAAGGAGTATGACCACAAGGAATTATGCTACCCCCAGCTCCACAGGTACTTAGACCACCTCCTGCATAGAGATAGGTAGATGCCCCAACACATATATATGCACAAGTACCAGTACATGCACAAATGGAGGATATACAGGTACATGATAGACATACACATGAGGAGCCTATACAAGATAAGTAGATGCTTGACATGGTTGGAGAGGAAGTACACATGCTAGACATAGGTGTATAGGATGAGCAAGGGGATATGGATATAGGGGTCAGGACCCATTTTTGCAGAGAGAGGCATAGGGGGAGGAGGATATTTATATTGACACATTTCTAGTCAGACTAGTAGTGACACAAGTATAGGTAGACCATGTCCCTGGGCTTAAGATACATGTTGAGAGGCTGGAGGCAGAGCTAGTAGAGGTGAGACAAGAGTGAGATGTGGGCATAGAGCTGCTAGGAGAGGCAGACACATTGTTATATGAGCTAGAGTTCATATAGGCACTAGGCCTGTAGGCAAATAGTTTATGATTGATAATTAGAGCCGGTATGGATATCACCTATTGGAAAGAGGCATATAGATAGGTTGTGCCAAGAGATCAATGGATAGGGATCTTCTGAGAGAGCTCATATGTAGTGAGGACATAAGTATACCAACAGGGACCAAGTGGTAGTGGAGGAACAACTTCACGATCTCCTAGACCATAGATAGGTTCAGGGGATACAGATATAGTTGGTCCTTCTATAGCAACACAGAGACACAGATAGATTGAGTCAGGGGGAAATGGATCTTAGACATTATTTAATATAATTTTATGATTTTTATCATGTGTCATGATGCATTTGTAGACTTGATGGACATATTGTTGTGTATGATATATCATTGGACATTTGGACTTTTGACTCTTTATTATTGTATGATGCATGCACTCTCTTATGTGATGGACTTACTATGATGGACTTTCCTATGATGCAATCTTTTATGGTTTATATGTGTATGGATACTGACATATGTAGGATGTGATGATTTATTTTGATATAGAGGCATTTGATTTATGATTCTATCATGTAATGATGTGACATTATGATGCTACTTGTTATGATGATGATTATGTTATGAGATCATTTTATATCATGCACTTGTATAAATGAATTCCCAAATGATGTTATGAATTTCTAAATTTTTCTTACTTATGACAATGCAATTGAATGTGATATATTTAATGGATTATGATTTTATATAGCTAATTAATATGATGCAAATATACGTCTTGATTATGGTGGAAATTAATGATGAAATTGAAATGTACTTATGAAATGCAAAATGGATATTTATAAGTGGCAAATTCTAAATGATAATAATAATAACAATAAAACAAGTTAATGTGATAATAGGATAATATGATATAAGATGATAATAAAATGTTGACAATGAAGCTAAATGAATATGTAAAAATGTACAAGTGATAAATGATGAAAATGGAATGTATAGATTGAATATTGCAACATTAAACCTATTATGAAATTCATATCATGTTTTTAATGTCAAATGTCCTCAATTATAATAACAATATGCATGACACTAGAAGAATGGGTAGAATAAACCAGATAACATAATAAGTAAGAAATCCTACAAAATTCTATAAAAGGAGCACTTTAGGCAAAAGGATCCTAATGAATTTCTCCACAACTTTGTAAAACATCATAGATCATGGTAACCAAAATTTGTTTATCATCATTGAGCTCATTATGTTGCAAGAAAATGCAAGCATCATGGTATAATTAAACTGGGATGACCGAATCACTTCTTACATGGATTTTAATAGAGAAAGCTTGACAAGAATCTAAGTATAATTGAACTGAGATGACTTGAGTTTCACTTGTATGATCAACATATAAGGAATATTCTCCCCTCCATCAGGGAACAAATATTTGGAGTCGAGGTATGTGTGGCATGTCACTATTAATAGCATTTTCATAACAACATAAATTGTATGATTTTATGTTTATTTAATTGATGAAGGTACTTATGCACAGACACCCCAATTACTTGTTCCTTCGACTTCATCAAAAAATACCCCACAAATAACAATCAAATAAAAATATCATGTCCCATTCCGACTATTCTAGCTAATGGCATATGGGAGTGATAAAATCATGCCAAGGACATCTCGAAATAATATACGAAACATAATAACAATGAAATCAAAATATGAATGCATAACCTATAACAATCATTCTAACATGCTTTCCATGAATACACATTTCTTGCCAAAAGATTTTGATAAGATTTGGATTTGATAGGATGATGTTTAAACAAGTCAAATGTATAGGTAAGCAATCATGTTTGAAATATAGATTACATGTTAAGAGTCATAATCAAGATATCATTGTGTAAGAGCATTTGATTATGTTTATCATCTGGTGAATATACTCCATTTTGTCCTCTATGGGTCATGACTGTCATTGATCCACTTCCCGAAACTAGGTCAAGGACATGTCCCCAGCTAGGTAACAGACTGACTTATTATGGGTTAAGAAAGATAAATAAAATAGGATAAAAACCAAAACATAAGACCAAGCTATGATGGGGGTTTTATTATGGCCCGTATATACATTGGATGAGATATTATGGTCAGGTATGTACATTGGATGAGATGATCAAGACTAGAAGTTTTACTATGGATATATACATTGGATGAAATACTAAAAGAGTCCTGATAGAGAGAGGAACTAACTTGTCACAAATGGCGACTGTTTCTAGGTTTTCACCACTCATTTTCATTGTAGTTTTCTTTTGGTTTTTTAATTTTTTTTGTACTTTTTATGTTTTTTTTATGATTTTTTTTGTATTTTGTATCCCTTGAATTGGGATTTTAAGCATATAATTTCTTGAGATGCATACTATTGAGAGGATCATACAAGAGATCACCCTCAAATGTAGACAACTGATAAGCCCTTGAGCCATAGACTATCATAATCACAAAAAGACCTAACCAATTGGTTCAAACTTCCCCTTCTTCTCATGATGCTGCTGATTTTTGGGATTTTCACGAAGGACTAAATCACCCACCTGAAAGTATTTGGGCTTCACTTTACTATTATATTGGTGAGACATCCTTTTCTGATAAACCTTCAAATGATCAAAGGCTCTTTGTCTGCACTCATCCAATAATTCCAGTTTGTTTAACCGTGATACTCTATACTCTTCATTTGGAATCAAATCTCTTAAAGATATGCACAAAGAGGGTAACTCGACCTTGAGAGACAGGGAAACTTCAGAACCATAGACAAGGGAATATAGTGTGGCTCCAGTGGGAGTACATATAGATGTATGATAAGCCCATAAGGCAGGATTCAATTAGATATGCCAGTCACGACCAACTTCATTGACTTTCTTTTGAAGTATTTTAACAATGGTTTTATTAGACGCCTCATCTTGGCAATTTCCCTAGGGGTAAAAGATGGTGGAATAATAATGGGTGATGTGGAATTTTTCACATGATTCATCCATGTCCTGATTTTGGAATTGCTTCCCATTATTATTAATAAGATGCATAGGGATACTGTAGACACCGAAAAATCCTTTAGAAAATGAATTATTTTCATTTTCTGAAAATCCCTGATGACATCATCATTTATTAATTAATTAATTATTTAATTAATTAATTTATTTTTATGGCATTAAATCCCTCTCTCTTAATTAAAAATCTTTAATTAAGAAATCTTAGCCAAAAAAATGTCTTTTGGACATTATCCCTAATTTATTAATTATTTAATTAATAAATTGACCAAAATCCTCAAAAATAAATTAATCTATTTTTAATTTATTTTTTATCCCAAAGTTGGCCAAAATTCCAAAGAGCACTAAACTCTTCTGGAATGTCCTAATTCCTTCTAGAAATGGGTCAAATCCCTAATCTAGTCCCTTCAAACCCTAAGCCTAGATATTTAATATTTATTAAATTTACCTTTAATAAATATCTAAATCTCACCAAAAGCCACTTGCCCATCTCTTTCTCCTAATCCTAATCCTAATCCCCTTTCTAATCTTGTCACATTCCATTAGCAAAAGGTTTACCAAAACTTATGCTAACCTCCTCTTAGTCATCCTTTTTGGTCAACAAAGAGGGACACCTCTTTGGCCACCTCTTCAAATGCATTTAAGAGTTTCTTAAGCCTTCTTGGCCACCTCTTCAAATGCATTTAAGACCTTCTTATCCCTTCCTTGCCACCTCCTGGCCTTGGGCACTTTTACCAAATTGTGCACATGCCCTCAAACCTTCAACCCAATCCTTTTGTGACACTTGTCAGGACACTTGTCCTTGACTCCACCCTAACCAAGCCCCTAACTCTGACTCATCCTCCTAACCCAAGCCCTTCCCTTTTCCTATAAATAGCCTCACTTCTTAGTGCAAATCATCAAGAGCTCTCATCATCTAAATAGTAAACTTATAATGCCCATTTAGCACTAGACTAAACACATTTGCACCATTTTAGCATCATTTTCAAGCTTAAATCACATCTAAATTAGCTTAATTGGATTAACATAGATTCATTTCTTGTTTAATCAATCTTAGTTCATCTTTAAGATTTGCACATTTATGTGATCTTGAGGCCTTTGAGGCAAAATAGGTTCCTCATACCTATTTTGTGTCATTTTGGGTCTTCTTGATCCTCAAATCATCCTAATTTGCATGCTCCAAGTGCTTGAGTTTGCACACCCACATCCATCTATATCCAAGCATATCAAACGGTGCATGGGAGCATCCATTTTAGGCTTAAACTAAGGTGGCTTTGATTTTAGTTTGTTTACCATTAAATTTGATTTGATTATATGCTATGACGTTTGCTTGTCTTTGGCCTTCAAAACAGGTTTAGGTGCACACTCAAATCCTAGTCTACATTCTGGCACGCCCGGTGGGACCTACTTCATCCTCAAACAATCAGCAAATCAACCTCCTTAGCCATTTTTGGCTCTTTTCCTCAGTTCTGGGATAAAATTTGCGCATCGGCCTCGCAGAACGGCGCATCCGCAGATAATTTCAGAAAACTTGCGCTTTTGTGCACCAGTCCTGCGCAAACATCACTAAAACGGTGCTTCCATTCAACTTCCTGCACATCCATCCAGAATCCCTGCGCATACGTCAACAAGTGCTGCGCATCCGTCAGTGAGCGCCGCGCATCCGTGCATCTTTGTCAGAGTAAAAATTGTAAAACTGTCGAGCAAAAAATTGAAAGTTGTAAAACTACGCATTTGTTGTTTTCTACAGCGCATTTGTACAAAATTTCTCGACAGCCCATTTTTCTGCCCGATCCATCTCTGCGCTTTCATTTAATAAACCTGCGCATTTGTTTCTATTTTCTGTGCATATATTTTTCTGCGCTGCGCATTTGTATAACTTTCTGCGCATTTGTTCAAATTGGCTGCACATCGATTCAAACCAGCTGCGCATTTATCGACTGTATCTGCACATTCATAACAGGGGGTATTTTATGCTTTTTCAGTCATTTACTTTTGATCTTTTTATCCAAAATATCTGATCATTGTCTTTTTTGCAGGAAAATCCAGATCCAAAGGCGAACAAAACAGGGAACATAATCTTGAATGAACTTGGTTAAAATACGAACGTTTTCAAAGTTCATAAAAATAACTCGTTCATTTTCAATCTTGAATGCCCGGATAATTAACTTGTTGCATTTGTTTGCTTACCTTTTGGGCAAAGAACAACTCAAACCTTAAACACTTGTGTTTTCTGTTTCAAATCCAAACAAACAAACTAAACTTCAATTTGGAAATGAACCCCTGTCTGATTTGCTTCTAGGAGTTTAAATTTTTGCATCAACCTTTTTTAGAGTAAACAACGTGGATCATTTGGACTCGGACAAGTCCACCTGATTCACTTTTAGCGAGGCCTATCTAGGGAGAAGCGTTTCCTTCCTAGAGAATGACCTCAAACCGGTAACTCCTCCGGCCGGTATATAAACAGGTGAATACCAAAAGAATCACCTATATCTCCTAATCATCGGGTGTTCATGCCAAACACGTGTCTGGGGATGGTAAACATTCCTCTCCCCCAGCATTATTGGCAAGGCTCTTAAGTGAGTCACGGATGATCAGCAAAACTAGGTATGGAGACACCACGGAATCATTAGCAAACTAATAAACTAGAGGCTACCTTATCTACCCCCGAAGGTATCAAAATCCTTGTGCAGGGATCGATCCAAGTGGTTTCCCGGATCACCCTAAGACACTCACCATTTGTATTCCCTTCCGATGGGTACCAAGCTGTGGGCAAGGATTTCAATACTTCACCTTCCCTAGGTAGATCTGCCTGAAGTGTTTGATTATTCCAAACTCGTGCAAACATCTGTTCAAACATACACTTTTTAGAGCTTTATCAGAGTCAGTTGTCTTTGTTTGTATCCCGCAGGGTTGCTTTGTCCCTTGCGGAGATTCCTTTGGCTTTAAATTTTTCCATTGGAAACCTTTGTCTCAAAATTAGAAGCCTCTTTTCCAAGTGATGCCCAGCAAGAACAAACATCCTAAAGCGAAGTTGCCCAAATCCCAAGCCTATCAAGAGCAAAAAGTTGCCAAGAAGAAACTCAAGAGCTATCAAGCCATTATCCAAGCAAACCAAGCAGAGGAGAAGTCCCAAACCAGACTTGAGAACATCACCCATAACGCCCGAATCAAACAGTTTGCCTACTGTTTCCAAGTAAACCATCGTTTCATCAACCTTGAACCAGAAAATTAGCCAAAATCCTTGTTCATGTCTTGTTCCATCTTCAGATCTTGAAATCTTGTCTCAAACAGCCTTGCATCTTAGTTTCATCCTAGTTTCACCCTTTGCGTCAACATCAAAGCCCTAGTTGCATCTCAAAAATATCATAAAAGTTGCATTTGCATTCATCTTCCTACCAGCATTCTAGAATCAGTCCTTGTCATTTGCACTTGCATCATCCTTCTAGAGCATTGTTCCTTCATCATCCTTCACCATCTTTTCATCACCAAACTAAATCAGCTTCCCATCCTTATCTTTTAGCATCCGCCATCCAAAGCAGATCCATCATCTTTTGCTCCAAACCCAAAGACCCACCAACACTTAGTGTTCTACCTTTTGAGTTGTTCCTATCCCATATCCAAGATCAGAGACCATCATCCTCTTTTTTGACACAACGTGTTGTCATAAAGAAAACAAATCTTGTCCTTGCATAGCCTTCATCTCGAGCAAGAGATTGGAGCAAGAGATTGGAGTGTATTGATAAGAATTCGGTTGACCGAAGATCATCAGTCTATGTTAGGTTGACCCCATCATATCTCTGATCCTCCATTTGGGAAAAATAGCAGCTCATTTGTTGACCACTCAGTAATCTTTCACCAGCTTTCCACCAGCAACCTATCTTTCCTCCACCATCTTGATCCATATCCGTTCCATCTAGCTTCCATCATTGCCATCTTGATCCCTATCTTTGCATTTGCATCTTAGAAGTCATCATCTTTAGAAGATCATCAACTTTGCATCCATCAACATCTTTTAGCCAAACATCTTGCATCCATTTAGCACTTGCATCTCCATGCCTGTTGAGACCAGATCTCGGAAAAGAAGAAGCATGAATCCTTATCCACCAACAACCTCATCTGATCCCAACCTTTTCACCAACGCCATGATGACCTACAATCCCCAGATCCAAGCCAGTAACCCATGTGAAGATCCAAACATCCCTTCATCCCCGTTGGCAATCCAAGCATTTGCAAATCCTCCAGAAAGCCCACCAGCGACCAATGCCCTTGTACCACAACATCAGCAAAGCACGTTTGCCCACTATCTGTCAGAAAGTACCTCCATCCCACCATCTCTCTATCCACACATCCCCATCAATACTATCCAAGTTCCAGCACAAGCATATTCTCCGTTTGTCCAATCATTCCCTGATCCTATCATGCAAACACCCCAAGAGCTTTCCACCATTCCCCTTTTCTTGCAAGGAAGCCTCGCTAGTCCCGCAACACAAGCTGCAGCGCCATCCGCTCCATCTCCTACCCCTTTTGCTTCATCATCTGCTATGGCTGCCCAAGCCCAAATCCAACGCTTAACCCAAAGTCAGCTTCCACCTCTCACGCAAGCTTTTACACCAAAAGCTTCACCACCATCCGCAAGTCAAGCAACACCTTTCACCATCAAAAGAGCACCGTCACCCTTCACCCCCCAAGCACCCATACCTTCTTCTTTGGGGTTAGCGCAATCACTTCCCATTCCAACCTCATCTTTCTCTTGGGTGTTTCTTTCATTTTCCTCCTCACAAGCATCCACTCAACCACAACCTCAACAAGCTCCTTTCTCTCAACCATCATTCATGTCCCAAGCTCCCGTTGCTCCTACCATTCCATCATCCGCTGTAGTGCACCCTAACACAAGCTCTCAGTGGGGCCTTACACAAGAAGAAATGAAGGCATGGGGGATCCCATCTCAATCCCCTATGTCTATGGTTGCAAGTCAACAAACTGCCTTCGCCCAAGCAGCACAGTAGCAACTACCCCAACCACCGCCGGCTTCAAGCTATTCGTCCCAAATCCCAAATACCTTCCAGCAAGTTCCACCACCTCAACAGCCAACTTTCCCCAGCTATCTTACCCCATCACCCTTTGCTTCCTGCTTCCCCACATCTGTTCCACCTCTAAGTAACGCAGGCATGCACCCAGCTTATATCAGCCAAACCCAAAGCCAACCTCAGCAACTACCACCATCATACTAGCAAGGAGCATCATTCCAATAGCCTCCCCCACAGCAACCACATGTCCCCTTTCAGAAAACACCCATCATTCCTCAACAACAGCAAGTCCCTTGCTATCAGCCCCAGCAACAAATCCCTATCATCCCCCAGCAACAACAAGTTCCCACCCATCAGTTACAACAACAAGTTTCAAATGTCCAATATCAGCAAGCAGTCCCACAACAACTGCCAGTTCAACAATAGCAAGTAGCCCAACAACATCAAGTGGTTCCATATCATTTACCACAATAGCCCCCTATGCCACACCAGCAATATCCCCAACAACCATTGCCCCAAAATCAGTTCCAACCCATTTATCCACAGCAAGTGCCATATCCAGTTCCACAGCTTCCATCACAAGCAGAAGTCCTAGTTCCCTCGCCACTCAATGCTGAGTGGGAAGTAATGAAAAATGCTCTAAAGGAGCTACAAAGTGGAACAGAGAATAAAACATACAAGTTCGAAGAGGTGTGCTCATATCCCTTCGATCGGTCCATAGCAACTATCCCTTTCCCCAAGCATTTTGAGATGCCCAAGTTTGACAAGTATCGGGGGAAAGGAGATCCAGTAAACCATATCAAAGAGTTCTACATGGCGTGCCAAGAAGTGGCTTACAGTGATAACTATCTCCTGCGCCTATTTCCCAAAAGCTTGGGAGGAACTGTTGTTGAGTGGTTTTACAAAATACCACATGGGACAATAAAAACCTTTGCTGAACTCTCTGAGAAGTTTATCACACACTATGCCCATAATGTGGAGAATGAGTTGTCCTTGCTAGACCTATGCAACTCAAAGAAGAAAGATGGAGAAAGCCTTGCAGAATACTTGCAAAGATGGCAGAATCTTACAACCAGGTTATCATATCAGCCGCCAAAGAAGCATCTAACAAAGATCTTCATTGATAACCTACATCCAAAGCTATCCCATCACATGCAAATGAACTATCTCCAGACATACCAAGACATCAAGAGCAAAGGCATAAGCATCGAGAAAGCTCTCCTAGATGAAGGCACTATTCGTCACTTCAATGATGATTCCAAGAACAAACCCAACAATGATAAATCCTGTTACTGGAATCGTAACAAGAATGTTGTTACAGATGGAGCCACTAACACTAAGAATGTACAATTCATTGTGACTAGTCCTACACTAGCTCAAACATACCAACCGCCACAAGCGCCCATCTATCAGCAACCACCAGCTCCCGCATATCAAGCACCTATTTATCAGCAGCCTCCTCAAGCTCATCAACCACCTGTGCAACAGTATCGGCAGCAATACCAACAGCAACAGCCAGCACGTCAAGGCAATCCTGTTAACGCAGTTAACATTGCCCCAAGGCAGAACAAGCCCAACAATCAGAACAATCCAAAGAGGACTTTCACACCTTTGGGTGAGCCTCTGGATCAGATCTTTTATCGGCTAGCCAAGGCAAATATGATCACATATCCGCCCATTCCACAGAAGGATGACAACGCACCAAAGTCTAATTGGTATAAAGAACATGAATACTATGATTACCATCGTGTGAAGGGGCACACAACATTGAAGTGCATGTGGCTTAAGAACTACATCCAGGATCTCATTGATCGCAAGGAGATCTAGGTCGATGCACTAGCTCAAGCTTCACCCAACACCAATTTGCAAATATATCAAAATGTGTTCCCTCAACACAATACCGAGAAGAATCAAGCCAACGCCAATCAGCCCCAAAATCGTGGCAAAGGTAAGCAAGAAGATCACATAGCGGCATACATCAACTATGAAAAGTATGTCGGATGCATAACTCAAGTTGAGCCCATCCAAGATGAGCCCACCATCAATACCATCCACGTCAGAGGGCCGGATCGACAATGTGCTGCAACTACCCATAGTAGTACGATAACTGTTGCCGGTGCTCCTCCGAGATCAGCTGCTCCTCCAAGGCCAACATCTACTGCATCCACAGCACAGTCTAACACCAGGCCAGCATCAAATGCACGCGCAACACAGCATAATGCACCAAGTGCACAATACAATATCATAGAGCATCTTGGGAACATGCCAGCCCAAATATCTATCTTGGATTTGCTCCGCACATCACCCATCCATCAGGAGATCCTGGACAAAGCTCTAAAAGAAGGCCATGTCCCCACAGACATTAACACAACTCAGTTTGAAACTCTTGTGGGACACCTATCAGCAGCATGTGCCTTATCCTTCAAAGAATCTGATATACCAGATGTCGCTCCTGACCATACTCTCCCTCTCCGCATTGCTGTCATGGTTAGAGACTTCGCTATCAAACGGGTCCTAGTGGATAATGGCTCAGCCTTGAACTTGTGCACATTGAAGTTCATCAAGAGAGTTGGGTTCATAGAGGCTGACATACAACATGAGTAAATCACTATCAAAGCATATGATAACTTGGAGCGTACCTCTGAAGGTACTATAACTTTGCCTATTCAGCTAGGCCCAACAACGCAAGATACCGTCTGTCACGTTGTTGATCTTGACCTACCATTCAATATCCTCCTCGGTCATCCATGGATCCATTCCATTAAGGCCGTGCCATCTACTTACCATCAGTGCATCAAATTTCTGCATCAAGGCACTGAGGTTACCATCCATGCTGACCCCAAACCCTTCGCATACTGCCATGCGATGGAAGCATCCTTCCCTCATTCCACTCATTGTCCTGGAACCGATATTGGCACTTCTATTGCCAGTTCCAGCTCATCCCGATCCCATCATGATCCAGAGACTATCCTCTCTTCCACCCTCTCATCCATCAAGATCAACAACCAGGGTTGTGGTAAATATAGCCTACATGATGCATTTGCTGTAGGGGCTCTCCCACGTGATCCACATACTCAAGGGCACCCAAGTTGTCATAGCAAGCCTGTTGAGGAACATCATAAGCTCAAGCAGATAGGAAATATGACTTTTGAGTCACATGGTACCATAAACAGCGAAGAGATGGAGCCGGATATCAACAGATGGTTGTACAAAGATCCCCCATCCTGTGACACGCAACTTCTTGAGTACTTCAAAGAGAAATATCCAATCCCATACAAGAATGTCACAGAACAATATAACTATCAAGGCGGTGGTCTAGGACCACAAGAAGATGGAAATCTGTTTCCTATCATACCATCACAAAATCTTGAACATCGAGGACTTGGCTTTAATATCCCTCGCCTGCCCGAACAAGAGCCCAATACCACAACTAAGGGCACCAACATGACTAGCGTTAACTTCTCGAATAGCCAGGATGACCTCGTGGAAATCGAAGACATCCCCGAAGAGAAAGACATCCCATCCTACGATGATATCTTTGCCAATGACACCCTCTTGGGGACTTCTGTCCTCCAACAACTATCCATTAACCTCATAGACCTTCCCCTCACACACTCTGAACTCATAACTTGGGACCAACCAAGCATCACACACATCGACGAGTTCCAAAGCGCACAAGCACTCCTAGAATTCATGGGGGCATCAGATCCAGCAGTCAACCAGGATCCAACATCGACATCTGTTTATACGCTTCACCCAAAAGGATATTTTGGGGAAGAGGCAAGCTTTAGTTGCAAAAATGATAAAGCAAAAGAACATCATGAGTCTTTATGTGAAAACCCTTCTAGGGCACATTCTGATTCCAAAATAGTAAAAACAAAGGGCATATCTTCTAGTGAAAACTTGGCAATTCAGGCGCTAGAAGATGAAGCCTTGCCTCTTCCCCCTATCCAAGATTATAGACCAGAGCAGTCGCCGATCATCATAGAGGAAACTAAGCCAATCAACTTGGGAATAGAAGAATGTCCAAGGATCACCTACATTGCAGTCAACCTAATAGAAGGAGAAGAAATGGCTCTCAGCGCCTTGCTCAAGGAATCAGTTATCAACTTTGCATGGTCATACACCCACATGCCTGGGCTTGATCCAAACCTTGTTGTTCATCATCTATCAGTAGATCCAAACGTCAAGCCAGTGAAGCAAAAGCTAAGGAAAATGCATCCAAAGGTAGCATTGCTCGTCAAAGCAGAGCTTGAGAAGCTCCTCCAAGCTAAGATCATCAGAGCAATTGACTATTCAGAGTGGATCTCTAACATGGTGCCAGTCACAAAGCCTTCTGGTGACATCATAATCTGTACCGATTTCAGGGACTTGAACAAAGCATGCCCTAAGGATGATTTCCCATTGCCAAACATAGACATGCTTGTAGACCTCACAGCGGGTCATGAAATGCTATCACTCATGGATGGCTTTTTCGGCTACAACCAGATTCATATAGTAGAAGCAGATCAACATAAAACAGCATTCACAACCCCATGGGGTACCTTCTGCTACAATATGATGCCCTTTGGGCTAAAGAATGCAGGAGCAACATATCAGCGAGCAATGACAGCGATCTTCCATGACATGATCCACAAGATCCTTGAAGACTATGTGGATGATATCCTTGCAAAATCCAAAACAAGGGATGAACACCTCAACATCTTAGAGCGTGTGTTTGATCGTCTGAATCATTATGGCTTAAAGCTTAATCCTAAGAAATGTGTCTTTGGTGTTACATCTGGTAAGCTTCTAGGCTTCATCATCTCTAGACGAGGCATAGAGATCGATCCTAAAAAGGTAAAAGCAATAACGGAGATGCCTCCACCAAGAAATCTCAAACAGCTCAGAAGCCTACAGGGCAAGCTTCAATCAGTTCGGCGATCCATCTCGCAACTAGCAGACAAGTGCCAACCATTCTCACATCTCTTATGCAAAAACACCAACTTCAAGTGGGATCCCATATGTCAAAGAAGCTTTGATAAGCTCAAGGAGTATCTAGCTAACGCTCCGATCCTTGTACCACCAGTTCTAGGATGCCCACTCATCCTTTACATCTCAACAACAGCTACAGCACTAGGGGCACTCCTAGCATAGCATGATGATGAAAATAGAGAATGAGCTGTCTACTACATCAGTCGCACTCTTGTGGGCTATGAGCTTAACTATTCACCCATGGAGAAAGCATGCCTAGCAGTGGTCTTTGCCACTCAAAAAATTAGACATTACATGCTTAGCCACACAATCAAGCTCATATCAAAGGTGGACCCTCTTAAGTATCTGTTATCAAGGACAACCCTCACAGGCCGTATGGAAAAATGGGTCATCTTACTCAGCGAATTTGACATTCAGTATGTAGATCGCAAAGCAATCAAAGGGCAAGTCATTGCCGATCAACTAGCAGAAGCACCACTGGTGGATGCCTATCCACTAATCATGGAATTCCCCGATGAACATCTATGTATGATCAAAGAACAATCCATGTGGCACCTATACTTTGATGGTTCCAACACATCCCATAGCTCTGGGGCAGGAATCCTATTCGTCACACCTCAAGGTGACTATATTCCAAAATCATTCAAGTTGGGATTCCCCTGTACCAACAACATTGCAGAATATGAGGCACTCATCTTAGGTCTCAAAACAGCTATCCAATGGAACATCATAGAACTACAAGTCTTTGGAGATTCACAACTCATTATCAAGCAAGTCCTTGATGAGTATCAGACAAAGGACGACAAATTGCTACCCTACAAGCAACTGGTGGATAAACTGAAAGAGCATTTCCTACATCTACAATTCAATCAGATCCCAAGGCTTCAAAACAAAGCAGCAGATGCAATGGCAACCATCAGATCCTTATTGGAAATCCCACGTGATGCAACACAATATGAATTTCTAGTCGAGCAGCTACACTTGCCAGCTTATGAGATCACCGATGCAAACATGGTGTGTGTCTTGGTTGGTCCCCAATCCCCATGGTACCATGACATCCATGCATATCTAAAAAATGGTATCATATCTCCCCATCTCACCAATAACCAATGCCAAAACCTTATTCGCAGAGCTTCCTGCTACACTCTTGTAGCCAACACCCTATATCGTCGCGGGTATCACAATGTCCTATCTAGATGTTTAGATTCAAACGAGGCCGTCCTGGCCTTACAAGAAGTTCACGCTGGAATTTGCGGTGCCCACACGAGTGGCATGGTTCTAGCAAAGCAGCTGCTTAGAGTTGGATATTATTGGCCAACAATGGAACATGATGCGTATGAAATTGTCAAGAAATGTCTCCCATGTCAACAGCATGCCAATTTGATACATGCACCAGCACAGGATCTACAGCCTATCGCACCACCGTGGCCTTTTTCATGTTGGGGCCTCGACCTCGTTGGCTTGATCACCCCCCTCTCTTTGGATGGACACAAGTATATCATAACAGCCACAGAGTACTTTACCAAATGGGTTGAAGCGATTCCACTCACCCTTACTACTGGCATCCAAATATCCAAGTTCATCCTCTACCATATCATTTGCTGCTTCGACATACCATCTACCATTTTCACAGACCATGGCACACCTTTTGAAAACCAGCATGTGGATGATCTGTGTGCCAGGCTCCACATCCATCACCGTTTCTCCAGTCCATATTTCCCTCAAGGAAATGGCCAAGCTGAGGCAACCAACAAAACTCTTTTGAAACTTCTCAAAAAGGTTGTCAATGATTCTGGTCGTGACTGGCACCTCCAAATTAATCCCGCCCTCTGGGCCTATCATACTTCTTATCGCACTCCCACAGGCACCACCCCATACTCCCTTGTATATGGTGCCGAATCTGTTCTACCGATCGAGGTTGAGCTCCCATCCTTGCGCGTCTCCATGAAGAACTATACAACTGATGAAGACTATCCTGTGGCCTGGCTCACACAGCTAGATCTGCTAGATGAAAAGAGAGAGCAAGCCTACGATCACTTGGTGGCATACCAAAATTGACTCAAAAGTAGTTATAACAAAAAGGTCCATCCCAGACAATTCCAGGTTGGTGACATGGTCCTCAAAGAAAATCAAAAGGTCCTAGCAAACAGAGAAAAGAAAGGCAAGTTTGAGCCTACTTGGCTAGGCCCCTATATTGTCACAGCATGTTTCGGCTCCGGTGCCTATCAGCTATCTACACCAGAAGGTGAGCCTTTGAATGATCCTATCAACATCATCCATCTGAAGAGGTTCTATGCCTGAACCCGATCCTATATATCTCAGAAAATCCAAAAACATTGAAAAAAGCAAAAAAGCAAAAAAGCAAAAAGAAAAAGAAAAGAGAAAGAGAAAATAATCGTCCAACGGTGAAAACTTGGCAATTCAAGTGCCTTGGACAAGTATGTTGGTGAAAACCTGGCAAACAGGTGCCAACATAGTAAACTGAGCTATTTATCTATTCAGTTGTTTTAGCTACCATCCTCTTCCTCCATCCATAGTCTCTTAACAGATCTCCCAGCAGTTCCATCTCCTCTATCCTCCAAGCATTCAGCTTCCATCTTCCTCCAACCCATCTGCAATTCATATCCTATTCCAAAGCTTTGTAACATATCTTGTACCATATCCTTATCCCTTTCCTGTACAGTGCAATCCTTTTTGTAAATATCCTTCTCGTCTCCGTCCTAGTGAGAGTCCCGCCGAGTGTAATCTTCCATCCTGGTCCTTGAGGATATATCGTTCCTCCTGTCCGACCAATCTTCCCACCATCAATCAAACCTAATCTCTCTCCTTGGCAAAGGATGTCTATTCGGAGTTGTCATTTTGATCTTGGATTTTTGTCCTTTGGGTCTTGTTAATCTTTTTGGCTTCTCTTTATCCCACCAGGGTCACCACAATTCTTTATATCATGGTGTGCTGCGTGTGCGGATAATCTGGGGCAAGGTCTTTTGATCTTTCACTTCTCCTTGTGAGTCAGTTGTGTGTTTGTGGTTCCTTCAGCATCGGTTCCGCCATGTCGCCTCTGCGCTTCATGTGTGATGTTGGGGCAACCCTGTGTGTTTGTTTAGTGTCAGTCCTTGTCAATCCTCTACGACGTTGACAGGCCTTGTGATCCCAGTATCCTTGGCAGGTCTCTAACATAGCTATATTAAATCTAGGTTGTGCACTCCCGTTTGCACTTGGAGCTATCTGGTCCCTTGCATTTATCATATAGATTAATCTTGCATCTTTGCATATAGCTGCATCTTGCATCTTGCATTTATCATCTCACTCTGCATTCACCCATCTTTGCTCTTGGAAGTTTGGTTATTTATCTCCCCTTTCTTCCCAGGCCCTTCCTTCTTTGTCCCGCCGGGCCTAACCCTTCTTTGCTTTCCCCATCTCTCATCCCAACCGAGCACTCTTTGTCCTATTGCTGTCCCACGGCGTAATCTCCTCTCTCTTCATCCCGCAGGGCGTAATCTCTCTCCTAGTCCACCCGGGTGTTATCCCTTTCTCTTCCAATTCTAGCCTTGGCATCTTATTTTCTTGTCTTTGACGCCATGCCATTTACGGCATCGCATCAAAGAGGGGCAAAATGTAGACACCGAAAAATCCTTTAGAAAATGAATTATTTTCATTTTTTGAAAATCCCTGATGACATCATCATTTATTAATTAATTAATTATTTAATTAATTAATTTATTTTTATGGCATTAAATCCCTCTCTCTTAATTAAAAATCTTTAATTAAGGAATCTTAGCCAAAAAAATGTCTTTTGGACATTATCCCTAATTTATTAATTATTTAATTAATAAATTGACCAAAATCCTCAAAAATAAATTAATTTATTTTTAATTTATTTTTTATCCCAAAGTTGGCCAAAATTCCAAAGAGCACTAAACTCTTCTGGAATGTCCTAATTCCTTCTAGAAATGGGTCAAATCCCTAATCTAGTCCCTTCAAACCCTAAGCCTAGATATTTAATATTTATTAAATTTACCTTTAATGAATATCTAAATCTCACCAAAAGCCACTTGCCCATCTCTTTCTCCTAATCCTAATCCTAATCCCCTTTCTAATCTTGTCACATTCCATTAGCAAAAGGTTTACCAAAACTTGTGCTAACCTCCTCTTAGTCATCCTTTTTGGTCAATAAAGAGGGACACCTCTTTGGCCACCTCTTCAAATGCATTTAAGAGTTTCTTAAGCCTTCTTGGCCACCTCTTCAAATGCATTTAAGACCTTCTTATCCCTTCCTTGCCACCTCCTGGCCTTGGGCACTTTTACCAAATTGTGCACATGCCCTCAAACCTTCAACCCAATCCTTTTGTGACACTTGTTAGGACACTTGTCCTTGACTCCACCCTAACCAAGCCCCTAACTCTGACTCATCCTCCTAACCCAAGCCCTTCCCTTTTCCTATAAATAGCCTCACTTCTTAGTGCAAATCATCAAGAGCTCTCATCATCTAAATAGTAAACTTATAATGCCCATTTAGCACTAGACTAAACACATTTGCACCATTTTAGCATCATTTTCGAGCTTAAATCACATCTAAATTAGCTTAATTGGATTAACATAGATTCATTTCTTGTTTAATCAATCTTAGTTCATCTTTAAGCTTTGCACATTTGTGTGATCTTGAGGCCTTTGAGGCAAAATAGGTTCCTCATACCTATTTTGTGTCATTTTGGGTCTTCTTGATCCTCAAATCATCCTAATTTGCATGCTCCAAGTGCTTGAGTTTGCACACCCACATCCATCTATATCCAAGCATATCAAACGGTGCATGGGTGCATCTGTTTTAGGCTTAAACTGAGGTGGCTTTGATTTTAGATTGTTTACCATTAAATTTGATTTGATTATATGCTATGACGTTTGCTTGTCTTTGGCCTTCAAAATAGGTTTAGGTGCACACTCAAATCCTAGTCTACAGATACCATATCTACAAATGATATAATTAAGGATAAACATGGATATTTGTTTTCCAGTGGCAGTGATCAATGGAATAGTTTCAATCCATTTAGTAAAATACTTAGTTGTAGTGATAATATATTTATGGACATTGGAAGATGGAGGGTGAATTATGCCCATAAGGGCAAGTCCCCCTTGACTGAAGGGCAATGTAGTTGTAAAAGGATGGAGCTCCTGTGTTGGTGCATGAATGAGATTCCCATGAATCTGACATTTCTTACATTTTCTAGCAAAGTGAAAGGAATCTATCTCCATAGTAGGCCAGTAGTAACCCATACACATGAGCTTCTTAGCCAAGGAAGGACCACTTGAATGTGTCCCAAAAATACCCTCATGGACATCTCATAAGGTAGTTTGAGCTTCATCATGTTTAAGAAATCATAAGAGAGTACCGTCAAGACCTCACTAATACATGGTGTCAGCTATTAAGATATAACGTGAGGCTTGGTGGAGAAAGGTACATTTTTGGTTTTTGGATTGTTTGAGAGGAATGGTAATTTAAGGTATATATCTTTCCATAAGTTGGAGATTCTTGTCCAATGATATGACATATTATAATTGTATCAGGATCATTGTACATCGGGTAAGTCAAAGATTCCACCAAGAACTCAAAATGGGCCTTTGTACCTTCTACATCGAATAGAGAAGAAATTGTTGCCAAAGAATATGAAGCTTTATTATCTTATCTTAGAATTTTCTCAAAGGTGATTATAGAAAAATATTATTTAAGTCATCCACCATACGTTTATATGGCAATAACTTGTCATCATTGGTCTGATAGTCATCGTTTACTTGATTGATAATCAGCTGAGAGTCGCCATAGACATTCAATTATGAAACCTTTCATTGTAAAGCCATCTTTAGTCCTATTAATAATTCCTTGTATTCAACCACATTATTTGTACAAGGAAAAAGAAAGTTGTAAGACTTTGGTATTATCTATTCTTATGGTGTAACAAATAATACTCTAGCCCCCGAACCATGTTGAGTGTATGACCCATCAAAATATAACTTCCATGCTTGTGTAGATAATGTCAAAATGTTTGCATCTAGAAATTTTGTCTATATAGGATGATCATCCACTAGTGGTGCCTCAGCTAGTTGATCCATAATTACTTTCCATTTAATAGCTTTCATATCCACATATTCAATGTTGAATTCACTAAGAAACATAACCCACTTAGCCAATCTTCATGTCAATGCTATCTTGCTCAAAAGATATTTTAAAGGATCTATCTTCGCAATGAGCTTGATAGAATGATATAACATGTAGTGTCACCATTTTTGTGAAGCAAATATCACAACCAAACATGCTCGCTCAATTGGTGAATAATTGAGCTCATATCCTACTAAAGTGCGACTGATATAATATATAGCTTTTTCTTTGCCCTCTTGATCTTGTTGTGCTAGGATAGCACCTAAAGAGACTTATGTAGCTGAAATATAGAGAAAAAGTGGTTTTCCAAGAATTGGTGACATGAGAGTAAGTGGATTTTCCAAATAATGCTTGATCTTATCAAAGGATTCTTCACACTTATCATCCCACTTAAATAAAATATCTGTATGCAATAGATGTTGAAATGGATGACTTCTGTCTGCCGGTTGAGAAACTAATATTCTAATTGACTGGATTCATCCTTGTAAAGACCTTAACTAACTGATATTTGTAGGGGAATACATCTCCATGATTGCCTTCACTTTATCTGGATCAACTTCTATGCCCTTAGCTGAGACAATATACCCTAAATTTTTTTTTAAATCCTAAAAATATATAAATATCCTAATAGAATTATTAGACTTTGATACTGATACAATATTGGAAATCCACTCAACATAATCAATGGCTCAAATGAATCCAACATCTAGGAGCTTCTTCAATTCTTCTTTAACTAAGAGTGCAATACAAGGATGCATTTTTCTGAGTTTCTGCTTGACTGGTTTGATCCTTGGTGCGATAGACAAGTGATGCATGATAAGATTAGGAGCCAAACCTGACATGTCAGCATAAGACCAGGAAAATTTGACTTGCTTTTCCTTGAAAATTTGTAAAAAGTTTTCATGTTCTGACTCTTTTAAAGATGCTCCTACTTGAAGAAGATGCTTGGAATCCTTTGTTCCAATGTTGAGAGGCATTGTTGGCTCTATAAGTATTGCTGATTGCTACTGATAAATATAATTGGGAAGAGTGTCAATCCTTCCATCCTTAGCTACCTCGAATATTTTTTCACCCTCAGACGTGTCTTTTCATTTTACTTTTTCTGGATCTAATACTCCCATTGAGTGGATTTCACCATTATATCTATTTATATTTGTTATATTTTTATGAATGAAAGGATTAAAACTCTCTCCAAAATAATCCATGTAATTGAGTTCAATTGGAAATCTTGACTTATGATCCCCTAGTGGTAGATGATCCCTGATTCTAAGATAATCGATAATTGCATCATCATTCTGGAAAATGTCAAGTTCTAGATTATTGGGAGAATCCTAATCTATAAGTGTAGGATGGACATGAGGTAATGAATCATTTGGGTCAATTTAAAAGGTAGTGGTGGTATTTAAAGGGAAATTTTCAAGGTTTATGATAGTATGGACAAGGTCTATTTCCATACTCTTGTCTGAATTATCTCTTACAAGATGATTCTCACTTTCCTCATGATTGTTTTTAGTAGTATTATATGGGACTAATCCTAATGATTCAATCCTTGAACTCTCTCCCTCATGGTAAGTGCCACTATACGTATGAATTACATAAAATCCTATCTCTTTAGTATAGTCAGACAATGAATCCCATTCATAATCATTAGAATCAGTATCATCACTATGTCCTTGATTATCCCTAAGTTTATTAATGAGTTATGTTGCTATTCTCTATTTTTCTTTATCCACATACTTTCCATCTTTTCAAAATCCTAATCCAGAAGCATTAGTAACTTTATTGGAAGATGTGATCTTTTCTTTACCTTTAGGTTCTTTTGGTCCTTCCCCTTTATAACCTAACCCTGTTGTATCCCTTTGAAAATTTGGATTGTTCAAAATTGGTTTTATGACACCATCCCTCTACAATCCTACAAGTCCACTACCTTGATATCCCATATTTTGTAACAAATTATACCCTTTACCATACACATCAGGTCATATATATTCATGTTTTATATATTCCTCACTCTTGTCTTGATTAAGTGATTAGCATTTCCCTCAACTGCTTCTTTGGATATAGTGCCCCCACTTATAAATGTGCCAAAAATAGTTGTAGAGGGAGCTTTTGATTGTTGTTTTATAATCAAAGATTTCCCATATGACTTATGAGACAAGGGTAATTATGTGATACAAAATGTTTGGCCCAAAGTGTATTCCCCCATACTCTTTTCTTTTATATCTATTTTGATACCATTGGATTTAGATGTCGATGATACATTACTTGGATCAATGGGCATTGTTGTAGAAGATCCAACATGATTATAAGCTACCAAAGATTCAAGAGTTATCTTCACAATGTTACAATATTAAAAAGGGTTAGGATCACCTTTGATAGTTATTTCTTGACCATTGTAAGGAAATTTCAGACATTGATGACAAGTTGAGGGTACAACTTGCATAGAATGAATCTAGGGTCATCCCAAAAGAATGTTATATGCGAGTTCCATGTGAAGAACTTGGAAAAGAACATCTTTGACTATAGGACCTACTCTGATAGGTAGAACCATTTATCCCTTAGATGATCTCTCTTCTTCATCATAATCTTTGATTGTAATTTTCTTCTTTGGATCTACAACATTTTTAAAAAATCCCAATGCAAGGACTACTTTTAAAGTGCATATATTTAGGCCAGCTCCTCCATCTATTACAACTCTTATGATTTTATGATTTTGGATAAGGAATTCAATATGGAGTGGAGAATTATGTGGTTGATTAATGGCTAGATCATCATTCTCAATAAAATATAGGTAATGTAGAGTGGTCAAATGTCCCACTATAGCTTGGAATTGGGCTTGATCTAAATTTGCAGGGAGATGAGTCTCTAGTAGAGATTTCTCAAGAATATCTTTACAAGATGGTGACAAGTGAAAAATCTCTAATATAGATATTTGGGTAGGTGTTTTATTCAATTAATCTAAGAGATTGTATTGATTTGAGATATTTGGTGTAGACTTTGGGACATAGACAGATGTGTTTTGTGAAGTGGAAGGTTTGGATGAGACACCTTGTAAAGTAACCATAGATTGGGATCGAGTTGTGAAATTAACCAATTGATTTTAAGACTTTTCTTTGATAGTAATCACATTGGCATAATATTGAGAAGAATGACATTCTGAGATATGGTTAACATACTTATAGGATGTTGTGTTGTAATTAGCTTGGTTATCACCCTTAGTATTGGAAGAACTTCCTTTCTCATGTTCGGGAAGTGGATCTTTAAAATTTGTATGTGACTCATTTGAGGTATGTCCATCAATGCTTATTTCACCACTTTCTATCAAGTCTTGTATCACATGTTTAATTCTTTGACAATCATTGGTTTTATGATCATTCCCTCTATGAAACTCTCAATAATCATTATCATTCCACCAATAAGGTTTCACTCTTGGTTCATAGTCTCTAATTTCAGGAAGTACAATGAGTTTCTTCATGATCAATTTCTTTAATGCAGATTCGAGAGACTCACCTAAAGGAGTAAAAGTCCTTCAATGTGGCATAAAAGGAAACCTTGAATTTGATGAATTATTGTAGGTATTTTGTGTTTTAGTTTGATTACTTTGAGTAGGTTGAGTAGCATTGGATTTTCTTGTGAGATTTAGAATGGGTTGTATTGGTTTAACATGTCGGTTATCAACAATCCCATCATTGACAAAGTTCTTATTTTTGTTCCAAAATTTTAATTTTTTATTGTTGTTGTTATTGGGATTAGAGCTTCAGGATCCAACATTGTCTTTAGTGTAGAGTTTAATCTCATATTTCCTAACCATAGCTTCCTCAATTTTGACTCTATTTTCAATAAGTTTGTTAAAACTTGGAGGACATTATAATTGTAAGCTATAACGCATTTCTGGTGTAAGGTTATGCACACAGATATCCATCTTTTCTTATTCAAGAATTGTTCATGGATATTTGGCAAATAGTTGATGCCATCTTTGCAAAAATGTAAGGAAAGGTTATCCATTCTTTTGTTGTGCATTGCAAAGATCAAGCATAGAGACCTCATGTTTGAGGTTGTATGAATAATGAGTCACAAATCTTTTAATAAGTTCATTGAATGATTTGATGCCTGGGGGTAATTTAGAGAACCATTCCATAGCTTGTTCTCCTAAAATATGTGGAAATAGTCACATAAGATAAGTGTCATTGTGAGCGACTTCAATACAAGCAGCACAAAACTCACATATGTGGTCTTGCAAATCTAAATTTCCTTTGTATATGTCAAATTTAGGCACCTCAAAATGAGGAGGAAATGAAATCATTTCTAAATTCTTGTCAAAAGGATAAGGACATACATCATCTAAGGAATATTTCTTTGTAGAATATCTAATTTGAATGTCATGAATATGTTGTTGAAGTATCTAGATTTGTTGGAAAACAAGGTCTAAAGATGTTTTAGGTCCTTATGAATTGTGAGAAGCACTATGTTGTTTATCTTCCATAGCTCCATGAGTATGTGTCTCTTGAGAACCACTAGATCTTTCTTGATCATTGGTCATAGGTGGTTCTTTTAGAGTGGAGACATCAAAATCAGTGGGTAGTTTTACTCCTTATTGAGAAAGCATGAGGAAGTATTTTTCTCTGTCCATATCTAAGATTATTTCCATGACCTTGTGGAACCTAGGATCTTACATGGATTCTCTCAATTCCTCATCTTTTGGTTCTTCCTCAGTTGTATCCTTGGCATAAAATTTGGAACAAGGGTTCTCATCATTACTAGTCCCTACCATCTTGTCTCTAGATTTTGGATTGATAGGTTCCTTGAGTTTTTGTGATCGAGTTTGAACCATAAAAGGTGAAAGATTAAAATGTGATGGTATTATGGATAGTGGATTGATAGGAAGA
Source organism: Chamaecyparis obtusa (assembly GCA_027943335.1). Lineage (NCBI taxonomy): Eukaryota > Viridiplantae > Streptophyta > Pinopsida > Cupressales > Cupressaceae > Chamaecyparis > Chamaecyparis obtusa. The sequence continues at coordinate 979,198 of BSBK01000210.1, read as the reverse complement.
TATGAAAAGATCTCCTAACCTGGTGTTGAGATGAAATTAACAATTGATAATCTAAGTTTATAGGAGATATAGAACTCACTATGATATGACAAAGACTTTCAATGGATAGAATCTAAGTAAGTTTTTACTTAAGGATGATAGATCCTAATAGGAAAAATCACTAAGATTAGTATGATGTTCAAATGGTAAGTATAAACACTAAAGAGTGATTTTGGAGCATATGGATAAATGAAATGATGGAATTGTGAAATGATGGCCAAACTAGGTATCAATGTTCTAAATAGATCAAATGTTTTTCCAGAATAAATAAGAGGACAAAATTAGGTATCTAAAAAAGTATGTTTCAAAATGTCAAGGTCCGTACAACTAGCCTCTATTATGAATGCACAAGAACAAATGCATAGGTTAGTTTAACGTATGCGAAAAAAAAATATATCAATGCACAACAAAATTTGGTATATGCGCAATAACGGTGATGGATTCACATGACAGTTAAAAAAATGCACAAACAAGTGTGACAAATGTGCAGAAAAGTGTGACATATGCGCAACTTTGATGTTTTCTACTGTTGTTTGCAAAATTCAGTGATTTTTTTGGTTTTTTGACTATTGTTTTTGATGATTTTTTTTGGCAAATAAAATGTATAAACACACACACGCAAGATAGAAATGATTGATTTCTAAATTAATCTAAAATGAATTCACAAATACGCTTACAAATCCTATGGTAGGCAAGGACAATATTTGTTGAATCCTCACTTGGATAAAATCCAACCATGCATATCCAAAGTGGATAGTCTAGGAACTTGGAGGCACGGGCTCCTCCTTATAGTACATTCCTCTAGCAAACCAAGTTCTGAATTCAATGGGTCATTATTTCCCAAAGAATTTCTACCTCTACTATGAACCTTGAGTAATTTAAGGTGTCTTCATGGGCTTGGGTGACCCCTTGAGCCAACAAATAGAAGGTTTTTGGTCACTAAAACAAAGGTGTATAGTAAGGACATTTGTTCAGGTGGCTATGATCATTCCACATTCCCAATTAAGGGGTCTCTCCCAATCCTTTCAAAGAAGAATTTTTACGCCTTAGCAATGTAGGGACTTTAATGCACCACACAGGTACTAGAGGAGATTTTGGTTGCCATAACGAATTCACACCTGTTCACTGTTACTCTTTAACAATTATAGCAGACTCAAAATCTCCTAACAGAGTGAACTTAGCTGTTCTTAGTTAAATCTCTTAACAGAGTGCACACATGTATTGTGCTTCTAAAATCCTTTAACCAGGTAGATCTAGATGATCTTATTGTTACTCCTAATAGGGTAAGATCACTAGAAGTGATCAATCTTTGTAAGCCTTAATCGACAACTTTATTTTTGCAGAAGTGAAGCTTTGTGGGTTCCATCCCCACCATAGTTTTTACTTTCTAACAAGGTTTTCTACAATACCAAAATACACGTGTCATGTGTATTGAAGTTTCATGTATGTTTTATTGATCTACTTACATGCATTTACATTTCAATTATGGTATTGAATGTATGATGAATGCAATCTACATAGTTAGTTATTGAAGTTGATGTTTACAAGGATTAGTATGAAAAGTTTTAATGATATTGATTCACCCCTCCCCTCTAAGTATACACCTTTCCATAATTCCAACATGATATCCCTATCAATTTTTTTACAAATATTTAGGGTTTCTGGATAATAATGAGGATTCTTTTAAAGAGTATTTTGCAACTTTGTAGATGAATATTTCTTCTAGTATGTTTATGTTTGGTGCAACACCTATTAGTCATGTTGAAGAGGGTTCCTCCTTCGGTAAAAGAGAATTGAAGATTTTTGTTGGCAATTCTCCTCCAGAACTAAAAAGGATAAAAACTAGTGAAAAAGGAAAAGAAATTGTCACCATTCAGAAGAAGAAGAAGAAGAAGAAGAAATAAAAAAAGAATGTTATTTCTTCATTGAAATCTATCTCTATGGATTTTGATGTAGTTCATTCAATGTTGAAAGGGTATTTTGATAGGATTGGTGACATGTGGTCTAGTTTCTCTTTGGAGAGAAGAACTGAGATAAATAATATGTTGGTAGAAAATTTTATCAATAAGAAAATTATTGTTTTTGATATATTTAGTGTGCTACTAGATGATCTGGTAAAGATTGTTGAGAGTAGATTATTTCAGGATGATGCAAATTATATAAAGTTCAAAGAGGAAATTAAAATAAATATTCTAATGCCTCACAAAGATTATCTAGACTGATAGGTCAGACAAAATAATGCATAAAATAATTTTTTGATATTTATAGGTACTATCTCCAGTGGCCTATTGTAATTAATAACTCCAAAGAAAGGATTGAGACTATTAAGTCAAAGTTAAATGAATTGGGTAAAAGCTCTAATTTCTTCAAAGATAAAGATAAAAAATAGATGATCAAAGTTGGTCAACTTTAGGTTAAAATGTTGCATAAAGAGACAAAGAGAGGATTTAGTGAATACATTATGGTTGGTGAATGATTTGGTTGAGGTCTAGTTAGAACATATTTTTGGAATTCTTTATGATGTAGAGGACTATGAGTGTCATCTCTAGTCCCCAGACTAGACTTCATCATTTGACATGTTGGTGCGTCATGAATTTTGTGTGTATAGATGAGTTAAAATGTGAATGAGTGGAAGAGGAATCTTCCTATTATCAAGGAAAGGTATAAGAAAGTTTTTCTTGTAAAATATAATGTTCTTATTTGATTATCTAAATAATATTTTGTGGCATTTTTCTATTATGCAAAAAAGAAAAAGAGAAATTTAGGAAGGAAAAATTGAAATGAAATATCTAACTCAGAGGGAGTTCTTTTGATTTCTTTGGATAATTTGGAGTTTTTCTATATTTTTTTTGTTTTTACATCAATGCCAAAGGGAGATATTTTTGGGAGTATTGAGAAGACGTTGGCATTGTTGTTATTGATCTCAAAACCCTTGTATTGGTTGAATATATGTAGCGGTTAGTTATCTATTGGTTGTGCTTTGGTATTGTGAAGATTATAATATTCATTCTATATAGTTTGGGATTATCATGATGTATGTCCTTATTCTAGTTATTCAAATATATCCTTTTGGTACATGTATGATATTTAGTGAACAAAGAGGTATGAATTTTTGGATGGATATATTTGATTGCTATGTTTTAAATTTTTTTCTAAGTATCCTTGCTACTTGGACATTCATGAAGTACATGAAAGGTTTTTGGTACAATATCCATGTTCAATTTTTAGACAAGTTCCATTCCGTTCTATCCATCAGTTGGTCTAAACTTTTTGTATATCAAGTCATGGACTTAGTTGTGGCATTCCATCAATTATAGAATACATTTATCTTTTGGTAATTCTGCTATGAAATGTTCTTATCTTATGTGTGAGATATCCTTAGGTCCTATGGTAATGTGGTATGAAAAATTTATATGTATGGCCTATTTTTAGGTTTGGTACTAGTGTGTTAAACTATATTGTAATATCTTTTGTATCTTAAACATACATGTTTTGTGGCTAGGATGAAATATGTATTTATTTCATCAAATGTATATATATAGAGAAATAATTTTGTATTCGATGGTATGAGAGAGAGAGAGAGAGAGAGTATATTGAAGGTGTTGTGATGTGAGTACAATTCTGAGTGGATACCTCATGGTAAAGTGTGTATGAAAAAGTAATATTTATAGAGGGTTATGTGAAATCAATAAGAAGTACTACATTTAGTTTTGGAGAAGGTTGGAATATACTATCATAAGATCTGTAATCCAACCGGTTTCTAATGGTGGTTGTTGTGATACAAGATATAACTATTTCATGCATACACATATGCAAATTCATGAATTCTAATTTTATCTGTGAGACATCTTTTTGTAATAAAGATTTTGTATTAGGGCAATTAGTCCAACTTGTAGTGCGTCTACCAGTAGTGAGAAAATTGACAGTGAGCCCCTTGTAAAAATCACCTTAACTAGTGTTTACCTTCATGAGAATTAGTTTCTTCATGGTTTTTCCCATATTGGGTTTCCATGTTATATTTGGTGTTATGGTATTTTTTATTCTTGCTCTTTTATGTTTTTATAACTCTTAATTATATGAATAGTTTATGTTTGTACTGGTTTAATAAAGTTTGTGAAAATAGTTTTAGAATAACCGATTCACCTCCCCTCAATTATTAAACTTGTTTAATAGAACTTGAGGAACTTCAAAGGATTTCATAAAAATTAGTAGGTATGTTTTGATTTTAGGTTTGTAGTTGGAAATTGAGAGATTTAATACTCTTAGACAAATAAGGCATCAAGGTGTTAATAACACTAGAATAGATTTCTTAGTTTGACATCACAATTTTACATGTTGACATCACTATACCTAAGGTGTTAATCAATATGGTGGAATTGGCTCCTAATGTTGATCCATTGTTTATAAATACAAGACCTAGTATCAATGTGAATAAAATCCCCTTGGAATACAATTTTCAAAATACTAGTGTTAATGTTAGGTTTGTCTAGGTGCTGGTGGGTCCTTTTCTCCCCCTAGTGGTGGAGGAAATGCACCTCCACCTCCCTCTCCTTATAATCCTTTTCTCAATACCATATTAAAAAAATATTGGTCAATTATAGGAACAACTTTCTATTTTGTCCACTACAACTAATAAGACTTACCTTACCCTGTAATATCATGATAATCCACTTTCTATGTAGGTGTTGAATACCCCACTTCTACAAGGCATTAAGTCCATAAATTTTGATAGTTATAATATTGGTGGGCAAAAAAAACTCCACATCAATCATTTTCTCACTTTGTGTATGTTACACCTAAGTGCATTAAGACTTGTCATTAGTATTCATTTATACAATCAGTCATAACTACATGGTACTCATGGAGTATAGAGATTACCAAGTGTAGTAGTCACCGAGCACATAGGATTACCAAGCATCAAAAATATATCAAGACTGAGATACAACATTTACCAAGTAATCTAGATTTCACATAAAAGTTTGGAATGACACAGTTCAAGGTGAATAACTTTTTGCCAAGCTAGAAAACAATTTACCTAGATCAAGGTGAATATTTAATACGGATGTAATCATTTAATGACTGATGATTCCTATGTAAAGATAATCTAGTTTAATCATTAGAGCTATTGATCTTAGGTATTCTAGATAGTGTCAAAACCTAATTAGGTCAAATCATTATGATATAAGAATTGTAAAGATGTCATTTTGACATATAACACACATGTAGTAGCCGCCATTAGGAGACATCTAAAGATCTGACAAAGTTATGTTAAAGCATTGAAAGAGTATTCAGTTTATCAGAAATAGTTCAAGGCTACTAAGCAATACAGAAGGACACATTTATCACTACAAGGTAATTTCATTATTATACTTAATGGATCTGATATCAATAAAGTAAGTTGTTTTTACAAATAGATCAAACTTCATAGTTACTCTCTAGAAATTGTAGTAGACTTAAAATCTCCTAACGAAGTAGAATTAACCATCTTATGTAAAATATCTTAACCGAGTGCACACTTGAAGAGTGTTGCTAAAATCCTCTAACTAGGTAGATCTAGCTGATCTTTTTATTACTCCTAACAGGGTAAGATCACCATAAGTGATCAATCTTTGTAGCCTTAACCAAAAACTTTATTTATGCAAAAGTGAAGCTTTGTGGGTTCCATCCCCACCATAGTTTTTACCTTCTAACAAGGGTTTATGTGATACCAAAATATATATGTTATGTGTATGAAGTTTCATGTACACTCATTTGATTAGATTACAAGCATTTACATTTCAGTTATGTTATTGAATGTATGGTGAATGCAATTGATATAGTCAGTTGATGAATTTAATTTCTATAAGGATTCAATTGAAATTTTTTTGGGGTTACTGATTCACCCCTCCCCTCTAAGTAACTCACCTTTCTATAATGACAACAATTGGTATCAAAACAAGTTCTCTTATTGATAAAGTTTAATCACTAAAGAGAAAAGATCTTAAGGATGGAAAGCTATAAGCTTGATAAGACTATTAAAAATTAGAAATTGGAGATGCAGATTCTCATGGAACAATATAATGAAGTAAAACAAAAATTGAGAGAGTCATTGGTCAAAAGGAAGGAATTGACATTTCGGCTCAAAGAGACTGATTATCAAGAAGAAGAGATAGAAGATTTATTTGAAGGATCTAGATCTAGAAGCATATTTGATGCATCTAAAGGAACCATATTAGATCTATCAGAAAATAATAAACATCTTATCGAACAAGTGAAAGAACTACAGATTGGACAAGAGACTCAAATGGTAAGAATGATTGATGTCATGAACAATGCAAGATAGGCTGAACAAGAAAGGATTTTGGTTATTGAAGATAGAAGACAAATGATTGAAAAGATGGAAGAAAAGGACTATGAAATACTGAGACTTACCAATCATCATTTTGAAATTTCCAATCAGATGGTTTTCATGAGTCAGGAATTCAACTGAGTAAATAGTGAGTTTACTAGAAGATTGGGAGACATTGGTGAGTTGAGAGAAGAAAATGAAAGACTAAAGAATGAAGTGAAGTTTCAACAATAGCATAGTGAGATGATAAAGAAAGCTGAAGAAAGTACTAAAAGGATGAATGAATTTCTAAACAGTCAAAGAAGACTTGATAGTACTACTGGTTTAGGTTATACCAAGCAGGAAGAGTCATCAAAACAAGCTAAAAAAAAGAATGCCTATGCAAATCCAAGGCCAAAGAAGCTCTAATGCTATCATTGTGGAAAACTAGGTCACACATCAAATGTCTGCAAAAGCGAAGAAAAATGTGTTCCTAAATCCACTCCTAAATTTGATGGTTATTGTTATAATTGCAACAAATATGGACATCAAGCACATGAGTGTAGATCAAAGTTGAATAGATCACCCAAGAAATACTATATGGAAAAGCATTTTCATACTTGAAACATGCATGGATATATATCACAAGAATGGAGGACAAAGATGAAATAAGTCTAGAAATTGAAAGGACAAAACAATACATATCAACCAAGAAGACAAGGTAATTCATATACTTGGGATTACAAAATTTGGGCTAGTTGCACAACATGTGGTAGATATGGTCATATTGCAACTGATTGCATGAGAATGCACTGGAGAGGAAGATCTCAAAATTGGACATATTCTGTAATGACATGTTTGCACTATCACAAGGTCGGTCATTTAAGTAAAGACTGTAGAGACCAAGCACCAGAATCGAGTATTGATGAAAGTGAGAACACCATTGAAGGAATCGTGAGGATAAGGAACCAAATGTAGAGAAGAGAAACATATGACAATGTTGGAATAAGCACAAGAGTTAGTGACACCTCATCCTTTGGATTAGGTCATCTCATCACCTCCACCTGAGAAAAATCAAGTATGTATGAACATAATTTCAATCGGATATATCTTACAATAGTTCCTTATATCTATTGTGTGAATACCAAATCAACATGAATTAGGATGCACTAGGGTATTATATGTTATTAACTTGAAATGAATGAAAGTCAGTTAAGTTGGACCGAGTAAGAAATTTACAGTTGGTGAAAGTGTTAGAGACAACCGAGTTGTACAGTCAATCGAGAATTGATAGTATTCACCAAGATGAGGTATTTATTGAGTTCACCAAGTGATTTGATTATTGACCGAGTAGTAGTTGGAAAAGTATTTAATGTATTGAACAAGGTTTTTGGTTATAAATACATGGGAAATGAACTCATTTATTTACACTGCATTGAAGAGTGAACTAGAGCAATTTGAGAGAAGTGGATCAGAGCCATTCAGAATGATTTTGAGCACATTACGAACAATTTAAGACCAATTCAAGTAAGTTTGTAGCTAACTAAGCTTTCTACACAGTTTATCAAAAGCCCTAAAATTATAGTCATGATGACATCATCTTCTCAAAATAGTCAATATAAGGAAGAGAAAGGGAAGAAGGTAACATTAATCAAGAACTCAACTTGCAGAGAGCCCAACTACAAACTTTATCTAGAAGTTGTAGCTCAACCTGATGACAAAGACATTTTCTCTTTGATACTGCCTAGGGTTCTACTTGTGAAAGACATTAGGTCTTACATCCATTGTAAAATCAATGAGATCAGTGACTTCAAGCTCCAATCCACTTACTGAGAGCTTAACACTGATTGAAAACTAAAGGATGAGCACAAATACATGGAGGTCAAAGGGTCAACCATTTCCCTACATTTCCCAAAAGAGTTTAAAACATAATGGATATGAATAGTGCTAAGCCAAGTACATGAAGGAAAGCTATGAATGGATGAGCCTATGAAGATAAAAAATTATGTTATACATATGGTTACCAGGTATCCCACAAAAGACAAAGAAAAATACCTAAGACACCTAGCGAAAAAAGATCTTGAGAAGTTAATAGGAGCAAAATGGGACAAAAGAGGCATGAGGATAAACACCATCAGTGAAAATGAGATGAGATTCGGTGTATATGTCATTGCATACAAAATATTTAAGTAAAGTAGACCAAACAATGTTTCATACAGAGTGGTCAACATCGCACATAAAATTGTGAAAAAGGGTTTGCAACTCGACCTACTCGAGTTGATGCTGAGACAGTTGGAAGAAAACATGTGAACTATTAGAGCAACAAGATCAAATACTTGAAAATTTGATTCACTATTGGTATGTACATTTTTCTATTTGCAAAATTATTTTCCCTCAGATGGTAATGTTAAATGGGATGTCAATTGACCAGTTATTGTGCAAATAAGTGAATTCATTAGAAACCTAGACAAGAATTTTGAATCGGTTATGGAGGATTATTTTGGTAAATTCAAGGAGAGAATGGAGAAAAGAATTAGGATTCCTGCACAACTAGTTGAAAAATATAAGGATGATATTTGTTTTCTGGTGGACATCGACACCACCCTGATTAAAGTAGTTAAACCAATGATAGCTTGGCTACCTCCCATGGACTATGAAATTTACATAGACCGAGCTACAAAATCAATTAAGGCTTTACTTGTTGAGCCTAATGATAAAGATGATACACAGCTTGGAACTTATGAAGAGTCCAAGTCCAAAATTAAGATGGGACTGGTAGTAGAGAAGATGGGAAGGAAAAAGGATAAAATGGTAAAATCCTTGAAGAAATAATTCAGTGTAACTGATGAAGATATTGAAAAATTAGTTGATGAGGAAATCGAGGAACAATCACTAGTCAATGAAGATATTGATGAAGAGGCCACCAAGTCTGATGAACATGAAAAAGAAAAGCCACCTAAGGCTGCAAAGGCAAAATGCAAGAAGGTTGACACTTCAACCCAAACAAGGACAAGATCATAAACTGGAAATACACCACCTTTCAAGAAATGTGTAGCAAAGATAACAAGGCCAACAACAAGATACACTTATCAAAAAAGAAGAGGAGAAAAATCACCTACCAAGCTCCCTAAACCGAAAAGAAGAAGAAAAATGATAAGAGGAAAAGATGACAAACTCTGAAGAGGAAGATAATGATCAATTTTGAGTTGTCATAAATAAAGGACAACAAACTATAGATGAAGTTTCAAAAGGAATAAAGAACACTGGAAGGCTTTCCACTCTTAAGATTAACAGGTATCCCAACTTGAGCATAAAATATCAAGACAAGCTAGAGGAAGCTATAATGGGTATGATGATTAATTTCAAATGAGTTCCAGTTGAATTTACAAGAAGCATACTGAAGGAGCTATATGAAAAATTATCTGCTAGATGGACTTATGCACTTCAAACCAAGAAGAGGATGAGAGAAAGGTCTCTAATTTTGGTAAAACTTGACTTCTCTGTCCCCGAGATTAATGCTTCCTTGAAACAATATGCAGGTGAATTTTTTATGAAGACAAGAGCATTCAAAATTTTACAAGGAAAAATACAAGAGGTTGATGAAAAAAGTAATAGAATATGGACTAAAACCCTCAGTCCATTAGAAAAAACTGAGGCAACTACATCTACAGTTGATACCGAGAAACCTCAACTGAGCCTACAAGTAGGTGTACAAATAAATGTTTAGGATGAAATAATTCATATCTTTGATATTGAGCAGCCTAAGGAGGAAAATTATGTAGAAGAAGTCATAACTATTCCTAAGAATGTTATGGAAGAGATTCCAGAGATGTTGACAACATTAGGGGATGAGGAAATATTGATTGAAGATATAATAGGCAAAGAGTCCAATGATAAAGTCAAAGAAGATGAAGTAATAACCGATGCTACCGAGATTCCTAGAGAAGAAGAAGCAACCGTGGTAGAAAGAGAAATGGTACTAGGTAATTTACCTATTTTGGTATAAATTATTGACATAGCAATTGAGTAGCAAACTAAGGAAGCTCCACCTAAGAAAGATATAGGTAAAATTGGAGATAAGAGTGAGGAAACTGGTAAGAAGACCAAGCATAGTGGAGAAGCAACACACATTAAAGATAACACTGAGACAACTGATGCAACAAAAAATGTTCAAGGAACAAAAACAAAGACAATGGTAGACACTTCTACCATAGACACTAGGTCACAAGCCCCAACACCATAGATTGTAGAATCAACACTAGGGAAAAATAAAGAGGAATAAAAATCCACTGAGCCACCTAAGCCAAATCCAAAGCACAAGGCTCAAGTTTCCATTACACAATCTCCAACATCCAGTGTGCAAGACAAAAATAAGAAGAGGAAACGAGGAAGTAAGGGTCCAGTCACTCTTGATGATATAATAGAAATTCTAGCATGTGACCTGAGGACACTTGACCTTGAAACTCTTAGGAAATATGGAGAGCTATGCACTCATAAAGAAGCTCAAGAGAAGCTGAGACAAGAGCACAAGAAAACCAAGGTGCTAGAGGTTGTCAAGGAAATCTTAATGCAAGTTGCCCCAGATGTCAATGTAGATGAATCAACTCCCATCATTGACCAACTTTCACTGCTCACCGAGACCATCAATGGACCAAATACTGATGTCGAGCAGATGATTGAAGAAAGAGAAGAATAAAAGATTCAATACAAACTGATTGGGAAGACCATCCAAGCAATAGTATTTAATAAGGTAAAGCTTTCAAATGTAGTAACCAAATTAAAGAGAATTATACAAAAGGTTATTACAATTTTGAAATAGTTATGCACTATAGATATTTCACTACCAAGGTTAGTGAAAAGATAAATAAACTAGATGAAGATCTAAAGAATAGTGCAACTAGTCTCACAACTAAGTAACACGCATTTCAAGTGCATTATTCAAAGGTTAAACACATTTAGCGGTTATGTCTAAAATTGAGAAAGGAAGAGGAATGAATAAGAGATTAGGTAACCAAGCAACAGGTCAAGTTACTACTACATTTAGAGGTGATGCAAAAACATGTGACAAAGGCAAAGAAATTGATTTCCACCCCTGAGATATCAGTCACATAATTTTTTTTGGCATTACTTTCAAAAAAGGGGGAAATATATGTATATATACTGAGAGCATGTTCAAACACGAAGTTCACAAAGTACACACATTTTTGGTTTATAAATTTTCAAGTCCAAAATTTTGTAGTCGGCACATATATGTTTTTGATACTAGTGCCAAAGGGGAAGAATGTTACTCCTAAGTGTATTAAGAGTTGTCATTAGTATTCATCTATATAGTTGGTAAAAAAAGTAGGACAGTTCATTCGATCATGACTACAAAGTAGTCATCGAGCACAGAGATTACCAAGTACAGTAGTCACCGAGAACACAAGATTACTAAGCATCAGAAACATACTGAGACTAAGACACAACATTTACCTAGTAATCCATAGTTCACATAAAATTTTGGAATGACACATAGTTCAATGTGAACAACTTTTTGTTGGGCTATAAAATGGTTTACCAAAATTGAGGTAAATATTTAATACGGATGTAATCATTTAATGACTGATAATTACTATGTAAAGATAATATACATTAATCATTAGAGCTATTGATCTTAGGTTTTCTAGATAGTGTCAAAACCCTAATTAGGTTAAATCATTGTGATATAAGAATTATAAAGATGTCATTTTGACATGTAACACACATGTAGTAGCATCCATTGGAAGACATCTAAAGACCTGAGAGGGTTATGTTAAAGCATTGACAGAGTATTTAGTTTATCAGAAATAGTTCAAGGCTACCAAGAAGTACACAAGGACACATTCATCACTATAAGGTGTTTTTATTATTATACTTAATGGATCTAATATCAGCAAAGTAAGTTGTTTTTATAAATAGATCAAACTTCATTTTTAGTCTAGCAATTGTAGCATACTTAAAATATCCTAATAGAGTAGACTTAACTATCTTATGTAAAATCTCTTAACCAAGTGCACACTTGAAGAGTGTTGCTAAAATCCTCTAACCAGGTAGATCTAGCTAATCTTTTGTTTACTCCTAATAGGGAAATATCACCAAAAGTGATCAATCTTTGTAGCCTTAATCGACACCTTTATTTTAGTAGAAGTGAAGCTTTGTGGGTTCCATCCCCACCAAAGTTTTTACCCTCTAACAAGGGTTTCTATGATACCAAAATACATGTGTTATGTGTATGAAGTTTCATGTATTCTCATTTGATTATATTACAAGCATTTACATTTCAGTTATGTTATTGAATGTATTGTGAATGCAATTGATACAATTAGTTAATGAATTTTATTTCTACAAGGATTCAATTGAAAAGTTTTTGGGGTTACTGATTCACCCCTCCCCTCTCAGTAACTCACCTTTCCATAATTCCAATAGTGTAGTGATTACCATACTTTGGACTATGTGATTCTTAGGCTATTCTCCTAGTCTCTCAAATGAGCCACAATAGAGTGATACAACTCTATACCAATCTATTCTTTGAACACTTTAAATCAATTGATAGATTCATTTCTTGTTTGATACATAGGAAACAAGGTCATATTTTTGACTTTGTTCATTGCAAGAAAAATTTAAATAAAAGGGTATCTTTATCTCAAGGTAATGGTCTATCTCCATGAAAGTTCCCTATGTTGTACTTTATGGTGATCTCTAGATAATGTTTATTAGGAACTTACAACTACAATTAAGCTAAAATATTTCCTTGAAATAATACTATAAATTCACAAGAATTTGGAATGCTTTGATAGATTATCAACACACCATGACTCAATTTCAAGACTCTTCTATAAATTCCTATGGATGTACATCTTCCTCAAGTGGGTTCTAAAAGAATACGATTATAGCTAGTGACATTACACTCTCATATAGCTAAGAGAGAAACTAATTTTATATATAACCACACCAATTCATGTATTTATCAAGATAAATAATTCTTACACAACTATTCTGGAGAAGTTGTTGAAAGAAAAACTAGCCACTCTCTTTGAGATTTAGACTCTCTTTAATAACCACCCATACCCTTATTGGTATGATGGATCAAAGTTTTGTCAATACTACTATGTTCCTAGTCATGATAATAAGAATTGTGTGTGTCTAGGAGCTAATATCTAGTACAAGACCACATAAATGGAAGTTCTATTAGGTTCAAAAAGAGGAAGAAAAATGAAAACAATTTAGTGGATAAAATGAACAATGAACTTAAATTTTACATAAATCTATTTTTTATACATTTTGCAAATTTTATCTTTGCATCATTATTATCTCCCTCTTCCTTGGGTGATATTCCTTCATCAACATGGTGATGATCACTCACATATTTACACCTAATTGGAATGTGTGTAATATAGACATAAATTTTAGCCCTCTTGATACCTCTTAAAGCTGAGAGCCTTCTCCTTTATATATCCCAATATTGGTTAATGAGATTGTCATGAAAGGCATGATGGTTAACTTGCATACTAAGTGGATATCATCATGGAGGAGGTATTATTATGAATGAGATACATCATGTAGATTATGATGATTTCTAAACTTACCATTAGGAACCACAATGGGCTATCACTTCCCCCTTTGGGGTTGACTACCTTGGAAGTCTAGGTGGGACCTAAGGTGATTTTTAAAACTTTCATTTTCATTGCTAAGTTGAAACTATTTTGGGTTAAGATAGGTATCCATTAGTTGATCTCTATGGGATTCATACCTTTTTATGGTGCATAAATTTCATAAATTCTCACATGAGGGTTCCATACATACAATACAAGACATGATTATTATCCCTTGGTATATTGTGGGGGATTCTTATTTGATCACTTCTAGCCTAATTCGATAGGGATCCTATATCCTAGACAAGATGAATTATTTCTTTCCTATAATGATTAAAAATTTAGAGAATTATCTTTGAAATGTGTAGCACATATCCCCCCTCCTACATTTGTTCCTTCCTTTTATCCCTCCCCTATCACTAAAAATGTTTCAGCTTATTTCTCCTTTTCACTAGGGGTAAAAAAACTCATGTGTCTTAGGGGAAGCCACCATATCCATTGTGAACTTTGTATACTTTAGTGGTATCTTCTATTCCCATGTATATGCTTAACATTGATAGAGGAAAGGAACCTATGTTGTACAAGTCCATATTTTTCCTGCCCTTTCCAATACTAATCCTCATTGATATTCCTAATGCTAATATTTATGGTAAGTGTAATAGGTCATACAACTAAATAACTCCTAAAAGTTTTGATAACCTTAACCAAAGCATAAGCCTACTTTTAATTTATATCATACTTTAGTTCAGCTTCTTATAAGGATTTGCTGAAGAAAGATATAGGTTTCTCAAATCCCTCTGAGTTCTTTTGTAATAATACTGCAACAATGGTATGATAAGAATCAAAAGAGAAGATTTGTAGACTATAATCAGGGGTTCTTAAAACATGAGCATTCTTGATTTCTTGTTTGATTTCATAGAAATCCCTCCTAGCTTCTTCATTCCATTCCACTTTAGCCCCCTTTTTCAACATCTTGGAGATAGGAACACTTGTCTTAACAAAATTTGTAATGAATCTCCTGAAAAAGTTTATCTGACCAAAGAAGGACTAAATTCCTTTGACATTTCTTGGTAGAGGCACTTTATCAATTGCAACCACCCTTTCAGGTAAATCCTGACTCCATCCTTGGATACAATGTGTCCCAAGAGCTTACCCTCTGTTACTCCAAAAGCACATTTCTTTGGGTTAAGGGAAACACCATATCTTTGGGTTAAGGGAAACACCATATTCTAAAGCTCTCACAAAATTTTTCTCAAGATGGCCATAATGTTGATCCTCTTTTATTGAATATGTTGTGAGATTATCTTGGTATACCACCAAAAAATTGTTTATAAAATCTACAAATGCCACATCTATGGCTCTTTGAAAATTTTCTCCAATATTTGTCAAGCCAAAAGGCATCCTAACATATACATATGTACCCCATGGGGTAGTGAATGTAGTCTTGAATTGTTCAGAGTCTTTGACAACCACTTGATTGTATCCTATAAAACCATCCATCATTGACATGAGTTCAGATCCGATAACTCTTTGTAACATAGCCTCCATGTTTGGTAAACCATAATTATCCTTTAATGAATTCATATTCAAATTTATGAAATCTACATAGAGCCTGATGTCCCCATTATTTTTTCTTACTGGGACCAAGTTGGATACCCATGTTCAATGTCTAATAGGTTTTATGATTCCTACATCCCTCATTTTCTTCAATTCTTCTTGCATTTTGGTGCCAAGATAGGGTTTATAGGTCTCAAATTTTGTGTAAAGGGCTTTATATCTTCTTTCAAGGGAATTTCATGCTAAAAGAGGTCTTCTCTATAGGATTTTAAGTCATCATATGGCCATGAAAAAATATGCCTATATTTTCTAAGAAGATCAATTAAAAAGTTTCTTATTCTAGGAGATAAATTTCCTCTAGTATACACATTTTTAGGGGCTCTAGTTGTCCCTAAATTTATTTCCTCTACATCCTCTAGTTTGTTTACAATCTTTGCTAAAAAAGAATTCTCATTATTATCAAATTCTCTCTCAAGCACAACCAAACCTTTTGGAACTCTATTTGATATCAGTTGTAGCACTTCTTTTCCAAAAATGGTATCCTTATCATCTAAGGTTTCCACATATCCATTGAAATTTATTTCTTTATCTTCAAAATTGGCTTCACATTGTAGAAATCTTAAAATGTCTAGATCATCCTCAAAAACTTGCCAATTTTCAATATTGTCTGGTATAGAAGGCCTGGATTGAATCTCAATCTTGGATATTCTAGAAAATGTAACATCCTTTGGCCTTAAAGAAATATTCACCAGCAAGTCAGCCATTCTATTTTGATGTCTGTCCATCCAGTCAATACAAAATGCACCAAAATTTTCTATCTCATCCTAGACAACATTTCTATAATGCTTCAATCTTTTGTTTTTTGAAGCATATTTGGATGTCATCTGAGATATTAAAAGTTCTGAGTCTCCAATTACCCTAAGGTTTCTTACCTTATGTCTTGAAACAAACCTCAATCCTATCAATAGATCCTCATACTTTGTAGTGTTGTTTATGCAATGAAACATTAAACTAAATGAATACTTAAATGTCCTTCCACTAGGAGCTATTAACAATACTCCTGCACCAGTTCCCTCCTTAGAGCTTGCACCATCAAAATACATGGTCCATAAACCATCTTGGTTTGTTAAGTTGTTCTTATCCTCAAATAAAAGAAAAGGTTCATCCTTCCCTTCAAATTCCATGTTTTGTACTTGGAAAGAATTGATGTCAATGTCTAGGAAACAATTCATATTTTCATTTTCAGTTTCTTCCTCAATCATGTGGGAAGTTTTAGTTTCTCTAGATACTCTGACATTTTCACCAGCAATTTTGAAAGTTATAAAGGATAAATCACATTGTATACTACCTCCCATTGTTGCACTCAATTTTCTTGATAACAACATTCCATACCAAGGAGGGATGTCAACAACTAAGACACTCATTGTCAATTTCCTGTCAGGATAGGCTACAAGTCTATAGGGAAAAGCCTTAATTGTACCAATGATAGGTACTTCTCTAGAATCCATGGCCTAACATCTCCCATGAGGGATATCAACTTGGAGTCCCATTGAATTCATTACCTCAACAGGAACGACAGTATTAGATGCTCCATAATCAATCATGTAATTCTTTAGCATCTTTCCATTTATAACCAGAGTCAAGAAAAAGGGGTCAAAAACTCCCAAATAAGTGTTTACAACATTGGTGTCTAAATAAATCTGGGGTATTTGTGAAACTATCTCTTCTGATTCCTTCCCCCCGTTTTTAGATTTATCCTTTTTTCCTTTTAATTTCTTAGTATTTCTTGTCTTCTAAACATTTGCTGAAATAACACCACTTACCCATGTCAGGGCTTTCTCCTTATGTTCCCCTATCCTCATCATTTCCAATAATGTAACTTTGATAGTAATTTGAGACAACAACCACCCCATATCAATAGGGGTGTACTTCATATCAGAGAAATCTTGTTTGATTGGAACAATATTTCTATCTTCAACCTGAGATGCTAAGTTCAACTTGTGTCCCTTTGTTGCTTATACCTTGGGGAATGGGAACATTTTCCTCTAGTGTCTTCACCTTTATCTTGTACACATTATTCAATCCATTTGGATTTTTAGGCTTCTTAACCTTAACTTTCTTGACACCTTCAATAGTTTTTTCTTTTTCTTGTGTCTTCTTAGTGTCTTCCTTGTTTTTCTTTATAAATAAACATGTTGGTCTACCATCTGCATTACCAACTATCCTATTTATTAAAACATAATTACTCCTGGCTTGAGTAACCATATCAGAAATGATTTTTGTTATTTCTTCATCAGAAGGTCTTCTTATTAAAATAGGTTCTTCACCCTTTTTTGTATTACAGATCATGTTACCAATTTCCTCTTCTTCTTCATGAGAAAAGACTTGTTGATGATAAAATTGCTTTATGCTTTGGGAACTAGACACATCTTGGTTCTCATTTTTATCATCAGAGTCTACTTCATCATATATGTGTGATAAAGTCATATCACAACCATTCCCATCATATATGTCTTCTTCTTCACCCTCCTGCTCCTCATTTACATATACACTTAAAGAGACTGCACAATGATGAGGATCATGTGGGGACTGTCAATCTATACACCATGGAACATCATCATTCATGTTAACTAAATGCTTCTGTAATGAATCATGCATTTTATCATTAGGCTTATCCTTCTTTTCTAGGAGAATAGGTTTGTCATCCTTCCATTGGGTGTGGTGAGGGAAATTTTGCAATCTTGGCTGCCTATTAAAATTGTTGAAAGGAGGCTTTTCATTTTTTTGAGCCCTGTTATTTCTATTTTAACCAAGCTTCAAGTCTTTCAAAGTATTCAAGATTTTTTTCAAATTATCATCCTCTTTAGGATTCACATTTGAAGGTTTATCTAATTCCTTCTTTCCAAACCTAGGAGGCTTAGGGTCTTCTCTCCTACCTAGTTTGCTTGATACCCTTCTCTTATTCTCAATATTCACAAAAAATATTTGAGCTTCCCTAATAGTTCTAGGATTTTGTTCCTTGGGAAGGTATCCCATCTTAGCATCAAAATAATTTAAGTATGTTTCTAGACATACCTTCTTGTCCAATCTCATAACTTGGAAAAGCTTGTGCATGGCCTTCTGAAATCTTACATTAAATTTAACGATTTTTTCATTCGGGTTTTTCTTGATGTTGTTGAATTAATTTAACATGAAACCATCATTTTTTTTGTTACCATATTGGTCCTTGAAACAATTTATAAAATCATCTCATGAACCTACACAGTCATCTGGGAGTCCTCTAAACTAGTCTCTAGGATCCTCAGTTAATGATTGAATAAATAATTTCATAATTACATCCTCATGTTCAATTTCATGATCATCTATCACGTCAATAAATTTATTTAAGTTCTCTTCACATGTAACAACATTATTACCAGTAAATTTTGGAAGCTTTTCTCTAATTTCTTTAGGAATCAAATTAGGATAACAAGGAATACCATAAAAAATAAGTTGTTTGTACCTTTCCACATAATCTGGTCATCTTTGCAATGATCCATCATTTTGAGAGGTAGATGCTTTATTGTTTGATGTATTTGCAACACTAGTACTAGCAAGTGGTGGGATAATGGTTATCTTGTTAACAGAGTTCCCAGATTTTCCACCAGGTACTGAAGTAGAAGTAACTATATTAGAGGGTCATAAATATTGCCTAAGAAAATCAATTTTCTTTTTTATTTCCAAAGAAGTAGCCTCCAACTCTGCCTTCTCTAATTCTTTAGCTAAGATTTCATTTTCTCTTTTAGCCTTTTCAAGATCAGTATCTAATTTGGACAACTAATCTATTGGAACCTTATTATTGATAGGCTCATTGATGCAGGAGCATCTCGGGTCCTTGGAAATCTTGTGTCACCAAAAAAAAGTTTGAGTTTTCTATGTTGCTCAGTTCCTTCTTTAACCAAGTTGGCTCGGTAGTTTCTTAGTTTCCTTCTTTAACCAAGTTGGTTGGTTAATTCCCTGGGGCTCGGTTAACCTTGCTTACCAAGTTGTTTGTTTTATTTTCCTATTGCGGATGACTTGTGCATTTAATTGTGGTCATGGATTTAATGTTGGTATTGATCATTGGGAAGCATGTGGACCTAGATCTAGTTGTTCCTTCTATTAATGGTGGATCTGAAGGCCGTTTTGTTTCGGTAGCCTCTTGTATATAATGTAGTCATTGGTTGTAGTATTAGGAGTGAGTTTTTGACATCAGCTTAGAGATAGAAGATTAATGGTATCAGATTAGGAGTTGAAGATAGTTTTTGAATCCTCACATGTTGGAGGATTGTTGTAATTGAATTTTTATATCTAGCCCTAATCTGGAAGGCCTTATAGCCCGACATGTATGAATCTATTTGATGAATAAAAGAATCTATTTTTCATTCACTCTCTCACTTGTTTTGTATTTTCTTTCATGTGTGATCTTTGTAAGGTAGATTTAGATTAGGGTGTACCTTTTGACCCTCATCCCAACCTGCCTTGTGTCAAGTGGTATCAGAGAAAAGGTTGAGATATGGATCTAGATTTGCGAATCTAGGTTTGAGGGTTCCTTCTTATCAAACACTAATTTATATTTGTTGTGGGGTAGAAGATTGCGATCTAGCCTACAATTGTAGAGGGTTTCAATATGGTTCATGGGAGGCAAGATGCAGATCCAGGATTGATAGACATGTTGAGACAACTTGCTACTAGATTAGAATCTGTTGAGACAGCCCAACATAGAGGAGGACATCTTGAAGATGTTAGTGATGAAGAAATTGAAGAAGAACAAGGTGATGTAGAACCTACAACGGTGATGGATCAGGGTGAGGAAAGATTGTTGATGGCTTTGAAAAATTTGAAGTCTACACCACATTTCAATCCTCCAAAATACAATGGAAATCTAGATTAGGATGAATTTATGGATTGGATCACTGAGATGGAAAATTATTTTGAGTATGAAAATGTTCCCGAGGAAAACAAGGAAAAGAATGTTTCTGCACAAAGTTGAAGAGTCATGCATCCTTGTGGTGGGAACATCTACAATTGGATAGAAAAAGGAAAGGCAAAGAAAAAATTAAGGTATGGAATAAGATGGTAAATAAGTTGAAAGGAAAGTTCTTACCTTGTGATTATTAGATTAACCTAGTTAGGTGTATGCAAAGTTTGAGGCAGAAAGATAGCTTGATAAAAAATTATACTGAGGATTTTATAGATTAGATATCAGATCTGGACATGATGAAGATGAAGTGGAAATAATTTCTAGGTACATGAATGGATTGAGAGTTTCCATCCAAGAAGAAATTAGCTTGGTTAAGTTGGAAAACATTGAGGAAGCTTACCAGTTTGCCTTGAAAGGTGAGGATAAATTGAACAAAAGACATGAGAAAAGACAAAGAGGAAGAGGTGGTACATTCCCTAGAGGAGGAGGTAGATCTTATGGTGAAAATAATAGATTTGATTAGGACAAACCAAATATGGACAAAGGAAAGACTGCGTGGAAAGGTGAAAGTTCATCTAGAGGAAGAGGAAATAACTACCAAGGTGGTTATGATAGAGGTGGATTCTAAGGAACTTGTTACAATTGTGGAGAAGAAGGAAATAGATCATTTGATTGTACACATGCAAGTAAGAAGGTCGGTAACAGTAGAAATGATTTGGTGCAAGAATACTCACCAGATGAACCTAAGAAGGAAAAGAACTTGATGGTAAGGAGAGCACTTTGGAGTGAAAGTAATAAAGAAGATTCGGTAAGGAAAAGTTTGTTCAAGACTAGATGTAGAGTTTCTGATGAAGTATGGAAGGTAATCATTGATAGTGGAAACTCAGAGAACTTGGCATCTAAAGAAATGGTTCCAAAGTTGTAGCTAAAGGTTGGAACACCCGAAGCCCTATCAAATTTCATGCATCAAGGATGAGCATACAGTCTTGGTAAGTCAACAATGCTATGTGAATTTGAAAATTGGAAAGTACTATGATAAGGTGTTGTGTGATATCATGCCTATGGATTATTGTCATATTTTGTTGGGTAGACCTTGCGAATATGATAGACATGCTATATATGATGGAAGATTGCATAAATATACTATTTGGGCTGATGGGAGAAGACAAATCTTGTTACCTTTGATTGAAGAACCTGTTAGAAGTGTTTGTACATCTATGAAAGTTTTATTGATGGAAGGAGGAAAGTTTTTTAAGGATTTGAAGAAGAATGATATATGTTTTGATGTGATTCCTAACAAACCAAGTAAGAAAATAGAGGATAGCAAACCTGAAGAGATTGATAAGATATGCATCGAGTATAAGGTGATCATTTCTAAAAATGTACTTGATGTTTTTCCACCAAAGAGAAGCATTGATCATTGCATGGATCTAATCCATGGAGCTAGTTTACCGAATAAGGCACCACATTGGTTGACACCTACTAAGAATTGGGAATTGAATGGATAGATTCAAGAATTGTTGCAAAAAGGTTTAATTTGAGAAATTTTGAGTCCTTGTGCAATACCTAGTACTTTTATGAGATTGATGGATGAAGTTTTGAAGAAATTATTAGGTAAATTTGTGATTGTATACCTATATGATATTCTAATATTCAATAAGACCAGAGAAGAGAATTTGTTGCATGTTAAACAAGTATTACAGAGATTGAAAGAAGAAAAGTTGTTGATTAACTTGAAAAAGAGTTCCTTTATAAAAGAGGAGATTGTGTATTTGGGATTTGTGATTTTAGCTGATGGTTTGAAAATGGATCCTAAAAAGGTTGAAGCTATTTTGAATTGGCCTACACCTAAGAATGCTAGTGAGGTGAGATCATTTAATGGTTTAGCAAGTTTTTACCAAAAGTTCATTAGGAATTTCAATTTAATTTGTAATGCTATGACTGAGACTATGAGAGGAGATAAAAGAGAATTCAAGTGGACACATGGAGCTGATAAAGGTTTTGAGACTCTAAAGTAGAAGGTTGCTAAATTAGCTATGCTAGCATTGCTTGATTTCAATAAGGTATTTCAAGTTGAATATGATGCAAGTGGTAGTGCAATAGGAGCTATGTTGAGTCAAGAAGGTAAACCTGTTACTTTCTTTAGTGAGACATTGAATGATGCAAAAAGAAAATATTCTATGTATGATCAAGAATTCTATGCTATTGTTCAAGCCTTGAAGAAATAGAGACATTATTTGATACCACGTGAATTTGTGTTGTATACTGATCATAAAGCTTTATAGTATTTGGGTAGTCATAATAAGTTGAATTAGAGACATATGAAATGGGTTAAGTATTTGCAGAGTTATGCATTTGTGATAAAACATAAGAGTGGAGTCACTAATAGAGTTGCTGATGCATTAAGTAAAATAAAATCTTTGATGATCGAGATAAGAATTGAAGTTCTTGGTTTTGATGATATGAAAGTATTGTATGAAACTGATCTTGATTTTTCTGAGTCATGGAGAAAGTGCAGAGCACCTATTCAAGATCAAGCGAGTACTAAATGGGAAGACTATTTCAATCAAGAAGGTATGTTGTTTAAAGGTATTCAGTTGTGTATACCAAGAGGATCAATCAGAACTAATTTGATAAAGGAGAAATATAGTTGTGGTTTGGCTGGACCTTTTGGCATTGACAAAACATTGAATTTTCTTAAGGAGAAATACATTTGGCTGTAATTATATAAGGATGTTCAAAAATTTGTGAAAAGTTGTGGAATTTGTCAAGTTGCAAAGGGAGTAAGTCAGAATACTAAATTGTATACACTAATTTCTATTCCTGAGAAATCTTGGATTGATATCAGTATGGATTTTGTTCTTGGATTACCAAAGATAGTAAGAGATAATGATTCTATATTTTTTTGTTGTGGATAGATTTTCTAAGATGGCACATTTTATACCTTGTAGAAAGACATCAGATGCAGTACATATAACATATATTTTCTTTAAGGAAATTGTCAGATTGCATGGATTACCGAGGAGTATCATCTCTGACGGAGACAGTAAATTTGTTGGATACTTTTGGAAGACTCTTTGGAGAAATTTGGGCACTGAGTTGAGGTATAGTTCTACATTTCACCCATGGACTGATGGAGAAAAAAATGTTGTAAATAGAAGTTTAGATAATCTTTTGAGATTTTTTGTTGGAGATACACTAAGTAATTGGGATTCTATGTTGGCACAAGTAGAGTTTGCATATAATAATTCAGTGAATGGAAAAACACCTTTTGAGATTGTTAATGGCATACAACTGAGAGGTATATAAGATTTGAAGGATATTGTTGGTGAAGAGAAGAGAAGTACTGAAGGAGTAAAGTTTTCTAAGTTCATGAAGACATTACATGAAGAAGTGAAACATAAGTTGGAGAAAAGTAATTAGAAATATAAAGACAAGGAAGATAGATCAAGAAGACATAAGAATTTTGCAATTCGGGATGAAGTAATGGTACACTTGAAGAAAAGTAGATTTCCTATTGGAACATATGGGAAGCTAAAAATGAAGAAATTTGGTCCTTGTAAGATATTGAGGAGATTTGACAGTGGAAATGCTTAAGAGATTGAGTTACCTGGTGACATGGATATATCACCTATAATCAACATTGCATATTTGTATGAGTACCATGAATCAAATGAAGAGATGATAGTACCAAATGATTATCCTAAGAGACAAAAAGAAGAAGTTGAGCAGATATTGGAACAAAGAGTCAGCAGAAGCACAAGAGGAAGACACTATATGGAATATCTGGTAAAATGGAAGAACAGACTGATTGAAGAAAGTTCATGGATTTCACAATCTAAGTTGGATTCAAATCAGATTATACTTGGTGCATGATTCATAGAATCATTTCAAACAACCCTAGATGTCTGATGGAGGAGCATCTTGGGTCCTTGGCAATCCTGTGTCACTAAAAACAAGTTTGAGTTTTTTGTGTTGCTCGCTTCCTTCTTTAACTGAGTTAGCTCGGTAGTTGCTCAATTTCCTTCTTTAACTGAGTTGGTCAGTTAATTCACTGGTGCTTGGTTAACCTTTTTTACTGAGTTGTTTCTTTTATTTTCCTGTTGAGGCCGACTTATGCATTTAATTGTGGTCACAAATTTAATGTTGGTATCGATCATTGGGAAGCTTGTGGACCTAGATATGGTCATTCCTTCTATTAATGGTGGATTTGAAGGTTGACTTGTTTCAATAGCCTCTTGTATATAATGTAGTTGTTGGTTGTAGTTTTAGGAGTGAGTTTTTGACATCAGCTTAAAGATAGAAGATTAATGGTATCAGATTAAGAGTTGAAGATAGTTTTTGAATCCTTGCATGTTGGAGGACTATTGTAATTAAATTGTTTTATGTATCCCTAACTAGGAAGGCCCTACAACCTGACATGTATGTATCTATTTTATGAATAAAAGGATCTATTTTGTATTCTTTCTCTCACTTGTTTTGTATTTGCTTTCGTGTGTGATCTCTGCAATGTAGATTTGGATTAGGGTGTGCCATTGGCCCCTCTTCCTAACTTGCATTGCATCACTCATTAATCAAAATCCCTATTGCAACCTGCTTATCATTATCCTTGGGTTTTCTAATTTCAACAACTAGACGGATAACAGGTTCTTTATCATCTTTCTTAGGTACTGCAATAACATTTATTGCTTCCAGGGTTAGAAATTGCCTTCTTAACTAATCCGATCTAATTTGGGCTTGTCTTAGCCCATCCTCTTTTTCTTTTTCTCTTTGTTTTTTGATGGAAATTTTCTCCTGGATTCTTCTCTCCAAATTCTATACTTCTTCAAAAATATCTTCAAAATCAGGGAGAGTAGTTTCAAAATTTGAAGTCTCAAAAATAAATATTTCCTGCTTATCTCTTGGGTCATGAGGGTTTTAAAAAGGTGAAGATCCCTGGGTAGGAGGGGAATTTGTGCCTTCCCCACCCCTTCTTTTACTTCTTGATCTCCTAACTTTCCCCTGAGATTCACTATTTGTCACTTTTTTAGCTTGATGTATTCTCTCCTCTCCTTTGGAATGAAGAGAATAGTAGTCGTTATATGCACCCAATCCTAAATCCATAGCCTCTTCATATTCAAAATCATTTCCTTCTTGGCTAGGATGGATTAGCTCATTTTATTTAGTATTCATTTTATGTCTCCAAGCTTGAGACATATTTTTATTAACCTTTTCTCTTCTTGGCTGACCATTCCTAGAAGTACTTGGAAGCTCACCTTCTAATTTATCTTCAGGATAATCTTTCCTCTAGGCTCTAGTATTGCTATAACTCATATCTAGAGTGTTAAACATAAAATATTTTCACTCAACACTACTGCAGAGATTCTCAGAGTCGCCACCCAATACAAATTGGAAAATGTAACACTAACTCAATAATATGAGTATCTATATTCAAAGAATATCTTGAGATAAAACAATAATAAGAAAAGAAATCATGAAAATCCTGAGAAAAATTTACTGATATCACAAAACCACAAGATAGCACAATACATCTCTTTATTTCAATGGTAACTTACTAGATCAAACAAATAAGAAGGCCAGGAGTCTAGCTCAACTCATACTTGCATTATTTGAGAAAATTTATAACACCAAAGATCTCAATATAAGTTAGACATAGTTATTTCATCTCTATTCCCCAACAGATTCACCATTTTTTTGGTGAATCAGATGGGCTTAAATTAATATGGATAGTATAATTTTGACAATATATGATAGCCAAAGTTTCTCAAAATATTTTAAGACTTTGTTATGTTTTTCCCCAGCAGAGTTGCCATTTTGTTGGTTCCTCAAAATGGACTTTATGCTTATGAAAGAAACCAATACATCCATAGATAGATTTTTAGGAATGGTTAGTTCCAAGTATGAACATCTGGGATGATTGGACCAACTATAGGGACAAGACCACCCTATAGACTTCTAGCTCTACAAAACCAAGGAGGGTGCTCCTAATCTAGATCCACATATAAAAATTTACAATACCTTCTAGATTTTAATCACAGATAAATGATAAGAAAATACTAAATGATAACCAATCATTTATTGATTCTCCATTACCATTAATGAGATACAATTTTTAGGTCACAATACCTTCAAAATCTTGATAGATTTATATCAATATTAGGAATATAACCAAACTCTACTAAGCACATATTATTGCAAAATAAACTCATTCCTCACCAGTGCCTTATCCATTGGGGAATATTTTTCTGCAAAGTAAGAATACAAAAACCAACTAATGTTAATGACTCAGGATCCCTCAAATATTACCACTTTATGACAATACTAATCAATTTATCTCTAGATTCACACTACTTATAGAAATCTTTATGTAAACCAGAATGAATCTATGTTCTATCCAAAACTATTTAATTTGATCCTATATCAAAGAAGAGGAATAGAAACATATACATAGATAAACTCCATGCAATGAATTAGAAAATTCATGACTCAAAGAAATAGACACAAAGGAGAGATGTGAACCCTGGATTTTTTGTATTCATATATACTAAATCATGTTTCATGTATACACTAGGCTTCAAAAATATATACCACTTCAATAATAGCTAAAAAATAAGAAACTTTCTATTTGCTATAATAATACAACCTAATACAGTCTTCTATACCCTTGACTCAAAACTTGTAAGCAAAAACTATCCAAGTTCTAGCTCATATTCCCTGACAAAATGTTGTACAGAGTCTAGGGTCTTTCTGTATACTATCCATTTCTCCTTTCTGATCTCTTTCCCTTGCAAATCAAATACATTTCTGATTGTATCCTCAGGGAAATTAAAAACATGATCCATGGCAACACACCTAGTCCTCTTCTTAAACATGTCATTGTAAAATCCCTCAGGATTTGCAAACCTTGCAATTGATGTAGTCATGTGATATGGTTCCTAAATATTTCCCAAGTGTGTCCATCCACCCTTTTTAATAACAAAATAATGTGCTATGGTGATAGTTGGAAAGATGGCTCCCCATCCTTTTCCTTTGAGAGCCATATCCTATAATCCTCCAATCTGCCTTAAGATTTTTGCTATGCCAACCTTCAAAGGGACCTGGTATGGAAAGATAAATAGGGTGCCTCTGAAACCATATACTCTAAAAAAAATAGAAATAGGGTATTTCCCCAATTATGCATTATCTTGATATCAGTGGAAAACTTCTTTGGCCTAAGAAAATCCAATAATTCTTTTGGGATTCTTGGGTTCTCCAAAAATAATAGGGCCCTAAGTCTAGATGTAAAGCATCTATCAAAAGTTATAAAATTGACCTCATTCTTATCCCATGTCATATTTAGGTTCCATAACTGGATTGGAATTTCTTCACTATCCTTTTCTTTCATTAGATCCATCTCTTTCTCAAAGTAGTCTGAACCCTTGTAGAGCAACATGTACATCATCAAAGAATACCAACCAAAAATATGACATAGAGACTAATACATACCCTTTTCCTTTAGATTGAAGTAATATAGTTTGATCGACTCTAGTGTATTTAGTCCTACTATAGTCAACCCTCCTACCTTATCAAAAAAATCCCTCAAAGGACCACTTCTGAGATAATCCCTCTGGACATTGTAAACCTCCTTAAGTTCATCAAAATTTATTCTTTCTATGGCATTAGTTGGCTCACATAATTGAAACACCTCTCTAGTTTCATTAGCAGAAATACTAATCAAAGGGTTTCCATTCACATCCCTAACCACCCTCGCTACATTATCATAATTCACTACTACATTTGGGGCCAAATTTTGACAGAAGTTTCTGAAGGGTAACTTTTTATTACGAATTTGGTGTTTTTTTTTTGTAATAGGCCCCGATGATGTCAGTATTCCGATGGGTGTTTAATTGACCATTAGAATTCTGACAGATTTAGGGTATACATAAAAAAAAGAGTGAAACAGCCTCATCATTTTTATTTCAATTGGATAGAGAAGGAGTAGGAGAAAAGGAGAAAAAGCTAAGTGCGGGAGAAGGTATGTGATTTCTTCATCTTTCAAGCCTTTGGCATCATATTCAAATGCATTTCATTTTATTTGATCATGAATGCTATCTAAAATGACCGCATTCTACTAGTGTCATGCCCTAGCCAGTGCTTTATCTCTATTATTTGATGTTATTGGTTCTTGTGCTCAAGGATATCAATTCACTATGGATTCACGTTTGTTGATATTACTAGCATATATGTTTAATGATGCCATTGTATATTGCTGTCACTGAAATGACCGCATTCTATTGGTGTCATGCCCTAGCCCATGCTTTAACTCCATTATTTGATGTTATTGGTGCTTGTGCTCAAGGATATCCATTTTTTTGAAATGTTGACTATGGTTATCAAATGGACAGCGTGAGCTTCTAGCTAGGCGCCATTTGTATTGATATTTTAGGGCATCAAATGTATTGTATCATTGATAGTTGAGACTTTATTAAAAGGAAATAGGACAAAGAATGATTTTTATTTAGTTTCTCTATTTTGATCCCTAAGTGGCTTATAACCCTAGAGAAGTATATGTAGATTTATAGATGCAGTTGTAGGATACATAGCAGCCGATAATTTATAAGAAATCCATGCATCCAATTTGAATAGAAATTAATACAAAGAACTAAGGTCCTCGAATGGCCCAATCATCTGGACCTTGACTGTCCCCTCAATGAGTGATCCTTCAAAACTGGGTTATCATGTAATCAGTGAGTGATCCTTCATTCTCCTGGTCTGCCCTGCATCCAAACATATTGGAAATACATAATACAATGATAACAAGTCTTTCAAAATCCCCCTTCCCCCAAGGAACACTATCAACCATCCCTTCCACATAGCATTTCACTATTTTATGAGTGGATTGTGTAGGAAAAATTAACATTAAACAAGGAGCAAACTCCTCAACACATCTTGGAAACCATTGAATTCAATAATAAATGAAGCCTAACACCAACACTATTCCTTCCATAGTTGTAGGATACATAGCAGTCGATAATTCACAAGAAATCCATGCATCAAATTTTTATAAGGATATCCTACTAATCAATAGGAATTTTCTTGATATGACCAATGATTATGCCTTTTGATGGCAGTGTGCTAGTTCAAAAGGATAATATAAATCTAAAACAATTTTTTCTGATTTTCTCAAACTATAAATGTGGTTAAAGAGAAAATATTATGTGGAAAACCCACAAACCAAGCTAGCAAATGATTGTACATCAAATTATTCATATATTCATTCAAGTATTCCATTGCTTCAGCTACCTAACCTTTGAGCTTCATCTAGAGGAATGTGTAGCTTTAAGATAGAGTTACTTCTTGGGCCTTGTAATAGGGTGGAATATGATCAAGATTTGTTTAGGCTATATCTTTGGTAGTCCCATTGTTAGGTTCTTATGGTTCATGGTTTGAATCTATTATGGTTGTGTAAGGGATTTGTAGATGCTTTTTCTAACATAATTATTGGACACCATGATTGGAACAATTGGTTGTTGGCTATCGTACACATGAATCATAATTGTCAATGGTTCTTTTTGTTCAAGAATTCATTGATCAATCTTTAAGATTTATTGTCCCAGCTTTAAAAGAGTGATAAAAGATATAGTGAGTGCTATCTTTTTCAAGTGTTTTGTGGGTTCCATTATCTTCTAGGAGTAATTGTTGGAACCAAATCATGTTCTTTGCCTCTATTAAATATTGCAGACACAATCATCTTCTTGGTGAAGGGTTGCTTCCATCCCCATGAGGCACTATTACATGGTTTCCATTTCCTTGTAGTATAGTGAACCTAATTTAATACAAGTGTGCACTATTTTGGGATCCATAATTTATGGCCCCTACACTGTGGTTGTTAGCCTAAGATAGGCCTACCTTTGCATATAATAAGAGGCCAACATGAAACAAATATCCAGAAGTTAGGGGGTTGTTCCCTATCCATAATTTATTATTTAAGTGCTAAGTGATGATGGGTATATCATGTAATTCATACCCATTGTGTCTCTTTCTTTCTCTCCACATTTCACATTAGGAGTATATGCTATAAAATACCAGTGAAATCAACTATTGGTCAAATCTAATCAAAATTGCAGTATAAAGATTAAAATAGATCTTGAAGAAATATGGGGACCATTTTTGACAGATATTTTACAAATGAAGAGAATACTCCCAAGAGGAAATGCTTCAATGTGGAACAATTGAAGGACAATATTTTACTTTTATATGCACATCTGTAATATTTTTGATATATTTCTGAGATAACAAAACCATATAAAGAATAGTATATAGAAGAAAGTAAAGAATAATGATCATATTTTGAGATATTGTGGAAACTTAAAGGAAAGAATGCTTGGTGGGGTTATCATGCAATCAGTGAGTGATCCTTCATTCTCCTAGTTTTCCCTACATCTAGACATATTGGAAATACACAATACAATGATAACAGGCCTTTCACAATCCCCCTTCCTTCAAGGAACACTATCAACATCCAAATCTTGACTGTCCCCTCAACCAGTGACCCTTCAAAACTGGGTTATCATGCAATCAGTGAGTGATCCTTCATTCTCCTAGTCTGCCCTACATCTAAACATATTATAAATACACAATACAATGATAAAAAGTCTTTTACAATCCCCCTTCCCTCAATGAATTACTATAAACATCCAGACCTTGACTGTCCCCTCAACCAGTGACCCTTCAAAACTAGGTTATCATGCTATCAGTGAGTGATCCTTCATTCTCCTGGTCTACCCTGCATCCAAAAATATTGGAAATACACAATACAATGATAAAAAGTCTTTCAAAATCCCCCTTCCCTCAAGGAACACTATCAACAAGTGATCCTTCTTCTTATCAGCCATATCCAATGTTTCATTGAAGTCACGACCAAGAATGAAGGTCACCTTACCCATACCATTCATGGATTTTGAAATGTTGTTCCAAACTCCTAAAATTTTTTCTATTGCTTCTTGTTGCTTCTTTAAATACTTCTTCTACCACAATGTCCTCCTACCCCATCTTCTCGATCTTCCTGGAGAAAGTGGATGAATCCACACACAATAACCCAAAATGAAGGGTTTTGTATCCTTTAATGAATCTCAGTCACTGGTAAGGCATGGAAAGTCAAACCATTAGTCTCCAAAGTATTTAATAAGTATATATGAATGTTTGAAAAATTTCCTCTCAACTTCCCCAACCACTCCTAATCGGTTAGAGGGATATTTCTAGAAACTCCACTATTCCTATCCTTACCAACAATTCTTAATTATACTATATCTGATATGATAATAACATGCTAAATTTAACCAATGGCATGTTATTCATGTGGTACAAGAAAGATTTGGCTATCAAATCTTCCTTTGTGCAGGTTGAGCATGAGAGAAGGTATGTGATTTCTTCATCTTTGATTGGTATCTTTGTCGGGCAAGGTATTTCGAGCCTCTGGCATCATATTCGACCAAAAATTTCAAATTCATTGCATTTTATTTGATCATGAATGCTCACTCAAATGATCACATTCTACTGGTGTCATGCCCTAGCCCATGCTTTATCTCCATTATTTGATGTTATTGGTACTTGTGCTCAAGGATATTGATTCACTATTTTCAAATGTTTGGATTCACATTTGTTGATATTACAATTCATCATATAAGATAAATTATGTTTAAGAAGTTTTAGTGTCTAAACACTCAACTAATCCCTCTAACCGATTAGGAGTGGTTGGGGAAGTTGAGAGGAAAGTTTTCAAACATTCATATTCACTTATTGAATGCTTTGGAGACTACTGGTTTGACTGTCCATTCGTTAATGTTTAGAAGAGATCAATAAAGTATTTAAAGACATTCTTACATGTTTAGAGAGGTTTAAGAGGCACTTATCATGACTGTACCCTCAAAAATAGTGGCATAGATTGGTTTTACTAACTTTCCTTTCTCTATTTTGAGGTTTCCTTTATCTACCGCAGGGGTACAGTTAGAGGGTTCATTGAAAAAATGATCCTTTGAATGGTTACTATGAATATGAATGATTTGATATAGCATATTGCTCATTTTACTTGAAGTTTGGAATAGCTTGTGCAAGGGTGAAAGTAGTTTTGATCATTTTGGTCGTGACTGTTCCTCTACACAGTCAGAAAATGTAACTATCTAATGATTATATGTAATGTTGAATGGATTAAATGCTTTATTCTTGGTAGAAGTGAATGGAAGGAATAGTTTTGGTGTTAGGTTTTATTTATTATTGAATTCAATGGTTTCCAAGATGTGTTGAGGAGTTTGCTCCTTGTCTAATGTTAACTATTCTTACACAATCCACTCATGCAATAGTGAAATGCTATGTGATTGACAATTTAATACAACTGGTCCTTTGGCATGTATTAAATACAATCCAATCACTTATTGAATGCTTTGGAGACTACTGGTTTGATTGTCCATGCCTTACCAGTGTCTGAGATTCATTAAAGGATACAAAATCCTTCATTTTGGGTTTATTGTGTGTGGATCCAAATGTAGGTTTGATTTGGTTAATGTTTAGAAGAGATCAATAAAGTATTTAAAGACAATCTTACATGTTTGGAGAGGTTTGAGAGGCACTTATCATGACTGTACCCTCACAAACAATGGCATAGACTAGTTTTACTAAGTTTCTTTTCTCTATTTTTAGGTTTCCCTTTTCTGCCGCAGGGGTACAGTTAGAGGGTTCATTGACAAAATGATCCTTTAAATGGTTACTATAAATATGAATGATTTGATATAGCATATTTCTCATTTTACTTGAAGTTTAGAATAGCTTGTGCTTGTGCTGGAATTCTTGGTAGAAGTGAATGGAAGGAATAGTGTTGGTGTTAGGTTTCATTTATTATTGAATTCAAAGGTTTCCAAGATGTGTTGAGGATTTTTCTCCTTGTTTAATGTTAACTGTTCCTACACAATCTACTCATACAATAGTGAAATGCTATGTGATTGACAATTTCATACAACTGGTCCTTTGGCATGTATTAAACAAAATAGAATTTTCAGCATATTATTATCATTCGATTTCTTTGTTGTAAACATGCCATTGGTTCAGTTTTGTAAATTCTTTTTCGTGTACAATTTTTTTTTCTATTTTTTCTATTTGATAACCATAGTCAACATTTCAAAATAGTGAATAACATCAAATAATGGAGATAAAGCATGGGCTAGGGCATGACACCAATAGATTAAAATTGAACCAATGACATGTTTACAACAAAGAAATAAAATGATAATAATATGTTGAAAATTCTATTCTATTAAATACACGCCAAAGGACTAGTTGTATGAAATTGTCAATCAAATAGCATTTCGCTGTTGTATGAGTGGATTGTGTAGAAACAGTTAACATTAAACATAGCCAGTGTTCTCTTTACTTTCTAAAATCTTTGCAAGTCAAGAACATTATAGTTGTATAATACATTGTTAGTATCCTTTTTCCATGGGTCCTACGTCTTTGGGTCCATGGAGAGGAAATAGATTACAAAATACACTTTAAAACAAAGGAAACACTTAGCAAATTCAGTCTAACTCGTTGTAGATGAAGGAACAGTCATGCTAATAGTTCCTCTAAGTCTTCCAAAACATTTATTGAACTCCCCTAAAGTCCTATTGGATCCCCAAATTTCTTAATCCAATCAACTTACATCAAGATAATGAGAAACTTCAAAGGATTAAAAACATTACTTGGAACAGTCAAAACATTATGCTTTCAAATCAATTACCTATCGACATATCCCTTGTGAGGGAGAGAAGCCAAACACATAAAGAACATGCACATAAACACGACAGCTGAAAAAATTAAATGGAATACACCAAAAAGTACCAAATGATGAACGCTCAATTGTTGTAATGGAAAAGCATTAGAACCGTCCATTTCTAGAACTTGATTTTATAGTCTAAATGATTTTTCTATAGTCGTAATGATTTTTCTAGAACTTGATTTTCTAGTCTTAATGATTGTTCTATAGTCCTAATGATTTTTCTATAGTACTCTTAATGATTTTTCTAGAACTTGATTTTCTAGTCTTAATGATTTTTCTATAGTCTTAATGATTTTTCTATACTCTTAATGATTTTTCCTTCATCCTAATGTTAGTTCCTCTTGATAAATTAGGCCTTGAATTTGAATTTTTGTTCATTTTTCATAGACACAGAGACTACACATGCTGATAAAAAAATGAGCTATTTGATTAAGGTTAACTATTCATGATTATAAATAGTCAATATTTATGATGGTACTCCTTGGTGTATTTCATTTTAAAATAATTATGTTTCTATGGCTATGATAAATTTCCCTTTGTGTTGAGAAAATTAGAGTTGAAAAAATGGTTGCAAACAAATCATCCTTCTTCCACCAACATTCTTGTCAATGTACAAGTAACAAGTCATTCCATTCAAGACAGACCATGTCTGACAATATCAACGTAGAACAAAATAAAGAGTATGCAGAATTTAGTGATTGTATCTTCCATTAGAGCCACTTCATATGCACAGGTGATGAACATGCATATTTGCCTGAGCTCTATTGGGAGCTTACCCAACAACACATGTACTATTGTGAAAATCACCAAAAATCTATTTGCTATTGGGTCTAGCATATACCTTCTATGATCAACTCTTATATGCACAGGTGATGAACATTAAGATTTTCCTAAGCAGTACTTTTAGTAGTCCTCCTACACATGTACTATTGTGAAAATCATCACAAGTCCATTTGTTGGAGGGCTACTCAAAGTACACATGTTTGGAGGTTTGAAGGAAACAAGAGAATTTGATGAGTCACGAGTCTTAAAATTGTACTTAATATAGCCAAGCTTCATTCAATGGTACATTCAAACATGAAACAAACCATTCTTAAACTAGATTAAACTAGTAAACCAAGGGACATACTGATTATAAGTAAACTAGTAAACCAAAGGACATGCTTTTACTACTAAGTCTTTGTTTGTTGGGAATACTGATTATAAGTACTTGACATATATCACAAATGTTTCTAATTAAGGTTGACGGGATGATTACACCTATCCTGAAAAAAGACTGTCAAATCATTATGCTTTCAAATCAATTACCTATCGACGCATCCCTTGCAAGGGAGAGAAGCCAAAAACATAAAGAACATGCACATAAACATGACAACTAAAAAAATTAAATGGAATACACCAAGAAGTACCAAATGATGAATGCTCAATTTTTGTAATGGAAAAGCAATATCAAAACTGTCCATTTCTAGAACTTGATTTTTCTGTAGTCCTAATGATTTTTCTTATTTCTTGTCTATGCTTGGTGATAGGATTTTGAACATTGTTGACATGTTTAAATGGAATACACAATACCAAATGATGAATGCTCAATTGTTGTAATGGAAAAGCATCAGAACCATCTATTTCTAAAATTTGATTTTGTATAGTCTTAATTATTTTTCTATAGTCCTAATGATTTTGAAAATTGTTGACAAAGAGTGTTTCTTTTTTTGATTATAGTATAATGATTTTTCTTATTTCTTGTCTTTTGTCCCTTTTTTATTTCCTATGTCTGTGCTTTGTGACAGGATTTTGTCACCTTCTTTTGATGGTATATTTCATTCAGTCTATGTGGAATACTATTTTGTTCACTATTTTATTTCAGCTTCATATTTCTTTCATTTTTCATATACACAGAGACTACACATGCTGATAAAAAAATGAGCTATTTGATTTAGGTTTACTTTTCATTATTGTAAATGGTTATTATTTCTGATGGTACTCCTTGGTGTATTTCATATAAAAATAATCATATAAACATAATAAATGTAGTAACAATGGTGCGGTGCATTATTGATATATAGGCTCGATGACTCTTGTCAATGTGCCAAACTGTCAATGTGGTGGTGGGAAGTGTGTGTTGAAGACTTCACAGACACCGAACAACCTTGGACGATAATTTTGGTGCTACTCAAATAGAAAAAAAGTTGCTAATGTGTATATATTTAATGTTTCTAATGTAAATACTATTCATTATAATATAAGAACTAATGTAGACTGGGTATCACAGGGAAATAATGGCTATGGATACTTTAGTTGGGTTGATGACAACTCATCTGCATCTATCCACCCATCTCCACTTATCCACGATGAAGGATTTGAGTGCAAAACATGTCAGGCTAGGAAAAATTCCAAAATTATATTCTTACGATGCCTTCTCTGTATTGTAATCGCCTATCTTTGTTGCGACCATATGTAGAGATGAACTCAGGAATTAGTTAGTTTAGTATTTTCATATTGTAACTGATATTTTATTATGGATATGATGTAACTTCTCTTTGCCTCAACTGCGCATATATATGGTTTACATTTTTTTTTAGAATAATTCTTCATGTTTATGGCTTAGGTGAGCCCCAATCTGCTATCAATCACATGATTTAACATATAGTGTGTTCTTGGTTATTCCATTTGTTCCTTGACCTTGACTATGGATTGACTATCATTTTCAAGCTTGAGCATGGCTTCATACCATGCATCATCCCAGGACCCC
Source organism: Chamaecyparis obtusa (assembly GCA_027943335.1). Taxonomy (NCBI): domain Eukaryota; kingdom Viridiplantae; phylum Streptophyta; class Pinopsida; order Cupressales; family Cupressaceae; genus Chamaecyparis; species Chamaecyparis obtusa. Next base: position 942,205 of record BSBK01000210.1, on the reverse strand, counting down.
TCATGACCCTTTACGACCATTTACGATACCTAAGAATACATCTTAGAGGTCTTAAAATGTCGTAAAGGGTCATAAGAGGCTCCTAGGAGGGGCCAGATGAGCTTCCACCTTCACATTGTTGGCCTTGTTAAGTAGAGAATGTTAAACTATTCTTGAAACAAAGAGAAGCTCAATAATTTAAGGTATTAGTCCACAGAGATGCTGAAAAAATGATGGGAATCAATGATGGAGAGTTTTTAGATTCTGAGAAGATGTATATGGAGTGGAGGCCAGATTGAGTACCAGTGTAGAGATGATGATTCAATAACCTACATCTATAAAACCTTCATAGTTATCCCTTCTTTGGCCTCCACTCATTCCACTTCTCAGAAATGGCTATCTAGAAACTTTGGATATTGTTTCTCATCCATGCACGAAATGTAATAGTGATCCTATAAAATTACTTTAGGCCTCCAGTATTGATGAGATGTACAAGTGTAAAATGTTTTTGTGAGACTAGGATCAATTTGCGTAGTGTACATAAATGCAAGGTGGTGATTATTCTCAATGATCGATAGGTATAAGTCTTCAAGGCCTTATCCAGTAGCTAGGACTAAAGATAACACAACTCAAGAGACCATCATAGGTTGTCTCTTTCTTCAGTCTATATTATTGACAGAATATTTTACCTTTCATTAGCTCATCAAAGCTGGGGATTTGAAAGAATTTAATAGAATATTTTCATGACAACGTATATTATTTAAGTTGACGTTGCACAAATTTATCTACTTCGCGCACTTGTAAACTATTAGGATGGCAATAAAGAAGCATTTGATGTTAAGTTCCAACATAAAGTGAGTAAATTTGTTTTAAGTAAGAAAACAATGATAACATGAATGCATATGAAATTGAAATGCAACCTACCAATTCTTTCCGTACACAACCTATGCGTGTTGATGACAATGAGGATGTGCATCATAGTAATATAAGTAAACATATTAAATTGATTGGTGTAGTAATACAAATTTAATTGCAATTGGTGTTTGGGTTAATGTAACAATTTGTATTGTAGCTGTAGAGAGTGTAGAGGCCATTGTTAATGAGAAGGTTGAGGTTGAGGCTAAGGCCAAGGCCAAACAAATTGACCTCGATGTTGATGATGTGACTAGATTAGGTAAAGAGCTATACAATTATGGCCTGTAAAGTACTAAAATACTTAAAAATGTTTTAAATGTTTTTAATTATAATAAAATGTTTTTAATTTAACCCTTTTATATGTTATTGCAGATGACCCCCCTTTGCATCAATGTGTGAATTAATGTTAATGAATGTTATCGTGTGATAATTAATGAAATAATGAATTTTATTAATGTGTGAATGAATTTTAATGAATGTTATCATGTGATAATTAATGAATGTTACATTTTATTAATGGATGAAATAATGAATGAATGTTAGATGTTAACAGGGAATTTAGAGTGATGTTGGGGGGGGGGGGGGCAGGGGGTGGGGCCAAATGAGCTTCCACCTTCACGTGGTTGGCCCTGTTTAGTACAAAATATAAAACTATTCTTGAAACAAAGTGAAGCTCAATAAGTTTGTTCCTTATATAGGGTCTCAAGAGTAGCCTTTATCCCACTCTCAACATTGCAAGGCTTCAAGTGACATTCTGAGATTGGTTTCTCCATCTCCCACCGAAATATTATCTTTCTCCTAAGAACTCTCACCGAGCTCTGATACATGGATGAGCAGAAGATGTCCCTTACATGCTACACATATATAATATGGTAGATCTAGGGAACAAATATACTACAACATAGAATGAGTCAACTTGAATCTATAGTTTCTCCATTCACAATGAAAATTCAAATTACAAGCCATATTTTAGATTTAATATTCATATTCATCTTCATCATGATCATAGCCATCACGGTTAGCATTTGGTTCAACTTCATTTGAACTACACTCCATGTCGGGTACCATTATAAGGCATGGAGTGTGGTCATACCCATGTTACCATAATAATGAGTTAGCCTATAAAATTATGAATAAAATATTACAAGTGCACCATGTGTGTGTGAATTTTGTACCTAGCTGTAGACACAACACTGCAATAAAACATTAGAGGTTAGCAAAAACCAAAATTTGCAAGTAATTGAAACTATGCTAACCAGGTGATTTACTGCCTTCTAGTAGATGTGAGTATGATGTTCTCAGATTGGAATCAAGATTAGTGACAATACAACACCTAAATGAAGGATTTAATGCTAAAGAATGAAAAACTGTATGAATGGAGATTAATCTATTTTTTTTGTATTTTCTGTGCAATTAGGATGAAAAACTGTATGAATCTAAGCTAGAATTGATTGAAAATGATATGCAGATTTAATCTAAGAATGATATGAATTGATATGAAAATCTATGCAAAAACTATGAATTACTATGAATTGATCTCACAAAGTTGCCTATTGCAAAAGCTTGATTCTTCATATGTAATTTCACCATAGTAATTGTGCAAATTTGAGAGATTTTTGAGAGATTGATTGAAAGCTTGAGGGATATTTTGATTGATTGAAAGATTGAGGGATATTTTATGAAGAGCTGAGCCTTGTTTTTATATAAATCTAGGGCTCGAGGATGCATTGAGAAAAGCCATAAATCAATCTTGATAAACTCAGGTTGATTTTTGAGTTAACAAGAAATCAAAATTAATTAACTCATAAAATCATGCAAAAGCAGTTTTTATCTCAAAATAGAGTTTAGTTTTTTTTTTCAACTCATCATCAGATGTTGAGTTTAGAAAGTTAACAAATTGAAATTGAAAATTGATTTAAAGTTAACTGCTTTTCTGATTGTGCATGATTTAATATGAATTAATTTAATAAATAAAGTGATTTATTTTCCACTTAACTAATTTTGAATTAAAACAATTGATTTATGGGTTAATCAATTATTAAATCAAACTTTATTCCAATTAAATCATTAAACTTGACAACTTTGATTTTAAATCAATTAAATAAATATTCAATTGATTGTTTGTAGGAATTTCAAATGATTTATGATTTCAGATGTATTTATGATTTTAGACATGTATTTAGGAATTTCAGATGTATTTATGATTTCAGATGTATTTAGGAATTTCAGATGATTTATGATTTCAGATATATATGATTTCAGATGTATTTATGATTTTAGACATGTACATATATTCACAAATTATGGATGACTAGGTAATTAATTTTATTTTCCTTGAAAGCTAGGTTGGTATCCAAATCTAATATGGAGATTAGAACAGAGGAAGGTTAATACTTAAAATGCAAAATGTGTAAGTTACTAACATTGACAGGTTATTGAATCTTAATAAGAATGAATAACCAATACATAACGATTAGAGTCAACTCGAAGAGGTAATTACTCCTTATCCTTTTATTAAATTCTCTTATTAATATTCATCAGCGCTGTGAATTTAGATTTAAAAAATGTGTTTTTTGATATTAGCTGATCCCTAGATATGGAGGTTTGTTTGTCTGGTTTTTAGGCAAGATTAACCAAGCAAGGCTCAAGTCCTAATCATGAAAAAGAAGGAAGATCAGAGATTTTGTCTTAATAGCATGACTGGCTTAATCATTGTTTAATAATCAATGTATAACCTTTAGATATTGATTTTAAAAAAAAATCATATATCGAGGAAACTCGGGACATGGGTATGCCCAAGAAGGAATGTACAAATCTCGATAAGTATCGAGCCGTGGGTATGCCTACGGAAACTATGTATTTAACAAATCTCATCTTTGTAGGAGTCATGGCTATGCCCATGTTATTTTTGTATATGGACAGGACCTTTGGTCTTGGACAAGGCTGGAGGATTTCTCAACCCCGCTCTTTCCTACCAGCTCCTATAGCGAGCGGGGTCACACTATAAAACAATTATTTATATTAATAAAAAAACTCTTTAGGGCTTCGGCCTTTTATTGATCAAAAATAAAATAAAAAATGCAATTAAATCTAATTAAAAAATTAAGTGGTAGAATTAAATTAATTAATTAAATATTTAGAATATTCAATTAATCAACTTTAGGATAAATATGATTTATCGCCAAATAATATTTAATTAAAGATAATTAGATAAATTATGAATATTTAGGAAATATTCCCCGATGTAGAATTAGGATAAAATCAATTAGGGTTTTGATAACTTGATGTGCAGATGTGCCTTAGGTTAGGAATTTGATGTCGATTTCATTCGAATTGTTGATATAGGAGGTTAATGAACCTATAGCCCATTTTTGGGGTATTACATTTTGCTCCTCTTTGAATTACTGTGTGAAGCGCAGTGGTTCAAAGATTAGTCTATGTTTGATGTATGGAATTGATTTGAAAGATGAACCGATTTTGAGACATAAACCGATTGAAAGATTTAAAGATGTAAGATTTAGGTCCTGATTGACCAAAGATAATGTTAACTATAGAAACAATGAAACGATGATTATGAAAAAGTGCCAAAATGCCTAATTTTGAACCTTATGATTGCGAAGAAGTGAGTGACCGATTCTAGACCCGATTGTCCCAACAGAATCATATTGGTATCACGTCTTGAACCCATTAGTTATGGAGAACCAAGGAAATAACACTAATGAACTGATGGTTATGAAAAGTTGATATAGTTTACAAGATAGATTTAGGATACCAGATTGATATGGATCTTGATGAATCTGATATGCCCCAAGAAATGATATATTTTCTCCAAGCAATGAGGACTTTAGATGGACTAGCAACGAGACGTGGTTGTTGTCTTGATTATTGAGGAAATATTTGATTTTTAGATTTAGATTTACACACTTTGAATGATGTGTAATACCATGCCCCCTTCAGGATTAAAATCAAAATTTGACAAGAAAAGTCAGTGTTTTATAGTTTAGAAGCATGTTAATTGATTTAAGAAGTGGTTATACATGTCTAGGAACATGTTCTGTGTCATTTGGAGGTCTTGGAGACCAAGTTTGACTAGGTTTGACCATGAGTTGACCATGGTTGACCAAGTTGAAATTTTGATAGTTTGATGTGAGATAATCAATTAAGTTGAAAAATAGATTTCTTTGATGTTTGAAGGTCAAATATGCAAGTAGTTTACAATATAAATGATCTCAAATTTCAATTTTGATCCCGAAAAAGGATTCTACTTGCTGTTTCATTAGAAGAACCTTCATACAATGCTCAATCCTTGTGTCATGTTTAGCATTTTTGGTTTTGAAGAATCATTTAAGTGTTCAAGCAATTTGTGAGATCATGCAAAGTGCAAAATGAAATGTAGAATGAAATGCAAACCTAGGACCTAGGACCTAGTCATTGATCATGTGTCGATTGATTCTCATCATTGAACTTTTTAGGTAATCGGATAAATCAATACAATGTACACTAGTTAGGAAACCATATACATATGAATATCAATTTGTATGCTCAAGAATCAATACAACGCCCACTGACTAGACAACCATGGACATATGAATATTGATTTTGTTTTTGGAATGTCGGATTAGATATAAGCACCAAGGCATAAATGCCAAGATGACCTAAATATCATGTCCATTTTGATATAGCAATTTGTATAAGCATCAAAACATAAATGTTGTGATGACCTGAATATGCCTTGCATTACAAAGAAATCAACCAGTCAAGAGATCCTTCTAAATCCAATGTGAATTACCCGTAGTGACCCTTTATCATTCACATCCTTAGGTAAGATCACATTTCATAGTAGGAGTAAGAACTTTCTCAAAAAGACAATAGTTAGATCAAAATTCCTTGAATTTTCTAGGTATCAATGGTCGAGGTATGCATGGCCATCCAATACGAGATAGAGGCTCTTACAGACGAACACCATTTCAATCTAGAATTTCCAAAGTTGTTAGATTTTCACATACAAGTAAAAAATAAAGAAAAGATTATGCCCCCAGTCATCACTCTCTAAATCCTGTAAAGGCCATCATCAAAGAGCTCGAACGGACACAATATGCAAAAACCTTAGTGCGAATCAGTAAGCATACAAGGAGATAAAAACATGAAGAAGCATAGATTATTTTTAGTTTGTGTTGATGTTTGATTGCATTGTTGTAGATGCAAAATCCTTTATGGAGAGGAGACATATGAACTAACTTAGATGAAGCTTCAAAGGACCCTGATTGGATATGGCATGTCTGAGATATTGAGGACTATAGGATATGACTTTGATTACCCCCAAGTGTTAGGCATTGATAGGATACAGACGCTTGAGCCGATTGGTGCACAGACTGACTTTATTGAAAATCGGGAGGTATGTACAAACTAAAGCAAGACTGAAAGCTGGGAAAGACCAAGATTGTGTTGATAGATGGAGCATTTTGAACAAGTGGTGCCCGTTTGCCAGGTTTTTACCATCTTGGCAGAGATGCTCTTTTTGCTACCAAGGCGCCTGTTTCCAAGTTTTCACCAAGGCACTTTTTCTTTTTCTTCTTTTTTTGTATTTTTCATTTTTTTAATTTTTTTGTACTTTAGATATTTTTCCATTTTTTTGTGAATCATCAAGGTGCCCATTGCTAGGTTTTCACCAAGATCATTTTTTTAGGACTTTTTCTAATTTTTATGACTTTTTCAGGATGTTTTTTAATACTAAATGCCGTAGGTGTAGAATTTCTTCAGATGGAGAACGTTGATTGGTTCTCAGAGCTGTTCTCCTTCAGTCGTTGAGAGTTGATAGGCACCAAAGCCAAAAGTAGCAGTGATAAAAAAGGGACCCAGCCAATTGGGTTCAAACTTCCCCTTGCACTCTCTATGTGATTGATTTTTAGGATTCTCTCTCAAGACTAGATCACCAACCTGAAATTCTTTGTGTCTAACTTTCTTGTTGTAACCTCTAGACATTCTTTTCTGATATACTCTGAGATGATCATACGCTACTTGTCTGCACTCATCTAGTAGTTCAAGTTCTTGCAACCTAGACACTCTGTAGTCATCATCAGTTACTAGACCATGCATTCTGATTCTTAGTGATGGGATTTCAACCTCAATAGGTAGTACCACTTCAGACCCATAAACTAAAGCAAAAGGTGTAGCCCCAGTGGGCATTCTGATACTTGTTCTGTAGGCCCAAAGAGCTGGATTGATCATTAGGTGTCAGTCTCTTCCTATTTTATTAACTATACGGTGCAATATTTTCAATAGATTCTTGTTTGAAGCCTCTTCTTGTCCATTCCCTTAAGGATAGTAGATTGATGACCAATGTTGTGTAATCTTGAATTTTGCACATAAATCATCTAAGTCTCCGTTCTTGAATTTTCCACCATTATCTATGACTATAGAATGTGGAATACCATACTGACATATGATGTAGTTTAGAATAAACATAGAAATTTGTTTGCCAGTTGCTTGAGTTAAAGGGACTGCTTCTACCCATTTTGTGAAATAGTCTATAGCTGTAATGATATGGGTATGTCCATTAGAAGAATGAGGATGTATGGATCCTATAAGATCAAATGCCCATTGGTGAAAAGGCCATTGTGTAGTAAAGGGAATTAGATCTCTCCCTAGTGCATGAATTAAGTTACCATGTACTTGGCACTTTTGACAGTTCTTAGCAAACTTGATAGCCTCTTTTTCCATTTCAAGCCAATAGTACCCAGCCTTAATAAGTTTTTGAGCTAGTGTTAAACCGTTCGAGTGTGACCCACAAATACCTTCATGGACTTCCTCTAATGCATGTTGAGACTCTTCCCATTATAAAAATCTAAGTATCATACCATCTAGACCTCATTTGTACAGATCGTGACCAATGATGACATACCGGGATGCATTGTGGATAAGGTATCATTTCTCATGGCGATTGAAGGTATCGAGAATGATTTGGTCTTGGAGATAGGAGAAAAGGTTTTTGTATTGGGATGAATCATGACCAACAACAGTGCATATCATGTGGGTTTTAGGGGAATCATATGCAGGATAAGATAGTGCTTCCACTAGGAATTCATAGCATAGCTCGTGTTCAGGCTGTTGCAATAAATTAGATAGTGTTTCCATTGCATCGACAACCTTGATCTTAGTTATAAGAATTTTATCAAATGTGATAGATATGAAATACTTCTTTAGATCATCTACCATTCTCTTGTATGGGATTATCTTTCCATCTTTCATTTGATACACATCATTGACTTGGTGTATTACAAGTTGTGAGTCTCCATGAATGTGTAACTCTATCACTCTCCACTCAATTGTTATTTTCATACCATTAAGAAGGGGTTCATATTCAACAATATTGTTTGTGCAAGGAAACTTTATTCTAAATTCTTTAGGGATTGAGTATCCTTGAGGTGTGATGAACAATATGCATGCTCTAGATCCATTCTGTGTATAGGAGCCATCAAAGAATAGCCTCCATGCTCTAGAAGAAAGATTCATGATAGAGGAATCTGAAAATTCCATTTGCATAGGAGTATCATCAAACAATGGTGCATCAACCAATTGATCAGCAATTACCTGTTGTTTTATAGATTTTCTTTCAACATATTCAATGTCAAATTCACTTACAAGCATGACCCATTTAGCCAATCTACCTATGAGGGAAGCTTTGCTTAGTAGGTACTTTAATGGATCACTCTTAGCTACCAAATGCCTGGTATGAGCCAACATATAATGTCTCAGTTTCTATGATGCAAAGATCATAGCTAGATAAGCTTTCTCAATCATTGAATAGTTCTTCTCATATGCTACCAATGTTCTACAGATATAATATATAGCTCTTTCCTTTTTGTTTTCATCGAGCTGTGCTATTAATGCCCCCAGTGATGTATCTATAGCGAACACATATAAGATGAATGGCTTCCCTTGAATAGGAGGCATCAAAATAGGAGGATTTGATAGATATTTCTTGATATGGTTAAAGTTCTTTTCACATTCCTCATTCCATGCAAAGGTCACACCTTTATGTAATGTTTTTAGAAAAGGCTGTGATATGTGAACTAGCTGAGGTATGAAGCATCTAATAGATTGTACTCTCCCTTGTAATGTTCTCATTTGACTGATATTCTTGGGAGATTGCATCTCCATGATAGCTTTTACTTTAGCAGGATCAACCTCAATGCCTTTCTTTGAAACAATGTATCCTAAGAGCTTGCCAAAAGTTACACCAAAAGCACACTTCTTAGGGTTCAGTCTAAGACTAAATTTTTCCATTCTATCTAGTATTTTTATCAAATCATTTAGATTTTCAGATCTTATCATAGATTTTGCTAAAGTATCATCAACATAATCCTCCATAGTTTGATGCATCATGTCATGAAAGATAGATGTCATAGCTCTCTGATATGTAGCACCAACATTCTTAAGCCCAAATGGCATGAGATCCAACAAAAGGTACCCCATGCACATGTAAAAGAAGTTTTCTCTTGATCCTTTGGAGAAATTTTTATTTGATTATATCCATAGGAACCATCCATCAAAGAATACATCTCGAAGCCCGCAGTCATCTCCACTATCATATCAATGTTAGGTAGTGGAAAATCATCCTTAGGGCATGCTTTGTTCACATCTCTGAAATTTGTGCACACTCTTATAGATTTTTTTGGTTTTGAAATAGGTACAATATTAGAGATCCATTTAGCATAATCAATAACATGGATGAATCTAGCTTTTAGTAGCTTCTCTAATTCAGCTTTGACCAAGAGTGCAACATGTGGATGTATCTTTCTCAATTTTTGCTTAATAGGTTTAACGTTTGGAGCTATAGATAAATGGTGCATTATAAGATCAGGATCCAAACCTAGCATATCTAAATATTTCCATGCAAAGTTGATCTTCTTTTTTGTTAAGAATGTTGTACAAATTTTTTCTTTTCTTCTTCTGATAAGGATTGTGCTACATGGATTAATTATGGTTCTTCTGTTGTTCCCAAGTTGATAGATTGAGTGGGCTCAATTAGAACTAGAGATCTATCCTATAAATGACTTGGAAGGACATCAAATATCTCATCCTTAGGCACCTCAAAGAGGTTTTCACCTTCAGATACATCTTTTATTTTTACTTTTGTAGGTTCTGAGATTGCCACAAAGTGGTTTTCACCCTCAGAACTCCTTTTATTTTTATTTTTACTTTTATTCCTTTAAATAAGATACTTGATATCTAACTTCATCATGCTAACACTCGGTTCACTGATGGAAGTCCTCATAGGCTCAACTACATTGAGGTAGCAAGCAAAGGCATAGTCATTTGGAAAGGTATAAATACCTTGGCTCGGATTCATGGAGGTTTGGTCAAGATGTTCAGGATGTTGGATAGTCAAAGTGGTGAAAGATTAGGAAAGAGTGTTTACGGATATGGATCTATCATCATTGGTCCTAAGCTGATGCTCAAGTTCAAAGGTGATATTACAACTTAAGACATTCAATTCATGAATAGGCTCAATGTCATTGTGGGAGTCCACTTCAGCCATCGGTGGATCAAACTTGTTAAGTTCATCATTTCTCTCTAGACTTACATTAGGTTTAGGTGCATATTGGTGAATAACATCAACATGTTTTTCTATGATAAGCTCATCTTATTCTAGAATGGCCCCCCATTCATAGTCATTAGATTCTTCATCTATGCCTCTAGGAAATTTAAGAACATGAGTAAAGTCAGGATGAATACCCCAAGAAGGGTTACCCTTAGATTCTGATTTGAATTCATACTCATGGGAATCTATCTTAGAATAACTACCACCTTCCTCTTTGTCTATTTGACTACCTTCGAGATTAGTTGGTTCTTGTGGTGCAACTATCTCTTGCTCTATAGTAGGTTCTTATGTTTCTACTACATTAATTCTTTTTACTGGATCATTTTCAGCATCAAGGAGGTCTTTTATTTCTTAAGGCTAATGCTCATAAGCAATGAGCTCATCAGTGGTGTCTGAATCATCACTATCAGATTGTTCTATCGTGTCTTTCTTTAGTTGATTTTCTATGGAGGGCTCAATCTATTCTAAGACATGTGGGGAGTTCTTGCTAAGACAAAAGGCTTCTTCTTATATCCTAGACCTGTTGTATTCTTGTTTTCTCAGCCATGATGGTCAAGAGGTGACAAAAGACCTTTACCCTATAGTCCTAGAGGTCCTTTTCCTTTATATCCCATTTTTGTGATCAATTTGTCCCCTGGGCCATATGACTTAGAGGGATCTTTGATGTTTTAGAGTCACATGTTTGAACAATTTGAGATTAAGGTTCATCTTTGTATAGCCATGCAAGCACAACTTCATCCTCTTCAAACTCTTGTTTGGACACTTGTTCTACAACAAAATCTCCTTCATATGCCTCGAGAGGTTCTTTATATTCCTTTTTAGATTTTTTTAGAGTTTGTCCATAGGACTTAGGCGAGATAGGGAGAGATGTCAAAGATAAGATTGGTTCTATAGTATATTCTCCCATACCATTTTCTTTGATTTTAACCTCTTTAACAATGTCTTCCATCTTGGATGTTGAAGAACCATCTAGCTACTTAGTGGAAGATTCTCTATTATTAGGAACAATTTTATCAGCACTTTCCTTCAATGCATTGCAAGATGTATATAGATTTGTTGGAATCATCACCTCTACTCCTTCATAAGGAAATTTCAAACATTGATGGTATGTAGAAGTAATAGCTTTCATTTCATGTATCCAAGGTCTCCCAAGAAGGATATTGTAAGCCAAAGGTAAATCAAGAATTTGGCATATAGTATCTTTGATGATTGGACCTGCTCTGATAGGTAAGACAATTGTTCCTTTGGAAGACATTTCTTGCTCATCGTATGCTTTCATAGTTATCTTCTTTCTAGGATCAATGGCCATTTATGGAAATCCCAATTGTGTAATCAAGCTAAAAGAACAAATGTTTAGACCAGCACCCCCATCTATCAACACACGTTTGACATGATGGTTTTGGATCAAGACTTCAATATGCAAGGGTTGGTTATGCAGATGACTTAAGGAGTTATCATCTTCCTCTGAAAAGGAAATATACTATGGAGACATAAGATGACCAACCATAGTCTGGAATCTATCTAAGTCAAGGTTATCAGGAACATTAGATCTGAGCATAGCTTTGTCTAGAATGGCTCTATGAGCTAGAGATATCTGAAGTAACTCAAACATGGATATTTTTGCATTTGTATGTTGGAGTTGTTGGATAATACTGTATGAAGTAGGCCTCATGTCTTTAGGATTTGGAGATTTAGATGTAGCCTTATGTTTAGAAGTAGATGAAAGATTGAAAGGCACCTTAGGGACATTGGATGAATCTGGTACTTGTCCTTGCAGATGCGCCTAAGCTTGTGATCAAGTAACTGCATTAGCAGAATGGTTTTCTCTATCTTTTCTTACAATTGTGATGACATTGCAATGCTCAAATAGACCTGGTTCAACCATATTGAAAACAACATTGTTTCCAGAGTAGGCATAATTGACTTTAGCACCCATATTAGGCTAAGAAGAAGAATCTTCTTTACCATGTTTCAGAAATGGTTATGTGAATGCTATATGATCATTATTGCTCTTATCATTGTCAATCATGATTTCTCCATTATCAATTTTGTCTTGTATGATGTGCTTCAAGAGAACGTAGTTATTAGTCTTATGACCTTTATTGCGATGGAAGTCATAGAAATTGTTCTCTCTCCACCATTTCAGTTTAGGTTCAGGATCAAAGACTTTTATCTTAGGCAAGTAGATGATTTTGTTAGCCAATAGATTTTTCATGGAAGATTCCAAGGATTCTCCAAGAGGAGTGAATTTGCAGTTAGGATCTGTAGCCCAAGGTTTATAATCAGATGACTTCTTGTTAGACTCTGTTGCTTTAGCTTCGAAGGCTTTGATGGCTTGGGTGCCAACAGTGAGATTGAAAGTGGGTGCCTTAGATGGGGCACAGATAGTATCAACAATGCTATCAGTGACAATGCCTTTATTCTTATTCTAGTTTTTGTTCTTGTCCTTAGAACTAGATCTAGATTCATACTTGTCCTTTTGAAGTGTGATGTCTCCTTTTTTCATAAGTAATTTCTCAATGTTGATCGCATTATCTACCATCTTATCAAAGGATGTATGATTTTTCATTTGTAAAGGGTAGTTGATTTCTGGAATAATATTATTGATGAAGATTTCCAGCTTCTTAGTTTCTAGAATGGGTCTAGCATATAGAGAAAATTTCTTCTTCCATCTCTTGAGAAATGTCAGTAATGGTTCTCCTAGATATTGTTTCAGATTGTAGATGTTGATCATAGTGACCAGATGTTGGATATTGTAGGAGTATTGTTGTTAGAACAATTTGATTAACTCAAAAGTTTTGATAGTTGGAGGCATTCTAGACAACCAATGAATGGTTGCTCCTCCCAGAGATCGAGGGAAGAGACACATTAAGTAGGTTGGTTCATGCATAAACTCCATAGATTGAGTACAGAATTCTCTGACATGATCTTGAGGATCATATTTTCCATCATACTTATCATATTTAGGCATTTCCACTCTTTTAGGGAATGGTGGCATGTACAAGTCTTTATCAAATGGAAAAGGGCATAGAGCTTCAATGGAGAACTCCTTAGGTTCCTTTTCTTTTTTAAGTTTGTTAAGTTTGACTTGCATGGCATGCATTTGTTTCATCATAGATGTGATAGGGGTTTCTTCCTCATGCATGATGATATTTTCAACATTAAATTTTGGAGGAAGTTTAGCTCCTTGATGAGCTAACTCTAGAAAGTATGCCTCTCTATCTTCTTTCAAGAAATGCCTCATCATTCTCTTGAAGTCATCATCATTTTGATATCAAGAAATTTCAGAAGGTTTAGGTTTTTGATCCATACCATGTTGAGAGTGAGGTCCTTGATACCCATGATGTGTCCCTTCATGAGACATGTTAGGAGTTTTAGGACTCCCTGGGATAGATTGAGGTGGAGATTGTTGATTACCTCCATGAGTTGATGGAGTGGGTATGTAACTAGTTTTCAATCAAAAATTGCCAAGACCATCATCTTCATAAAGACCTGAATTGTAGAGTTGCTTGAGAGTTGGACCTATGTGAATAGACAAAGGAAAAGTATGATATGCTTCTCTATATTTATTGTGTGACAAAGCTCTAGTTTCCACCATTAACCTTGGGTGAAGCAAAAGAATAAGATGAAGACAACTAAAGAATGAATTGATTCAAGAAGATCGAATGATGTAACCTTATCAAGATTGAATTGATTAAATATTAGATCAGACATAAATGAAGGATATTGTGCCATAGTAGTGTGGGTAGACACCTAACAGATGGTGGGCATGAGCTCACAACACTTAGCCGTTTAGTAAGAAGATTGAATTTGAAGGTAATTTTGACAAGGTTTTGACACAAGATGAAAAAGACTCAAATCGATAAATCAGAAGGCTAAATCAGACTCATGAGACCACTTTAGGAAAATGAATGGATTTTTTATAGGTTCTACTTTGTTTCTAACACAATGATTTTTTTGACAGATTCTGGGATTTATTTCTCAATTTCAGGCAGTGTGCAACAGGAAAATAGGCATACGGACCCTAGACAAAAATAAGATTTGACAAAAAGTTGACCAACTGATAGGAATAAGCTTGTTGTTTTGAAAATTTGGGGACAGTCTCACATAAGAAAATGCTACCCCATACGAGGAAGTACCAGGCTGCACGTGAGAATATGCTATCTCGTGCGAGGAAATGCTCACAAAACTAAAATCTCATGTGATAAAAGAACAAAGTTTGATAGTTTTGGCACAATTTTTGAGGCACAAATTTTGAGACATAGATTTCAAGACACATCACTAGCTGTTCTCTGATAGAATATTCAGTTCTCACACTAGAAAAGGATTTTTGCTCAGATTTTGCAATTTTTAGGTTTTTCAGTTTCAGATTGTTTGCAAGATTTTCTTTGTCCAGTTTTGAAGATCTGTGTAATAGTTCATCTCAAGTAACCAAGAATATATCAAGCATGCAAAAAATCAAGAAAGGGAAGCAAGAAATCATCTGAAAACAATGAACAAGGGCAAAAGCAACCTTGTGCATGAACAAGAAACAGTGACTTATTGTGCTAATTCGTAGAAATGCTACTTGTGTATGTTCCAAAAAGTTTTTCAATAACCCACATATTCCTAGAAAATGAAAAATTGGCCTCACTAGGGTTTGTAGTAATGGTCTGACTCTGCAAATTTTGTGATCTCAAAAGGTTGAACTCCAATCCAGGTGCACCAGGGTTTTGACATAGTCTGAGAAATTAATCAATCAGGAGCTGCTAGGGAGATCTGACAGCCCAACAAGAGACCACACCTGTGAATATTTCCTCCACAAGGATATTTATATAGCGGCTGATACTACCATGGAAAAAATGGCTATTATTGGTTGAGGTTCTGTTCATGTGGTTGACCCAATTAAGGGAATGTCCACTATGGTCTCTAAAGGTGACTCACAAAAGATACCACATGGGGACTGGTTCTAGATTCAAGGATTTGAGTTTCTGATACTACCCAAAAAGGGAGTAGAGCATATTCCTCTAGCCTTTTCACTTTTAACCAAGACAAAGCAGATAGATTAATCTAACATGCTAAGACTAAAATTATCTCACAAAGATCTATGATGTCAACCACTTATGATCTATCAACCTCTCCAGAGAGAGAATGTATCAATCAAAAGTTGAAGATGCACAAATCTAGTAGAACGCAAGACAATCTCATTACCTTCCCTACCTACAAGGGGATCCTTTGTCAAGAAGAGTTTCACATGAATAAATAAGAGAAAGAAGCTCGATCTCTCAAGATCATCCACAAATAGTCTTCATAGGGCCTATTTACTATGTGTAACAGATATACAGAAAGAAAATATATGTTCATTTTATAGCCCAAAATGAAGTCTGTGATATGAAAGCAGAAAAGGTCACACAAGCTTGACACGTGAGAGTTTGTTTTAATCCAAAATGAAGTGTTATTAGATTGAGAAGAATACTTTAGTTTCAATGCTCTGCAATCCAAAATTTAGCACACATCTGAAAACTCTACAATCTAGTATTATGCTATCTCTGAAAGTACAGAATCAAGACAAATCAACAGCAAACAGTAAGCGTCAAAAATCAATAATCTGAAAGTGCAGATCTGTAGATTTTGTCTCTCTAGATGTAAAGTCTCACGTGAGTCAGGATGCATTCTCGCATGAGGAAGGATACTATCTCATGTGATGAAATATGTGGTCCCATGTGAGGAAGTGCTGAAACTAGAAAAACTTCATGCGATGTGATGAAAAATCTCACACGAGAATCTATACAGGGATGTACGAAAGTACAGACAAAAAATTAAAAATCATAGTTTTGATAGAAAAAGATAGAAAATTGATAGAACATAAGGGAAACCTATATCAGGGCCCCATGGTGGGCACAAGAAATGTGTGTGTGAATTTTGTACCTAGCTGTAGACGCAACACTTCAGTAAAACATTAGAGATTAGCAAAAACCAAAATCTGCAAGTAATTGAAACTATGCTAACCAGGTGATTTACTACCTTCTAGTAGATGTGAGTATGATGTTCTCAGATTGGAATTGAGATTAGTGAAAATGAAACACCTAAACGAAGGATTTAATGCTACAGAATGAAAAACTGTATGAATGCAGATTAATTTTTTTTTTTTGTATTTTCTGTGCAATTAGGATGAAAAACTGTATGAATCTAAGCTAGAATTGATTGAAAATGATATGCAGATTTAATCTAAGAATGATATGAATTGATATAAAAATCTATGCAAAAACTATGAATTACTATGAATTGATCTCACAAAGTCGCCTATTGCAAAAGCTTGATTCTTTGTATATAATTTCACCAGAGTAATTGTGCAAATTCGAGAGATTGATTGAAAGCTTGAGGGATATTTCAATTGATCGAAAGCTTGAGGGATATTTTATGAAGAGCTGAGCCTTGTTTTTATAGAAATCCAAGGCTTGAGGATGCATTGAGAAAAGCCATAAATCACTCTTGATAAACTTAGGTTGATTTTTGAGTTAACAAGAAATCAGAATTAATTAACTCATAAAATCATGCAAAAGCAGTTTTTATCTCAAAATAGAGTTTAGTTTTTTTTTTCAACTCATCATCAGATGTTGAGTTTAGAAAGTTAACAAATTGAAATTGAAAATTGATTTAAAGTTAACTGCTTTTCTGATTGTGCATGATTTAATATGAATTAATTTAATAAATAAAGCAATTTATTTTCCACTAAACTAATTTTGAATTAAAATAATTGATTTATGGGTTAATCAATTATTAAATCAAACTTTATTCCAATTAAATCATTAAACTTGACAACTTTGATTTTAAATCAATTAAATAAATATTCAATTGATTGTTTGTAGGAATTTTGATTTATTGTCAAAATAAAAACAATATTAATTAGGAATAAATGCAATTAAATCTAATTAAATAATTAAGTGGCAGAATTAAATTAATTAATTAAATATTCAGAACATTCAATTAATCAACTTTAGGATAAATATGATTTATCACCAAATAATATTTAATTAAAGATAATTAGATAAATTAGGAATATTTAGGAAATATTCCCCGATGTAGAATTAGGATAAAATAAATTAGGGTTTTGATAACTTGATGTGCAGATGTGCCTTAGGTTAGGACTTTGATGTCGATTTCATTTGAATTGTTGATATAGGAGGTTAATGAACCTATAGCCCATTTTTGGGGTATTACACACCTGGGATTGGCCCAGGCATCCAAGTTCCTACCAAAGGAACCCAAGTCGAACCCAAAGGAGAACAAAAGTAGAATCAAAACCCAGCCTCAAATAAAGAACCGGATAACTTGGCTTTTTTTTAATTCAATTTTATTTCTGAATTCTTCTCTAATTCTAACCTGATTATTCCATATTTTATTTTCCAATTTTCCTTCTTCTTCACTCCAAATTATGTTATGTTGTTATTTCCTTTTACTAATTGTGCTATTTCAAGGATCACCACCCATGACTTGGTTAAGATGATGAATGCTGTCAATGCCTTTATTACCAAGGAATCACCACCCGCCATTAATGAATATTAATGATCATTGTTTCCTAAGGGTAATCATTATTTGTGTATGCTGATCACCCAAGTCTTTGGCTGTGATTTGCATGCTGTGAGGTTTGTCAAAAGTGGGGGTATGACATGCTGGTTGGATTATAACATATTGACACTTACACCATGAAGAAGACAAATGATTAAATAGAAAGAGAGGACCAACTGAACCATCTTTTGGTCAGTCTATATCACATTAAGAAACAACTTCAAGACTCAAGAATCAAAACAATCAAAAGTTTCTTCAAGACCATGAATGATTAAAAACATTCCACCAAAAAAAAAAAAAAAACACTAATCTATGTTATCATTGAGCCATAAAATATGTCTTTAAAGTTTAGAAGCATCACAAAAACTTTCAAGAAACATAGTACTATCCAAAATATGTCTTTAAAGTTTATTTCTAATGATTATGATGATGTTGATGTTGATGTCTATAATTTATTTCACTTACTGATGCTTGCTTAGATTGAATTTTGAATTGCCAAGCTGGAGAACGCTTTCAAATTTTAGGGTCTGTTCCACATGATACTCTTAGTTACAACTCAAACATATTTTTGATGTTGGGAAACCCACTACAGAAACTCATCCATAGGTGAAATTTAATGCTGTGAATCTTGGCATTGTTAATGTTATTACTTTTCCTCACGTTTCATATTTGTGAAAATGTTTCTTGGCACTATCTTCTTTTTCAATTCCTATATTTGCAGCCTTTTAGATCATTAACTTAAGCGTTACATGTCTTTGTTCAAAGTTTATTCTAACACTATATTATATGTTATTCTTATTACAATGTTCTTTATTATGGGGTAGGAGGTCAATCTTCATTGTCTTCATTGTGGGGGATAGTGAAGATTTCTCTAACAAATAGCAGGTTTAGTATCTTATAATAACATGCTAAATTGATAAAGGCTTTATGGGAATTTAATTTGCAATTACTTATAGATTAAGAAAATTATTACTATGCTTAATGTTCCATTTAAATGCATTTAACACAAAAAACAAATTTACAAAACTAAACCAATGGCATGTTTATAACAAAGATGTGTTGAGGAGTTTGCTCCTTGTTTAATGTTAACTGTTCCTGCACAATCCACTCATACAACTATGAAATGCTATGTGGAAGGGATGGTTGATAGTGTTCCTTGAGGGAAAGGGGATTTTGAAAGAATTTTTATCATTGTATTGTGTATTTCCAATATGTTTGGATGTAGGCCAGACCAAGAGAATGAAGGATCACTCACTGATTGCATGATAACCCAGTTTTGAAGGGTCACTAGTTGAGGGGACAGTCAAGGTCTGGATGATTGGGCCATTGGAGGACCCTATTTATTTTTATTAATTGCTATTCAAATTGGATGCATGGATTTCTTGTGAATTATCAGCTGCTATGTATCCAACAACTACATCTATAAATCTACATATACTTCTCTAGAGTTGTAAGCCACTTAGAGATCAAAATAGAGAAACTACATCAAAATCATTCTTTGTCCTATTTCCTTTTAACAAAGTCTCAACTATCAATGATACAATACATTTGATGCCCTAATCTATCAATACAAATGATGCCTAGCTAGAAGCTCATGGGCTGTCCATTTGATAACCACAGTCAACATTTCAAAAAAATGGATATCCTTGAGCACAAGCACCAATAACATCAAATAATGGAGTTAAAGCATGAGCTAGGGCATGACACCAGTAGAATGTAGTCATTTTAGTGATAGAAATATACAATGGTGTCATTAAATGTACCAGTAATATCAACAAATGTGAATCCAAACATTTGAAAACCAAGGGCATGTTTACAACAAAGGTCTAATAGAACTCCCAACAATTCTTAAACATAATTTATCTGATAAGCTGAATTATTAAACAATTAAGGTTGGAGTAGACATAGTTATCACACATTTTTTTTGTGTGGTACAAGGAAGATTTGGCTAGGTCAAATCTTCCTTCATGCTAGCAGTCTACAGAATTAGACGTTTATTAACAATTGATCATATTAGATAACTAGTATGTTTAAGAATTGTTGGGACTGGTCCTTTGGCATGTATTAAATAGAATAGAATTTTTAGCATATTATTATCATTCTATTTTTTTATTGTAAACATGCCATTGGTTCAATTTTGTAACTTCACTGTTGTATGAGTGGATTATGCAGGAACAATTAACATTAAACAAGGAGCAAACTCCTCAACACATCTTGGAAACCATTGAATTCAATAATAAATGAAACCTAACACCAACTATATGCCTTCCATTCACTTCTACCAAGAATAAATCATTTAATCCATTCAACATTACATATAATCATTAGATAGTTACATTTTCTGATTATGTAGAGGAACAGTCACAACCAAAATGATCAAAACTACTTTCACCCTTGCACAAGCTATTCCAAACTTCAAGTAAAATGAGAAATATGCTATATCAAATCATTCATATTCATAGTAACCATTCAAAGGATCATTCTTTCAATGAACCCTCTGACTGTACCCCTGCGGCAGAGAAAGGAAACCTCAAAATAGAGAAAGGAAACTTAGTAAAACCAGTCTATGCTGCTGTTTGTGAGGGTACAATCATGATATGTGCCTCTCATACCTCTAAAAACATGTAAGATTGTCTTTAAATACCTTATTGATCTCTTCTAAACATTAACCAAATCAAACCTACATTTGAATCCACACACAATAACCCCAAAATGAAGGGTTTTGTATCATTTAATGAATCTCAGTCACTGGTAATGCATGGATAGTCAAACCAGTAGTCTCCAAAGTATTCAATAAGTGACTGGATTGTATTTAATACATGCCAAAGGACCAGTTGTATGAAATTGTCAATCACATAGCATTTCACTATTGTATGAGTGGATTGTGCAGGAATAGTTAATATTAAACAAGGAGAAAACTCCTCAACACATCTTGGAAACCATTGAATTCAATAATAAATGAAACCTAACACCAACACTATTCCTTCCATTCACTTTTACCAAGAATAAAGCATTTAATCCATTCAACATTACATATAATCATTAGATAGTTACATTTCCTAATTGTGTACTAGAGGAACAATCACGACCAAAATGATCCAAACATTTGAAAATAGTGAATCAAAATCCTTGACCACAAGCACCAATAAAATTAAATAATGGAGATAAAGCACAGGCTAGGGCATGACATCAGTAAAATGCGATCATTTTAGAGAGCATTCATGATCAAATAAAATGCAATGCATTTGAAATTTGCAGTTGAATATGATGCCAGATGCTCGAAAGATGAAGAAATCACATACGAAGAACATTCCATTGGTTCAATTTTGTAAATTTGTTTTTTATGTAATTAGTAATTGGAAGATTAAATGTAGATAACACCTTTATCAGTTTAATTAGCATGTTATTATCATATCAGATAAAGTATGTTTAAGAATTGTTGGGACTGGTCCTTTTACGTGTATTAAACATAATAAAGTTTTCAGCATATTGTTATCAATCTATTTCTTTGTTCTAAACATGCCATTGGTTCAGTTTTTTAGATTTTTTTTTTTGTGTTAAATGCATATTTTGTGAGGAGGGGTCTTGTTCTGAGGAGATTGATAAAGATTGTGCACCTCAAAAACCAATTCATAAGGTACCAATCATGTTTCCTATTTGCTTGTATTTTTGGATTGGCAAATCTCCTTATAAGTTTCATGTCCTTTCTTTTGATTACTATGGATGAGATATATATCTTACATTTAACATTCAACTTCTTTACATTTTAGAACATGTATTTTGTTTTTTTAGGATGTTACCAAATCAACTTTTAACATAAACCGAAAATACCAAACTAATATCTTGCCCTTTCAACTTGACAAAATATTTGCATTTGACCAATAACTACAAGCAACTAAATGATAAATCCACATACTTGTATCTTTGTAAAATACCTGAAACATCAAAAAGATGGCTAAGTGGATGCCGCCATGATTTTTATCTACTAAATATGGGAAAAAAAAGCACCAAAAAGAATCGAATAGAAAACATGATTGGTCATTTTAGAGAGCATTCATGATCATATAAAATACAATGCCTTCTCTCTCGCTCGATCAGCTTTCACCCGCTCATTTTCTCCCACTCCTTTTCTCTATAATTGAAATAAAAATGATTTGGCCGTTTCAAAATAGTGAATCGATATCCTTGAGTACAAGCACCAATAACATCAAATATTTTGATCTGTGGGTACCCTAATGTTGGCAAGAGTTCTTTTATTAATAAGATTACTCTGCAAGCTTGAAGAAGTAGTATATTTTAGCAAATGAAGAGTGGAAAGACAATGATGTTCCTGAGATCATGGATGGACACAATGTTGTAGATAGAATGGGAAGACATCTTTCTAGCCTGGCCCTAGATCCTTCGAAAATTGGGGTAGGATCCAGACCCAGGCTAAAAAGATGTCTTCATTTTTATTGTGGAATATAGGCTCTACTAATGCAACAACGACAGATTGCAATATAAATATCACAACAGATGAGAAACATAAATGTAGGCATCATGGTCACAATTTTTTAGAGACACAACATAATTGAGTGCTATTCCCAGATGATGCAAAGCAACCACTACTTTGCATCGTCTAGGAAAACTACTCAATTATGTTGTGTCTCCAAAAAATTGTGACCATGATGCCTACATTTATGTTTCTTAGCTATTGTGTCCCAGGACCCCTTATGACCCTTTAAAATCCCTAAGAATACATCTTAAAGGTCTTAAAATGTCATAAAGGGTCATAAGAGGCTCCTAGGAGGGGCCAGGTGAGCTTCCACCTTCATGTGGTTGGCCCTGTTAAGTAGAGAATGTTAAACTATTCTCAAAACAAAGAGAAGCTCAATAATTTAAGGTCTCAGTCCATGGAGATGCTAAAAAAATGATGGGAATCAATGATGGAGAGTTTTTAGATTCTGAGAAGATGTATATGGATTGGAGGCTAGATTGAGTACCAGTGCAGAGATGATGATTCAGTAACCTACATCTATAAAACCTTCACAATTATCCCTTCTTTGGCCTCCACTCATTCCTCTTCTAAAAAATAGTTATCTAGAAACTTTGGATACTATTTCTCATCCATGCATGAAATGTGCTAGTGATCCTATAAAATTACTTTAGGCCTCTAGTATTGATGAGATGTACAAGTGTAAAATGTTTTTGTGAGATTGGGATCAATTTGTGCAGTGTACATAAATGTAAGGTGGTGATTATTCTCGACGATCGACAGGTATAAGTCTTTGAGGCCTTACCCAGTAGCTAGGACTAAAGATAACACATCTCAAGAGACCATCATAGGTTGTCTCTTTCTTCGGTCTATATTATTGACAGAATGTTTTACCTTTCATTAGCTCATCAAATCCAGGGATTTAAAAGAATTTAATAGAATATTTTCATGACAACATATATTATTTAAGTTGACGTTGCATGAATTTATCTACTTTTTGCACTTGTAGACTATTAGGACGGCGATAAAGAAGCATCTCCTCCCATGGCCATGCTTCCTTATCTCCATCCTCATAGTCTACAAGTGCACGAATTAGATAAATTCATGCAACATCAACTTAAATAATATACGTTGTCATGAAAATATTCTATTAAATTCTTTCAAATCCCTGGATTTGATGAGCTAATAAAAGGTAAAACATTCTATCAATAATATAGACCAAAGAAAGAGACAACCTATGATGGTCTCTTGAGCTGTGTTATCTTTAATGTGCATATTCGTTGATTTTTTGACACTTTATAATTCATTCCGATGGTAGTGCTATACATCTGACATCATTTCTCATTGGAATATAGGCCAACACCTCGCCTATCTAATAGATCAAATGTCAGAGAAAATACTTTAAGACAATTACTGCGATAGCAATGCTATACGTCTGATAGGGAAACTTGTTAGAGATATGTTGCACTACCGTCGCTCTTACAATAATTAAAATGTCATAGATATGAAATTTTAGATAGACATTTCTAACACTAATGCTACGTCACCAACAGGTTTATTTGTTGGAAATTGGTTGCAGATCTGTCGCTATACCAACAGTTCTAATGTTGGAAAGGATATCTTTTCGATAGTTAGTTCCAACATAGATTGTGTATTTCTGATAGGTCTTTGTGTCAGAATTCTAATAGATGGATCGTAGGAAATGCCATAACAAAACTATTTTCATGTGCAAGTTTCTGACGTAATGGGGTGTTGATAAATTGATAGATATCTCTTCCGTTGCAATTTCCAATGCAAAAACTATGATGGACACATGTCAAAATGCTGACAAATGACCATTGCAAATCTAACAAATGGCCATCAAAATTTGACCTCAAATGTACTAGTGATTTTTAGGAACTTCGAGTAAAATATCAGTATCCATGAAAACATTTGGGACAACCAATTTTCCTACATCAAACTGCCATATATTACTGCTAGGAGAAAAAGCATGCCTCTATCCAAACCCTACCCTGAACAATACCAGACCAGAGACACCAATATTTGCATCTCTCAAATAATTTCCCTTGTCATATAAGCCATTTGTTACTCTAAGACTAGGGTTTTTAGGCACTAGTTCTTTCAACTTAGATGCATCATTGGTAGAATGATCTAGTTGTTCTAGTAAATCATCACACACAACCCTCTCATGGTAATCTACCTTCCCTTTGAATTCTCTTCTCAATTCCATTTTAAAAACTTAGGTCTCAATATCAACTCTTAACTAGGAACACATAGAAACCCTTCTCCCAAACCCTAATGATAGAATTTGCAGACAAATGATGGCAGAAACACAATAGTTCATAGAATCACTCACCTGGTAAATATTTTGCCAAAAAATAAAAGACACTTTGCAATTTCACTCCACTTAACCACTTTAAAAATTATGTAGCCTTGATTCTAAAAATGGAACGTGAAATGATATACTATGTATGCCAAAAAAATTACCTCTTGACAACCATGCCACACATTCCTGCCATTACTTTGAAAATTTGAAAATTTGCAGTTCAACGGGTAGGAAAATTTTTGCACCAAAGAGAGAAAGTTTAAAAAAGAACCGTTGATCTTCTTTTGAATCATATCAGACGGTTGTCGCAGTCCCTTGTTTAGTAACTCTTGATCAATTCTTTATTAAGGCTTCACGCCCTTCATCTGATCAAATTATATTTGACATTGATTAAAACTAAGTATCCTTTGGCCCCACTTACTGTTAGGTTCCACGATCATAGTTGGATTGAGTTAATCCAATGACATGCGTGATCCCGCGATCACTAATTATCTTTCATCTTTTGATTAAGGCATCACAACAACCATTCAATGAAAAGGAACTAGTCAGAACCTTTACAAATATTTATCATTGGCCCCACTGACATCACCCTTTACTAACTGGAAGATCTAACGGCTGGCGTGATCCCAAAATCACTAATTCTTGATTAACTTTTCATGAAGGCATTATGCCAACCGAAGGATTATAAGAGATCTAATAGTTTCTTAATTTCTTGTCATCTGGGCACAGGAAAACATGAACCATTAGATTTGTTAATCAGATGGCAGAAAGAAATCCTTAAAAACATTGGTCCCACTTTAATTTAATCTATATTAATCTGAGCATCTGATGCTTGGCACGTTCTCGTGAAGGGTAATCTTTGATCAAATTTTCATTGTGGGATTACTCACACCGTTAGATTAAAGGAGACTTTAACAAGGTTTGATACATTGTCAAGACTTAGGAAAAATTAACGCTCAAGACTTTAGGAAATATTAAAAGGTTGTCGGGGATTTAAACTTAGGAAGTATTAAAAGGGTCCACTGGGTAAAATACCTTAAAATATTTGGCCCCACCGAACAATGACTTAAAACATGTACAGAAAAAGAACTTAAGTGGCTAGAAAAAGGTAAAGATCTATTAGATTTTTTCAACAATGACCTAGGGTTTTTCTTATGACAAAGACCTAGGGCTTAAAATTAATACCTCACTTAGGGTTTAAGGAAAAAATGAACCAGTTCCTTTGAAAGATGAGGAAATGGATAAGAAAAACAAAATAAAATCCATAACTAGACATAAAAGACCCTTCCATTAAACTATGACAAAATTAAAACACAAAGTCTCGAGATGGGAAAATAAATAGTGCTAACAACATTGACCTTAGCTAACATACTAGATGTGGATCTTGAAGTATCTTCATTCTTGGCTTTGGCTATGGGTGGGGCATGTAAATTTTTTGTAGTGGCTATTCTAATTAGTCTCAACCTCCCTCCCTATATGATCAATATATGAAGGATGATGTGTTGAACATATTGAATAACTAAAATGGGGGTGAATAAGTTATAATAAAATAATTTCCTTAACCTTAATTAATTGATAAAATAATTAAATAAATCTAAAACTTAAAATAGATATAAGCATGAAATAACAACACACTATACACCATGAACACTAGAATTTACATGGAAATTCAAGGTGGGAAAAACCACAAAGAAAATAATTCTCATGAAAAGAACACAAGTTAAGGTGGTTTTAAAAAAATCTCACTATTAGTTTTCTCACTACAGGTAAGGCTCACTGCCAGTTGGGATAACTACCTAGATATAATAAGGCTCACTACCAATAAAAAAAGGATCATTGCCAAAATATAAGAAATGAAAATAATCCACCACTGAAATCACTATTATCAACAATCAACAACATAGGAATAATATTATAGTCTTCTATCAGTTGAACAAACTCACATACTTGTTAATACACCAATCTTTTCTTGTCCAATTCACATTCACTTCACATATTATTCACACTCTTGTATTGAATAGAATCATCACTCTCTTATACCATGTCATGCCATAAAAAAAACTAAGTTGGTGCTGGAATTATTTCTTCACATGTGTTGTCATTGATGTCAACATATGTTTTAGAAGATTAACTTTATCTAATGTTGCAAGAAAAATGGTTAAGATAGGAACAAGTAGAATCATCATGATTGTATGATCTATGTACAACATGTCTGACTCTACACGCTTGGATGTATGTTTCAGAAGGAGCTTAGATCTTATATCTAAGATCACATGCAATAGTTTAATTATAGGAATAAGTTACAATACTTTTGGTACAGACTTGTTGCAAGAACAAAAATAAAGGTTTGTGGTAGAGATAGTCTCTGAATTTATGTGTTTACTTGGATGTGATATGGATTCATGTTATGTGCATTCAAGTTATGATAGAAGACTCATTGAGGAGTAATTTCCTTTAATCCTTGATTGTCGTGGACTTGGTGATGCTAGTTGTAGTGTGTGACCTTACGAGGTCTTATTTGGTGCTGACCTATGGGATGTAGCATGTTCTACCTTGTGAGAACATAATTTGTGGATTATGGAGTATATTGGCTGACTAATGTTTGTTATTTTATTGTCTAAGATCCCAAGTGTATCTTGACAAGAGTTTATGTAATCATTTTTATTAGGAAAGTCCAATTTGGTGGCGACCTAATAAATCATTTGTATCTTGTATAAAGGAGTGAAACAAGTGATGTGAAGAGTGTGTGGATGGAAATATGTGGATGGGAATATGTGGATGAGAAGGTATGGATGCGAGGACTACTGGATGTAGAGAAAGCATTGTGATTATTGTACTTCATTGGAATTGTTTTAGCAAAGGAGTTGTTGTTAGTCAGTTCATTATTAGTTATCAATATATTTATATAATTGCATTTGGATAGTGTGTGTGTGAAAATTGTACCTAATCTGTAAACACAACACTCAGTAAAACATTAGAGCTTAGCTATAATCAAATCATGCAAAATTGAAATCTAATTTAACCAAGCGATTTACTGCCTTCTAATAGGTGTGAGATTGATGTTCTCAGATTGTAATCAAGATCAGTGACCTAGATGACACCTAAATGAAGGATTTGAATGCAATTGATCTAGATATGAGATTGAATGTAATTAATCTATATTTTTTATATTTTCTATGCAATAAGAATGATAAAAATTGATATGAATCTATGCTAATATGAAATTGATATGCTATGAATGCTATTGAAAATTGATATGCAATGCTAATCTAACAATGATATGCAATATGAATGCAAAAATAAGATTGATCTCACAAAGATGTCGATTTGCAAGAGCTTTGATTTCTTCAATTCCAATTCTCCAACGTGATTGTGCAAAAATATGAGATGCTGTGGATGCAAATTTGAGAGATTTTAGAGATGATTGAGAGATGAACTATGAAGAGCTGAGCCTTATTTTTATAGAAATCCAGGGCTTTGGAGGTGCATGGATAAAAGCCATAAATCACTCAAATAACTCAGGTTGATTTTTGAGTTATTTTTAAATAAAGATAATTAACTCACAAAAACATGCAAAAGCTAAGCTTTAACTCAAAATAGAGTTTAGCTTTAATTGATAATTGATAGTTGTTTGCTTTTATGATTGTGCATATTTTATTTATGAATTAATTTAATAATAAAGTGATTTATTTCCAACTTAACTGCTTTTTGAAATAAAATAATTAATTTATGGGTTAATTAACTATTTTACCAAACTTTTATTAAAAATTATATTATTAAATAATGACAACATGCTTTAATTAATTAAATAAGAATTTAATCAATTATTCATAGGAATTTTGATTTATTGTCAAAATTAAATAATACAATTAATAATAGGTAGGATTAAATTTAATTAAACAATTAAGTGGCAAATATTAAATCTAATTAATTAAATATGAAAATATTCAATTAATCAAACTTTAGGATAAATGTGATTTATTGCCAAATAATTATAAAATTAAAGATAATTATGATGATTAGGAATATTACTAGGAATATTCCCCGATGCAGAATTTAAGATAATCAATTAGATTTGATGATGTTCAGATGTGCCTTAGGTTAGGACTTCGATGTCAATTTTGTTCGATTTGTCAATGTAGGAGGTTAATGAACTTATAGCCCATTTTTGGGGTATTACAGATAGTGGTTCCAAAAGGTGGGTTTAACCTTTAGAAGGTGGATTTAACCTTCTTCACATTGGGAAAGTTTCTCTTACTGAAGAAAATCTCATATAATCAACTCCTAACAAGGTTGTTGACTCAAAGAAAAGAGTTTTTCCTTCAATATGGCCTTTGTACTGGTTGTATTTATTTTCTCCTAATAGGGAAGGGTTTTGTAACTGAGATAGTTTATTACTACTACATTATATTGTGGGTTTCATCCCCACTGAGGTTTTTCCCTTAACAGGGTTTCCTCGACAAAAATTCTTAGTGTTCTAATCTATGTTACTTTTGAGGTTTTAGATTTGCATTTAATGTTTTGATGTGGAAAGATAAATTTTATATTAAGGACATACAACTGATTCACCCCCCTCTTAGTTGTATCTAACAATTGGTATCAGAGCACTTGGTCCTTAGAGAGAAAGCTTGACCACTTGAGGTGATCTGAAGATGGCCTATATTTCTATTATTATTTGCAGAACCCAAATTCTTAGAGATCAAAATATTATTCTCACAAGTTCATAGAAAGTTAATATTGAGGAAAATGTAACTTTCAACATGTAGATCATGTCATCTGTGTGTAAATAGTGCCCGCATGGTATTTCGTAGAAACCCTCATTGGAAAATAAAGAGAAAAACAAAAATGGAATGCGACGCAGGTATAAACATATGTACAAATATTGAAGCTATAGGTATGCATTAAAAATGAAGACCATGATTCCATATCATAAAAATACCCAAATGGAGGGCAATATCAACATGTATATTTAGACAAATATTTCAAAAATGAAGTAGCAAATAGATATTGGGAACAAGAGTTTTACTGAACAAATATGTCAGAAATAAGGCATCAACGTAATGACTTGATAGGAACATTCAGAGGTTTGAAGCTATATGTTATCTCTATTTGAGAATTAATTATTATCATTAGTATCAAAGAAGATTAGTTGGCTACCTATGCTAATCAGTCGGTAAAAGGAAGAACCACAAGCTACATATGCTAGTCAGTTAACTATATAAGCCTTCATACTGAGTAGTCTCAAGGTAGTACCGCGAACTAAAAGAAAATAGTTTTAACCAAGCACCAGAGTATTTTTATCGAGTATCAGTGTATACCGATACTGAGCATTAGTAAATACCAAGCAGACTGGACACTGAGCACCAGTGTATTCACTGAGTAGTATTGATAGTGTTTACTGAGCAATCCAGGAAATGACAGTAATAAGTTTTGGCACATTTATATATGGAAATAGTTACCAAAAAATCACAAAACATTTTACCAATATCAAGGATCATTTATTGTAGATGTAACATTAAATGTGATGATGATCTCTATGTAATTGTTAGATCTAGGTTATTTTTTGTATATAGTAGATCTTAGGGTTTTCCTAAGATGATGTTGTATCATTGGAAAATGGAAGCACTTCCATTTAGGACTAGTTTATCCCTCTGAGTAAGTGGTTTTGGGTCATGTTGAATGCCTTGAATGGGTCTTTGACTTGGATCTGGCTTTTTCCCCTTTTTGCCCCATTTTCCATTTCTTTTCTGCATAATTCTAGCATCCTAAACTAAAATTCTGAGATTCTTGACCTTTGGGTCAAGGATGACCTTTAATGTCAAGGAAGAACTCGACCTTGACCTAGGTCAAAGTTGACCTCATCCTTGACCCAAGGTCCAAATTTCAAATTTTCATAGTTTTCGGATGTCGGGTTTTGGAAAGAATTGTTTTCCCACCTTCGGGTCGGCTGTTTTGATCTCTAAAGTGGTAAAATCTTAAATTGAATTTAATCTAGGTCCATTTCTAGGGGTATGGGCCCAATGGGAATTGATTTCCCATATGTGGCCCCTCTAGAAGTTTGTGCCCTAGATCACTATAAAAGGAGGCCTTCCTCTCTCATTTTCTCCACCTCATTTCCATCAATCATCAAACAATCTCTCAAGCACTTAAGAAAGTGAAATCAAGAAAGCAAGAAGGAGAAGGAAAGCATTCAAGATCCAATTCATCAAGGAGATCCATTATTTTCCATTGAAGGATTCAATCTCTTTGGAGCTCTCTTGTTGAAGATTTATCCATCCACATTCATCCAAGCCTCTTCCTATTCCAAGATCCATTCAAGATTGGTGTTGAAGATCTAAGAAAATTGATTTGAGACATCCTAAATCCAATTATACATTCATTTGGAGCATCCATACTTGTGGATTCAAGGATTCGAATCCTCCACAAGGGTTTTCAACATAAGCAAAGTGAATTATTCCATTTACTTTGTTTATCTCTATAATTTCAATTATATTTCAAGGTTAATTCCTAAATTGGGGTTTGAATAAGGAAACCCCCCCCCCCACCACACAAAAAAAACCATTTTTATTGTAGGTACAGGTGTGGGACAACAGATATCAGTGCATATTTGGATACCTTTTTTGTCAAACTTTTAGGATCTGTGAATAGAATTTTCATCAAAGATGTGTAGGTCAAGGATGAGTTTTTGGGGTAAGATTGTACTTCAGGGTAAGATCTTACCCCTGTCTTGAGGTCAATGATGACCTTACTCAGAAAATAAAAATATTTCTAGGTTTTGTAGATCTTGGAGTTTCGGTTCAAGATCTCAAAATCAACAATTTTTGAGACCGTCTGACAGGGTTTTTAGCAGATTTTTTTTTGGAGGTAAGTACCTTTATTTCTTCATTTCAATATTAGTCTTCAATATTTACTTTCCATATCATTATAATTTCATGTATGTGTAAAATATCAATTTTGGGGTCTCTTTTATGTGTAAACCATTGTTCTAGACCTCACCACATATATTTTATCTTACATTTTGGTGAACCCAACAAGCTTACCCCTTTCATTTGTGGAATTAGATGACCTATTGTGTTGATGAAAAATCCTTTTTGGTGTTAGATTTGCATTTTGTGTTAGATCTTACATGCATATAAAAGTAGATTTATTTTATGCTTTTGCATTTATATTTCAAAAATACAAAAAATCACAAAATTTCTTTCAAAATACAAAAATATTTACATTTTTCATGCTTGTAGTATTATTTTGTGTTCAACATGTATGATTTTTGTTTTAAATACTGGGATAAGGCTTTTATTGCAAAATATGATAGATCCCCTAATGAGGTACATGGAAGTGATGATGAAAATTGTTTGAATGAGGTCTCCATTAATCCTATTCCTATTTCACCCTCCTCCACAACCTCTTCAATTGACCTTTATAGAGATGAGTTAGGGATTGATGTTAATTCTTCTCCTAATATATGTCTTTTCGATGAGCCTACTTTAGAATAC
The DNA here is from genome assembly GCA_027943335.1 of Chamaecyparis obtusa. Taxonomy (NCBI): domain Eukaryota; kingdom Viridiplantae; phylum Streptophyta; class Pinopsida; order Cupressales; family Cupressaceae; genus Chamaecyparis; species Chamaecyparis obtusa. The sequence continues at coordinate 909,866 of BSBK01000210.1, read as the reverse complement.
AATTTACCTTCTTTCCCCTCTAGGGATCAAGCTTTAGTGAGTTGTGGTGCTCCTACAATGTGCTTTATTGATAGGGATGATAATCCTCCTATTTGAGATGAACCTTTGGATTTGGATGTTGATTACTCTCTTCCTCATGAAACCATTGTGGATGATCCCTTGGATAACGACATTGATTTATCCCCTCCTCGTGCAGAATATGTGATACAAGAACATGATTTATTAATGGGTGACATCTTCATACATGATGGTGACACTTTTTCTAAAACACACTCCCCTTGTTAGCACATGAAAAAAATTTCATGGCTTCATCATCTTTCCCCTAGTCTCTGCAGTTATTTTCATGTCTCTGGCTAAAGCCCTAGTTCAATTTTCAAAAAACTAGTCGTTGCATGAATACCCTTTGTTTTACCCTGGCCCTATTCTATTTTAATGTTACTTTTTTGGGCCACTTAAAATCCCTTTAGCGCATGTGCTTTAATATTTTCTCACCCCGTGGGGTCATGCCTTTGATTTTTCCTAAGTCCCTGGTGCTTAATATTTCCTTAAGCCTAAAGTCTGGCGGGTTTAATTTTCCCTAAGTCCAACATTTTAATTATTTCTAATGTTCTAGCTTAATATTTTCCTAGGCCTGGCTCTGACACCATCTGAATCCTATAGTTGTCATAATTTCGCAAGGGTTTTGTCAGAGGCTTGCGATCTTATGATGATTGTTGATTCTCTTTCATGATGTAACGCTTTAGACAGGTGGGTCCACTACTACGTGTACACAAATGGCAGCCTTTGACTAGTACACATAATAGTAAGTTGGACATGTTATCAGGTGGGCCCGGTATCTCAATCAGAAGATTCAGGATCGATGACTGGCATATAAGCACATGGAATCTTTCGGGCTTATGAGATCATGCGCCAGCCGTCTGATCTTCCAGGTGGTATAATGTTCTTGGTGGGTCCTAATTTCCATGTAAGAATAGTTGGTAGTCTCTTATTGGTCCATGAGGTAATGACTTGGTGCTTGTCAGTGGGACCTAAGTTTCTGGCTTGTTAGAGGGTCCTAACATCTGTAGAGAATCGACGGTGGGCATAAGTTCTTAAGGAATGTGTCAAATGCATGAGATCTTGAGACAACCATCAATTTTAATTTTCCTTAGGTGACTAACGTAGGTGGGTCCTCTAACATTTGGAGCTGACGTGAATGATTTTCATTGGAGGAAAGGATGACAATGCAGTGGGACCATTTTCCAGGTGGTGCAGAGTTGTTCAAATTCTATTGGTTCATGTGAGGAATCAGCTAGGTGGGGTCATTATCAGAAAGATTAGTGACGAGGACAAGATCCATGGTCAGCATAAATTCTCATGGGTGGTGTCAGAGCCATGAGATCTTGCACTCGTCATTCGATTTGAAGGCTTACAGAGAGTGGGTCCTGTGTTAGTGATGACTGAGCATGAGCAGTGAATGGTTTGCTGACAAGTGGCAAAAAGTGGGCCCAGGATGGGCTTTAAAGTCTAGTGGTCTAGATAAAAGTGTTTAGTGGCCCAAAAAAATTTAAAGGATTCACGTAATCACTAAATGAATTGGTAGAAGTAAAAAGTGTTCTACGAACTGGCGAAAACCTTTGTCGCCGATTCGCCAAATGTAACCGGGGTAAACTTATTTTCCTTTGTTCACCAATTCATGGGGTTAACAGGTGAGTTAGTTTTTCATTTCACAAATAAAGAAATGCTTTGTCTCGTGTTCACTAGAGGTAAACCTGAGGGTAGCAGTTGAGTTAAAACATAAAGCCCATGAAACATGAGGATCGAATGATCATGACTTAAAGTTGATCGAGATTTAAATATTGGCCACTGATTCACTGCTGGCACCATGAATATGACTGTTGCTATTTAAATTCAAATATTTTGAGGGTTTCCTGCGACCAGAAGGACTAAAATTGAATGTTTTAGTGGCTAGAGTTGGTGGAAACAATTTTCAAACTATTACAGTGTGGTCTAGGGTGTTAAGTGATCATTTGCAGGGGTCTGTACTATGTTCTTTATGCTCGAGGCGTGTTGCAGGTGACCGAATTGGTTAACAAATTGGGTATTTTTGTGGTTCTCAGTACTTTCTCAGGGATTTTGTCATGATTGAGGATCACTCCAAGATTTTTCTTCTCTTGGTTGCCTAGGTTTCTTCCCCTGCATTTAAATTCTTGACTGTTTCAGTTGGTTTAGTGGGTGAAACCCTAACCCTAGTCATCCATAGCTTGTTGCAACCTATTTTGGGTTTCCAAGATGACTAGGGGGTATATATTGTAGCATTTTTTACTATGTGAGGGTTCCAAAAACTTTCTTTTTGGTCCTTGATTGTTGATGTTAATTTACTAAACAGGGAGAGCTTGGATTTAGGGTTTGTCTCATTGCATTTTGTTGTTTGATAATGTATTGATCCTATAAATTTTAATGAGAATACATTTGGATTCCAATCTCATGTTTGTGTATGTCTTCTTATTTTGTTCTTGAGCTCATATATGTTAATTTCACAAAGTGGGTTATCATATGGTAAACAAAGAGTATTTTGAGATTATCTTTGAGTTCCTAACAAAGTTAGGATTAAAGTCTTTCAGGTAGTTTCAGTGAGTTCATGGCTAGATAAGGATTTGATGTCCTGATATGTGAGTGAGAAGGATAATAGGCAAAGCACTTATCCTGAATTCAAGTGTGTTTAAGTTAGGGTTTAGTTGATATATGTTATTAGGTGACTCTTTTCCCTTGGTTAAGGCACTGGTCCATTCTCTAGAGGTTGTCCATCATCAATCACACACACATATTTAAATGATAAAAATCTTTCAATTAGTTAGTAAAGGGTATAGTGGTATAACATTTAGTGATTCCTTTTAAGAAGTGAATCAAGGGTACACCCGCCTGAGCATTAAGGCTCAAAGTGTAGGAGGATCTCATTGTTGATCCTTGTTAATTGGCCCTCTTCCTTGTAGACTTTGGAGTGGTGATAGAGTCAAAGTTATATTAAAGTTATCCATCAAAGTATAAATCTACAAGTTGAAGATCAAAGGGAACTCCCAAAAAAATGGTGACTCTACTGGGGAGAGTCTAGAGATAAACATTTGCAAAGTGCACTCTTGTTTTCCTATTGTATTCAGTTAAGGATTTCCCACTTTAGTGGGTGGTGACTCAAAAGGGTTAAAACTAGTGTTATAGACTACAAATCATGGACAAAAGGAGGAATACTAGGTCCTTTGTCAGAAAAAATCTAGAGGTTACTCTAGAATAATTACCTAGACAGGAGAAGAAGAGTTGGATCAAAAGGAATGGTGAGTCTACTAGTGCTCCCATAAGAGAACAAAGAAATACTAGATGTAGAGCACCACATGTTTCCTCAAGTGAGGAAGGTTCACAAGTTAGAGTTTCTAGATCAAATGGTGGTCACTCTGAAGATAAATTTTATGATACCCTAGAGGTTGTATTTCAAGACAAGGGTTCATTGCCTACAGGTCAGGATGAACAAGCCAGAGAGATGGGTTTTGAGATTGATTTAGATCTTGATGAGGATAATTTTAGAAGGGAGCCCATGAGACCAAGGCAAGTCCATTTCCCATATCAAAATCTCACTAATATGGATGTGTCATCAGGTTCTGATGACATTATGATAGACCCAGATGATTTAAATGTATTAATGTTATAGTTGGTAGAGCAGGATGCCATACATAAGAGGTTACAAGAGGAGAGATAAGTTGAAAAGGTGAATGCTCTAATAGAAAGATAGTATCTCATTAGAAAGATTAATGAAATGAAGGAGAGAAACAAGATGCTTGCTTCTACTCCTAGGGTGTTGCAGCATGATGTTTTTGGTGATCTTGAAGCTCTAAGAAGTGAGTAGGAATGCTTGTTGCAAGACCATGAGTTTGATGAAGAGGGCCCTGTGATTAGACAAGTGCAAAGTTATGCTCCTTTACCTAAGGGTAAGAATGGACATGAGATCACTAGGCCTACTATAGTTATTAATGAAAAAGGAAAGTAGAAGATGGTGGGTGTCCAAATAAGCAAACCAGTGACAATACCAGGGATCCCACCACCTAAATCAAATAGGGAGACATAGATAGAAAGAAAAAGAAAAGAGGATGAAGCTCTAGCTCAGGAGTTGGAAAGAGCTGAAGTTGATGCTGCTATTGCAAAGAAAAGAAGAAAGATCCAATTCTTGAGGGCTTCATCAGCTAATGTTCATGGCCCTTTTTCTACTGAACTAGGTATGCCATCTATGAACACTACTGTTCCACTTAGCAATGCTACTACTAGTAATCTAATTCCTAATGTATCTACCAAATCATTTGTTGATCCTAATAGACAGTCAAATGTGCAAGTGGGTGGGAATGTAGATAAAAGTAATAATTCTAGTGGGAACACTAGTTTAGGATTTCAAAGAAGACCTATGCTACTAGAAGGCTATAGGCAAATTAGTTTTGATGGGATACCAGGCTACCCAAATATTTTTCCAAATGATATAAGGGATAAGGTACCTAAGTTTGCTAGTAATAATGCTATTAGTTGTGAGGATCATCTTAGGTTATTTATTGATATGCTTAATGATTATGAGGTAGAGCATGAGGATGTAGTCATGAAATTATTCATTCAATCTCTAATGGAGGATGCTAGAGATTGGTTTAAGAGACTTCCTGATAAATGTATTGATACTTGGGATTCTTTTGAGAGATGTTTCAAAGAGCAGTATGGTGACAGGCCTAATGCTAGTTTCATGTTGAATGAATTCAACACCATAAGGAAAAATTAGAATGAGTCTACAACTAAATTCAACATGAGATGTCAGAAGGGTATGCATAAGTTGTTCCAAGTTATGCAGTTAGATGACAATGTTTGTCTAACTACATACTTCAATGCATTTGATGGAAAGATGGGATACTTATTGAGGGACAAGGAACCAAGAACTCTTAGAGATTCTTTTAGGATTGCTGTCAATATTGAGAACAATATGAAGATATTAGGGAAGTTGGGTGGGAAGAGAGATGACCCTAAGTTTTTTGGGGACAAGAAATACAAAAAGGAAAATGATAGGAATGTTGGAATTAGGAGGCAAGAAGAAGATAAATTGGATAAGGTGCTCAATGCATTCAAGGATTTGAAGGCACTTGCAAATAGGAACATCAGTGATCCTACCAATGAAAGGCCTCAGTTCAACAACAATTTCAATAAGTAGAATAGATTGTAGAACTACCCCTACAACACCCAATGGAAGGATGGCAAGCCTATTGTCCCTATTGCAAGAGGAAACAATGACAGAGGTGTCCTTGACCCTCTATAAAAATATTCAATAGATGTCATGGAGGACATACCTTAGTGTATTGCATGCCAGTCCCCTCACTCTGTAGAGCATTGTGTGGTTGCACATTCTATGGCTGCAAATCAAGATTGTGGCAATGAGGAGATAGATCAAGAAGAAGATCAAGATGATGTTGGATGCAACATGGCTACTTCATATCTAGGATATGAAGATGATTCTAATTTTGATGAAGAAGCAGATGTAAATGTGAAGAGACACAATCAAGCCCTTTTTCATCAAGAGGTATTTTCTGATGGTGAAGACATTGATAAGAAGACATGTAACATGAACTCTTCTTCTGAGCCAGTAAATTTAACAAGACCTTCTAGAGAAGAGATGGATAGGATTATTGTAGAAATGATTGCCCAAGTGCAAACTAGGGGCATGGTGGCAAGGGATACAAATGGAAAAGCTACAAGAATGTTTATAAAGAGTACTAAATCCGGAGAGCCTAATGAGAAAAAATCAAAAGGTGATCACATGGTGAAATTCAAGAATGTAAAAGGTAAGAATTGTGAGCCTAAGGGAGTTGGAGTTGAAATATTTTCTAGTGAGATTGAGAAGATAGTTAACACAATGGCTAAGATTGAAAAAATGAGGGTGGTCAATACACCTAATGTATCAGACAAACAAAGAGATACTAAGGTAGTGCAGATTGAGGTCCCTCCCACTGCTCCTGTTGATATGTTATCTGTATTGTCCCAAATTACAGTTAAGGTTCCATTGTCAGAATCATTGAGGATCCCTGAACACAAAGACAGAGCTATTACATGGGTAGATAATGTTCATAATAATGATGTTGCATGCAATGGATTTTAGGATAAAGCTTTGAAAGGTGTTACTCAAGGAATTGTATCTCAAATTCCTCCTATATATTTGGACAGTTCTGTCAATGCTAGCCTTGAGAACATAGATCCATTCTTTTTAAGTGTCCTTGTGAATGGAATGAAGTTAAGAAATTGTATGATTGATAGTGGTGCCTCTAATACTGTTATGCCTTTTAAGATTATGGAAAAGTTGGACCTTAAAGTTGATACAGTTCAAGGTAGATGTTGTGCAATAGATCAGAGGGAGGTACCAGTCATTGGGACTATCAATGCAATGCCATATAGGCTGGTAGCATATCCAGAGAAAGAGTTAACAATGAGTCTTTTGGTGGTGGACATCCCTCGTCATGATGGGATGTTGCTATCTAGAAGATGGAGTGCTGTCATGGGTGGAAGTTTACAGTGTGATATGTCCTATGTTACTTTCAATATTGATGATCAGTTTGTCAAGATTGAGAGAGAACCAAGAGTATGCCACATGATTGAGAGAAGTATTGATAATGAAACTACATGTTTTGTGGATACTGATATTAATGCTTTTAGGGAAGAGATCCCTGTACTTGAAAAGGAACCTATTTTGTCACCTATCTCTGTTGAGGTAACTGTTATTTCTATGAAGGGTGATTTGTGGGTAATGTACTTTGATGGTGCAAGTTGCAAGGATGGAGCAGGAGCAATTATTTTACTTATTTCTCCTAATGGAAACACCTACAAGTTTTCTTTCACATTGAGTTTCTTTTGTACCAACAATATAGTAGAATATGAGGAATTGTTGTTAGGACTAACGTTGGCACAAAAACATGGTATTAAGTTCTTAGGTTTTGTTGGTGATTCTGAGTTGGTGGTGTCCCAAGTCAGGTCAGTATATGCTTCCAAGAACAAAAGGTTAAAACAATATAGGAATGCAGTTTGGGATTTGATTGAACATTTTGATGCCTTCAATATTGAGTGGAAGGATAGGAGTAAATTTAAGATGGTGAACTTGTTAGCCAATATAGCAATCAATCCCATTGATATTACATTTACTGGTATCTCTAAAGTTGAAATTTAGGCTAGGCCTAGTGTACCAGACAATATTGAAAATTGGCAAGTTTTTGATGATGATAATGATATCTTGAAGTTTATGAGTTGTGAAGATCAGTATCATGGTCAGGAATTTGATTGCTCAACTTTGGTTGAGTCAGTAGAAGAAAAGGAGGTTGTCTTTGGCAATGAGGTTATTCATCTCAAAACTAACAAGGTTCCCAAGGGGCTTGTTGTTTTGGAAACTGTCTTTGATAACCAGGATAGAGTTCAAAAGAATATCAAAAGAGAAGATCATGCTGATCTAGAGGAGATAAATCTTGGAACACATGAGGCACCTAAGAAGGTATACATTGGTAGGGACATGTCTCAAAATGTAAGAAAATCTTTGATTGAATTATTGAGAAAATTTAGGCATGTTTTTGCATGGTCATATGATGACCTAAAGGTTTATAGAGAGGACTTGTTTCAGCATATCATTCCTTTGAATGGAGATGCTAAACCTTTCTGGAAAAAACAAAGGCCTATAAATCCTACTTTGGCACCTAAGATGCAAGAAGAATTAATGAAGTTAAGAGATGCTAGCATTATCAATCCTATTAGGCATTCTTCTTGGGTTTCAAACCTTGTTCCCGTGAGAAAGAAAAATGGTGACATCAGACTTTGTGTGGACTTCAAATATTTGAACATCAGCTCATTAAAGGATAACTATTGTCTACCCAATATGGAAGCTATGTTGCAAAGAGTGACTAGATTAGAATTGATGTCTATGATGGATGGTTTCTCTGGTTACAATCAGGTAATTGTCAAAGAATCAAAACAATTCAAGACAGCTTTTACAACACCTTAGGGGACATATGTTTATGTGAGAATGCCTTTTGGTCTCACAAATGCTGGTGCTACTTTTCAGAGGGCAATGGATGTTGCCTTTTCAGATTTTATTGATGTTTTCCTTGTTGTTTATCAAGATGATTTAACTACCTATTCCAAGAAGGAAGAAGACCATTGTACTCATTTAGAGAAAATATTTGTAAGGGCTTTGGAATATGGCATTTCATTAAATCCAAGGAAATGTGCATTTGGTGTCATTGAAGGTAAGTTTCTTGGCCACTTAGTTGGGAAGCAAGGAGTGAGAATTGACCATGAGAGGGTAGCAGCTATTGATAAAATTCAAAGGCCAAAGAATGTTAAAGGGATTCAGTCCTTCTTTGGTCAAGTTAATTTCTTAAGGAGGTTTGTGACAAATTTTGCAGAGGTTACTAGACCTATTTCTAAGATGTTGAAGAGGGGATCTACAATCAATTGGGAGGGTGAGCCTGATGAGGCTTTCAAAAATATCAAGAAGGCTATCAAAGATGCACCAATGCTTAAGGCACCTGATTATAATGTCCCAATGCACATCTTTTCCTTTGCATCTTTTCACACTATTGCTACAGTTTTGTTACAAAAGAATAAGGATGGTTTTGAGCAGCCTATTGCATTCTTTAATAAATCTTTGCAGGCTGCTGAATTGAAATATGACATAAATGAGAAATAAGCATATGCACTTGTGAAGGCAGTCAAGGCTTTTAGATGTTATTTGATGGGGGCAGTTGTGATTGCTTTTGTGCCAAGTGCAGCAGTCAAGGATATCTTTTCATAGAAAGAGGTGTCTGGGAGAAGATGCAAATGGATCAATAGGATCCAAGAATTCAACATTGATATCCAAATTACTAAATTGGCTAGAGGAAAAGGATTGGAAAAACTGATGGCTCAATCCAATCTTGATGCAAATTAGATAAATCAAGCTGAGGTTGATTATACATGTGACATTGATGATTGTATCTAGTATCAAGATATCATCTATTACTTGAGAAATATGAGATGTCCAGCAGGAATGAATAATAATCAAAGGAAGACATTGAAATTATAGGCCATCAAGTATGTAATTGTGAAATGCAAATTGTATAGAAAGAATTTAGATTGCATACTTTTGAAATGTGTGGATGAGAATCAATCTAACAAGTTGTTAAAAGAAATGCATGAGGGAGTTTGTGGTGGACATTATTGTAATACCCCAAAAATAGGCTATAAGTTCATTAACCTCCTATATCATCAAATCATATGAAATCGACATCAAAGTCCTAATCTAAGGCACATCTAAACATCATCGAATCATAATTGATTATCTTAAATTTTGCATCGGGGAATATTCCTAGTAATATTCCTAATTATCTTAATTATCTTTAATTTAATGATTATTTGGCGATAAATCACATTTATCCTAAGTTTGATTAATTGAATATTTTCATATTTAATTAATTAGATTTAATATTTGCCATTTAATTGTTTAATTAAATTTAATTCTATCTATTATTAATTGTATTATTTAATTTTGACAATAGATCATAATTCCTATCTTTAATTGATTAAATTCTTATTTAATTAATTAAAACATGTTGTCATTATTTAATAATATAATTTTTAATAAAAGTTTGAATAAATAGTTAATTAACCCATAAATTAATTATTTATTTTCAAAAATCAGTTGAGTTGAGGATAAATCACTTTATTTATTTATTTAATTCTTAATTATTATGCATATTCAAAAGAAACAGTTAAACTCCAAATCAAAAAATCAATGCAAGTTATTGACTTTTTGGAACTCAACATCCTTTTGGAGTTCAAAAAGCTAATCTAAACTCTAATTTGAGTTAAAAAACTGTTTTTGCATGATTTTGAGAATTAACTATCTTTTATGATCAGATAACTCAAAAATCAAGATGAGTTAATTTGAGTGATTTATGGCTTTTTCTCATGCACCTCCAAAGCCTTGGATTTCTATAAAAACAAGGCTCAGCTCTTCATAATTCATCTCATATTTTGCACAATCACGCTGGAGAATTGGAATTGAAGAATCAAATCTCTTGCGAATCGACATCTTTGTGAGATCAATCTTATTTTTGCATTCATATTTCATATCATTGTTAGATTCATAGCATATCAATTTTCAATAGCATTCATAGCATATCAATTTCATTTAGCATAGATTTCATATCAGTTTTTATCATTCTTATTGCATAGAAAATATCAAAAAAATAGATTAATTACATTCAATTCATATCTAGATCAATTGCATTCAAATCCTTCATTTAGGTGTCGTCTAGGTCACTGATCTCGATAATAATCTGAGAACATTAATCTCGCACCTACTAGAAGGCAGTAAATCGCTTGGTTAGATTAGATTTCAATTTTGCATGATTTTGATTTTTGCTAACCTCTAATGTTTTACTGAGTGTTGTGTTTACAGATCAGGTATAATTTTCACACACACATTTCTGGCGCCCACCGTGGGGCAACCCACCTTTGCATGCTGGTTTTGATTTTTTTGGGAGCTAAAACCCTAAAGTTTCAAAGATTTAATTTTATCTCCCAAACGGCTTCGAATTTTGGTCTAAATTTTTTTTTTCAGGTTGGTGACATGTCATCCAAGCTACGATAAAAAATTTAGAATTTTCTGAGATGTTTTGAATTTTTAATAATTTTTTCTTGAAATTCCGGAAAAAATTAATATCTGACGCAAATCAGCATATTTTTCAAAAATTTTTATATTTTCGGAAAGCTCTTTAAATTCTACAAGGAGTTCATTCTTTGTGTTTTAAATTTGGACATGATATCATAGCTCAAATAGTCAATTTACAAAAACTGGTCTATTTTGATAAAATGGGTCTTTAGGGTACAAATGAAGAGGTTTTTCTAAAATATTTGCATTTTTGGAAAGCTCTCTATTTTTTAGTAGGGGTCTCTATTCTGAATTTCTATTTTTGTGGCCAAAATCATATCAAAAAAATTAGATCTTGTTGACTAGGTCAAATGCAAAAAATAAAATAAAATTTTGTGATGGGTATGCACTTATTTTTTTTACATGGTTCAATGAATGATATGAGTTGTCATTTGGGTTGATTGCTGGTTATTATTACTGATAATAATTGATTTTTAGAGCTAACCCTATGGTTTTCATAAGTTGAATATATTTTGCATATCTTGTTTGCTTGTTTGCTTGTTGGAGAGTTCGTCACTTGCTTGCATGGAAAAGCTCAACAAAAATTGCTAAAAATCAAGCAAAATCTACTAAGTGCGTTGCAAGGATCCCAGGTATTCTCCTTCATCTAATAATATTTTGATTTGGGACTTAAAATAAATCTCTTATGTGTCAAGCTTGTGTGCATCTTTTCATGCTTTTGATCTATTTCTACACACTTGCATAATTGATACTAGGTTGTGAACCCTTAAGGATTCATTAAGTAGTCTTAGAATACTTGTGATTGATCTTGATTGCTATCTTGGGTTATTGGACTCGCTAATCCGCCGGCCCCTCATTTCCGCCCCGTGGTTGCAATCTCAGCGCCATAAAGGGGAGGGGTCAACAGGACAGAAGCGTTAAATGTTCCACTTGGCAACCCTTTTGTGCTTTTAGGAACTCACTTGTTTTTTAAGTTGGGAACTCATTTTTAGCTTGTGTGAGGTGTTAAGTGTTCCACCTTGTGGACTCATCTCATATTTGCTTTAAGTGTTAAGTGTTCCTCTTTCTACTTTTTGAATGCTTTTGGTAGATTTACTTTCGGAACATATATCTGTGCTCACATAGTAATTAGGCCCTATGAACACTATTTGTGATTCTTGAAAGATTGGATTCCCAGCGAAATCCTTCTTGACGACAGAATCCTTGTAGGTAGGGAGGATACTTAGTGCGTTTCACATTCAACTTGGTTAGTGCATCTTCTCTTATTGATCGACACATTCTCTCTCCGGAGAGGTTGATAGATCACGTAGGGTTGATATCACAAGCTTTGGTGAATCAAAATTGGTTAGTGCGTCTTCTCTTATTGATTGATACATTCTCTCCCCAGAGAGGTTGATAGATCACGTGGAGTTGATATCACAGACCTTGGTGGAACAAAACTTTGTCTTAGCGTGTCGGATTAATCTGCTTGCTTTGTTTGGGTTAAAAGTGAAGAGGTGTCAAAACCTTGAATCTGGAGCCAAGTCCCCTTGTGGTATAAATCTGTGAGTCATTTTTAGAGAGGGTTAACCGTAGCGGACAATCCCTTCACAGGGCAAACTGCGTTGACAGAACCTCAAGCGGTCATAGCCATTTTCGCCGTGGTAGTGACAGCCGCTATATAAATGTCCTTGTGGAAGAAATCTCCACGAGTATGGTTCATTGTTGGGTTGTCAGATCTCCCTAGCAGCTCTTGAAGATTAAGTTCTCAGACTGTGTCAAAACCCTGGTGCGCCGGGATTGGAGTTCACCCCTTTGAATCATAAAAGTTGCAGAGTCAAACCATTACTAAAAACCCTAGAGAGGCCAATTTTTTTACTTTCAGGTATATGTGCGTTATTGCAAAACTTTTTCAGAACATACACAATTAGTACTCTCAGGGATTAGCACAATTTGGTCACTTGATTGTTCATGCGCAAGGTTGCTTTTGCCCTTGTTCATTGTTTTCAGACGTGCTTGGAATCACTTGCTTGCTATTCTGCGTGCTTATTTATCTACTTGGCTATTAAAAACGATCAAATCTGGTATAACCTTCAAAATCTGGACAATACAATTTGCAAACAATCCAAAACTGAAGACCTTACATTTTGCAAAAATTGACGTAAAATCTTTTCTGGAGTCAAAAGTCATTTTAGGAAGTCAAAAGTCGTACGAGTTTTGTCAAGTGTCATTTCAGTATTACCCAACTGTCGTATGAGTTTAGCAACTGTCATTTCATAGAATACCCAGTGTCGTACGAGTCTGCAGAGTGTCGTTTGGAAAAATTTGAGAAAGTTGTCAGAAAATGTCAAATTGCAAGATATCCAATGTTTCCAGCCTAGTTTCAGAATCTGTCAAAAATATCATTGTGTCAGGAACAGAGCAGTAGCTATTGAGCATTCTACCATTTTCTGAGTTTGATCTTTTGAATCCGATCTAGTCTTCTGTTTGATCAATTTGAGTCCTTTTTATCTCGTGTCAAAACCTTGTCATAACTATCAATCTTCAATCAATCAATCTTCAAAAACAAACTAAGTGTTGAGAACTCATGTCCGCTATCTTTTGGGCAATCTATCCCATACATCCAGGGCACAGTTTCCTTCACCCACATCTCATCAGATCATCAAAACTATCATAATCTTGACAAGGTTGCGTCATCCGATTTTCTCGAATCAAATTGTTCTTCAGTTGTCTTCCTCCTTTTCTTCTGTTTCATTCAAAGTTAATGGTGGAGACCAGAGCTTCTTCACACAAGAAATCAGAAGAAACATCTCACAACTTACTTTTGACCAATACCCCGGGTCCAACTCTTGAACAACTCATCAAGTCAGGTATCTACGAAGACGACGGTCTCGGTAACTTTCGATTAAAAACTGGTTACATACCTCCTTTATCAACTCACAGAGGTAATCAACAAACTCCTCCTCAATCTATTCCAGGGAGCCCAAAAACTCCTACCATGTCTCAAGCAGGGACAAACCATGGTTCTCTAGGAGGAGGATCCCAGGGACACCATTCTCAACATAATGCCGACCAAGACCCTACACCCTCTGAAATCCATCGGTGTCAGAATGACGATGAATTCAAAATAATGATGAGGCATTTCTTGAAAATGGATAGAGAGGCATACTTTTTGCAATTAGCCCAAGAAGGAGCTAAACTTCCTCCTCACTTCAATGTCGAAGATATCATCACGCATGAGGAAGAAACTCCGATGACGGCCATAATGAACCAGCTGCACGCTATGTAGGTCAAAATGAATAAAATTGAGAAAGAGAAGGAACCCAAGGAATTCTCCATGGAGGCCCTTTGTCCTTTCCCTTTTGACAAAGACTTGTATATGCCTCCATTCCCAAAAAGAGTGGAGATACCAAAGTATGACAAATATGACGGACACTCTGATCCTCAAGATCATGTCAGAGAGTTCTATACACAATCCCGAAGGGGGCATGGTATTGCACATCATTCAAAGTCTGTAAATCAAATTCTATCGATCAAGTCTATCAATATCTTTTATCAGTGATCAAGACAAACAATCACGTCTAGTTACTGATTCATCAAAAGTCCTCATCGCTCGGGGCAAATCTATCATCACTTGGGGCATATCAGATTCATCAAGATCCATATCAATCTGATATTTCCTTAATCTTGTAAACTGTATCAATTTTTGCGACCATCGGATCATAGTGTTCTTTCCTTGGTTCTTCGGCAACTGAAGGATTCGGATGTGATACCTGCTAGTTCTGCTAAGACAATCGAGTCTAGAACGGATCACTCACTTCTTATCAATCCTAAGGTTCAGAATCAGGCATTTTGACACTTTTTCGCAATCATAGGTTCATTTGCTGCTACAGTGAACATTATCTTTGGTCATTCAAGACCTATTATCTCCATCTTAATTCAATATCAATCAACTCCTATCTCAATATCTTTCAATCGGTTTCTATCTTGAGATCGGTTTATCTTTTGAATCAGTTTCATATCTTTATCAAACACAGACTATCTTTGAACCACTGCGCTTCACACAGTAATTCAAAGAGGGGCAAAATGTAATACCCCAAAAATAGGCTATAAGTTCATTAACCTCCTATATCATCAAATCATATGAAATCGACATCAAAGTCCTAATCTAAGGCACATCTAAACATCATCGAATCATAATTGATTATCTTAAATTTTGCATCGGAGAATATTCCTAGTAATATTCCTAATTATCTTAATTATCTTTAATTTAATGATTATTTGGCGATAAATCACATTTATCCTAAGTTTGATTAATTGAATATTTTCATATTTAATTAATTAGATTTAATATTTGCCATTTAATTATTTAATTAAATTTAATTCTATCTATTATTAATTGTATTATTTAATTTTGACAATAGATCATAATTCCTATCTTTAATTGATTAAATTCTTATTTAATTAATTAAAACATGTTGTCATTATTTAATAATATAATTTTTAATAAAAGTTTGAATAAATAGTTAATTAACCCATAAATTAATTATTTATTTTCAAAAATCAGTTGAGTTGAGGATAAATCACTTTATTTATTTATTTAATTCTTAATTATTATGCATATTCAAAAGAAACAGTTAAACTCCAAATCAGAAAATCAATGCAAGTTATTGACTTTTTGGAACTCAACATCCTTTTGGAGTTCAAAAAGCTGATCTAAACTCTAATTTGAGTTAAAAAGCTATTTTTGCATGATTTTGAGAATTAACTATCTTTTATGATCAGATAACTCAAAAATCAAGATGAGTTAATTTGAGTGATTTATGGCTTTTTCTCATGCACCTCCAAAGCCTTGGATTTCTATAAAAACAAGGCTCAGCTCTTCATAATTCATCTCATATTTTGCACAATCACGCTGGAGAATTGGAATTGAAGAATCAAATCTCTTGCGAATCGACATCTTTGTGAGATCAATCTTATTTTTGCATTCATATTTCATATCATTGTTAGATTCATAGCATATCAATTTTCAATAGCATTCATAGCATATCAATTTCATTTAGCATAGATTTCATATCAGTTTTTATCATTCTTATTGCATAGAAAATATCAAAAAAATAGATTAATTACATTCAATTCATATCTAGATCAATTGCATTCAAATCCTTCATTTAGGTGTCGTCTAGGTCACTAATCTCGATAATAATCTGAAAACATTAATCTCGCACCTACTAGAAGGCAGTAAATCGCTTGGTTAGATTAGATTTCAATTTTGCATGATTTTGATTTTTGCTAACCTCTAATGTTTTACTGAGTGTTGTGTTTACAGATCAGGTATAATTTTCACACACACAATTATATGGGTAAAACTACTGCTCATAAAATCTTGAGAGAAGGATTCTAGTGGCCCACAATCTTCAAGGATGTAGAACAGTTGGTAAGAAGGTGTGATGCTTGTCAAAGGTTCTTTGGTAAGCTTAAATTTTTAGGTAACATGCCATTAAAACTAGTAGAAGTACAAGCTCCTTTCCAACAATGGGGAATTGATTTCATAGGGGAGATACCAAACAAGTCAAGTGGAGGACACTCATGGCTACTAGTTGCCACAGATTAATTTACAAAGTGGGTAGAGGCTATCCCTACAAGAAATGAAACTAGTAAGGTGGTAATTGATTTTCTATTGAACACCATTGTTACAAGGTTTGGGTGCCCTGAGAGAATAGTAAGTGACAATGCCATGTGCTTCAGGTTTGCTGAATATAAGGACTTTTGCAAAGATTTAGGAATTCAGATGTCATATTCCTCACCTTATCATCCACAAGGAAATGGTTAGGCATAATATACTAATAAGAGTTTGATTAAGATCCCCAGGAGGATTCTTGAAAAGAATAGGAGGGCATGGAATTCAAAACTACTATTAGCTCTATGGGCTGATAGGGTAACTATGAAGAAGGCAATTAGTTGTGCACCATTTGACTTAGTATATGGAATACATGTAAGAATGCTTCAAAATAACTTATTGGAAATGTATAAGTTTTTTCAATTATATGATGATGATATAGGTGATGAAATGCAGTTGAGGATTGAGGACCTCATTAGGTTGGATGAAATCAGGAGAGAATCAGTTGCAAGAAATGCTAGATTATAGTTACAAGTTAAGAATTTGTATGACGAGAAGACTGTTGATAGGATGTTTGAGCCTGGTGATTTGGTGTTAACTTGGAATGCCAAATTGGAGGATAAAGGAAAACATGGTAAATTTGATCCACTCTGGTTTGGGCCATATCTAATTCATGATAAATGGGGCTGGGATTCTTATGTTGTAAAAGAACTGAATGGTGATATTCAAGAATTGCCAGTTCATGGACAATTCTTGAAGAAATACTTCAATTGAAGGTATTTTGTTTTCCATGAACAATAGTTAGGTCTGTACATTTTATAAATTTTGTAAAGTTGCTTGCCTCTATCTTGTTTTGTCCTGGTATGTAGGGTTTTGGTCCTATTGCTCTCTATTGTCAGTTTTTCCAGTGGGATGGTCTGCTTTAACCAGTGATTCTAGATCCTTGCTATGCCTATAGGAGGCATACATCCCCAGACAGAGCCACTATTAGCAAGTGAAAAAAATTTCATGGCTTCATTATCTTTCCCCTGGTCTCTGCAGTTATTTTCATGTCTCTGGCTAAATCCCTAGTTCAATTTTCAAAAAACTATTTGTTGCATGAATACCCTTTGTTTTACCCTAGCCCTGTTCTATTTTAATGTTACTTTTTCAGGCCACTTAAAATCCCTTTAGTGCATGTGCTTTAATATTTTGTCACCCCATGGGGTCATGCCTTTGATTTTTCCTAAGTCCCTAGCGCTTAATATTTCCTTAAGCCTAAAGTCTGGGGGGTTTCATTTTCCCTAAGTCCAGCATTTTAATTCTTTCTAATGTTCTAGCTTAATATTTTCCTGGGCCTGACTCTGACACCATCTGAATCCTATGGTTGTCATAAGTTCACAAGGGTTTTTTTAGAGGCTTGCGATCTTACGACGATCATTGATTCTCTTTCATGACGTAACACTTCAGACAGGCGGGTCCACTGCTACATGTACACAAATGGCAGCCTTTGACTGGTCCACATAATAGTGAGCTGGACATGTTGTCAGGCAGGCCCGGTATCTCAATCAAAAGATTTAGGATCGACGGCTAGTGTATAAGCACATGGAATCTTTTGGGCTTATGAGATCATGCGCCAGCCGTTCGATCTTCTAGGTGGTATAATGTTCTCGGTGGGTCCTAATTGCCATGTAAGCATAGTTGGCGGTCTCTTATTGGTCCATGAGGTAATGAATTGGTGCTTGTCAGTGGGACCTAAGTTTTTAGCTTGTCAGAGGGTCCTGACATCTACAGAGAATCGATGGTGGGTGTAAGTTCTTAAGGAATGTGTCAGACGCATGAGATCTTCAGACAACTGTTCATTTTACTTTTCCTCAGGCGACTGATGTAGGTGGGTCCTCTGACATTTGGAGCTGACTGAATTATTTTCATTGGAGGAAAGGATGATGATATAGTGGGACCATTTTCCAGGTGGTGCAGAGTTGTTCAAATTCTATTGGTTGATGTGAGGAATCAACAAGGTGGGGTGGTTGTCAGAAAGGTCAGTGATGAGGATAAGATCCATAGTCGGTGTAAGTTCTCATGGGTGGTGTTAGAGCCATGAGATCCTGCACCCACCATCCGATTTGAAGGCTTACAGAGAGTGGTTGACAAGTGGCAAAAAGAAGGCCCAGGTGGGGGTCTAAAGTCTAGCGGTCTGGATAAAAGTGTTTAGCGGCTAGACAAAATTCAAAGGATTCACGTAATTGCTAAATGAATTGGCGGAGGTAAAAAGTGTTCTATGAACTGGTGAAAACCTTTGTCACCGGTTTGCTAAATGTAATCAGGGTAAATTTATTTTCCTTTGTTCACCAATTTGTGGGGTTAAGCGGTGAGTTAGTTTTTCATTTCACAAATAAAGAAATGCTTTGTCATGTGTTCGCTAGAGGTAAACCTGAGGGTAGTAGTTGAGTTAAGACATAAAGCTTGTGAAACATGAGGATTAGACGGTCATGACTTAAAGTTGATCAAGATTTAAATATTGGCTGCTGGTTCACTGCTGGCACCATGAATATGACCGTTTCTATTTAAATTCAAATATTTTGAGGGTTTCCTATGACCAAAAGAACTACAATTGAATGTTTTAGCAGCTAGAGTTAGTGGAAATGATTTTCAAACTATTGCAGTGTGGTCTAGGGTGTTAAGTGATCATTTGCAGGGGTCTGTACTATGTTCTTTATGCTCAAGGCGTGTTGCAGGTGGCCAAATTGGTTGACAAATTAGGTATTTTTGTAGTTCTCAGTACTTTCTCAGGGATTTTGTCATGATTGAGGATCACTCTGGGATTTGTCTTCTCTTGGTTGCCTAGGTTTCTTCCCCTGCATTTAAATTCTTGACTATTTCAGTTGGTTTAGTGGGTGAAACCCTAACCCTAGTCATCTCTAGCTTGTTGCAACCTATTTTGGGTTTCCAAGATGACTAGGGGGTATATATTGTAGCATTTTTTACTATGTGAGGGTTCCAAAAACTTTCTTTTTGGTCCCTGATTGTTGATGTTAATTTACTGAACAGGGACAGCTTGGATTTAGGGTTTGTCTCCTTGCATTTTTTCATTTGATAATGTATTGATCCTACAAATTTTAATGAGAATACATTTGGATTCCAATCTCATGTTTGTGTATGTCTTCTTATTTTGTTCTTGAGCTCATATATGTTAATTTCACAAAGTGGGTTATCATACGGTAAACAAAGAGTATTTTAATATTATCTTTGAGTTCCTAACAAAGTTAGGATTAAAGTCTTTCAGGTAGTTTCAGTGAGTTCATGGCTAGATAAGGATTTGATGCCCTGATATGTGAGTGAGAAGGATAATAGGCAAAGCACTTATCCTGAATTCAAGTGTGTTTAAGTTAGGGTTCAGTTGATATATGTTATTAGGTGACTCTTTGTCCCTGGTTAAGGCACTGGTCCATTCTCTGGAGGTTGTCCATCATCAATCACACACACACACACACACATTTAAATGATAAAAATCATTCAATTAGTTAGTAAAGGGTATAGTGGTATAACATTTAGTGATTCCTTTCAAGAAGTGAATCAAGGGTACACCTACTTGAGCATTAAGGCTCAAAGTGTAGGAGGATCTCATTGTTGATCCTTATTAATTGGCCTCTTCCTTGTAGACTTTGGAGTGGTGATAGAGTCAAAGTTATATTAAAGTTATCCATCAAAGTATAAATCTGCAAGTTGAAGATCAAAGGGAACTCCCAACACCCCTTACGCAGACATTTTAGCAAAAGAAGATGACATTATAGTTCCTTTACCTCAATTTTGGATTCCTTCTAGTGATGAGGCATTAGTGGAGAATGATATGAATTACCTTAATTCTCTCCCTCTTAGTGATGATCTTATGGAAAATCAAGATCCTACCTCATCTCCTCCTAGGATGTCTTCTTTTCTTTCTTCTTGTGAATCTATTTGTAGTGTTGAGACAACTAACATGGTTTATCCAAAACCCTTGTTGACTATCAAAGATTGTCCTCACATTACTATCAAATGTAAACCTATGGAATCTTTAGAGTCTTTCAGTGACCAAGATTCTATAGCTCACACATATAGTACAAATAATAACCTTCAACCTAATCCAATGGTCTCTACTTCTTTTCCACCTTCTCAACCCATTATTTCTCCTCCACCCCATCTTCCTAGCAAGGAGTATGATTTGACAAACCAATTGCAAAATACCCCTGCCAAGATTTCTTTATGGGAGCTTCTTCAAACTTCACCTACCTACTATGAAACCTTGCAAAAAGCTCTAGCAACTCTTCCCACTCAACCTCCTAATCAAGAGAATATCAATAACTTATTACAATGCATGCATGCTACCCCAGTTGCTCCTGACATTGTATTTACTCAAAAGGATTTACCTTCTAAAGAAGTTCAGAATCAATATGATGCTCTTATGGTTGCTGTTACTATCTATAAAAGTATCATTTATAGTGTGTGGTGTAAAAGTTACCACTTCTGTGAATCCTTGCATTCAAGGGTACTCAATAATGAGCTCTTGAATATCGATTCACAGCTCTCTATCTGTGGAGTTCATGGATTGTTTATGAGGCCCTCAAATTGATTGAGTTAAACCCATGCAAGTACACCACAGAATGAGAGATTCAAGGATGAGAAGTAAGAATGCTAATCTCCATTGAATCATCAAGTTCTTGCATGCAAATGAAATTAATCTATATGATTGCAATGCAAGAAAATAAACTACTTTATTGAAATGAAGATTAAGCTAAAACAATGAAATAAATTAAACTAAAATGCTATGAGTATTAAACTATATGTAAATATGCAAGCTAAATAATGATCCCAAAAACTCTAATGTAAAAACTTGCAGCATAACAATATTCTAAAAATTTTGGATCTTTAATTGAGAAGGAGAGGGCTCCTTATATAGTAAAATGAGGAATTGAATGCATCCCCAAGAACAATGTGGAATTAATGCAAAAAGAGGAAAGAAAAATCATTTTTAGAAAGTGGAGAGAAAAAGAAATCTCTTTATTTTATTTATTTTTTATTTCACTTATTTCCTTTTTCATCACAAAAGATCTTTTGAGAGGATTTTATTTATTTTAAAAGAATAATTCTCTTTTAATTAAATAAAATAAGGTTATTTAATTAAAAGATGAATATTAATTAAATAAAATAAAATCATTTAATTAAAAAGGGTTTTAATTAAATAAATTTATTTTACTTAAGAGATATTACTTTCAATTAAATAAAGTTATTTTATTTATTTAAAAGGGATTATTTCTTTTAATTAAATAAAATTATTGATGACATGATTAAACCTTAGGAGATTATTGAAATGATTGAAATAGTTATGATTTGATCAAGGAAATTGATTTGAATATATTGTAAAGCATTGATTCAGAAAATTGATATTTGACAAATTGAATAAATGGGGCCCAAAGTCTAGGCGACCATTTTAGGGTGCATACATTTGCCCCTCTTTGACTAATGTGAGGTCAACTTGGGATCACATGCAGTCAAAGAATGGAATTGAAGTGTGAGATCGATTTGGGATCACAAAACAACCCAGATGTGTGTTCGACGGATGGGAACACATTAGGACATAGATAAGCAGACTGAAAAAGACAAGGCCAACACCTATGAATAGGTAATTGTCAAGTCTCAAATAAGAGATAAGAATCTCAAGCAAGGTTTCCCCAAGAGAAGCAATTGATAAATTTGATAAAATTGAATCAAGCATTGAAGTTTGGTAGGTACTGCCCCCTCGTGATCGAAATCGAAATGAGATAGAGGAGAAACAGTAAATTGATAAATTTGATCAAATCGAACTAAAGATAAGGTTCTTGATGTAAGATGAAAGATATAAGAATCAAAGAACTAAGGTAGCTTACGAAGAAAGATTATGCCCCAAGGTTGAATTAGAAGAAAAGAAGTGGGGTGAAAGCGAATGGAAGATAGAAGTTTGGAAGAAATGGAAAGAAATGGAGAGAAGAAAGAGAATTTGCCTCCAGAAAGAAGATGCCCCAAAATCAATCAACTATTTAAGATAGGGAATTTTGATTGAGATCACGAAAGAAGGTAAGGAAATGAAGATCAAAATGTGACCACAGTTGACTAAAAGTCCACAAGAAAGATGAAGGAAACCCTCTCAAACTCATAATGCAGCCTAAGAGTGCAAATTTAACATGAAGTCTAAATAATGCAAGCTACATGGAAATGTAAAGGTGTACTTGCAATAGGGTAACATAGGATTTTTGTGTTCATCATTCATTAGAGAATGTAAGAGAACTTATTTTCATCATAGGGCCATTATTACCAGACATCGGACGATCACACAATCATCAATAGTCACAAACACAACTATGAAGATATGAATGTGATTTATATCAGATTGGAATGTGGAAAGATTCTAACATGAGCATCAAGGACATAAAGGTCAAGATGACTACAATGTTAGCTTACCCAATTTAATGTAGCAAAACCACACTTGCATCGAGGCATAAATGCCAGGATGACCATAAGAACGGTTGTGCAAAAACTGTCAAGGATGATGCCTTAAATCTCCTAAGTGTGTCAAGGAGACAACAAGAGACACTGAAGAGGTTCAAGATGACACCCACAAGCAGAAAGAAAATAAAAACATGCCCCATGCCCCAAGTCTTCTAGCTATGCATCATGGAGAGACTTATTAGACAGGGACACTCAACGAAAATCAATAACAGTCAGCACACAAAGAAAAAAATCATGACATATCTCAAGCATTAAATGTTGCATTTAAAAATTTAAGTGTGTAAACTGATACTGAGTTTCGAGGATAAGGATTAAATGCTTGCAAGCAGGTAAGATCACATGACCAAACTGGATAAGACTAAACTGATAAGTGCTGAAAAACATTCGATGTCAGGAGTTGTGTTGAAAAACACAATTGGGTTGGTGTTGAAAAACACCGTTTGTGAGGTGTCCTAAAGACAAGCATATCCAAGGACCAAGAGACCAAAGCTAACATAGTGATGCCCCCTAGACAAAGACAAAGACCAATTCCAAACCAAGGCGACAAGCACAAGGCATGATGGAGAAAGGCTAAGTATCGAGGATGCATGCTAAGAAATAGGGGTGCGAAGGCCTCAAGTAGCACCTGTTTCTAGGCTTTCACCACTTGGAAGAATTTTTTTAGGACTTTTTATAAATTTTTTTTATTTTTTGCTACCAAGGCGCCTGTTTCTAAGTTTTCACCAAGGCACTTTTTCTATTTTTTTAAATTTTTTAAATTTTTAATTTTTTTGTATTTTTTGTATTTTTTTATTTTTTTGTATTTTTTCAGCATCATATATGAATTTTTTTGGAATTTTTTCAGGATCAATAAGGTATATACAAAGGATGCCCCCAAACAGAATGGGCATCAAGGATAAAACTTCTTTAGGTGCAAAACATTGATAGGCTCAGGGAGCTACTCCCCCTCTTCAGTAGATAGTAAATAAGCACCTGTACCAAAAGCTGCTGTGATAATGTAGGGTCCAAGCCAATTAGGTTCAAATTTTCCCTTTTGTTCTCTATTTTTTTGGTTCTTAGGATTCTCTCGCAGGACAAGATCTCCTACTTGGAATTCTCTAGGGTGAACCTTTTTGTTGAATGCTTTGGACATCTTCTTTTGGTAGACCCTCATATGGTCAAATGATGCATTACGCTTTTCATCCAGAAGTTCCAATTCTTGTAATCTCATGGCATGATAATCTTCATCTATAACTAGACCTTTGAGAGAGACTCTAAGTGATGGAATCTCAACCTCTAAAGGTAACACTCCTTTAGTGTCATATGTGAGGGAAAAAGGAGTAGCCCCAGTTGGAGTATGAATACTCATTCTATAGGCCCACAAGGCCGGGTTTATCTGTAGGTGCCAGTCTCTACCATTCTTATGAATTGTTCTGTGTAAAATCTTGAGAATGGTTTTATTTGAAGCCTCTGCCTGACCATTTCCTTGCGGGAAGTAAATGGAGGACCAATGTTGCTTTATCTTAAATCTTTGGCAAAGTTGTGTAAGGTCCTTGTTTTTGAACTGACCTCCATTGTCAGTGATGATCTCAGATGGCACTCCATATCGACAGATGATATGGTTTAAAATGAATAAAGACAATATCTTGCTTGAGGCAACAAAAAGTGGAACAACCTCTACCCATTTTGTGAAGTAGCTAGTAGCAGTGATAATGAACTTATGTCCACCTGATGAGTTGGGATGAATCTGCCAAACAAGGTCAAAGGCCCATCACTGAAATGGCCAGTGAGATATAGAAGGAATTAGCTCCCTACCTAGAGCATGTATCAGGTGTCCATGTTTCTGACATTTTTCACAAGACTTGGCAAAAGCTATCACATCTATCTGCATTGTAGGCCAATAGTACCCCACCCTAAGCAACCTTCGAGCCATGAAAAGACCATTAGAATGTCCCCCACATATGCCCTCGTGGATGTCAACTAGCGCTTGATCAAATTCCTCCTTTTCTAAGAACCTAAGAAGTGTCACATCTAGACCCCTCCTATACAAATCACCAGAGATGAGGGAATGATGAGAGGCGTTATGGATAAGGTTTCATCTTTCAGATCGGTTAAATGTGTCAAGGACGATGCCATCATGGAGATATGATTAAATAGCACCATATCAGGAGGATTCATGATTGACAAGGGTACAAATGATGTGGCTTTCTTTCTTGTCATAAATGGGATAACATAGCTCTTCCACTAGGAATTCATATCTGGACTCATGTTCCTCTAACTGAACAAGTGAAGCAAGGGTGGCCATAGCATCAGCTGCTTTATTCTCAGCCCTAGGGATTTGCTGAAAGGTGACAAAAGTAAAGTACCATCTTAATGAATCAACCATTTTTTTGTAAGGTATCAACTTGTCATCTTTTGTTTGGTATTGCTCATTGACTTGATTGATGATCAACTGAGAATCCCCATAGATATGTAGTTCTGTGATATTACACTTTATAGCCATTTTTAGTCCATTTGTTAAAGCCTCATATTCAACTATGTTGTTTGTGCATGGGAAGAGTAACTTGTAAGATTTGGGAATAGTGTACCCATGTGGAGAGACAAACAACACACTAGCTCCAGAACTATTTTGCATGTAGGAACCATCAAAGAATAGTTTCCAGGGTCTCTCAGTCATGTACATAAGATGTTCATCTGGGAAATTGACTTGAATGGGCATATTATCTTGAATTGGGAAATTAGCTAGTTGATCTGCAATAGCTTGGCCTTTAATTGCCTTGCGCTCAATATACTCTATTTCAAATTCAGAAAGAATCATCATCCATTTAGTGAGTCTACTCATGAGAGAAGCTTTACTGAGCAAGTATTTGAGAGGATCAATTTTTTCTATGAGGTGTATGGTGTGCGCAAGCATATAGTGTCACAACTTTTGAGAGGCAAACACTACTGCAAGGCAAGCTTTTTCAATACTAGTATAATTGACCTCATAAGCAACAAGAGTGCGGCTAATATAATATATGGCCCTTTCTTTCCCTTGTTCATCTAATTGAGCCAACAATGCCCCCAGTGAAGATTCAGTAGCTGAGACATACAAAATGAGGGGTTTTCCTGGAATGGGAGGCATTAAAATGGGAGGACTTGCCAAGTATTCATTAATTTGATCCATGCTCTTCTGGCAATCCTCATTCCATACACATTGAACACCTTTATGAAAGTTTTTGTTAAAGGGTTTCACTCTATCTTCCAATTGTGAAATAAACCTCCTTATGGATTGAAGGCATCCTTGAAGACTCCTCATTTGACTGATATTTTTGGGAGGTGGCATGTCTATAATGGCTTGGACCTTTTCAAGGTCCACTTCTATCCATTTGGTTGAAATGATGAATCCCAATAATTTTCCAGAAGTAACACCAAATGCACACTTTTTTGGGTTTAATCTTAGTTGAAATTGTTCCATGCAATCCAGAATTACTTCTAAATCAGCTAGATGTGTTCCTCTTTTCTTAGACTTAGTGAGGGTTTCATCCACATAATCTTCCATATTCTTATGCATCATGTCATGGAAGATGGTTGTCATAGCTCTTTGATAAGTAGCTCTTGTATTTTTCAATCCAAAGGGCATGATGTTCCAATAATAAGTACCCCATGCGCATGTGAATGCAGTCTTTTCCTAATCCTTAGGAGCAATCTTGATCTGATTATACTCAGAAAAACCATCCATCAAGGAATAGATCTCATAGCCCACCGTCATGTCCACTATCATGTCTATGTTAGGAAGTGGAAAATCATCCTTTGGGCATGCTCTATTAAGATCTCTAAAATCTATGTAGATTCGGATGGATTTATCATGTTTAGAAATAGGTACAATGTTGGAAATCCAGTCACCATAGTCTATGGCTCTAATGAATCCTGCACCAAGGAGCTTTTCTAATTCAGCTTTCACTAAAAGAGCTATATGAGGGTGTATTTTTCTCAACTTTTGTTTGACTGGTTTCACACTTGGAGCTATGGACAAATGATGCATAATGAGATTAGTGTCCAACCCTAGCATGTCTAAATATGTCCTTGAAAAATTAATTTTCTTCTTTTAGAGGAACTCAGTGTAGGCTTTCTTTTCTTGAGGTGATAAAGATTTAGCCAAGTGTACAATTTTTGGAGCCTCTTCTATGCCCAAATTAACAGCTTCTGTAGGTTCAACCAATACTGATGATCTGTCCTAAAAATGGCTTGGGAGACTATCAAGTACCTCATCTGTAGGCACCTCAGAGAGGTTTTCACCCTTGGATACATCTTTTATTTTTACTTTTTTTGGTTTTGACACCACCACACAGTGGTTTTCGCCATCAGAACTCTTATTCTTTTGTTCTTTTCTTTTTATCTTGTGACTAAGGTGCTTGATGTCAAGTTCTATCATACTGGTAGCTGGTTCACTAGTGGAAGAGAAAACAGGTTCAATGGCATTTAGATAGCAGGTGATCTCATAGTCATTGTGAAATGTCAAGAGTTGAGGCTCTTGATAACGTTGAGACCAATCAATAAGGTTGGGGTCAATAAGGGGTAGGTTAATGACTGGTTCAATATTAAGGATATAAGTGATGTCATCTCTGGTGATTGCAAAATTGGAGTCTATCAAGTATCCCTCTAAGGTGCCTAAATTAGGATTTATCCTATCAAGCAAAGAATTATCTACTAATGTGACACATGGATTCCAATCTTCTAATCTGACACATGACTCGTCAGCTATGTCAGGTTGAGAACTATAAGCTTGGACAACATCCATATCCAAGTCAACTATTGCATCTGAGAGTGAATCCCATTCAAACTCATGAGAGTCTATTTCTAAATTATTGTTGGGGCCTCGTGATGTAGAAGCCTCAAGGTTTGGAAGAGTTTCCCCTCCTCTAACAATTTTCTCAATCACAAAATTATTTGAATTATCACCATCTGTCACAGCTGGGATGGAGCCACTATCCATAGTCAATCTAGCATTCATATAGTCACTATATGTCGCAGCTGGGATAGGAGGACTGTCAATTGTTAAATCTCTTGAATCTCCCCAGAGGAGATTTGTTGAAGGTACCCAATCATCTATCATGTCTTATTGATTTGTCAAATCTGGTACATATTTTGTGTCATCTTTACTATCCTGCCTATCATGAATGGGGATAGTGCACTTGTTATTGTTCATAAAGCCTAGGACAACCTATTTCTTAGACTTACATCCAAAAAGATCATGATTGAGTGGTTCAGCTCTAGCATCTAACCTGTGACTAAGAGGGCCATATCCTAGATAACCCATCTTCTTGACAAAAGTATATCCTCTCCCATAGGACTTAGGAGAGGGGGAGAAATTTTCATTGTGCTAGTACTTCTCCTCTTTGTATATCCAATCTCGAATAGCTACTTCCTCTTTTTCATCTTGTATTGGTACTGAGGATTCAACAAACATGTCAAATAGTGTCATTGTCGAAGAAGATGATTTCATCTCCTATGAAGGCTTTCCATAGGTCCTAGGGGAAACATGAATCTTTGCAAAAGAGTCAAGTTGATACCCCCCCATGCCAAGGTCTAATGATTTAAAATTGTCTTGATAGTCTACTAAAGTTGCTTCATAATCCTCTGCTTCTCGATTAAGAGGGACATGAACATTAGCTGAGATTGAATTGACTGATAAGGTGTTATCCCCTAGTATGAAAATTTCTACTCCATTGTAGGGGAACTTAACACACTGGTGGTAGGTAGATGAAACTACCTGCATGTCATGAATCCATGGTCTACCCAATAAAATTTTGTATGCAAGGGGTCTAGCATCAATAATTTGGAACAAGATATCTTTTTCAACTAGGCCAAACCTGACAGGAAGGAAGCCAAC
The DNA here is from genome assembly GCA_027943335.1 of Chamaecyparis obtusa. Lineage (NCBI taxonomy): Eukaryota > Viridiplantae > Streptophyta > Pinopsida > Cupressales > Cupressaceae > Chamaecyparis > Chamaecyparis obtusa. The sequence goes on along the minus strand of BSBK01000210.1, from coordinate 881,234 downwards.
CCCTTAGAACTTTGTTCTGCCTCATCATAGGCCTTTATAGTGATCTTCTTTCTAGTGTCGATCACTTGCTCTGAATATCCCAAATTTTTTAACAAACTTAAAGTACAAATATTTATCCCAGCACCCCCATCTATCAACACACACCTGACATGGGTTTTATGAATCATTACTTCAATGTGAAGGGCAAGATTGTGTGGATGGCTTAGGAATTTGTCATCATCTTCTAAGAAAGAGAGGTAATGTGGGCTAGTAATGTGATTCACCATGCCTTGAAATTGTTTTATATCTATGTTGTTGGGGACATTTGTTGTGCGCAAAGCATCTTCAAGGATCTATTTATGTCTAGGGGACAACTCTAGAAGCTCCAAGATTGAGATTTGTGCTAGAGTTTTCTGTAACTGATCTACAAGATTGTAGTTTGGTTTGGGAGTAGTGGTGGACTTTGTGGTGACATTCTTGGATGCCACTTGCTTGGGTTTATTGGATGGACCTGAACTAGGACCTCTAAGAATGATAGGGCCTTGACTCCTGGTAACAGCATTAAGGTCTTGAGAAGATAGCCTAGAATGAGGACCTCTCAGCACCACAACAGGTTTTTTGTCAAAGATAGGGGGAGAGCCATAACCATGTGGGTCCTTACTCCTCATCATATTAACACTTGGATCCACAACTTCAAGCATGTTTACCACATTTTCTGCCACTGTGTAAGTGTAGTTGATTGCAGCTTTACCGTTCGTTGATTTAGAGGTTTCCCCCTTTTCGTAATTAGGCAAAGGTTCCTTAAAAGCCTTATGATCAGCATTGGTATTCAGACCATCAACTCGAAGCTTTCCACTTTCTATGAGATCTTGGATGATATGTTTTAATCTCCAACAATTTTCAATAGTATGGCCAACGCCATTGTGAAATTTACAAATATCAAATCAAAACAAAATAGAGACTCACAAGTGTTGAAGAACCGAAGATCTAAATAGAAAATTTGATTCCCCTATTCAAAGTAGCAGAGACCAAATAGAAAACAATGATTTATAAGGTGCCTCAATGCATAAAAGATTCTAAAGTGCAAGCTTATCAATTCAATTCGATAACAAATCTGAAGTTTGGAAATCAAAGAGTTTATGCTAGTATTCTGAATAATAGAGAACAGAGCATGGTGGGTGCCAAAATGTGTGGTGTAAAAGTGACCACTTCTGTGAATCCTTGCATTCAAGGGTACTCAATAATGAGCTCTTGAATATCGATTCACAGCTCTCTATCTATGGAGTGCATGGATTGTTTATGAGGCCCTCAAATTGACTGAGTTAAACCCATGCAAGTACACCACAGAACGAGAGATTCAAGGATGAGAAGTAAGAATGCTAATCTCCATTGAATCATCAAGTTCTTGCATGCAAATGAAATTAATCTATATGATTGCAATGCAAGAAAATAAACTACTTTATTGAAATGAAGATTAAGCTAAAACAATGAAATAAATTAAACTAAAATGCTATGAGTATTAAACTATATGTAAATATGCAAGCTAAATAATGATCCCAAAAACTCTAATGTAAAAACTTGTAGCATAAAATTATTCTGAATATTTTGGATCTTTAATTGAGAAGGAGAGGGCTCCTTATATAGGAAAATGAGGAATTGAATGCATCCCCAAGAACAATGTGGGATTAATGCAAAAAGAGGAAAGAAAAATCATTTTTAGAAAGTGTGGAGAGAAAATGAAATCTCTTTATTTTATTTATTTTTTATTTCACTTATTTCCTTTTTCATCACAAAAGATCTTTTGAGAGGATTTTATTTATTTTAAAAGAATAATTCTCTTTTAATTAAATAAAATAAGGTTATTTAATTAAAAGATGAATATTGATTAAATAAAATAAAATCATTTAATTAAAAAGGGTTTTAATTAAATAAATTTATTTTACTTAAGAGATATTACTTTCAATTAAATAAAGTTATTTTATTTATTTAAAAGGGATTATTTCTTTTAATTAAATAAAATTATTGATGACATGATTAAACCTTAGGAGATTATTGAAATGATTGAAATAGTTATGATTTGATCAAGGAAATTGATTCGAATATATTGTAAAGCATTGATTCAGAAAATTGATATTTGACAAATTGAATAAATGGGGCCCAAAGTCTAGGCGACCATTTTAGGGTGCATACACATAGGACCTTAATTGATAATAGATCTAGGCTTAATGTTTGTTGCATGGACATGCTCAAAGCAATTAAAGTTGATCTTTCAACTATTCAACCTGTCAATGTTCCTATACGTGGCTTTGATAACATTGCTAAGAATACTTTGGGCATCATTGCCTTACCTATCAAAGTAGGTCTAGTTATCCTGAATACACCTTTTCATGTTATGCCTCGACCTCTTAATTATAATCTTCTTTTGGGTAGACCTTGGTTGCATGAGATGCATGTTGTTCCTTCCACCCTTCACCGTAAAGTCAAGTTTATTCATAACAACATGATGTATATGCTTCATGCAGATGATGTGCCTAATCCTTGTTTGAATATTCAAACCCACACTACTCCTACTCCTAATAGTAATCCTTCTTCCTCTAATGCTCTTCCTGGCAATGATTGGGGAACCTTGGATTTTAATCCTACCTTTATGGGAGAGTATAAGGTTTCTAATCTTGATTTTATAAAGCAACAAAGATAGTTTGAACAACGAGTTTTTGCTTCTACTTCTAATGCCCTTCATAATAACTTTGTCACTACTTCTACCCACAATGAATTTGTCAAGCCTACTAATGATGACATAGTGACTATTGAAGATTCATTGACTCCTGCTGATATGGTTTCTCATTATGGTCATGGTTATCATTTCCTAGTGAAACAAGGATTCAATGGTCAAGGATGTGGTAAGCATAAATAGGGAATTCAAATGCCCTTATAGAATAGGGGGCATGAGAATTCTTATGGATTTGGATTTAATCCTCAACAAAAAATCAATGTTAAAAACATCTCAAATAACACTTCAAAACATGATGAGCCTATGAAGGAATTTGACCAAGAAGTTCTTTTGCCTAAACTCATTCGTGCTAGATGATTACTAGACCTAAATGCAAAAATAAATGTAGTCCACACTTGAAGACTCTTCCTTTTTGTTTGTATCATAGATTTCATGATTACTCTACTAATAAATGTCAAGCTTTACATTATAAGATTAGGCAGCTCATTGATAGTAAGGTTATTTATATATCATGTGGCAATGAGTTGTATTTCAATCCTGCTTTCTCTAAATAACATTTATGTTCCTATTATGGAGCTCCACATTATGTAAAAAATGTTAGCCTAATCCTTGGGGGCTCTTTGTCTTGTATAGTATTGTGAGAAATATAATAGGTCCCCTTCCATCCTTGTTCCTATGACTGGGGGGCAAGGATGTCATCTCCTTCTTTTTTGTCTTTCCAAGATTCACCTCTTTCCTTGGTTAAGCAGTATCTATCTATTATGTGATATCTAATCATACATAAAAATTTTGGTTTGCATTGAGGATCTATCTCCTTGATCATAACCTATTTTTTTATTTCACATTGGGTTTCAATGGTTGATAAATCTCTCACCTTGGAAACTAAATAGTCTGCTATCCCTCACAAGGGTTACTTTTTCCATTCTTGCATGATATCTCTTTGCATTCATCCCTTCCATGGCCTCATAGGAGCTATGACCTTCTTGGCTTGGATTGGGTGTTATCTATGGATATTGTCTTGATGTTGAAGAAGGCTTTATTCTTATTCTTTTCTTTCCTTAACATGTCAAAATAGTATGTTTTTTTCCATCTTAAGGAGGGGGCATATATACAGCCTCCCTCATTCTATATTATGTATTTTTGTTCTAACCTTTTGTTTTGTAGCATGCTAAATCCTTAGAAGGTAACACACATAAGTTGCTAAATCCTGAAGAGATACACATTTTACAAATGTCTTCTATGGTGATATGAGGATATGGATCCATGGGTACTTTATAAAATTCATTAGAAGACACACTAAATACATGCACAAATATGCCAAAAGGTGCACAAATTTATGGGGTGACAATCAAGTGTTTTCTTGGTGGGCCATCCTATCCTTTTTGTGGTTCATAGTGAGATACACACATCTAACCGAGTGAGCTAGCCACTCTTCTCTCCCCTCTTCTCTTTTTTTCTAGAGATGTCTCTCTTATTGCAATCTTGGAGTTAATGAAGACTTGAGTCCCTGGGGGCTTGAGGATTCCTTTGTCCCCTTGGATTTCAATAAGATTGTCTTTTTCTTTGTGATCTCCTTTACCAAGAGTTTGCATTGAGTCCATACTCTTGCTAAAGTGGGGGCTAAATGTATCATCAAAAAATGGAAACACTTTCATTTAGGACTAGTTTAGCCCTCTGAGTAAGTGGTTTGGGGTCATGTTGAATGCCTTGAATGGGTCTTTGACTTAGATCTGGCTTTTTCCCTTGTTCTGCCCCATTTTCCACTTTTTTTCTGCATGATTTTGGCATCCTGAACTAAAATTTTGAGATTCTTGACCTTTGGGTCAAGGATGACCTTTAAGGCCAAGTACGACCTCAACCTTGACCTAAGTCAAAGTTGACCTCATCCTTGACCCAAGGTCCAAATTTCAAAGTTCCATGATTTTCGGATGTCAGTTTTCAGAAAGAGTTGTTTTCCCACCTCCAGGTCAGCTGTTTTGATCTCTGAAATAGTAAACTCTTAAATTGCATTTAATCTAGGTCCATTTCTAGGGGTATGGGCCCAATGGGAATTTATTTCCCATATGTGGCCCCTCTAGAAGTTTGTGCCCTAGATCACTATAAAAGGAGGCCTTCCTCTCTCATTTCCATCAATCATCAAGAAATCTCTCAAGCACTCAAGCAAGTGAAATCAAGAAAGAAAGGAGAAGGAAAACATTCAAGCAGTAATTCATCTTCAAGCATTCAAGCATTCAAGATCCAATTCGCCAAGGAGATCCATTATTTTCCATTGAAGGATTCAATTTCTTTGGAGCTCTCTTATTGAAGATTTCTCCATCCACATTCATCCAAGCCTCTTCCTATTCCAAGATCCATTCAAGATTGGTGTTGAAGATCTAAGATAATTTATTTGAGACATCCTACATCCAATTCTACATTCATTTGGAGCATCCATACTTGTGGATTCAAGGATTCGAATCCTCCACAACAGTTTTCAACATAAAAAAGGTGAATTATTCCATTTACTTTGTTTATCTCTGCAATTTCAATTATATTTCAAGGTTAATTCCTAAATTTGGGTTTGACTAAGGCAAACCCCTCCCTCCAACAAAAAAAACCATTTTTCTCTTAGGTACAGGTGCGGGATAATGGATATCAGTGCAGATCTAGATACCCTTTTTGTCAAACTTTCAGGATTCATGAATAGAATTTTCGTTAGAGCTGTGCAAGTCAAGGATGTCTTTTTGGAGTAAGATTGTACCCCGAGGTAAGATCTTACCCTAGTCCTAAGGTCAATGATGAATTTTTTCAGAAAAGAAAAAGATTTTTGGGTTTTGTAGATCTCGTAGTTTCGATTTTAGGATTGCGAAAATCAATGGTTTCTGAGACTGTCTGATAGGGTTTTCAACAGATTCTTTTTCAGAGGTAAGTACCTTTATTTATTCATTTCAATATTAGTCTTCTATATTTACTTTCCATATCATTATAATTTCATGTATGTGTAAAATATCAATTTTGGGGTTTCTTTTATGTGCAAACCATTGTTCTAGACCCCACCACTTATATTTTATCTTACAGATGTAAACCTAATTAGGTCATGAAGCTTAGGCGGTCATAGTAGTATGCTATATAATTGTAATTCATATCATTTTGACATATGAATGTGAAGGACAAAGAAGGAGATCATGAGGCAAGAATCCATCTTCAAGACATCAGTTTTTAGACAAGGTTGAGCAGAAATCAGAGATATTCAGATTATTCAGAATCAGTCAAGGCTACCAAGCAATACAGAGGCAAGATATCCACACATTGAGGTGATATACATTTGATACTTTATAGATCTAATTCAGACAAAGTTAAGTTGTCAATTACAAATATTTTCTATTATTCTCTAATAATTGTAAGAGAGTTAGCAAAATCTCTTAATAGTGTAGACCTAACAGTCATGTTGTAAATCTCTTAACCGAGTACACACTCAAAGTAGTGCTGTTAAAACCCTTTCACCAGGTAGATCTAGCTAATCTAATTGTTACTCCTAATAGGGTAAGATCATCAGAAGTGATCACAACTTGTAGCCTTAACCGAAAAACTTTATTATCTGCAGTGGTGAAGAATTTGTGGGTGTCATCCCCATTGCAATTTTTACCTTCTAACAAGGGTTTTTGTGTAACCAAAATACTTGTGTTATGTGATTGAATTGTTGTTTTTTTTCATGAAATTATCAGTTACAAGTTAATTGAATGAATGATGCATACAATGGATTCACTTGGATAGAATAGTTTACTACTATTTATTGATTAAGTTTGAACTTAAAAGTTTTTGAGGGAACTGATTCACCCCTCCCCTCTCAATACCCTATCTCTCCATTCCAATAATTTGTATCAGAGCTTAGATCTCTTATTAGATGGTTTAACCACTGAAGAGTAAAGATCTAATCATGGAGAGATACAAGTTGGACAAAATAATAGAGAATCAAAAGATTCAGATGCAAATGTTTATTGAGCAATACAAAAAAGCCAAGGATGAATTGAAAAAGTTACTAGTACAAAGAAAGAACATGGCTATCAGGGAGTGTGAGACTAACTACCATGAAGAAGAGATTGATGACCTATCTGAGAATTTAGGATCTAGTTCAAATAGTATTTATGACAGTTCTGAAAGTACAATATCTGATTTATCTAAGAAAAATATCAATTTGACTGAGCAAGTGAAAGCCTCGCAGATCAGTCAAGATACACAAATGGTGAGAATGATTGATGTAATGAACAATGCTAGACAAGATGAACAAGAGAGGAATTTGGCCGTTGAAGATAGAAGATAGATGACTGAACAACTACAAGTAAAAGAAACTGAGATACCGAGACTTACCGAGCATCACTTTGAAATATCCAATCAAATGATTATTGTAAGTCAGGAGATCAATTGAGTAAATGGTGAGTTTTCAAAAAAACTTGAAGATATTGGAGTACTCAGGGAAGAGAATGAAAAACTGAGAAATGAAGTAAAAATGCAACAACACAATGAGATGATGAAAAAGAATGAAGACAGTTCAAAGAAAATTGATGATTTTCTCATTAGTCAAAGAGGACTTGGAAGCACAAATGGATTAGGCTACACCGAGAAAGGAGAATCATACAAGCAAGCTAAACAGGTGAATAACAATTAGAATCAGAGACCTATGACACTGACATGATATCATTATGGCAAATCGAGACACACTTCAAATTTTTGTAGGAGTAAAGCACACTTGGTAAACCTAAAACCACTCCTAAGTTCAATGGTCACTGTTATAATTATAATAAGTTTAGACATCAAGCATATGTGTGTAGATCTAAATTGAATAGGACTCCTAACAAACCCCACATGGAGAAATTGTGTTATACTTGCAACAAGCATGGACACACCTCACAAGAATGTAGAACAAAGATGAAGCAAGTTTGGAAACTAAAAGGATAGAACAAATCCTATCAACTGAAAAGACAAGGTAATGCTTACACTTAGGTTTATAACACATGGGTTAACTGCACAGTATGTGGAAGGTATTGACATATTGCAACTAAGTGTATGAGGAAGAGATGGGCTAGAAAATCACGAAGCTAGGCAGGAACTAGTATGACATGCTTACATTGTCACAAAGTCAGTCACTTAAGTAAGGATTGCAGAGACCGAGCACCAGAAGAACACATTTTTTAGAATGGAAACACAATTGCAGATATCATGAGCATTAGAAACACTATGTGGAGAAATGCATCAAATGAGAATGCTGAGTCAAGAAATGTAGTCGGTCAAACCTCGTCCATTGGATTGGGTGACATCGACACCTCCACCTAAGGTGAAAAAGGTATGTATGGAACTGATGTTCCATAAAGTCATCGACCATAAACAAGAAAAGTCCTCATTATCAAATCATAGCAATAGGAAGGGAAAGCATAGATACATGATGTCAAATCTCGTGCCCTAGTTTCAAACTTTGAACATTATGTCATTATGAGAGAGTGTACAGATTGTTTCCAAAAGGAAAAATCAAGGATATCAAGCCATCAATTTCTTAAAGCCCATAGGAAAAGTTAATAGGGTTTGAAGCTTGAATTAGATAAATAATGCAGAAGCTTGCAACAATGCTCTAGAGCTAAATAACAAGAAATACCCAGATGCTTCAAATATAACAGAGAATAAGGCCTAAAGAGTAGTCATGCCAAATGGAAGGAAGGTATAAAGTAAATGGAGCACAAAACATTAACACCCAAAAATTAAAAGTTCCTACTAAATTTCTAAAAAAAAAACCTTGCTTTTGTTCACAAAATTCTTGAAGCAGACTATAGTAGGAGAAGGGTTTACAAAGTTTGAGTGTCATATTTTCTCATAGAACATATGCTTACCTGTAGATGGTTGATATGAAAATAAATACACAACATTTTTAAGAATAAATGTAACAAAAACCCTCATAGAAAACAAAAAAATACTCCAGATTTTAAGCTCTTGTCGATGGCCATAGGTTCTACAATAAATGCCAAAATGTTCTTACAAAAATTTAAAGGAAAATGTCCTCTATTTTTAGCGAAAACTCCAGGATAAGAATACACAGATACATCGAATAATAAGAACATGCCAGTTTGTATGAAAAGAACCCTTGGTCATTTGGAAAAAGAGAAAATTTCTATCAAAAACACATGAAGTCATCGTCACCCAAAGAAAAAGCTTCCAGAAGATACAAATGAATAAATTAGCCAAGTTAGGGTTTGAGAACCCTATTTTTCCTTCATGGTGGTTGTGTGTTTTTTTACTTTTATATTTTAGTGGGATTTATTAAAGGAAGCCCTATGAACTATTGGTATAGTTTTACATATTTCTTTAATGTTTATATTATATTTATTAAATAGCTAATCAATATACTATTTAAAAAATATTAAATATATATATTATTATTATTGTTTTTTTGTTTTAATATATTTAATATTTATTAATAGTATCACTCGGTGCTATTAATTAAATATTAAATATATTGAAACATGACATGCGTAATATTGTGAATAATAATAATAAGGTGTCGATTTATAAAGCACCTAATTATTAGTTATCCTTTTAAATGCAAAAATGGGGGAGGAGATCTTTTGCATGGAGGGTACTTTTTATGGCGCTTGGAGCTTTTTTTAATAAAGGGGAGTTGATTATTTTTCATAAAGTTCATTTTTTAGGCCAAGGAGGGCATTTTTGTTTTCTTACACATGCAGATAGGGAAAGGAGGGTTTTTGTTTTCTTTCAGATTTAGAGAGCATTTTTTAGGAGTTCTTATGCATTTTAGGGGCCTCTTGAGTTCATTTTCAGTTGTAGATCAATTCAGATGCCTTTTGGATCAATTATATTGGTGTTACTATTAGTTATGCCCCTATTTTATAGGGATTTTCAATTGTATCTGACCTATTCAAATTTGCATGATTGATGGGCAATTTAGAGGCAGTTATGATTGATTTGGTGTTCCACATGAGTTAGACTTGGGTCTAGGAGATTTTTGAGGTGGTCAGTTACATGTTTCAGGCAATTTGACCCCTCTTTCTTCTTGTTTTCTCCTTTTATCCAACCTTTCTAGATTCGGTGGCCTATATCTAGTCTTTTCACTCCATTTTTAGAGGTTTTAGCTTTTTTCGATTATTTTACACATTGCAAGTTTTGGTAGAATATTTTTCGGCATATGGCTTGTAGCAGATTTCCTAGTTATTCATATATAGATATTGATTACTTCTCCATTATTTATTTGTGTCCATCATTGGTTGTGAGTTATTTGATTTAAATATTTTGTTTTACATTTATTTAATCAAAATCCTTTAAGTGCTTTATGCAGAATTTGATATCCCATGGTGTAAATCTATGATTGTGTCTTACTTTTTAATGTTGAATCTAAGAAAACATTAGTGTTTTCCTCTTTATATATTAGAATACTAGGACCTTTCATAAGAGTCAATTTTTTAGGGTTTGTTTAATTGAGTTGTGATTTTGAAGTGTTCTTTTTATGAGTAATTATGTGAGGTTGTTAGTTGTAAGTCATACTATTAAATTGGTGCATCACCCTTTAGTTTTAGATTTCCATTTTCATGAGCATATCCTTCTTTCTATTCCCTCATTAAGATTTATTATAGGTGAGTACCATAAAGGAACTAGCCTTTTAATCTTGGAGATTCACTCTCATCATAAGATTAACCACATCCTAAGAGTGTTTCCATGTTCCAATAGGATAGCTAGATTATGTATCTCGCTATAGGTGCAATCCTGATTGACAACAATTACCCTGTCCATCAGACCACAAAAACTCCCTAAGGATTCTCTTTGGTCTGTTAAATTGATAATTACAAAAAATCCAGGTAGATGTGTAATTTAGATAGCATGAGAGGAAAAAACCTTCTGAACTACTTAAACCCTGCCAGCTAGTGTTAAAATACGTGTTTTTCATTTTAACCATTTCTTATCTACCTTTGCAAATACCCACTCCCACATATATTCTATGGATGAACTAATAGAAAATTTAATCCACAAATACCTGTTGATATTAGTGGGACCATCCCAACCCCACCCTTTGGAGGCCATCTAAAGTGGAGGAGAATCTAATCAACCAATCACCATTGATTTATGGGGAGCCACTTTGTCTCCAAATGCTACACAAAATGATTATAATCTATCCATAGTATTTTTAAAGTTCCTTTCTCCAAGTTCAATGAATAATGCAGTGTCATCTAAAAACTATTCATTCACCAAACTCTTTTGATTAGGGAGTCTTATACCTTTGACTAGGGGACCTAATTCTATGCATCTCATAATATAAAAAAGAGCATCTATAGCAATAACAAATAGGAATGATGCAATAGGACAACCTTGTCGAATCAACCTTTGTATTTGAATAGGATTTGATAGCTTACCATTCACATCAATTATAGTAGATGAATCCTTAAAAATAATCAATCCATTTACAAAAATATAGAGGAAGCCCAAATTCCTTTAACATCCCAATCAAAAAGGTCCATTCAATCCTATCATAGGCCTTCTCAAAGTCCAAAAGAATCATAAATAAATTTTTCCCATCTTTCTTAGCCTAGTGCATTGCCTCTCAACTTGTAATTATATTATCAAGTATGTATCTCCCTTTAATGAAGCTTGTTTGAGTTACCAAAATTATCCTCCCCAAAAGCCCAACAATAGTATTTGCAAGTTACTTTGCAATGATCTTATAAGAAAGGTTAAGCAATGTTATTGGCCTCCAATTCTTAACCAATTTCTTGTCTCCATCTTTAGGGAGAAGTTTAACCACTTCTCTATTAACATGTTGTCCTAAAGATCCTTTGGAAAAGGCCTCATTATATAGATCCAAAAGTTCCATAGTGATCCACTCAATGTTAGCCTTATAGAATTTTGTTGGTAAACCATTTAGACCTAGAGACTTACCATTAGATAGTGACCTAATGGTCTCCTTAATTTCTACTACTAAGATCTCCTTGGACAAATTTGTAGCATCTTCCTTAGATACTTTCCTTGGGATCAATTATAACATTGTTGCAGTTTATCATTATTGTCTTCCTTGTGCTTCAAGGTAAACAATTTTGAGAAGAATTGAAAAAAGTCTAGACTGATATCCTTTGGGTCTTTGGATATGTTATTGTTCAAATTAATCTCCTTTATCATTCCTCTTTTCTATTTTTGTCTAATTAGGTTAAAGAAATATTTTTTACTTTTTTCCCCTTCTTTTAACCAATTCATCTTTTCTCTAATACTATGACCTCTAAACCTATAATCCTTAATCTTCCTGAGTTATGCCTTGGCTTTAATCAAATCCAATTCCAACCAAGTATCCTACCCTCCTTCTTAGAGGAGTCTTTCAACATTATTGAGTCTTGGTTAAAGAGAATCTTCCAACTTGTTTCTATCCTTTGCATTCTTTTATCCAATAAATTGGAACATTTATTCTATAGAGCTACGAGTGCCTCCCATTTTTCCACATATCCCAACCCTCTATTACAAAAATTAGCAAGGCATATATCCATTCTAACAGCAGCTAAATTTTCTTCATCTTTAAGAAGATAAGTATTAAGTTTGAACACCTTATTACCCTTGGATCTCCTAGTAGGTTGGTGGGAGAATTCAATGTATATCTTGGCACTGATCAGGGAGTGATAAGATATTGTAGCAGGAGACATCATAACTAGATTATTATATATGACATCCCCAAAGGATAACATTGACACATCAACATGCATCCTATCAAGTTTGCAATAAATCCTCTCTTTAGCCCCTTTATTATTACACCATGTATACCACATGCCCTTAGATGTATCATTCCTCCCTTTTAAGGGGTTGATCAAATTGAGACATCTCTTGCACTTGACCCAAAATAATTGTCCATTGCCCTTCCACTCATGCTTATTTCCTCCCTTTTTATCCTCTCTATACTCAATTATATTGGATTCCCCTTGGAGGATCTAATGTGCTTTAGGGAGGTAATTGGATACCCACCCCCACAAAGATTCCCTTTCTCTATAATCATTAGGGGCATATATTGCATATACCAATGTCCCTTCCATGATATTTCATAGCCACCCAACATGCTCTACTACAAGGGGAGATACCAAAGTTCATAACCAAGTTAGCCCATGTGGGACCAACAAGACAAGAAACCCTCCCTTTACATTTTTCATGCTCAGGAACAAAACATTTTGCTTGATTCCATATAAAATTTAGAGTAGTTTTATCTTGGTATGCTATAACTTTAATTTCCTATTAAAAAAAAAAATCTTTTTGAACCATCTTATTGCACCAGTCCCTCACCAAAAATTTCCTATCCCTCATCTCCAATCACTAAACATTCTAGCTAGCTAGATTCAAAGTTATTTATTGGATTAAGAAGGGTTTTTTTTGGTTCTTATATAATCTATTAAAACAATCAGGGAGATCACCACCATTTTTAGGAGTATTCTTATCACCATTGGCATGGGAGATAGATTGGCAATCAAAAGTTTGCCTCTTCTTTTTCTTTGTAACTTCTATGAAAGGATAAGTGTCCTCCTTTTGATTAGAATCAAGCATCTCCACCTTTGAGTTAACAATAGCCACTTCATTCCCCATGACATCAAATTTATATAACAATGAATTATCCTTAATTGATGGGATTTGTCTAAGTTTCTTGAATATATTTTCTCTTTCATTGATGGTGGCTAGAGCTAATTGTTGCGTATTAAGTTTCCTTAACCCATCATCCCCATTAGGGACCACATGGAGAGCCTTGTTTTGGTTCTATTTATTATCTGTAGGATAGCTTCTACCTCATCTTCAAATAGAGGACTAGACAAAGAGATAGTGAAGTTCTTAGGTGTATCCTCTCTCTCACAAAAGGATTTATTATTACATGGGTTATTAAGAAGGATACCAACTGTAATCACCTAAAAATGGACAAAGACTAATTCAAAGAAAATTGAGTCAAATCAAAGCAAATCAAGGAAAAAATTGAATCAATTGAATCACAATGCACAATTAGCCAATCAAAATGAAAATCAAATCTTAATTCGAGATCAATCAAAATTGAGAGCATTTTAATCAAGTGTAATCAAATCAAAATATAATTAATTCAATTAATTGTATAGTCTTGGATTAAATTAAATTCAACCCATTCAAGGGGTGCATGGCTAAAATAAATCAATTAATAGAAATCAATTACTCTCAACAAACCAAAAGGAGAGGAAAATCAATCAACCAGTGAGATTTGAGGAAAGGCATTCACATGGATCAAGACAAATTGAATCTCATTCACTCAAAGTGAAAAGGAATCTTAACCATCCATCTTGTCTACTTGTCCCAAGCTTTGAGGACAAAAACTTTTCTTTGTCTTCAAAGGGTGGAACCAAAGAATTAACCCCAACTCAACCATGATCAAACACAACTACACCCCCTACCATTGGAAAATCTATAAAAGGAAGACTAAAATCCTTCATTATGATCAACCACCTATCTGAGAATTGCATCAAACCTCTTGCAATTTGAGTTTAGAAAGGCATTTAAGAGAAATTTTAGCATTCATCTTGATAATTGTTAGCTTTAGCATATTGTTTTATCTCTATCATTCTCATACTAGGACTGTCATTAGTGAGAGCTTGCTGAGAGCTCATTCATTAACATCTTAGTTAGAGAGCCATAGGATGCTCAATTAGTCATTGATTTTGTTAAATAGTTGCTCAATTGTGGTTGTATTTAGTTATTATTTCACTTATTATTGATGATTAACCCTAATTCTATGAAGATACTTTTATTAGTATACAAAATGGAACCCACCATGGGGCTCTAAGCCTCATTTTTATCAATTTCATCATTTGGATCATATTTTGTATACTTGTATTTTCATTTTTCTATGAATATTTTGCAGAAAATAGGTAAAGTCATGCGTACAATCAATTCAATCATGCCTATAGTCATTCTGATGATGCTTGCAATCACTGTCTTGATGCCTGTGGATTCTTAGTTCACACTTGGATGATAATTTCTATTCGGTCTTAAACTCTTTCTAGTCGCTTGGCATAAGAACACTCATGCCTATGCGATAAAGAATTCATGCCTTTGGTGTGTAAAGTAATGCCTACAACCTAAACAGAGTCATGGATTTATGATTCATTACCACTTGTACCAAAGCTTTGCTCCGTAATTGATAGAAACAATCACGCTTATGATCTTTTAATTCATGCTTAGCACTGATAAATTATCGCTTTGGATTAATCGTTTCTTGCAATTTTATATTCTGCTTATGCTTAGCAATAAACTGTTCATGCCTAAGTAACTTTTGATAATGCTTGAGCCACTGCAAAGTGATGATCGCTATTATTAAAGTTACGCTTGTCAGCAGTTTATTCACGCGTATTAGCTGGACAATGTCACCTGATGTCTATTGTCTGAATTTGCTATTAAATTGATAAATTTCATTATCTAACTCTTTGTTTGATATTTTTACTGTAAATGAGCAAGCACAGAAAAAGTTCAAAATCCAGAGAGCAGATTCAACAGAGAAGGCAAAGCTTTGATAAGTAAGGCCTAAAATTCAGTTTGTCTTTGTTTCTTCAAATTTATCTTTGGTTTCTTCACTTTGGTTGGCTTTGTTTACTAACTCATTGGAGAAAAAGCACATTGGAAAGGAACTATTTCCAAGGTAACGATAAAATCATGAAAATAACTAAAAAATGCCCCTAACTTTTGTTAGCTACAAGGAAAGGTAAGCCTTAAAACTTGGTAATTTGTGTGCTTAAATTGTGGGTTTGTCCTTTCAAAATCTAGTAATTTGGATAGCTTAAAGGGAATAAACCAAACACTTAATTGAAAAACCCCTTGTTTGTAGAAGAGAGTAGCAATACTCGATTCTCATTAGTTAGTGGGTGAGGAAATTGAACCTTGTTAACACTGTTTGTTAAAAAGTGCTAATTTTTATTTTTTTGCATGCAAAAAAGAAACAAAAAATAACGTCCTTCAGAGAATACCATCCTAGAACTTTAGTTGGGCTCACCTCCTGAGTTTTCCTTAATGAGGCCAGTGAGAGGGACAACCCAAAGTGGGATACGCTCGCTTTTGTTGTGGGAATCCAACCCACTATAAAATGAAACACATGCATCCTTAATGGGGTGTGTGACAAAAGGATTTTAAATTTTTTGAAATTCCTCTAGTAGTCCTCATGGATTACGCCAAATCATACTTTTGTGCATGTGGGAAGCCCCTTAACATACTTGGGGGTGAAAGTTTACAGTCCATTTTGAACGGAATCCATACTAAATCCTTGATAAATTAGCAAGCCTACCTCATTAGAGCCATTTAAAAGCCAAATTTGACCTTAGGTAGGTTGCTTGGAAGAATTTCTTGTGATAATTGATAAAATCATTGTATTTTTCTTGAAGGTCTTTGATTACGAAAAGAAAATATCCATTAAGATCCAACAATCAATTAACAATAAAGATTCAAGAGAATATTTTATTCAAGAAATGGAAAAAGAAATGGAAACATTATCCAACCAATTCTCATTGAGAACATTGTTTCCTTACCTCTATGATCAAGAAAAACAACATGAATGCCATATCTTTGATAATTCAAAATTTGATAAAAAAGAATATCATGAAAATCCTATATTTGATCAAGAATATCCTAATGATAAACCAATATTTGATGAAGAACCTATTTCAAAATATCAAGAGAATCTCATCTTTGATCAAGGAAATCAAGAGGAATTAGTCCCATCTCAACAATATTCATCATATGACAACTCTTTGAGAAACAAAAATACATCCAAATATCCTTGGGATAGATCCTTTACTCCTTTTTGGAATTTCATACAAATTAGCTTTGGAAAAACTTCTTGAAAATGATCTCATCATGTTGCCTCAAATCACTTCATGTGGTTTTAAATTTTTGAGTAACTATTGTGCATATCATAGACATAATGAGCATGAAACTTCAGATCGCATGGAGTTGAAACATAAAATCCAAAATCTTATTGATGATGACATAATTGAAATTGAAAATCCTAATGACTCATCTAATGAAGATACTACTCTCAAGCAAGATCAAACTTATGAACACATGTCTAGTAGGGGTCCTCTTATAGCTTTCACCTATTCTACCATTCCTCCATTTCATATAGAAGAAAAGCTATCCAATATTCCTCCATCAAACAAAGATCCAAATAGTTTTCATAATGACTATATGTACCCTCAAGGGCTACCTCTAAAAGAAATCCAAGCTAACCTACATCTTGCTACAAAATTCTTTCATGATTCAAAGGTTATAGACTCCAAGCCTTCATGTGCTACAATACCTATTGTACCTATTTCAAATGAACCTTCATTAGCCTTTCAAGAATCCCTCGCGTGGATCCAAACTCCTACATTGTCCTTAGAAGTGGCTCCATGTCAAGAGACTAATGAAAAGTGCAAAGAAACAAGTCTTATTAAGGATCAAGATCAACATAATATCCCTCCTTATCCTATAGTTGACCAAAGTCCCATATCCCAAGAATCCCATGATGAATCCTTCATACCCTTCCATTTCTTTCAAGAAGATATACTTCCATCTCAAACACCCTATATTCCTTTACCTCCTATATCATACCCATCTCCTAAGCAAGATCAAGATATACTTTCCATCTCTAAGGAACTTATTGAAAATGAAAATAAAAGTATTCTTCCTAAGCTATCAAAAGATCCTTGTCAAGATCAAAGTACCCCAACATCCATTTTTCATAAGCCTCCATATCTATCTCAAGCTTCAACTGCTTATATCAAAGTCACTCTTATCAAAGCTACATATAAGCCTATTGGTACAAAGATAAATCTGAAAGATGAAAGCCTTGGCCATGCAACTCACAATAAAGATGTTGATATCCCTCCCACATCTCATTTACCTCCATTTTCACATAAGCATACTCCTTCTACAACCTCCAAATCCATCCTTGGTTCCTATATTCCAAAGTTGAAACCTTAAGATCTTCCATCCATATTGGGCCCTTACATTTCTCCATCAACCTTTCCTACCATCCCTATCCCACAATCCACTTACCCTATATCCTATCAAGATCAACAAAGACATGCATACTTGAGAAACCAAGCACCCATCCATGTCAATCCTCCATATGAACCCATCCATATGAACCATTCATACCAACCTTATTCATCCATCAATCCTAAGTTCTTTGGAAGAAAGTTGAATGCGCAATATAAAAATTAGAAATCCAAGAATCCACTTATGTATGAAGATCACTATGTCCAATCTAATCGACATGTGAATGAAAGAAAAAAATAAATATTAAAGAGACCACAAAGGTCCATCAAGCAAAAAGAAAAATCAAATAAAATGTGGGTTCCTAAACTCCTCATTGAAGAAATGCATTCTAAAGCATCTAAAAGGAAAGACAAATCAAAGAAAGTGTGGATTCCCAAATCACTTTTGAAGGACTTACACACAAAAGAGAAATCAAAGTTGACATTCAAGCTTTCAAAGGCTTCCACTCCACATTCTCCCAAACACATTCCATCTCATCCATCCATTTTGGTTCCTTGTGTCCCAAGATTCATATCCTCTCTTACATCAAAATCCCAAGCTATTTCACCCATTTTTCCTCCATTATTCCACTACCCTTCAAGGTGTGTATCGATGTTGATCTTGATAATACTTCTTATCCTCCTATTCATTATCCTTCCATTCCATTTTTCATGCCCATTCATGGAAAGACTTATTATCCTCTCATTCATTATCCTTCCATTTCCCTTATCCAATCCATTTCATAAATCTTTAGCCACCCTTTACCTTATCCATCATATCACCTTTCCATCACCCTATCAACATCTTTGAACATAACTTTCAGTAGTCTTGGCCTGTCATATCATACCTTTTCAAGGAGTATCCAAAGAGCATGAGGCTTGAGTCCATCCAAAAAGGAAAAAAAGAGAAAATTGAAAGAAAGAAAAAAAAAAGAAAAAAAGAAAAAGAAAAGAAAAGAAAAGAAATCCATCCTATGGTGAAAACCACTTCTTATGGCATCTTGAACAAATACCATGATGAAAACCTGGCAAACAAGTGTCATGCATAATTCCTCTCTTGTACTCTATACTTGGGGGCAAGTTCCATCCATCATATCCTTCATCTTTCTACCATTGATCTCACTTGCATCCATACTTCACTTTTCACCTTTGATCTTGACAAGGTTGAACATATCTATGATCATTAAGTATCTTGACATGAGTTATCCTATCCATCAGCCTATTCACTGGTTGCATTCACACTACCTTATCATGATCTTGCTTATCCTAAAGCCACATTCATAATTTCTAAGAAGCCTTCCCATAATCCCAAACCATTCACTCATAGCCTTCACCATCCCTTTATCATGATTGTGTGATCCTATACACATTTATCCCTTGATCTTGATCCAGAAGAAATAAAACAAAAGAAAAAAAAATGTTAGAAAAAGTCTCTTGATATGTCCACTCCTTTGGACCATTGTCATGACACCAGGTCATTATTCCAGATGCTATCCAACACCACATCATTGGCCTATATGGAGATACATCTTTCCTAGCTTGGATAATCTTGAGGAGATGGTCCTACGGGTAACACATTTGCTTCATCCATCATGGCCTATTCATCCAACATCTCAATTCGCAAATCCATCTTTCATGTCCTATACCTTGCTAGACATTCAGGGAATTCAATGTGATCTTGCTTGAGAACTAGTAATCTCTAAAAATCTAAAAAGGTGAAAATGTTCCTTTAAAAATCCAAAAAATAAAATATTTTTAAAAATCCAAAAAATCCAAAAAATCTTCTAAAAATCCAAAAACATCAAAAATCTCTAAAAATCCAAAAAAAATAAATCTTCTAAAAATACAAAATAAAAAATTACAAATCTTAAGTAAACTCTCAAAGTTTGCATTGCCCAACAAAGCATTATCTTTTCCAAATCAAACTGGGGGCACCAATCCAGATTCAATGAGCTTATCAAAGCAAACATCAAGTGGCTCAAATGATTGCATCAAAATTGAAAAATGGCTACACTTGGACTTATTGATTAATATCACATTCCAAGCATCCAAATACTTGATCTAACAACAAAATTTGACAAAGCAAATCGAAATCTAAAAATATTAAACAAATCAAATCAAAATTTAAAGAGGCTTAAACATAACTAAGGATCAAAGTGGATGAAGTTTTTTTTTGAAAAATGGATCTACAAACAAAAGAAGAAATGTTCAAAGTGTTACTAAATTTTTGGAATCATGTCTTTTTAGCAAATCGATGAAGTCTTTGACTAGATGAGCGATGATGAAGACATGATATTTTCTTGATTTCTTCTTGAGTGCTTGTCAGGTTGATTCATAGCAGTATGTGAATCTGTCTAATGACATGATCATCAAAGAATCATCGAGGACATTTGTATATGAAAGGGATCAATTCTTTGTCTGTTTACTTGCAATTGCTAAAATCCGAGGAAAGAGGTATTCATATCATTATGGTTGAACCAATGAGGGTTGTACCAATTTCATGTTCTAATTGCTCAATGATGAAAATAAGCTCCCAAAATTTTGAATAATGATAGTTAGCTGCATACATCTTAGATTAAGTGCATTGTATATATTATTTTTCCTTTCTTAGCTTAATTTGCAAGAGGAATCTAAAAGGGGGTGTAGTTATCATCATCAAAAGACCAAATCAAGATACATCAAATGATCAATGATATCATTAATGGTACATCATCAAAGTTCTGATCAATATAATCAAAGTCCTGATCAACATCATCAAGGGTCCATCAATATAATCAAAGTCTTGATCAACATCATCAATGCTTGAAATATTCATCATAAAAAATATTGCTCAATTTGATCATCAAAGGTACATCAATGTCATCAAAATACATCTTCAAATGTTTGATCCCTCAAAATGATTCACGCTTCCTCAAGGACATCATCAACAATCAATCAGGTTAATCAAATAGGAGCAACCTAATCTTGTTCATTACCTTCTCTTCTATCAATCCATAATTATGTATCATCTAATCATATCATGTATCAAATATCAACCAGTCAAATCATCCAATTGATCATCTAACATCAATCAAGTTATACTATCATCCATTTGCTCATCTTGGGTGAATCAAATCTCCTAACTCTAGATCTTGAGGAAGGAAAATCATTATTTTGTCTCTCTAGATCTTGAGAGCGAAATATCAACCCATCAACTTATCTTATCAGATTGACATCAACATCAACCAAGTGATTATGACTGACATCAAAAGATACCAAACCATCATCAAATTATCTAGAACAACATCAACATCTTATCAATCAAATCTGTTCTCATCAAATTCTCATGATCGGGGCATTTTCAAATTTCTATATTAGGAAACAAAGTGAAATTTCCCAATCTCAATCAAATCATCCAAAATCATTTCGATTTATTTCCTGAGGGGTCATACCATTGGATAATCAGATCAACATCAACAACAACATCAAAGAAAATCAAGAGACCAATCATCAAATCAAAGCGAAAGCTTTTATCATGAAATTTTTTTTAATCAAATGAATGGAGCATCACATCGAAATCAATCATCACGGCAGGTATCATATCAAAATCATCATATCAAATCAAACATCATATCGAGAACGATCATTAGAACCATATCAATCTAGAGTTTCATATCGATCATATTTGCAGCAATCTCATATCAAGAATCAAAGGATTGACCATCGAAGAACATCAAACGAACATCAAAGATCAGCCATCATTGAATCAGGACCTATTAATCAAGCCAGATCAGAGTATTCTTTGAATCGACATGCTTCACACGTCAACTCAAAGAGGGGCATTTGTAATCACCTAAAAATGGACAAAGACTAATTCAAAGAAAATTAAGTCAAATCAAAGCAAATCAAGGACAAAATTGAATCAATTGAATCACAATGCACAATTAGCCAATCAAAATGAAAATCAAATCTTAATTTGAGATCAATCAAAATTGAGAGCATTTTAATCAAATGTAATCAAATCAAAATACAATTAATTCAATTAATTTTATAGTCTTGGATTAAATTAAATTCAACCCATTCAAGGGGTACATGGCTAAAATAAATCAATTAAATCAATTAATAAAAATCAATTACTCTCAACAAACCAAAAGGAGAGGAAAATCAATCAACCAATGAGATTTGAGGAAAGGCATTCACATGGATCAAGCCAAATTGAATCTCATTCACTCAAAATGAAAAGGAATCTTAACCATCCATCTTGTCTACTTGTCCCAAGCTTTGAGGACACAAACTTTGCTTTGTCTTCAAAGGGTGGAACCAAAGACTTAACCCCAACTGAACAATGATCAAACACAACTACACCCCCTACCATTGGAAAATCTATAAAAGGAAGACTAAAATCCTTCATTATGATCAATCACCTATCTGAGAATTGCATCAAACCTCTTGCAATTTGAGTTTAGAAAAACATTTAAGAGCAATTTTAGCATTCATCTTGATAATTGTTAGCTTTAGCATATTGTTTTCTCTCTATCATTCTCATACTAGGACTGTCATTAGTGAGAGCTTGATGAGAGCTCATTCATTAACATCTTAGTTAGAGAGTCATAGGATGCTCAATTAGTCATTGATTTTGTTAAATAGTTGCTCAATTGTGGTTGTATTTAGTTATTATTTCACTTATTATTGATGATTAACCCTAATTCTATGAAGATACTTTTATTAGTATACACCAACTTCCTTTGAGGGTCGAGTCTCCATTTTACCTCTATCTCATTCTTGGTTAACAATATCTTTACTGTGGTGAATTTTCATATTACGGACATGATTACGTGTAACGTTGAATGACTCCTTATTGGGGTTTTTCAACATGGGGAATTCTTTTATGTATGGTCATTCCATTTAAAATGAAAACATGCATTTAAATTGCCAAGCACATTAATATCCCAACATAGCACATATTCTTCAATATTTAAGGATATTTTTTAATGGAATATTGACTTCCAAGTTTAGAGAAATAAAATGACGCAAGGCAGGGAGCAAGAGGGGGAAAACAATGGCGCACCCTAATGAGCCAAGCCTGTCCAACACATGTGGAAGCAAACAAACACAACAGTGAGAGAGAGAATGCAAAATATTTTATATACTTTCATCAAATAGACTGATACATGTCAGGATGTGAGGCCTTCTCGGTTAGGGCCATATATTACAATGAATTACAGAAGCCCTCCAACATGTGAGAATCTTACAAAATCTCTACTTCTATCTTCTACGAATTCCTATGCCCAAAACTGTCTCCTAAACTCTAAACCAACAACTACATTTATACAAGAAGCTACTGAACTGAGTCAGCCTTCAAATCCATAATCAATAGAAGGAATGGTCAGATCTAGGACCACACGCTTCCCAATGATGGATTCCAACATTAAATCCATGATCCAATATAAATGCACAAGTCGGCCACAACAGCAACTAAAACTAAACCCATCGGTAAGCAAGATAACCAAGCAACAGACAGGCAATGCCAAGCACCAGAGAAATAATCGACTGCCCAGGAGATAACCGACCATACTCGGTAACCAAAGGAAATCGACCAACTACCGACCAACTTGGTCAAAGAAGAAACTAAGCAACACAGATAAACTCTAAATTGTTTTTGGTGACACGAGATTGCCAAGGACCTGAGATGCTCCTGCATCAGACACCTGGGGTTATTTTGAAATGATTCTCTAAATCATTTGGTAGGTTTGGTCCGAGCTGCATCCAACTCAGACTGTGAAATCCATGAACTGTCTTCCATCGGTCTATTCTTCCACTTTACCAAGTATTCCATATACTATTTTCCTCTTGTACTCTTGCCAACTCTTTCCTTCAAAATCTGTTCAACTTCATCATTCTACTTCTTAGGATATTCTGTTAGTACTCTCACTTCTTCATCAGGTTCATGATACTCATACAAATCAAAAATGTTGAAAATAAGTGATATGTCCATGTCATCAGGTAACTCAATTTCATATGCATTTCCACTGTCAAATTTCTTCAGAATCTTGCAAGGTCCAAACTTCTTCATTTTCAGCTTCCCATATGTTCCAACAAGAAATCGACCTTTCTTCAAATGAACCATCACTTTATCACCAACATCAAAAGTTTTATATCTTCTTGATCTATTAGCTCTGTCTTTGTATTTCTAGTTACTGTCTTCTAGCTTCAGCTTCACATCTTCATGCAATGTCTTCATGTACTCAACAAACTTTACTCCTTCAACACTTTTCTTATTCTCATCAGCAATGTCTCTCAAATTAGATATTCCTCTCGGTTGTGTGCCATTCACAATCTCAAATGGTGTCTTTCCAGTACACCTATTCATTGAATTATTGTATGCAAACTATGCTTGTGCCAACACAGAATCCTAATTACTCGGTGTGTCTCCAACTAGACATCTCAAAAGATTTCCCAAACTTCTATTCACAACTTCAATCTGTCCATCTGTCCATTGTTCAGTGCCAAATTTCTTCCAAAGGGTTTTTCAAAAGTATCCAACAAATTTACTGTCTCGGTCAGAGATAATACTCCATAGTAATCCATGCAATCTGAAATTTTCCTTAAAGAAAAGATCTACTACATGTATTGCATCTGATATCTTTCTACAGGGTATAAAATGTGCCATCTTAGAAAATCTTTCCACAACAAGAAATATAGAATCATTACCTCTTACTATCTTCGGTAAGCCAAGAACAAAATCCATACTGATGTCAATCCAAGGTTTCTCAGGAACAGAAATTGGTGTATACAATCCAGTATTCTGACTTACTCCTTTTGCAACTTGACAAATTCCACAACTTTTCACAAATTTTTGAACATCTTTATACAAGTATGGCCAATAGTACTTCTCCTTAAGCAAATTCCATGTTTTATCAATACCAAAATGTCCAGCCAAACCACTACTATGTTTCTCCTTTATCAAATTAGATCTCTTTACTCCTCTTGGTATACATAACTGAATACCTTTAAACAACATACCTTCCTGAATAAAACATTCATCCCATTTAGTATCTTGTTGATCTTGAATAGGTGCTCTACACTTTCTCCATGGCTCAGAAAAATCAAGGTCAAACTCATAAGAATTTCTCATCTCATCAAAACCAAGAACTTCAATTTTTATCTCAATCATCAAAGATCTTCTTCTACTCAATGCATCAACAACTCGGTTAGTGACTCCACTCTTATGCTTTATCAAAAATGTGCAACTCTGCAAATACTCAACCCATTTCATATGTCTCTGATTCAACTTATTTTGACTACCCAAATATTGTAAAGCCTTATGATCAGTATACAACACAAATTCTCTCGGTATCAAATAATGTCTCCATTTCTTCAGTGCTTGAACAATAGCATAGAATTCTTGATCATACACAAAATATTTCCTTCTAGCATCATTCAACTTTTCACTAAAGAAAGTAACAAGTTTACCTTCTTGACTCAACATAGCTCTAATTGCACTTCCACTTGCATCAAATTCCACTTGAAATACCTTACTGAAATCAGGTAATGCCAAAAATAGGTAATTCAACAACCTTATGCTTCAGAGTCTCAAAACTTTTGTTAGCTCTATGTGTCCACTTGAATTCTCTTTTGTCTCCTCTCATAGTCTCAGTCATAGCATTACAAATTGAACTGAAATTTATTATGAACTTTCGGTAAAAAATTGCCAAACCATGAAATGATCTTACCTCACTAGCATTCATAGGTGTAGGCCAATTTAAAATAGCTTCAACCTTTTCAAGATCCATCTTCAAACCATCAGCTCAAATAACAAATCCCAAATACACAATCTCTTCTTTCATGAATGAACACTTTTTCAAATTTATCATCAACTTTTCCTCTTTCAATCTCTACAAAACTTGTCTAACATGCAACAAATGTTCTTCTCTGGTGTTACTGAATATCAAAATATCGTCAAGATATACAATCACAAACTTACCCAAGAATTTCTTCAAAACTTCATTCATTAACCTCATAAAAGTACTTGGTGCATTAGTTAAACTAAAGGGCATAACCAACCACTCATACAAACCTTCTTTTGTCTTGAAAGTAGTCTTCCATTCATCACCTTCTCTGATTTTGATATGATGATACCCACTTTTCAAATCAATCTTTGTGAAATACTTTGCTCTAGTCAAACTGTCCATTATATCATCCATTCTCGGTATAGGGAACCTATACTTCACTGATATCTTATTGATTTATCTGGAATCAGTACACATTCTCCATTCTCTATTCTTCTTCGGTGCCAATATAGCAGGTACTACACAAGGGCTCAAACTTTCTCTGATCAAACCTTTCTCCAGCAACTCTTGAATCTGTCGATTCAATTCTTGATTCTTGGTAGGTGTCAACTGATGAGGTGCCTTATTCGGTAAACTAGCTCCAGGGATTAGATCCATACAATGATCAATGCTTCTTTTCAGCGGAAAACCATCAGGTACATTATCTGAAATGATATCATTGTACTTCATGAGTAACTTATCAATCTCCTCAGGGACATTATCCTCTATTTTCTTACTCAGTTTGTTAGGGATCACAACAAAATATACATCATTCTTCTTCAAAGAGTTAACAAACTTTCTTCCCTCCATCAAACAAACTTTCACAGATGTGCAAACATTACTAACAGGTTCTTCCATCAATGGTAACAAGATTTGTTTCTTTCCATCAGCCACAATAGTATACTTATGCAATCTCCCATCATATATAGCATGTCTATCATATTACCAAGGTCTACCCAATAAAATATGACAACAATCCATATGACTGATATAACATAACACCTTATCATAGTACTTTCCAATTTTCAAATTCACATAACATTGTTCACTTACCAAGAGTGTATGCTCATCTTTGATCCATGAAATCTGATAGGGCTTCAGATGTACCAACCTTTCCAACTGCAATTTTGTGACCATCTCTTTAGATGCCAAATTCTCCAAGCTACAACTATCAATGATTACCTTCCAAACTTTGTCAGAAACTCTACATCTGGTCTTGAACAAACTTTTCCTTACCGGATCTTCCTTCTTGCTTTCATTCCACAGTGCTCTCCTTACCATCAAGTTATTTGCTTTCTCAGGTTCATTTGGTGACTCTTCTTGCACCAAAGTATTTCTACTGCTACCTACCTTCTTACTAGCATGTGTACATTCAAAAGATCTATGTCCTTCTCCACAATTGTAACAAGTTCCTCAGAAACTTCCTCTGCTATAACCACCTCGGTAGTTACTGCCTCTACCTCTAAATGAACTTTCAACTTTCCACTCGGTCTTGCCTTTGTCCAGATTTTTTTTTTCTGGTTCAGATCTACCATTTTCACCATTACATCTACCTCTTCTTCCTCTAGGGAATCTACCACCTCGACCTCTTTGTCTTTTCTCATGTCTCTTGTTCAATTTCTCCTCAGCCTTCAAAGAAAATTGATAAGCCTCTTCAATGTTCTCCAACTTGACCATACTAATTTCCTCTTGGATGGAAACTCTCAAACCATTCAGGTATTTACCAATTCTTTCCACATAATCTTCATCGTGTCCAAATCTGATATCTAATCTATAGAATTACTCAGTATACTCCTTTACCAAGCTATCTTTTTGTCTCAAACTTTGCATTCGCCGAACTAGGTTAATTTGATAATCACAAGGTAAGAACTTTCCTTTCAATTTGTTCAACATTTTATTCCATACCTTGATTTTGTCTTTGCCTTTCCTCTTCCTATCTAGCTGCAGATGTTCCCACCATAAGGATGCATGACTTTTCAACTTTGTGCTTACAATCTTCACCTTCTTATTCTCAGGAATGTTTTCATATTCAAAGTACTTTTCCATCTCAATGATCCAGCCCACCAATTTATCAGAATCTAGCTTTCCACCATACTTAGCAGGATTGAAATGTGGTGTTGACTTCAGACTTGTCAAAGCCTTCAAAAATCTTTCATCACCTTGATCCATAACAGGTGCAGGTTCTGCATTTTCTTGTTCTTCTTCAACTTCATCATCACTAACATCTTCAAGATGTCTGTCCAAAGAAGATGTCTGCCTCTTCTTTGGATTGTTTCAATAGCTTCTAACCTAGCAGCAATCTGCCTTAGCATATCTGCCAATCCTAGATCTGCATCTCGCCTCCCATGAACCATCTTGACAACCCTCTAAAATTGCAGGTCAGATCACAATCTGCTACCCCACAACAATCAACTAGGGCTTTAAGAGGAACATACAAACCTAGATCCGTAGACCTAGATCAAGATCTCACCTCGCTCTGATACCACTTGACACAAGGCAGGGAGCAAGAGGGGCCAAACAATGGTGCACCCTAATGATCCAAGCCTGCCCAACACATGTGGAAGAAAACAAACACAACAGTGAGAGAGAGAATGCAAAATCTTTCATATACTTTCATCAAATAGACTGATACATGTCAGGCTGTGAGCCCTTCCCAATTAGGGCTAGATATTACAATGAATTACATAAGTCCTCCAACATGTGAGGATCTACCAAAATCTCTACTTCTATCTTCTACCAATTCCTATGCCCAAAACTGCCTCCTAAACTCTAAACCAACAACTACATTTATACAAGAAGCTACCGAACTGAGTCGGCCTTTAGATCCATAATCAACGGAAGGAATGGTCAGATTTGGGACCACACGCTTCCCAATGATGGATTCCAACATTAAATCTGTGATCCAATATAAATGCACAAGTCAGCCACAACAGGAACTAAAACTAAACCCATCGGTAAGCAAGATAATCGAGCAACAGATAGACAATGTCGAGCGCTAGAGAAACAACCGACCACCCAGGAGATAACTGACCACACTGGGTAACCAAAGGAAATTGACCAACTACCGACCAACTCAGTCAAAGCAAAAATCGAGCAACACAGATAAACTCCAAATTATTTTTGGTGACACAGGATTGCCAAGGACCTGAGATGCTCCTGCATCATAAAAACCCTAGTATTAAGGTGCGGGAGAGTAACCCTAAATTCCTCAATTTGTAACACATTACCAAGAGGTTTTAATATTTGAGACAAGAATGACCAAAATTCGGTGGGCACACCTTTAATTTCCATCCAATTTAGAGTAGACATAGCAATGACTTGTTCCATGTGCCCCTTGGGTGACCATGGAAAGGACATGAACAAAGATTGTCCCACATTCCAAAACCCCTTATTTAGCACTCTCTCTTGCATACTACATGCTTTGAAAAACACACCAAACAATCCTTTATGCAGAATACAAAAAAGCTAACATAAATACCATTTTTTCCCCACACATTACCAATCCACTCGTCAAAAAAGCTTTCTGGATGGAAGAGAATTAGAATCCATCCAAACAAAAAAAACAACATTCATCAACTTATGTTCACTTTTAATAACTTTCAACATATTATCATTAGGAGTGAGAGAGAGAATTTTCAAAGCAGAAGGTGGAGACTTACCATTCTCTCCCCCTCCGGAATCTCCATTTTGGACGACGCCTCCATCTCGACCTCCATGTCTATCAAGCCCCAATAATCTCTTTGGTCCCATTCCACCGACTACCATGATTTCACCATTGAACAATGCAGAATTTGGACACTCCATCTTACCTTCCTCAGCTGGTAAAACTGCTTTATAATATTGTTTTGAATGGTTTGTTCCCAAAGAACTATCCACCCCTACTACCTTGTTATGTCCACCATTAATCTCCCCATCAATTTTGGGGTTAATAATCTCCTCCATAAATACACGCATGAAATTAATGCACCCTGAGACTCAAGGGCCACGACCGAAAAATTGCTAGAAAATAAATAATGTCTTAAACCAGGGTTATATGGACACAATCATGAGTGTAAAATAAAAACACAAACATAAAAAGAGAAGAAAACAAAGACGAACTAAGGACCACACAGATCAAAAGTACACCAAGCTAACAAACGTGTCCAAGGGAACCAAGGATGCAAGGACGTTGATGCAGGTGTGGGATGATGTATCACCTCCCAGAGCACATCAGCCAAGATCTTTCATGCTTTGTAAATATTCATTAAATTGAGTTTTAGGAAAGGTTGTCTCCCTTATAAAGGCGACTATTTTTTGATCCACTACATGAGAAAAAATGGTAGTGGATAGAGTCCACAAGGATTTGGTTGCCTTGCTTTGGTTTTCATTTGTTAAATTCCAAATAATATGCAACTTTAGGTACATAATGCTTGAAGTTATGGGATTAGGAGTTGAATAGTGAAATAAGATCCCATGGTTTTGGCTAAACCTAGGGCATAGTTGAATTGATTGATTACAAAATATATCAACTATTATATTTTAATATTATTTATGTTGTCTTAGCTTCAACATTCTATAATGATGAGCAATTCCTAGCAGTGGCATACACTCAAGCAAACTCAATTTTTTTGAGTATATTTAGCAATAGACTTGGAATTTGACATTTTTTCAATTTTATACCGCATACTATAACTTTATAATTAATTAGATCGTGTTTATTGACACATATGTGATGTGTGTGTGTGAAACCTAAAACTTTTTTATAGATAAATATAATGTATTATTCTCACTTATGATATTTATATACATCATTTTTAATAATTCTTATAAAAATATAAATTGATTCAAAATATTAAATGTTTTTAATATGAGATTTTAAAGTAGTCTCTAATATGAATTCATGAATTTAGAAACTTAATTTTTTTTAGAATATATTAAAGAAAATTATTTAAATGAGATTTGTTTACTACATCTATCTATAAACATAAAATCTTAAATGAAAGATAACATATTGTTATTGAATTCTTAGATTCTCAAAGAAGGGTGAGTCAAATTTCAAGCTTATGTTAAATTCTCGAATCATATAGTTGTTGTCATTGCTTTAGTTACTTTGTATGAACATCTATAATGACAAAGATCAAGCAGACAGCTAGTTTGATTGTAAAGATTTACAGTAGGAGAGCGACTATGGAAAAGACTATAGAATTAGTTTAGGACTGTGCTCTTGTGATCCCTTAAACTGATGGTCTGATAGACGTCATTAAAATTCTTCATTCATTCATTCATTAAAGACATAGATCCAAGAATATAAATTTTTTTTAAAAATGATCACAAAAATAATAGACACCCACTCTTTCATTCACTGAATTTTATTTATTTATTTTTCTATGTCTATCTTCAAATCTATCGGATATGAAGCATAAACATACCAATTTACTTAGCAATTTCTAATTTGTTTTTGTCTGATGCTACATGCTAAGTTTCTAATGTTTTTGCTCTGGTGCTCTTAATTTAGAGAATGCAATTCTATTTCTTGGTAAGTGGGATGATGCAGCAGCGGTGAAGTGAAGTTGCAGACGAAGGATGCCATCGATGTCCAACACAGAAGGAAACCTGCCATGAACAAAAGAGGAAACTTACCATTGCTATGAAACGATCATACTACAGAAAATTTATATTTAAACCAAGAGAAAACCTTTTCTGTAGCATCCCATCGCACCGAAAAAAGAAAAAGAGCAGGAAATTTCAAACAAGAGAATGGCAATTGGTGAGATAATGAGAAGAGTTGTGGATCCAGCCAAGCGTCTTGTTAAAGAAGGTGCTGTGAAATTGTTCAACTCCGTCCCCCGGAAGCGCACACTTGAAGAAAAGGTGGAGGAAGTTGAAGTTGTGCGAGATGCAGAGCCAGAACAGAGGAAAAAACCAAGGACAGAGAAAAATGATAGTTTTGTTTTAGAGCTAGAACAGGGGAGAAAGGCAAGGACAGAAAAACAAGTCAGTTTTGCTAAAGAGCATGCAGAGCCTGAACAGAGGAGAAAGCGAAAAAATGTCAGTTTTGCATTAGAGCATGCAGAGCCTGAACAGAGGAGACAGGGAAAAAATGTCAGTTTTGCTTTAGAGCATGCAGTGCCAGAACAGGGGAGAGAAATAGATGATGGTACCTCTAATCCCGTCAAAATTGCGAAAGATTACATGGGTGAACTATCTCGTCGGCATTTTGTAAAGAAGCCATCTGACAGACATTTAATTGCTCGAAACAGACCACAGCTCCTCAAGCATAGCAGAAGTTTATTTGCAATTACAGAGGACACCAGCATGAGTATACCCATAAACAACCCAGAATTGGGGAGGGCACCAATGCAATCTCCAATTGCAGGTGAAAGACAGGTGAGAATCCGAATTTCACAATATTTTTCCAAAGTTAATCATCATTCTCTTTGATTTTCGTTTTACAGATTTAATCATTCACGATTCTCTCTGATTTGGGTTTGAGAGATTAACTTTTGCTTATGGTTTGCTCCCCAGGCGATAAAAAAGAGGAGCAGCTTAGAATTTGGAGATCCCATGAGGAGGGGCCGGCGAAGGATGAGCTCTTACACTTCATGGGGTAATTTTATTCTATTTTATTCATTCGGTTAGTTCAATTAGTTTTACTCAAAATCTATATAGCTGAATCTTAATAGCAATATTATCACAATTAATCCCTGTCAATTTAATCAAATGAATTTTTTTTATCATTACATGTGAAGAAATATTAATCTACATAACATACAAACTGATTGCAGTTAACAAGAAACCAGTGGAAACGGAGAAGCAGAATATTTTGCCCACATTTGAATTCGGAGTGCCGCAACAGTCGAGAGAAACAGCTCGAAAAATTTTAGAGCATGTGGAGCAGACTCAGTCACGTTTTAAGGAAAAGTCTCGAACTCGGTTGTACAATGATGATCTTCAAATTTCAGCACAATCTTCAGAACCTTTGGCTTTAACACTTAAAGGTAGGTGCATCTCCCTCATATATACAATTATCAACACATTATTTAAAGGTAGGTGCATTTGAAGTTTATTTACAATTACAGAGAACACTAATATGAGTACACCCATAAAAACCCCAGAATCGCAGAAGATGCAAGTACACTCTGCAATTACAGGTGAAAGACAGGTGAGAATCCA
Source organism: Chamaecyparis obtusa (assembly GCA_027943335.1). NCBI lineage: Eukaryota > Viridiplantae > Streptophyta > Pinopsida > Cupressales > Cupressaceae > Chamaecyparis > Chamaecyparis obtusa. The sequence goes on along the minus strand of BSBK01000210.1, from coordinate 848,544 downwards.
AGTTTCACAACATTTTTCCCAAGTTTTTCTCTCATTCTCCTTAATTTTGGTTTTAGAGATTAACTGTTCGTGATTCTCTTTTTTTTGGGGTTTTAGAGATTAAATGTTTATTTATGATTTGCTCTATGAACATTAAAAAAGAGGAGCAGCTTAGAATTTGGAGATTTCATAAGGGGGACCCAACAAAGGATGAGCTCCAACATCTCATTGGGTAATTTTAGTCCATTTTATTTATTCAATTAGGTCAAAAACTACTTAGTTGAATTTTAATAACAATATCACACTTAATCTCTGTCAATTCAATCAAATGAATTTTTTTTATCATTACATGTGAAGAAATCTTAATCTACATAACATACAAACTGATTGCAGTTAACAACAGAGCAATGGAAACGGAGAAGCATGATATTTTGCCCGTATTTGAATTCGGAGTGCCCAAACAGTCGAGAGAAACAGCTCGAAAATTTTTAGAGCATGTGGAGCAGACTCAGTCACGTTTTAAGGAAAAGTCTCAAACTCGGTTGTACAATGATGATCTTCAAATTTCAGCACAATCTTCAGAACCTTTGGCTTTAACACTTAAAGGTAGGTGCATCTCCCTCCTATATACAATTATCAACACATTATTTAAAGGTAGGTGCATTTGAAGTTTATTTACAATTACAGAGGACACTAATATGAGTATCCCCATAAAAACCTCAGAATCGCAGAGGATGCCAGTGCACTCTGCAATTACAAGTGAAAGACAGGTGAGAATCCAAGTTTCACAACATTTTTCTCAAGTTTTTCTCTCATTTTCTTTAATTTTGGTTTTAGACATTAATTGTTCGTGATTCTCTTTTATTTGGGTTTTAGAGATTAACTGTTCATTTATGATTTTCTCTATGAACATTAAAAAGAGGAGCGGCTTAGAATTTGGAGATCACATAAGGGGGACCCAACAAAGAATGAGCTCCTACACCTCATTTGGTAATTTTAGTCCATTTTATTTATTCAATTAGGTCAAAAACTACATAGTTGAGTTTGAATAGCAATATCACACTTAATCTCTGTCAATTCAATCAAACGATTTTTTTTTATCATTACATGTGAATAAATCTTAATCTACATAAAATGCAAACTGAATGCAGTTAACAAGAGAGCAATGGAAAAGCAGAAGCAGGATCTTTCATGGGCATTTGAATTCGAAGTGCCACAACAGTTGAAAGAAGCAGCTCAAAAACATTTAGAGAATGTGGAGCAGGTCCAGTCACGTTCTAACAAAAAGTCTCCGGCTCAGTTAAACTTGAATGATGATCTTCAAATTTTATCACAATCTTCAGAACCTTTGACTGCGACATATAAAGGTAGGTGCATCTCCCTCAGATACACAATTATCAACACATGTTAAAAAAACCTGCATATCACAGCTAAGAAGCAAAAAAAATTGTTTTGATTTTGTTTTACATTTGAACAAATTATACTTTATTTTCTAATAATGACTTCTTATTTCTATATATTAATTTTTCACAATCTATAATTTATTTGTGTGCTGTTTCTGAATTCAATTGTATATATTTATTTACAATCATGCTCAATGATCATATTCAATTTTGCTTCTTGTTTGTTTGGCAGAAAACTTGAGCCTTGAATCAAGCTCAAAGGGCCTCTCTACATCTATTCTTACAACACCTGTTGCTGCAATTTCCGAGGAAGAGGCCACAAGAGATTTGACTAGACTACAGCTTGAGTTAGGTCGTCAGATTTTAGAAAAATTTCTTGAGAACTCTATCCTTGTACCAAGTTCAAATGAAGAGACCACAAGACATTTGACTGGACTAAAACTTGAGCTAGGTCGTAACATTTTAGAAAATCTGGATGGAATAATATCTTCTCTCAAAGAAAAGTCTCAAAAGGCCTTTGGATTTGGGAAGATAGTTGAAGGGAATGACAAACTTCCCTTAACAAATTCTCAGGAAGCAACTACATCCCATACAATTGAAGATATAGCTGTCCAGCATTCTAATGTAAGTTCTGTTAAAGTAGACACACCATTAAACATGTTCTAGATAGTCTTCTCTAGTTCTAGAAAAGATGAAAGGCTTTCCATGGAGTTTATAAACCTGTTTGAATTGATCTTTTATAGTTTGCACCAGTTTCCAGATTCTACTTTCATTCAGTGATGATGCCACTAATTTTTGTTGGCATGATATTTTCTTTGACATATGTGCTTCTCAATCAGTAACTTTAACTGCCAACATTGTTGCTATGCAGGTGCAAAACAAAACAGATAATATCAAAAAAATTATTATTGAAGGAAGATCAATTGCTGATACACACATTGAAGACTGGGGAAAGATACCTGATGATACAGTTTATGACTCTGATGGTTGGCCAGTTCAAAAAGATGTGATAGATTAAGATAGATTTGTATTACTATTTATTGGCACTGAGGATTGTTGTTCTTTAAGAAACTTTCTGGTCAAATTCAAGTCATGCCCATTTGAGATATCTTCACCGGAAGCTCATCAGAGGCATTGGCAGAAGCCACACAAAATTTTAGATGAAAATAATGAGCTTGGAGAGGGCGGCTTTGGACAACTATACAGGGTGGGAATATCATTCAACTGGTGTCAATTTGATCTTGTGAGATAAGAAAAAGGGAGGCCATTGAATATTGCATAATACAGATTCACTCAATATGCAATTTGTAATCAAGACTTGGTTTCTAAAATGGTCAAATGATGATAGCTAGAACACAAGTTTGTATTTTGAAGTTACATACTAAAACTTCCATAAATTGTGTTGCAAAATAGCAAACATGCCCTCTTCTTACTCACCAAGGGATTCTTTTCGTTGTTGTGCATACTAAGACTTTCTATATATTTCGGTGATAGATGCTGATTTTCTTCTTAATCCTCGTTTTCACTTGCATGTGCAAATTTCGTATAAATTTATTGCTCATTTTTATGTACAAGTTTCACTGTAGGTTTGCTGTTCATTTGTATATGTAAGTATCAGTTAGATTTTTGCTCTTTTTTATGTGCAGGTTTTTAGTGTTTGTTAATTGATTTCATTTCGTAGACATCATTAAAATTCTTTCATTCATTCATTATTTTCTCTAAATCCAACTCAATTTCATATTCTAAATAGCATAGCAAAGATTTTTCCTTATGTATGACATTCGCATGTTTGTTCACCTTGATAATTTCATGGACAATCTCACTTCTCTACTTTTTTTCCAAAACTTTTAAGGAAGATAAGAATTTTTATAGTATTAATAGATGTTTTAGTTAGTAATTAACAGTTATTAGTTATATTTTTCTGTTAGTATTTTAGTATTTTTGTGGTTTTTAGTCTTTTTAGAATTATAGATAATGGTGAATTATCCTTTCTCAAGTTTTTGTATATGTGAATCTTTATAATTATAGTTTATGGGCCCTAATTAATCAATTTTTTTAATAATTGTATTTTCATATATAAAATGTCAATTATACTTCTTCTATGTGAAGCTATTTTATATTTCTTTGTTCTAGTTTAAAATATAAGAGGTATTAAAAGAACTTGTACATTTTGGTTTTCAAATTATTTTTAATATAAATTTGGTGGTTTTTAGAGATGTTAATTAAATATTTAGAAAAAATATTAGTTTATAATAAAATATAAAAACAAAACTAAATTCTATGATGAAAAATACATATAAAAAAAATTGGAAAGATGGTTTGCAACAAGAATTGAGACATTTCAATTGCTATGGAGTTAAAGAATAAATCACTCAAATTAAGAAAAAATATTTACCTTAAATTTTTTACAATTGTATATATGGAAGTACAACTACTTGTATCTATTGAAAATATGTATTGAGAGGACAAGGGAGAGGGGGGAGTTTAAATCTCTTCTCACTTATTTATCTTCCTATTTTCCTTATTCAAGGCCTGAGATAAGCTCCCCTAGGCCCTAAAAAGTTGGGTTGATATTATTGATGTGTGCCTCTCTAAGAGACAACCCTTTACCAAGCTCATTCACTTATCTTTGCACAAGAAAATCAAAACCAAGAATGAAAATTTTTAAATGTGTCTTATTAAGAAAAGACATATCTTCCTCCCCATTGAGGGATGTTAAGTCAATCTCTGAAGGAACAAACCCATCCTCCTTGTTTGTATGGAGATGATTTATATCCCTATACCCATGAGAAACATGGATAGGCATGAAATAATGATTTAAAAAACTAAAGAGCCCTTATATTTGATTTGTTGCATTTAAATTCTCAACTTATAAAATAATGTGATCAGAGAAGGAAGCACCTTATCCACATAAAAAATTGTCACATTCTAAACAATAAGGATTTGTCCAAAAGAAATATCAATTCATGTCTGAATCTCTTTGTCCCAATATTTGAGTGGTAAAATAAAAAGTCTCACCTAGACTATGACTATCGTAATGGATCATTTCTCTAGATAAATGTATGCCACCTCTTGAAAAAGAATATATAATTACTCAAAAACCACACCCCTTAAAGATAGTACATATACGATCTTCATGGAGGAAAATATAATTAGAAAGAAACCCTTTGCTACCATTGAGACATCAATGGATCCCCAAAATATACAGTTTCTCTTAGGCCAACCTCTAAAAATTTCCCAACAACCATTCTAATAATCATCATTCACTCCATCTATGTCCTTGTCCTCCTACTCTACCTCAAATGAAACTAAAAATTCTTTAATGCTATTGGTCACCATCCTACTACTCCCACTCACAATTTAAAATATCTTTGTTAGAGTGAACATATATTTTTCATCCTCAAGTGTTACTTTTAAGGTAGATATTTGTTATGAGTATTGAATAATATTCAACTAGCCAAGATTTTAATCATCTCAATTGTCATAATAATTATTCAGCATGATGCAATGTTGTTTATGTTAAGTGAAAGGGAAAGATGAACCTACAAAGACCTCTAAGAAATAGTATCAACCTTTAGTATCCTATGTTTTTCTTTTAAATAGATTTAAATAACCTGATAGAAGCGCATACTAAGCCATTAAAGTGAACTTCCATTAACAATTAGAGAAAAGATAATGTAGTACAATAGATCTAACAAAATTTATGTATCATAATGACATGTAAATCAACAATTCAAGAACATGAACGGAGAATAGAACTATACAATATGAAAAGGGGATAACCTAAAAGGTCTAATCTCTATAATTTATAAGACACATTGGAATAGGAAACCACCTAAAAAAAAATATAATTGACACCAATTAGTGAGAAGTATGCCAATGAAATATCAATGCTTCAGGGTTTCTATTCCTTTGTTGCTTAGAATTGAGAAGGAGATAGATAAGAAAATTAATTAAGATAGGAAATGAATTAAATAAATTGAAAAGTAAATGTGGATATAAATCAAAGAGGATTTGAGTGCACCCAGAATCAAAGTAGGAGATATGAATTCCCAACTGACAAAATCCTATAAAATACTTGAAACTGCAAATCTAAGATCCTAGGACTAGTACCTGTCTGCAAACTTAATTTCAACTAATTCTGGGAGGTACAAAATGTTTGTAACATTTTATGCCTTGCCTTTTGGGATGGAACAAAATGTAGAGTGGTTGGCTTAGGGAAGAGAGTGGATAAAACTTCCGAAAATTGATTCTAGGATATTCTATACTTGCACACTAGAAAAATAGGAAAGAAGGTTGGATAAAGCAGTTTTTCTTTGTAAAACCCCTATTTGGAATCAACTTTGAAATGAAATCAAAGAAATGAAAGTGTATTATCATATAGAAAAGGATAGATCTAATAAATGAAGTACATCATGCCTTGGCAATGTAAATGCTTCTTTAGATGTGATCAAATATGTTGATGCAATAACTTTGACTTAACACAAAAACCCAAAATAAAATCATGAAAGATAAAATCTTATGAAATAGATTTTGTAGTTCTCAATAATGTTTGAGAGAGAGAGAGAGAGAGAGAGAGACTTGAATGAAGATGTATGTGTATCTACTTCCTTGATAGAACACTCCTTTCCTAAGGCCTTCAATGAGGGGAAGAAGATAGATCCATAGAGAAGAGAACCTTTTATTCTTGAGAAGAATGCTACATCTTGAATACTTGGACTTGATTGTTTGATGGATCTTGAACTTGATTTGATTCCTTGCACTTGATAGCTCAATTATGAATTATTTATGATAACGTTAGATGCCAAAATGAGGAGAGATAGGTTGTTTATATATCTCTTGAACATTTCAGGATTCAAAATTGTGCCAAGCTGACTATGAGACCTAAGTTCCCACCAAAACACCAACATGGGCCTCTGGAACAAATTTGACCCAATTTAGACATGAAAATAACATTTCAAACTTTTTGTTCCTATGAAAATGAGCCCAAGTTTGAACTGGCTACCAAGATGATAGGGTAGATGTTAGATTACAGAGCACAACTAATTTCAAGGTCGGGATAGAACACAAAGACCATAAATAGTAGTATATGACCAAGGAAACCAAATAAATTATAGGATTAGAGGAAAAATAGAGGAGTGCACTTAGAAATGAGGGCTAACCTCAATTTTAGACAAGATTGAAATGATAAAGGACTCATATTTGAATTTAGATGTCCATTGTCATATGAGATCCTATCATAGAAAATACAAATTAAGGTGGATACAGAATAGTCCATGAATTTTTCACTAATTAAGTGCTTACAATTTAGGATGATACATTTATCCCCCAATAAGTAGGAGTATGAGAAAATCTCATTCTCATGATAAATAAAATGAGAGAGAAGAGAGAAAGAAATGATAATTGGGAAAATTGTAAAGATAATAAATCACTAAGTTTAAGAACACTAGCCCCATATCAAAGGATTTTAGCTTTCACATCCATACACAAGGACATATAAAAGAAATAAAAAGAGCCTAAAGCTTACTAGAATTCTAACTCAACTAGTTGAAGAGACCTCGATGAACCAAATGTCTTAACCACTAATATCTATTGTAGGGGAAATATGCAAGACTAAAACAAATAGGTTTGTAGCATTGGATTATTCAAAAGCATTATACTACTAAACACGAAATCCCTACAAACAAAAAAATGGAAGTATCATAATCAGAAATTAAAAATACAAAATAAAAATAAACCGTTCTAAATATATGTTTATCTTCTTCTGTTGTTTCTCTCCACTCCGTTGAGATGTTGCTAGTTGGCACTTAGAGTTGAATTCAATAGGATCTAGACTTAGAGGTTTGAGATAAAAGACAATAACCTAAAAAATGATAGCATAAGTTTGATATCAAAATTCTTAATGAAAGATGAGAATGAAGGTGGGGTTTATATATAGATTTTTGAAACTAGATGGATGGTTGAGATTGATTCTAGGAAAATTAAGACTAAAAGATGAGATAATTAGGAAGAAGATGGATTTGGGTGACCTTCCAAAATTGAATAATTGTTTCGCATTCGAACTTAAAAAGAGGAGAGTGATTTGGGAAACAAAGAAGAAGATAAAATTGAGAAGATATTCCTAATTTTTAGAAGATAAAGTTTCAAAAATATAAAATTATAAAAAAGGAAATGATTTTGAGAGGATTTAGGATTTCCAATTGTATGTGATTGAAACCTACATGTGTGGAACAAGATCAGACATGAAAACATTAGTAGAAATAAACATTCACAATATATTCAATATATCTAAAACTTGAACTTAAACACAAAAGCTTCCACCACAATGTCAAATGAGCTGAAACAAGTGCACCCAAGACTTGTTTGATATGCTCTTAGAGATTTTGTGGGTGTGCTCTCCCAACAAAATATATTAAATCACACTAACTAATTAATGGATGAAGATTTAGATGCAATCCAATGGAAGAAGATTGAATAAACTCAAGGACTAGTTATGTAGAACTAGCCTCAAGCATTCAATGTAGATGCAAAGAGTAGATATGTCATGAATGCAAGATTTAGAACTAATATTGAATGAAAGCTATCAACTAGAAATAAATGCAACTACCATTTAGATATGAATGCATACAACTACCAAAGGGTTAACTAATAAATCTCTAAAATGCTCTTGAATACTCAAAAAACTAGTATAATATCACTACAATACAAAATAATGGATGAAATTCTCTTGGCAAGACTCCTATTTATAGAATTTTGGAGGGGTTTGGATGATTTGACATCTAGGTGGCATCCACATAGGAGCCACATGAGTTTCACAAGAGCATGCAAGAGTCAAAGTTTCTCACACATGTGTGAGAAACTTGGAGATGTGATGGGTTAATGGGTACTTTGGCATAGATGTGTAAGAGGTGGCATAGATTTTGTCCAATAAAACACTTTTATAAAGTGTAAGAAGGTGTCATCAAGATTGTAAGGCAACCTTGTTTAGGTAGTTTAGAAAATGTTTGAAAAGGTAAATTTTGGAAATTTACTCAAACACGTGTGAGAAAATGATTAGCACTAATAGGTGTAGGAATTATAAAATTAGGCTAATTAATCTTCATAGTTAAAGAATAGGTTTATTGGGATGATAGAGATGTGGGTAGGGTAGAATGTAGGCTTAGATTAGGATTAAATTAAATAAGACTTAATTTAATCAAGGCTTAAAGAAGAATTAGGTATGTGAGGGGTTTAAATAAATAAAATTTATTTAAAAAGAAGACTATGGAGGAAACATATATTAAATTTAATATTTTAAGAATTATTTAAATTGAATTTAAATACTTAGGTAATGAATTCATTTAATTAAATAAATAGATGAAAATAGCATTAATAATTATTTAAAATTATTACAATTCTATCAAAGATCATTAATTAAATAAAATTTAATTAATGTTAAGAGACAATTTTAGATGTCTACATTTTGACCCTCTTTGACATGGTGTCAAAAATGGCATCACGTCAAAGAAAAGAAAATAAGATACCCTAGAGAGAAAAGGGAGTCCTAAAATTCATGTTGGAGCAACGATGGCGAAGAAAAAGATACACGAGAAGAAAATTCGTAGAAAAGAAGAAAAACTAGATAATTGCATGTCTTGTCAGGCAAATAGGAAGAATCGGGAGGAAAAACAAGGACCGGGACATAAAATGTGTTGGAAAGTTGGCTATACTAATGTATATGACTTAATATAGTGTTGTCATTATGGCAGCAAAGTCATATAGTAGTTTGGAGTTAGCACACTTGATGAGAAGATAAAAAATTGGTTAACTATTGAAGACTTGACAGTGTACAAAGTTCATGCAGCTCAGAGCATCAGTGCATGTGCATACGACCAAGTTATGGTATGCACCCTAGACGATAAGTTAGTTAGACTATATTCATGCTCATTCTATGAGCGCATGATCAGATATGCAAGTATGAGGAAGATATAGACAAATGAAGTTACATAGCCAGTGAGTGCCAGTGAAGAACAGAGTAAGCAGATGACTATTATCATTTTGAGTTGCGGTTATAGTCTATTGATGTAAAGGCTATGTGCCTATTGTAATTAGATTTTTGACATATATATATGTATGTTTGTTTGTAAACACACTTGAGCCAATTCATTTGGAAGCATTGTATGTAATAGGTCTAAGGGCTGACCTAGTTGTCTATTTTGTATGCGCATATAAATATGAGATGCGCCCATTGTAATTAGAAAGAATGATGAAATAGAGTTGTGATAAGCAGAGTAGAAGTGTGCGAAGAGTCTATAAGATGTATTAGAGCTTTGCAAGAGGTCAAAGCATTAGTGCATCAAAGGAACTGATTTGACAAGCAGTGTCACAGTAACAGTTCATCCAACAGATATAGTGTGTATCTGAGATTAGAAGGTTGTAGCCTTCACCACTTGAGCAGTGAGCTCTAGGATAGTGCATTCACTCCCCTGACAGGGACTATTGTAAAAGACTCCTAATAGGGTCCAACTCTTAACAAGGTCTACTATACTTAATACATTGTAAAGAAACTCCTAACAAGGTTAAGGATCTTCTAACACGGATTACTAAACACTAGTACAAAATATTTGTGGGTGTCAATTCCCACCAAGTTTTTTACCTATTTGGGTTTCCCCATAACCATATTGGTGTTATGTGTTGATTTCATGTTTCATGTTTATATGGATGTTCATTTCAGTACTTAAGCATTTAAGTTTAGTTTAAAGATTAAAGTAAAAAGATAAAATGCAGTGAACACTGATTCATCCCCCCCCTCTCAGTGTCCCATTCCTAACAATTGGTATCAGAGCTCTGGTCCTCAGTAAAGAAGTTTAACCACTTGAGGAGATCATGGAAAAATAAGAAATGAAATATTTGAAAATAAATCTGGAAGATGCTCTTGCAGACCTAGACAAATCTAAAAGAGAAATTGAAGAACTAAAAGAAAAAGTCAGTGATGCTCAATTAGTTATCAAAAGGTTAAGAAGGAATCTGAAAGAATGTTCCACCAGTGAATTAGGAATAATGGTTAAGAAGCTGAATGAAGAAAATGCATCCTTAAAAGATCAACTTGAAGAATTTGATGATAAACTAATTAACAATCAGGAAGTCTATAACGAACAAGTCAAAGATAACCTTCAACTCAATGAGGAATTAAGGCAAGAAAACATGGAAATCTTGGAGCTAAGGAACAACAAAGAAAGCTTGGAGTCTAAATTCAAAAAAGAAAAGAATCACATTGACAAATTACACACAAGTTCTGATCTGATAGAATCTAATTTATATGCAAGAAGAGCTAAAGGAGATAATAGTTGCATCAGATACAATGAAGCACAGAATCAGATTGACAACATGTGAGCAAGAATGAATGCACTAGAAGACTCCACTGGTACTAAGAAGACTGAAGATCAAACCAAAGATAATGGTGAACCACCTAAGAATGAGCACAAGCTAGTAGACCGCACTTGTTTTGTCTGTAACAAGCATGGACACATAGCAAGGAACTGTATAGAGGTAAGACCTTTTAATGGTTACTTATATTCATGCAATTAATTTGGTCACAGAGATATGTATTGCAAGACTAGTAAAAAGAACAAGATTCAACATGATCAGAGAAATCAAAATCAGACAAATATAAGAAGTTCTCAGAATGTTACATGTCAAATATGTAACTATAATGGTCACTCAACTAGACAATGTAAAATGGTGACTCATGTCAATACGTCAAGGAATATAAGGCCTCTAGTAATTTGTCACTCTTGTAACAAGGCTGGAGATATCTCAAAGTTCTGTAGATCAAGGACGCAAGGTCAGGAAAGCCCTAAAAAGACCAATGAACCAGTATTGGATCCTAAAGGAGAAGTTAATTTTGTAAAAGCCTCAGATGATGCAAGCTTAATTTGGTCAGAAGGAAAAAAGGACAAAGTTGATGAGTATGTATTGGATGCATCCACAGTGGACGCACCCTCTACATCTAGATGAATGACCCTCAGGGTCATAAGGGGAGCTAATTTAGCTCTAAACCCCTACGTGGATGGTATACTCACTCTCTGAGTATGCACCTTTGAACTTAAGCTTTTGGAGACTAACGAAACCTTCATGCAAGAGTGCATTAGTTGATTGTCAACAGAATGAAAGATATAAATCTTTAAGTAACAGCCTGGTTTACGTGGCAAGCATTAATGGCATAATTTTCACTTTAAGTTCACATAAAGATTTTTTATTACTCATTGCATTCAAATTCAGAGCGACTGGAGAGGAGAAAGAGCTTTAGAAGTTATTGTGAAGACTTGCAAATTAATCTATTAGTGATTAACAGTTTATTTGATTGGTTGTAGAAACCCTAGTTTGCCGTGCCGATTCAGAAGTCTTCAGATTATCTTAGAGAACATTTGGAAAGCGATAAAACAAGTAAGTGATGGCCACTCCCATAGTATTTGATGTTGCAAAAAAGAAAAGATATGTGTTTAAGAAGCATCCATTTAAGTCTACCCTAGATGACTTAGAGGGAGCATTCTCCCGCATGCCTATGGGAATTATGCATGTCGAAGACATTAGGGCATACATTTACTATAAGAAGGAACCAGTAGGATTGGATAGATTAAGGGCGCACATGGAAACCATGCTAAAACTAGACAAAACCTTCTTGGATGAATATGTGAAGTGGAATGATCACCCTATAGTGGAGTATGCTATGGAATATGAGTTCTATGAGACAGAATGGATTAAAATACTTTTGAGCAGAATTCATGATGACCTATTTTGGATAGGTGATGTGCCAGTAAGAATCACTAGTGACCTAATATATGAGATGATAGGCCTATCTAAGACTAGCATCATCCTTCTTGTGGGCAAGGATGTCAAAAAAATTGTTGAGAAAACATGTAAGTCAAGGAGTGATAGGCGCGAGATGAGAATTGAGCCTATTGAGCAAGCTGACATCAAATTGACGTCCATGATACTTGGATACAGGTTTCATCACACCAACAGGGTGAATAGTGTGTATGTGGGAAAAATTCTAGTAGCCATTAGACTTGTGAAGGAAGATGGATAGTTCAATCTATGTGAGATCTTGCATGCACAGTTGATTGATAACATCAAGGCAATCAAGCATGATAAGACCAAGATATTCAGGTTTGGGTCTTTGATCATTTACATGTACCTTCATATAGTTGGGAAAGTATCAAATTTGTATTTGGACAAGTCCATTCCAACCATGCCACAGATATCTAACAAGGCATCCACTGAGAGTACATTGGAGTTGAAGACCTTCAGGGCCAAGATGCAAATGAGGTACAAAATTCTTAAAAAAATTGTTGAAAAATATAAGGATACTATCTACTTTATGGTTGAAATAGACACAACATGCATGGAGGTAGTTGAACCAAGAACAAAGTGGATCCATCCACTTGGATATGAAGTTGAGGAACTAATCTTGGAAGCTTATGCACAAGTATTACTTTCAGCACCTAAGGACCTTAATGAACCTAGGTGGGGTACTTATGAGGAAAAGACAAGGGAAATTCATGCAGTTCTGAACAATGCAACAACTAAGATGAAAGCCTCTAAGATTACATTTGAGATACTCAAAATTCATGGAGTAACACAAGAAGACCTAGACAAAGAAAGGGAAAAAAATATTTCTTTGGAAATTGAGAGCGCATCCATAGTGGAAGCTAAGTCTGATGATCCCAAGATGAAAAAGGTAAAGATTGAGAAGACTAGTGATCCAAAGGATAAATAGGGTAAAATTGATGATATTAGTCCCGCGCCCACTATTACAATTGATGTTGAGTCCACAGATGCATCTCCTAAGATGCCAAGAGGATTAAACAAACCGCCACAAGTCACCCTTCAGCTAGAGCCACAAGAAGTAGATTGAAAAATGTGCAGCCACCTCTAGAAGCAGGATTCCTACCTAGTCTTCAAGTATTAAGGACTAGAGTAGTAGAAGAAGGAAGGCTAGATCAGATAGCCAAGTTTTATGACAAATATCATGAAATTGATAAGTCAGAGATTCATGAGATGCTGATCAAACACATGATAAAATTCAAGAAGACAGTTCTTGAATTGAAGACAGCTATCCTAGATAAGGTATGGGAGATTATGGATACCTTGAAGAGACAAGCCACTATAGAAGACTTTAGAATCAGGGAAAAAACACTAGATTACAATCTTCCAGTATGTTCTGTTGAAGAAAAGACACTGATATTGAATTTGGTGAAGTTGCACTTAAGGACAAAGATGAGAATACTACACATTATGAACAAAGACTATGAGCTGATAACAAAGGAAATAGAGAAGGCATTTGATAAGGTATTCTTAGAGAAACACATGAAACCTCCATTTGTGCCCATCACTCAAGAACCTAGTGAGCAAGACAAAGTAGAAGAGACCACCAATATACCATTTACAGGTCCTAGGGATTGAGCGCCTACAGTGGTAACACCTACAGAGGTAGTAAAGTCTACGCCCATGAAAAAAACACAAAAAGATGATACAATCTTCATTGACAATGTAGAGATTGCAATGGCGGCCACAGACAATTAGTTGGATAAGTTTGAGTAAGCCTTTGTGATCATACAAGAGGTTGAAACTCTATGTGGTGACAATTCACCCAAGCTATAGGAAAAAGTATTAATAGAAGATATAACAGGCCAAAGAGATGAAGAAGAGAAGGAAGAAGAAAATGAGGAAGAGGATACATAAAAGAAAGATGCACATATGGTTACAATGATTGAGGTAATGGATGTAAACCAAAGATCACTTCTTACCCCAAAACCTTCAGTATCATTGTTGTCAAGTTTGACACCAGACACCACAAGCTTAGACTCTTGGGGAGAAGAAGACCTAATTAAGATTAGTGTCTTAGCTATGGAAAAGGCCAAAGAAAAACAAGTAATGAGGAATTCCCTCCTAGTAGAATCAGTAAACATTCTGAACAATTTATTGTCAGAGGACAAGAAAGTGTCAAAGATACACTTTGTTGATGATGTAAGTATAGTCATCTCACATTTCAAAAGTAATTTCTCAAGCCTTGAAGAATTTGCATCCCTAGTTGCAGAAGAAAATTACTTGAAGAAGAGGTTGAGTGAATTAATGAGAAACTTTGCACTTGACCTAAGCTCACTCAAGACTAGTCAAGCATCCTTAAAAGAGTTTGCAGACCAAGGAAGAAGAGTCGTTGCTGAATGTATGGATCGGGATAAGCTTATTGATGCCCATTTCAAGAAAATAAAAGAGGCAGAAGCTATGATTGAGCAAGTCAAGGGTTCAGTGAAAGACACATCCACAGATGTAAACATGTGTAATAATGTATACCAAGGACAAATAGAAAATATTGAGTAGGAAGAAAAATAAATGTCAAAGATTAGGGCAAGGCAAACATAGCTCAAGAATGCTCTTGCACCCTCATTAGATATACTCAATCAGAACATCAAGGACATAGACACCCCAATGGTAACATATGATCATGGTCCTAGCACTAACTTGAAGAAGATGGAGAAGATATAGTATGCACTATGCGCCCATCTCTAGATAGTAAACTCCTTGATCACATTTTGGAAGAAGGAGATCCAAAACCTTAAGATAGCATATTTAGATGTTTTCCCTCAGTGAGTATATGTAGATACAATTTTTGAAACACCTTTTTCATTAATGTCAAAGGGGGAGTTGTGTATAGAATATGGATCATAATATGTATAGGGAGATATAAGTATATGTATAGAAGACAAAATGTTTTTTTGTATTAAGGACAATCAGCAACTTGGCCATATTCCTATGTTGCCATCAATGAAAAAGGGGGAGATTGTTGGAAATTTGGCTATACTAATGTATATGACTTAATATAGTGTTTTCATTATGGAAAAAAAATCATATAGTAGTTTGGAGTCAGTGCACTTGATGAGAAGATAAAAAATTGGTTAACTGTTCAAGACTGGACAATGTACAGAGTTCCTGCAGCTCAGAGCATCAGCGCACGTGCGTATGACCGAGTTATGGTATGCACCCTAGAAGATAAGTTAGTTAGACTATATTCATGCTTAGTCTATGGGCATATGATTAGATATGCAAGTATGATGAAGATACAGACAGATGAAGTTACACAACCAGTGAGTGCCAATGAAGAATAGAGTAGGCAACCGACTGTTATCATTTTGAGTTGTGGTTATATTCTATTGATGTAAAGGCTATGTGCCTATTGTAATTAGATTGCTGACATATATATCTATGTGTGTGTGTGTGTGTGTGTGTGTGTGTGTGTGTGTGTGTGTGTGTGTATGCATGTGTGTGTGTTTGTTTGTAAACACACTTGAGCCAATTCATTTGGAAGCATTGTATGTAATAGGTCTAAGGTCTGACCTAGTTGTCTATTTTGTATGCACATATAAATATGAGATGCGCCCATTTTAATTAGAAAGGATGGTGAAATAGAGTTGTGATAAGAAAAGTAGAAGTGTGTGAAGAGTCTATAAGATGTATTAGAGCTTTGCAAGAGGTCAAAGCATCAGCACATCAAAGGAACTGATCTAACAAGCAAGGTCACAGTAACAGTTCATCCAACAGATATAATGTGTATATGAGATCAGAAGGTTGTAGCCTTCACCACTTGAGCAGGGAGCTCTAAGAAAGTGCGTCCACTCCCCTGATAGGGACTATTGTAAAAGATTCCTAACAGGGTTCGACCCTTAACAAGGTCTACTATACTTAATACATTGTAAAGCAACTCCTAACAGGGTTAAGGATCTTCTAACAAGGATCACTAAACACTAGTACAAAATATTTGTGTGTGTTAATTCCCACCGAGATTTTTACCAATTTGGGTTTCCTCGTAACCATATTGGTGTTATGTGTTGATTTCATGTTTCATGTTTATATGGATGTTAATTTCAGTACTTAAGCATTTAAGTTTAGTTTAAAGATTAAAGTAAAAAGATAAAATACAGTGAACACTGATTCACCCCCCCCCCCTCTCAGTGTTCCCATTCCTAACAAAATGGTCTTTGGAAGGCCTATAAATGGTCCTCAAGGGCTCCAACTAAGGTAATTTACACACCTCTAATTATAGAAACCAGAGAGAGAGAGAGAGGGAGATGGCAGACCCACAAGATAGATTATATCTCAAAGAGGGTTTCCACACATACCAATGACCAGTAGGCATAGGACCAGTAGTGGGTCCAAATCTTGAGCTTTGTACTTTGTTTATATTCTATATTTATTACTTTCTACATGCATTTATGGGGGAAATAGTTGTCAAGTTAAAAAAAATGATCGATGGATCATTGTCTACACACATGATGATCCATTGATCATTATCTACGAAGATGACCAAAGGGGGATCGCAGATGACTATCACCTGATAGTCATCTATGATGATGATGGTCAATTTTGGTTGACTAGCGAGGGAAGCAAAGACCCAATCATGGATCATCATCTCTATAAATTAGTGTATACATTGATTTGCATCTACACCTACCAATCGGTGTCTCCGTTGATTGGGGGTTAGGGTTAGAAAAAATTGGGCTCTAGATGCAAGGGGGAATTTGGGGACTAACAAAGGGGTGGGCTACATGATGCCTCAATATTGATGGGGAAAGGAAAGAAATAAACTTAGAAGAGAGTAACATGTTTGGATGGAACTAGATATAGGTGGTGGTCCCTCCATTTGCGTCACAAGAGTGTTAGCCCGACACCATAGAGCTAGTAGGGAAGCTGATTGAGGTAGAGTGGGGGTAGATGTCACTATGCAAGATGGAGCATGTACATTAATGGCCATGAATGAGAATGCATAATGCACTCATGTTAGCATTGATATAGAGGTGGCACAGTCTTACCTCCATCTTCCATGTACCAATAGGGGAGGCCATGATTATATTATTAGATGTTTGGTGGATATATCAAATCCTAACATTGATATAATGGTTGCCTTAGCAGGAAGCTTTGGTAGTGCAACCACAACTACGTCAAGTAGAATTATACTTTGTTGGACTAGTAGGTGGGTAGATGATGCTTGATCATGCAAGGTATGGATTTCCTCTAGGATGGGCTAGAGTACTAAGTGTGATGCTAGAGGACAAGGGTGAGAGCTACTATTGGGGATATACTATTCTTGGGAAATTTTACTATTTACATATGTGCACCTACCAGAAGGGTAGGACCCTCAATGTAGGTGTCACACTACTACTTGTGTTGACATGAAAACACATAGTTGTGGCATGCCCCATTAGAATATAGGAGATATAGAAGCCCTGAGTCTTATGCATGCAAATATCGATAGTCAATCCACTATGGGACAATAACATCAGTGGGCTATTAGTGGAGGGTGCTAGATGAGATACAAGGGGTTCGACTTGACATCTTATGGAGGGTGTGAGCTATGGGGTTTCCAAGACCGACATCACTAGGACTGCATAGAGGATGGTTGGGAAGATTTCTACTACCTCTAATTTATAAAGATATATTTTTGGCTCAATGGGAGGACAACATACATGATTTCCAAATATATGTTTTTGAGGGTATGTAGATAGTTTGGCATTGTGTAGGATGTGATACCTGATAGATTCATACATCTGTTAGTAACTTGAGAGGTGGGCACTCTATGGGGATCAGAGTATATCTATGAGGTGTAGACATCCTAGATATAGATTACTGAGACAACATTAAAAGCATAGGAGAGGATCAAATATACATGTGTGATGGCTGTAGACACACAATGGTGGGTCTCTCATCGGTCAGTTAGACTGACTATCTTTGGGTAGGTATAGGAAGAAGAACAACCTAGAGGGGATGAGGATGGTGCTAGGAGATGCAAATATGGGGAGGGTGGAGGAGTATATGAGGGAGACAATAGGGATTACAGTGATGATGGAAACATAGGAGGAGGTATAGACCCATCAAGGGCTATAGGATATAGGAGGGCACAATGAAGAGTTCCCACTCAGAGGAGGCACAATATAGTAAAGGTGTATGTGGGTGAACATCCAATAGTTATGGGATAAGTAGCACAAGAAAGGGAGTACAACTAATGGGGAAAGATACCCCAGCACATCCAGCTTAGACACCATAGGCACCACTACGACAATAAGGTCTACCTGTAGGTTTTGTTTCCTAGGATACACATGATATAGTCACAATTGAGAGAACCAATCTATAGATAGAGGTGACTCAACTATAGGAGTTATTGGAAGAGGAGAGGGACCAAGGAAATAGTACTAAAATGGAGGTGGCCCACCTCTAGGGATAGTTATAGACATAGAGAGCTTAGGTATATAGTGCCCAAACCACACTAGACAGCCTTTAGGACAAGGTTGATGTTGGGGAGTTTACGATGGTTGAGACCCATACAAGGACAGTGGAGGCCCAAAGACATCTAGACTAGATGTAGAAAGAGATTGATTTTATGATATATACATATAATGAAATAGAAAATAGGGTATAGAAAAAACTATCCTAGTGACTTAAAAAGATGACATAAAGATGCCTTATCATGGAGAAAGATTTTCTTTCCTAGTCAACCGACAAAAATTAAGGAACCACAAGGTAATTCAGGCCCTATTGAATTAACCTTAGACAAAGATGAGGTTATTATTGAATAAATAACTAACAAAGGCCTAGTAGATGAGATAAAAAATAATGAAGATGTGATGGTAACCAAGGATAAGGATACCAAACAACTAAATACTGATGATGTAGCTAACAAAAAATTGATGAATGAAGATCCATTTATTGAGAAAGTACTTGATTTTCCTTAGGTAAATGAGGTTATCTCAGATGTTACAAAAGATATTCCAATTGATATAGAGGATTCCATCAAACTAGAAAAGATGACAAAACAAAAGGACACCAAGGACACTATAAAGATCAAGACCACATAAGATTAGAATATAGAGTTGGTCATCACTACCGAGACTACAGGTCTACATCAGCAACAAGAACTAGAGAAGGAGAAGAAAAATGATAAAGATGAAAAGAAGAAAGAAGAATTTCATGTAGAGAAGAAGGAAGAAAAGAAACAAGAATAGAAGAAGGAAGAAAAAAAAGAAGAAAAAGAAGAGAGACCAGAAGATACAACTATGGCCACAACATCTGATGTCAAGTTCTCTATTGGAAAAAGTGTACACATTAAAAAGAATAAGTCAAAGAAGAGGAAGCATGAGAAATAAAAAGTGGACTTGAGCAAGCCAATTGTGATTCCTAAGGTAGACATCTCACCCTAAGCCCTAAGGAGCTATTAGAATTTGGAGATCTACTTAAGAAGAAAGTAGCACAAGATAAGTTAGCAGCAAAGAAACATAAAACTGATATGCTAGAAAGTGTTAAGGAGATACTACAAGAGATTGTACCAAATGTAGATATAAATGAGAAAGGTAGTTACTTATCCAATTGGGTGAACTGGTAAAACAAATCAATCAGCTTGGTACATAGGCCATTGAATACTTGATGCAAGTACACTAAAAGCAAATGGAAAGCAAGATAATTGAAGGGTTACTTCAATCAGTGGCACTAGACAAGGTAACACTTTCTAAATTGGTTACCGCATTAGAAAAGGAATTGAAAGATATTATTTCAATATTTTAGAAAATTTGTTTCATTTCAAATTTTACAAAGGATATAAAAGAAAAAGATGAATTTGTTGAGAAAGAGATGACTGAACAGCTAGCCAAGGTCACAACTGAGCCTAATACATTTAAATTTTACTATCAAAGGCTGAAACATTTAATGGGAGTGCAACATGAGTTAAGGAAAGAGGAGAACACAATCATAATGGAACTCATGGACTTGCAAACACTTTTGATACCCTAGATAGATTCACTGCAAAAACATATTTATAGGACAAAAGAGATAGTGAACACCCCTGATATTAGTGTTATGGATAGCATGATGATTCTTTCTATTGACATAGGTGAACACATTGTGTTGTTATAGACAATAAGGGAATCATGGAAGATATCACTGAAAGAAGCAAAAAAAAGGTATAAATACATTTTTGATAAGATTCCTCCACTAGATAATAGTAAGTAATTTTGTTTTTGGTATTTTTCTCAAAAAAAGAGGATATATAGTGTTATATAAAAAGGGGATTTATATGTATGTAAAGGAGATGGATAGATATGTATATACAAGGAGCATTACTATATGGGGAGTAATGAGAAATTGGATAATGGATATATAAGGATTTATATCGAGAAGTGTATACATGGTAAAATTTTGCTTAAGGACACAAAATTTTGATGACTTTAAATTTTTAAACAAAGATGCCAAAGGGGGAGATTGAAACTCCTAAAAGAGTTAATTTGTTGTCATTAGTTATGTTAAAGTCATATTGATTGTCAAAGTCATTTGGTAAAGAAGGATAGTCAAGTTAGTAAAGCAAGAGGAAATTTTGGTAAAGGGAATAAGGAACAAGCATCAAGCAAGGCAAGGCAAGCACCGAGCACTGAGTAGTTACTGAGTTACAATACTTACCGAGCTGAGAGAATACATGTTACCAAGAAGAATAAAGTGTTTTACCTAGTAGCATAGGTTGACATAGCAGATACATTGAATCTTATAGACACTAAACATAAACCATTTTACAAATCCCAATGAGATTATTTGATAAAGATTTGGAGATTTTAACATGATGTTTTTGCATGATTACAAGGTAAGATCCACCAATGAAAATTAAATGTAATATATGCATTGGAGATATAACCATTGGTAGCATCATTTAAGGAGAAGAATCTAGAACATTTCCACCACTTCTAGATCGAGTATAAAAGGAAAAGAGTATGAAGATTACACTGTATTGAGAGAGAGAGAGAGAGAGTAGGTGATTAGTCAAAGATAAGTTAGAGATAAGTGTGAAGGTGATGAGAAGAGAAGCCATTGAGTTACAAAGAAGTAAGCGAAGAGTTATGAATGTGATTCAAAGTTGAAGCGACCGAGTACATAAGTGAAATTGTGAGTGAAATACAATATGAGGTAAATTGTTATTGAGCATATTGAGTCTGATAAGCATGTGTTGATGCAACATTGCAAATAATTTTTTGTTACTAATTATAGTGTAATCATAATTATAAAATCTCTTAACCGAGTAGGTCCTAGCAGGTCTTAAACTGTAAATCCTTTAGCAGGGTACATCTCTTACTAGATTTGTAAAATCCTTTAGAAAAGTAAACTAAATAAGTCTTTATACTCTTAGTATGGTAAATACTCTTAATAGGGTAAGCTATAAAAAATAACTAATTTTTTAGCTCTACCTAAGAATTTTTTTTAATTTAGTAGTGAAGTTTTGTGGGTTTCATCCAAACCACAATTTTTTCCTCTGACCAAGGATTTTTGCGGGACCAAAAACTATGGTGTTATGAGTTGTGTTTCATAATTTTGATTTATATGTTTACGTTGATATTTGAAAATTTTTCTATTCGATGAATGGTTAGAAAGGTAGATAAAATTTTTGAAGTATTTATTCACCCCTCCCCTCCCAGTACTTATATTTCCATAATAATTCAACAAAAATGATTGAACTATATGCATTGTTTTAAGTTTTATAGGTACTGAAGATTTGCATTTGGAATAACTTGATGTTAAAAAAACTTTTCTACATGGTGATTTGGAAGAAGAAATATATATATACAAAAGCCACAAGGTTTTGAGGTCAAAGGTAAGGAGAACTTGTGTACAGATTGCAGAAAAGTTTATATAGCTTGAAGCAAGCACCTCGACAATGGTATATTAAATTTTTTAGCTTTATGGCTGAGCATGGATATAGTCGGTGTAATTCAGACCATTGTATTTATTTTAAGAGGATGGATGATCATAGCTACATTATTTTTGTTGGAGATTTTCCAGCAGGCCAGTACTGACTATATGTTTGTCATTGATGACAACATATGGAAAGTAGCATGCATGGAAGTCTTATGTAGTAAGATTTTAGTATATGAAGAATGGACATGATATCAACATGATATCATGGGCGCAGAGGTTAACTATTAGTACAAATAGTTATATAGCAGTTGGTGTCAGCAGTGTTCCTGATAGAGTAATAGACAGTGTTCTGTGTATGGTTGTCCGTACAATTATCATGGAGCCTTGTGCACTTGGATATATGTTGAAGACATGTTAGTGATGTTAAGTTCATGGACGCATAGTTTGATGATGAATGAAAGTGAAGTTATGCAGTTGTTATTTTCCAACAACAATTTCCTGTGTTTGTTTAGAAGAGCTGACAGAGATTTTATTGGTTCTTGAGTTGCACCTATCTTGAGGGTATGTTCCCTTGGAGTTAATATTGGAGAAGTTTTATTGATGTTTGGTTAAGAGTGCATAAGTTAATTCAGCCTACAGAAAAAGTTTCAGTTGTTTTGGTAGAGCCGATAGTGTGTAGCGTGCGTTTACAATTATTTTATTAGACAGGTCCCAGAATGTGTTGCGTGCATAGTAGAGCCAACATAATGTTTATTGGAGTTTTTTATGGTTTCTCTAATATGATTTCAAGGTGGTTCTAATAGGCTGGCTTGATTATATCATTTGGAGGAAAAATATTTATAGGCAGTCATTTGTGATTGCTTGAGTGTGGTTCATAGCTGATTAAACAGAGTAGAGCAAAGTGTGCGAAGTGTTGAGCCATCAGAAGAAGGTCTATGTGACCAAGTAAAGTACTTGTGCTATTCATTGGAACTGATCTAGATAGTAGGTCAAAGTGCAGTTCACCAAGATCCAGATATAGTATGTATCTATTATTCAAAAGGTTGTAGCCTTCACCCATTTGAGCAGTGAACTCTCGGACAATGCATCCTCTCCCCTAATAGGGAAAATTGTAAAAGACTCCTAACAAGGTCTAACCCTTGACCAAGTCTACTGTACTTAATATATTGTAAAGCTACTCCTAATAGGGTAAAGGATCTTCTAACAAGGATCATTATACACTAGTACAGAATATTAGTGGGTATCAAGTCCCACCGGGGTTTTTACCTATTTTGGTTTCCCTGTAACCAAAATTTTGGTGTTTTGTTCATGTGTTCTTTCATTGTGGTTATGCTTTATGTTTAAGTATACTTAATTGGATAAAGAATTGAATCTTGTAGATAACTGATTCACCCCTCTCCCCCTCTCAGTTATCTCTTGGGACTATTCCTAACAATTGGTATTAGAGCCAAGTGCCTTGGAGAGAAAGTTTAACATGTTGAGGTTGATTAGATGGCATACTTCAAGAAAGAAAGTCCTAAGTTTTATGGAGAGAATTATCTTGATTGGAAGAACAAGATGGTGACTCATTTGCAGTGCATTGCTTTTGAAGTTTTTAATGTAACTATCAAAGCAGCTAAGATTCCTACCTTAGAAGACCTTGCAAAAGATGATGCTATTGACGCACAAAAGGAATTGTTTCATCAGAATGATATTGCTAAAGAAGCCCTTATCAATGCCCTATCTGATTGTGAATTTTTAGAAGTAAAAAAGATAGATACAGCCCACAAAATATGGAAGCACCTAGAAGACATATTTTAAGGAGAAAAAAAAGAAAAGGATGCGCATAGAAAGACATGGAAGAAAAGGTACAATGCATTAGAGATGCTACCTGAGGAAAACATCAGAGATTACAATCTAAGGATAAATGAAGTAGTTGCTAGAATCAGGAACAATGGTGGAGAGATCTCAGAAGAAGATATTATGGATAAGTTGATGACTACTCTTACTCTAGAATGTGAAAGAAAGATCAACATCCTTGATGAGACCATGTAGCTTACATCAAATTTCAAGAGAGAGACCTTGATCAGCAAAATATCAGCTTTTGATATTTCAAGATTGAAGACAGAACCAAAGAGTGAGACAGCTTTCAAAGCAACAGTTCATGGTAAGAAATCTGTAAACACTTCTAGTAATTTTGATGACGATAATGAAGAGAAAAAATTAGATGATTTTATTGCTATGATTGCCAAAAGAGAAAAGAAAGGAAAAGGAAAATATGAAGGTCAATTACCATTTAAGTTCTTTTCATGTAATAAGATTGGTCACTTTGCATCTAAGTGTCCCACTAGAGCTAGAAAGTTCAAAAATGATTACAAGCCTAGGTATTCCAAGGAATGCTACTATGCTAGAGATGTAGTTTCATATGAAGAATTTGGTGAGGAAGAAATTGGATTCATTTCTATTATAGACAAAATGAATAATAAGATAGCTCATGAAGATAAGAAAGAGAATGAAGAGCCTGCATTGATTTCACAAGCTAACATAAGGACAGACTGGATTATAGACAATGGTTGTTCACATCACATGATAGGTGATAAAGGCAGGTTTGTTCATTTGGACAAATACAATGGTGGTATGGTTAGATTTGGAGACAACACTCCTAAACCTATAGTTGGTAGAGGAGCCATCACTCTGGATGGAGATAACAATACATATGATGTTCTTTATGTTGATGGTTTGAAACATAACCTAGTATAATCATCAACAAACAAAATGAAATACCTTTCACCATAGTATGATCTTGTTTGAGTTGGACCACATAGGTCTATATGAATCAATAGTTCTTTCCTTCTCAGTGTTGGAAAACTACTTGGAAAAGGCTATTAGTTGGAGTTCAAAGATGACAAATGCATCATTAACAAAAAAGATGGTGTTATGATTGCATTGGGCACAAAGACAAGAGGTAATGTTTTTCAACTCAATTCAGAAACAAGTTGTTTTTTTGCTAAAGTTGATGACAGTTGGTTATGGCATAAAAGACTATGTCATTCAATTTTGATAACATAGTAAAGATAAGCAATGTTAAGGTAGTGAGAGATCTACCTAGCATATCAAAGCCAGTTGATACTATATGTAGGGAATGTGTGATGGAAAAGCAGGTGAGAAATTCCTTTAGGAGCAAGTAGAATTCAACAGAAAACAAGTTGGATTTGATTCATATAGACCTATGTGGTCCAACTCAAACAAGACCATACTATGGTGAAAGGTATTTCATTTTGTTTGTTGATGATTATACTAGGATGATGTGGGTTGTGTTCTTAAAAGATAAGTCAGAAGCTTTTGAGAAGTTCAAAATATTCAAAGCTAAGGTTGAGAATGAATCTGGACTTAAGATAAAATGTTTGAGATTGAATAGAGGAGGATAATTCACCTCTGACAGATTCTATGAGTACTATGAAGAACATGCCATAAAGAGACAATTAAGTGCACCTAAAACCCCTCAACAGAATGGAATTGTAGAAAGAAGGAATAGGATCATTCTTGATACAATGCGCACCATTATGATAGAAGGAAAATTTGCACACACCTATTGGAGAGATGCAGTCAATACAATAGTCTATACCATCAATAGAATTCAATTAAGGCCTGGCGCTGACAAAACACCTTATGAGCTATGGTTTGGTAATGTTCCCATAGTAAAATACTTTAGAATATTTGGAAGCAAGTGCTACATCAAGAGGGATGAAGCAGTAGGCAAGTTTGATGCAAGAAGTGATGAAGGTATTTTTCTTGGTTACTCTACTAAAATTAAAGCTTATAAATGTTTCAATTTAAGATTGAAAAATATCATTAAAAGTGCTCATGTAAAGATTGATGAAAAGTTTATGATTCAAGAAAGATATCATGACTACTCACCCATGATTGAAGAAGAACCTAGACCCTCCACTAGTGAGACAGTTATTGAAGAAATCTTTGACAATATTGATGTGTTATTCAATGACCCTGAGACAAGTGAAGAAAATACTCCTAAGGCTAATGATTCAGCATCACCTAAAGTTCCAAAGTTTACATCAAGAAATCATTCCAAGGCAGACATCATTAGAGATCAGAGCGGCAAAGTCTTAACAAGATCACAAGCAAAGAACTCAGCTAGTAGTGAAGCGGTATGTTTACTATCTCAGATTAAACCTTTAAGTGTTGAAGATGCTTGTAATGATTCAAATTGACATGATGCTATGAAAGAAGAACTTGATTAGATAATTAAGAATGACACTTGGGAACTGGTCCCAAGACCTAGTGATAAGAATGTGATTGGAACAAAGTGGATATTCAGAAACAAGATGAATGAAGATGGTAGAGTAGTAAGAAATAAAGCAAGATTAGTATGTAAGGGATATATGCAAAGAGAAGGCATTGACTATTTAGACACATTTGCACCTATGAGTAGATTAGAAGATATTAAGTTATTTCTAGCCTATGCTATAGTAAAAAACTTCAAATTTTATCAAATGGATGTCAAGTCAGCATTCCTAAATGGAGATTTGAAAGAAGAAGTATATATTGAGCAGCCAGAAGGATTCACCTTATCAGACAGAACTGATATGGTATGTAGACTGAAGAAGTCCCTCTATGGACTTAAGCAAGCCCCTAGAGCATGGTGTGAGAGACTAGATGGATACTTAACAAAGATTAGATTCAAGAAAGGAGCAGGAGATTGTAATCTATTCATTAGAGAAACATTTGAAAGTTTACTACTTGTAGCTATATTTGTTGATGATATTATCTTTGGAGGTAATGACAAACTCAGTGCTGAATTTTCCAAAGAAATACAGAATGAGTTTGAGATAAGTATGATTGGTCCTATCAAGTACTTTTTGGAACTAAATGTGTAGCAGATAAAAAAAGAATTTTTATTAATCGATTAAATTATGTGAAAGAGATACTAAAGAAATTCAAGATGGATGATTGCAAGCCAGTAGGAACCCCTATGATCACTGGATGCAAGCTTACAAAAGAAGATGACTCACCAATAGTAGATATAACATTGTATAAGTCTATGATTGGTAAACTCATATATCTTACTCAGCCTAGACCTGACATTTCCAATGCAGTTGGCATAGTTGGAAGACTTGCAACAAAGCCTAAACAAAGTCACCTCATGGAAGTTAAGAGAATATTTAGATACTTGCAGGGCACTATAGATTATGGTCTATGGTATCCTAATTTAGAAAATGTTGAGCTTCATGTGTACAGTGATGCAGATTGGGTAGGATGTGTTGATGATAGAAAGAGTACTTTAGGTGGAGTAGTGTTTCTTGGTGATAGACTTGTCACTTGGACAAGCAAGAAACAAAATTTTATTTCTCAATCAATAGTAGAAGCGGAGTATGTTACAGTAGCCTTGAATTGCTCTACAATTTTTTGGATCAAGAAGATGATAAAAGATTTTGGAATTCAGATTGATTATCCTATTTTTATTCACTGTGATAACACTAGCACTATCAATATGTCAAAGAACCCTGTGATGCATGGAAAGACAAAGCACATAGAGATCAATTATCACTTCCTAAGAGAGAAAATTTTAGAGAAAGAAGTCAAGTTGGACTATGTGAGTACTAAAGATCAGTTGGCAGATATATTCACAAAGCCCTTACCTAAGGATACTTTTGAGTATCTCAAGGAGAAGGTGGGAGTAATTCCCTTCCTCAATTCTACTTAGAAGAAAGAAGGAAAGGTATCAGTCCTCTGGGACTAGTGGAAGGTTAACTACTCTACCTTAGGAGTAGTATCGGTGCTTAAAATGAATGGTGCCCTTTGCCATTGATGTCAGAGGGGGAGTATATATAGAGTCATGAAAAACATAAACAAAAAGAGGACTAATATACTAAGGGGGAGCAACATTCAGTTATGACATCAGTACAACTGAGGAAATGGAGAATATTAAAAAATATTGCAGCAGATGGAGGATTCATCTTTGGGGGAGTTTTGAAGAGGAAATAGAGAATGTTATAAAAGAAATTTCCATTTGGGTTGATGGTGGTTTTTCATTCCACATGTTGCCATCAATGCCAAAGGGGGAGATTGTTGGAGATTTTCCAGAAGGCCAGTACTAACTGTATATTTGTCATTGATGACAACATATGGAAAGTAGCATGAGTGGAAGTCTTATGTAGTAAGCTTTCATTATATGAAGCATGGACATGATATCAGCATGATATCATGGGTGCAGAGGTTAACTATTAGTATAGACAATTATATAGCAGCTAGTGTCAGCAGTGTTCCTGACAGAGTAATAGACAGTGGTCTGTGTATGGTTGTCTGTACAGTTATAATGGAGCCTTGCGTGCTTGGATATATTTTGAAGACATGTTAGTGATGTTAATTTCATGGACACATAGTTTGATGATGAAGACAAGTGAAGTTATGTAGTTGTTATTTGCCAACAACAGTTTCTTGTGTTTGTTCAGAAGAGCCGACATAGATTTTATTGGTTCTTGAGTTGTGCCTATCTTGATGGTATGCACCCTTGGAGTTAAGCTTGGAGAAGTGTTATTGATGTTTAGTTAAGAGTGCATAAGTTAATTCAGCCTACAGAGAAAGTTCCAGTTGTTTTGGTAGAGCCGACAATGTGTAGCGTGCATCTATAATTATTTTATTAGACAGGTCCTAGAATGTGTTGCGTGCATAGTAGAGCTAACAGAATGTTTATTGGATTTTGTTATGGTTTCTCTAATATGATTTCAAGGTGGTTCTAATAGGCTGACTTTTGGAGGAAAGATATTTATAGGCAGTCATTTGTGATTGCTTGAGTGTGGTTCATAGTTGATTAAATAGAGCAGAGCAGAGTGTGCGAAGTGTTGAGCCATTAGAAGAAGGTCTATGTGACCAAATAAAGTACTTGTGCTATTCATTGGAACTGATCCAAATAGTATGTCAAATTGTATTTCACCAAGATCCAGATATAGTGTGTATCTATTATTTAGAAGGTTGTAGCCTTCGCCCATTTGAGAAGTGAACTCTTGAATAGTGCATCATCTCCCCTAATAGGGAAAATTGTAAAAGACTCCTAACAGGGTCTGACCCTTGACTAGGTCTACTATACTTAATATATTGTAAAACTACTCCTTACAGGGTAAAGGATCTTCTAACAAGGATCATTATACACTAGTACAGAATATTAGTGGGTATCAAGTCGCACCGGAGTTTTTACCTATTTGGGTTTCCCCATAACCAAAATTTTGGTGTTGTGTTCATGTGTTCTTTCATTGTGGTTATGATTTATGTTTAAGTATACTTAATTGGACAAAGAATTGAATCTTGTAGATTAATGATTCACCTCCCCCGTCTTAGTTATCTCTTGGGACTATTCCTAACAATTTTATGTTTATATGTTGATGATATTCTTATAGCAAGGTCTACCATGGATCACATTAAGGAGTTGAAACAATAGTTAGCACATTATTTTTCTATGAAATATTTGGGGGCAGCAAGACAAATCCTTGGTATAAAAATTTGCAGAGATAGGAAAAACAATAAATTGACTCTATCTTAGGTTGATTATGTTGAAAAGATCTTGCAAAGATTCCATATGGAGAATGAAAAATTTGTCAGCACACCTTTACCTAGTCATTTGAAATTGACTAAGGAGATGTGTCCAAAGACACAAGAGAAGGAGGAAAAAATGTCCAAGGTACCATATGCCTTAGTTGTAGGCAAGTTTATGTATGTTATGGTATGCACTAGACTAGATATTGCACATGTCGTAGGAGTTGTCAGCAGGTATTTGAGTCATCCTAGAGTTGAGCATTGGAATGCAACAAAATGGATTCTCAGATATTTGAGAGGTACATCCAATAAATGTTTATGTTTTGGGGGCTCTAATATTGATTTAAAAGGCTATGTTGATGCAGATTTGGTAGGGGATTTAGATACCAGGTGGAGTACTACAGGTTATATATTTACTTTTGTTGGGGCAACAATGATTTGGATTTCTCAGCTACAAAAGGTGGTTTCTTTATTCACTATAGAGGTGAAGTATGTTGTTGCTACAGAGGTAGCTAAGGAGATGATATGGCTGCATTTTTTCTTGAAAGAGTTGGTAAACTCACATAATAACAATTATCTATTTATAGATAGCCAGAGTACCATCCATCTTGCAAATAATTTTTCCTTTCATTCAAAGATGAATTATATAGAGTTCAGGTATCAGTTCATTTGGTCAATATTGGATAATGGATAGTTAAACATGGAAAAGATACATACAGATGAAAATCCAATGGATATGTTTATAAAGGAAGTGACAAGGGAGAAGTTGAACTCCTCTTCAACTTCGGTTGGTCTTCATGATTGAAAAAAAATAAAAATAATAGTAGAGTCCAAGGTGCATCTATCCAATGGGAGCTTTAGGGGTAGCGGTGTTGCTATAGGATCAGTCTCCAAGTGGGAGGTTTCTTAGTGTGGAGTCTAATCAATCCCCAAGTGGGAGATTTTTAGTTTGTTGTGACTAATTAGGAAAGTATTTTACACTTTTCATTTATCAATTGGGTTAACTCATCAAGCATTTTTTAGCTGACATGCCAAACATTTCCCTGGGTTGACTCATCAAGCTTTTCCCTAGTTTGACTTGTCAAGTGTTTTTAGGATTAACTTGTTAACTGACATTATTCTTGTTATAATGGCTTAGGGTTAGGTTTTTTTCAATATATGAGAATTTCATATCTTCTTGTAGTGGTATTGAGTTGCAAGGGATTTCAAATTATAATAGGTAAGAATTACTAGATAATAAGATTTAACTCTTTTTTTGGTGGACATAGCCCAAGATTGGGTGAACCACATTAAATATTTGTGTCTTCTCATTCTACTTATGTGTGATTTATTGCTTTACATTATTGAATATATTTGCATGTAACTATTAATTTTTTGTCTGCTAATCCCAATACCCCCCTCTTAGTAATCTGATCTTAGGACTAGCAATTGGTATCAAAGATTTGTACTTCTATTATGTTGAAGCTTAACATCTTGAGTTAAAGATCTGAAGGTGATGAGAAAGGAAGGTCCTAAATTCACAAGAGAGAACTAATTAGTTTGGTGTGGTTGAATAAAGCTCTATCTTAAAGGTATGGGTGATCAGTATTGGGATCATGTGGTTAATAAGTATATTGTCCCTTTAGGAACCTTGACTGTAGATCAATTCAAGGTCAAGGAAGAGCATATTGCTACTATGGAATCTATTGTCAGTACTCTTTCATATACAAATTTTATTGATATCAAAGACTTGGATACTACTAAGAGATGTGAGAGAAGTTGAAGTCCATCTATGGTGGATATCTACATGTGTATAAGGCAAAGGTTGATAGTTTGAAAGGAAAGTATGATGACATGAGGATGAAATAATTTGAGAACATTGAACAATATAGCCAGAGAATCAAAGAAGTTGTTGCTGCTATATGAGGTGTTGGTGGTAGTATTTCTAAGGAGGATGTTCTAAGAAAATTATTGAGAACTTTATTAGCTTAGTATGCTATTAGGGTTTCATCTATACAAGAGCTTAGATATCTAGGAACTTTTACAGTTACTCTTGATGAATTAATATGGAAATTAATTGCATTTAAGTTAAGCAATTATGATAATAGGATGCCAAAAGTTGAAGTTGGTTTCAAGTCATCATTAACTCTTACACCATATAGGAAAGGAAAGGAGATATCAAGCAGTTCTTCAGCATGTTACTCCAATGATTATGAATCTATCTTATCTAAAGAATGAGAATAGAAGGAATTGGAGGCTTGACTCACTAAAAGGATGGTTAGAGGGAAAGGTAAATATAAGGGTAAGTTGTCTTTGAAGTGCTTTGCATGCAATAATATTGGACATATTACCTCTAGATGCCCTAACAATGACAAGAAGCATAAGCCAAGAAGATTCAAGGATAATAATAAGAAAATATGCTACCTAGGTGAGGAAGGTGTTACCGATGAGGATTATAATGGAAGAGATGATGAAGAAATTGTGTTTGTTGTAGTAAAGTAATAACCCTTAGAAGAAGATGAGAAATATTTAGTTTCTAATATGAATCACAATGGTGACTAGATTATTAATAGTGGGTGCACTCACCATATGACCGGTGATAGAAGAAAATTCATCAAGATGGAAGAAATTTATTATGGCTCAGTAAAATTTGGGAATGATGCTCCCTATTTGGTAAAAGGTAAAGGATCTATTGCTTTGAATGATAAACCAAATTGTGATGATGTTTACTAGGTTGATGGTCTAAAATATAACTTGTAAGTATTTCTTAATTGAGTAACAAAGAATATATATTGGAGCTTAATGGAGGTATATGCAATATAATTTGGAAGTCAGGAGAGTTGATTACTACTAGTGAAGAAACTAAAGGTAACTTGTTCCATCTGAATTCTACTATTAAGAGTAGTCTAATTGCTAAGGTAGAAGATTGTTGGTTATGGCATAAGAGGTTTTGTCATATAAATTTTGATAACTTGATCAAAGTAAGTAAGATGAAGATAGTGAGAGTTTTTCCCAACCTAGTGAAACCAAACAATAAAATATGTAAAGAATGTCAACTTGGGAAGTTAACTAGTTCTAGTTTCATCAGTAAAAGTTATTCTTCTAAAATTATTTTAGATCTGGTTCATACAAATCTATGTGGTCCAATGATAACTTGGAGTTACTATGGTGATAGGTATTTCATGTTTCTTGTTGATGATTATTCTAGAATTATGTGGGCTATATTTTTAAGGGACAAATCTGAAGCTTTTCACATGTTTAAGATCTACAAAGCTAGAGTGGAGAAGGACACCGATAAGACCCTAAAATGTCTTAGATCTGATAGAGGAGGTGATTTTACTTCACATGAATTTACTACATATTGTGAAGAATGGGGAATTCAAAGGTAGATGTCAGCTCCTAGAACACATTAATAGAATGGTATTATTGAAAGAAGAAATCTTTCTATCATTGATTTTACTAGGACATTAATGATTTAGAAGGGTGTTGCACAGATATTTTGGAGAGAAGTGGTGAACACTATGGTTTACACATTGAATAGAGTTTAGTTGAAGAAAGGTATAAGCAAAACTCCCCATTAGTTGTGGCATGGTTGATCACTATATGTAATTTATTTTAAATTTTTTGGGAGAAGATGCTACATAAAGAGAGATGAAAATACAAGTAAGTTTGACCCAAGACATGATGAGGGGATATTCCACAAAGAGAAAATCCTAAAAGTTCTTGAACAAGAGAAAAAATAAGATAGTATAAAGTTCTAGTTGAAGAGTAGATGAATTTTATGAGAAAAATGATGAATCTAGCAAGAAGGAACCTGGAGACTATCATGGGTTTGTATATGTACAACTGGTGGAGTAGGACACTATAGTAGAATTGATAGAGAGATAAGTCAATGAACAGGAACCGATACAAGGGGTTGAAGAAACTCCTAGAATTCAACCGATATTGCCAAGGTATGTAAAGTTGAATTATTCCTTTGATCAAATTATTGGTGACATAAATGCAAGTGTGTTAACAAGAAGGAAGGTGAGAGAAGGTACCTATTTTCTATCTAAATTTGAGCCTAAAATAGTGAAAGATTATTATTGGGTGAAAGCTATGGAAGAAGAATTGTAGCATATTGAAAAGAACAAAACTTGGACATTAGTACCCAGACCGGTGGACAAGAATTTAATTGGTACTAAGTGGATTTTCATAAACAAAATGAATGAGACAAGTGAAGTGGTAAGGAAAAAAGAAATATTGGTGTGTAAAGGATATGTGCAAGAGGAAGGCATGGACTATGGTGAAATATTTGTACCTATGGCCAGACTTGAAAGTGTAAGGATATTGCTTGTATATGTTGCTTATAAAGGATTCAAGGTATATCAAATGGATGTTAACTCATATTTTCTTACTGGTTTTTTTGATGAAGCGATATATATTGACCAACCTAAATGATTTTCTAATTCAGAAGGTAAGGACATGGTGTGTAAATTATAGAAATATTTGTATGGGTTGAAACAAGCACCTAGGGAATGGTATGAGAAATTGCACTCATATCTAATTCAGATTGGTTTCCTTAGGACAAGTGATAACAGTAATATGTATTTGAAGACTGTGAAAGATGATAGGTTTTTTATCATAGAGGTATTTGTAGATATATCATTTTTTGTGGCAATGAAGAGATGAATGAATCATTTTTAGATGAGATGAGGAAAGAATTCAAGATGTCTATGATCGATGAGATTAAATTCTTCATTGGTTTGAAGGTTAAATAGATAAAAGATTGTATCTATATAAGCCAATCCAAATATGTAATGGAAATACTGAAGATTTTTGGGTTAGAAGACTCAAAACCGGTTGGTAACCCTATGGTAACTGGTTGTAAATTATCAAAGGAAGATGAATCTAAAGAGGTGGGTGAGACACTTTACAGGTCCATGATTGGTAAGATATAGTATATGGTGCACAAAATATGAGTCATAGCACTAGAATTTTGATTAGTGACCATATTTTCTTCTAATCCTAAGGAATCTCATTTGGTTGTGGTCAAGAGAATCTTTAGATATCTTAAGGAGACTAAAGACTACAATCTCTGGTATGGACATAAAGGTGATTTCTCTTTGAATGAGTTTACTGATTCTAATTGGGTAGGTAATGTTGATGATTAGAAGAGAAAAGGTGGAGGTGCATTCTTTCTTAGAGATAGGCTTGTATCTTGGACAAGAAAGATGAAAAACTATATATCTCAATCAACAGCTGCAACTGAGCATGTTACTACTGTAATTAATTTTACATAGGTAGTATAAATCAAGAATATTCTGGAAGGAATTTAGGAGAAGGTAACTAAACCATTGATTATCTATTGTGATAATACAAGTGCCACTAACATTTAAAAGAACCTGGTGAGGCACTCTAAGACTAAGCATATAGCTATCAAATATCATTTTCTTAGAGAACAAGTATAGGAAAATGAAGTGAGGTTGGAGTATGTGCCAACTAAGGAGAAGGTTGTCAATATTTTCACTAAACCATTTCCTAAGGATATATTTGAGTATCTAAGAGGTAGGTTGGGGATCATTCCCCTATCTGATTTGAATTAAAAGAAGATGCAATTGCATCAATCCAAGTGTATCCATTAAATATATTTATGTTTGGATTGATGTTGTGGGGATACTCCTTAGGTGGAGAAGTCCATGGGGTAATGTGTTTTGGTTAGTCAGGTACAGTAGAGAAGATATTAGGTGTTTTTGGCACCTTTGGCATTCTTTTCAAATGGGGAGAATGTGTATGATAAAGAGGGATACTGTATAGTGAAACAAAGGGAGAGAATGTTCAAATTTGTAGAATGGAAGTGCAGATGAGAGAAGTTTAGTGAATGGGGGAGTAATTGTAGAACAAGTAAAAGACACAAGTGGAAACATATTTTTGTTCCTAATGTTGTTGATGTTGAGCAGGTTTGTGCATAAAGTATCATGTTAGAGAGAGGAAGAGCATGTTTCCATTAATGCCAAAGGGGAAGAATGTTGGAATATCTGATGCAATGATGATAAGTGTTTTATGGAGATGTCATGATACATATTTGATTACATGATCATCAGTTATTATGTTGTCATTGATGTCAACTAGTGACCTTGTGTTCTTAGTATGTTGCCAAGAATAGTTGTGATGAATGAAGGGTTGTAGTAAATTTAAGTGGTTTCTATATTAATGGGAGAATTAGGTGTATCTCTATATTTATAATGCATGAAAATTACTTTTGAAGTGATCTTATGTGAAAGTTGTGATTATTTGGAGTATAACAAAGAAACTACTAGAATAGTTAATGATAGGTGAGATGATTTGAATGTCTTGTCAAATATTTGTTGTCTTTTGGTGCAGTCACACGATATGATGGTCAACACTATTTAGATGCTAAAGTTGTGACCACAACTAATGAGAGTGACCAATGTGCAGGATAGGTGATCGGTGAGTAGAGACAAAGTTGTTAATAGGTTAAAGTGTTTGTGTTCTTGAGTGATATTTGATAAATCTTTGATCGGTGATCGGTGTTGAGGTTGTGAACAAATCAGTTGAGTTAGTCATGACCTGGTGACATGTCTTCATCATTAAAGGTTATGATTTGGCATCACATTATTTGATTTTAATGTGTGGAGAAGATTCTAGAGGAAGAATGTGTTTGGTCAAAATGTGTTTGATTCCTTGACATAAAATTCTATGTAAATCATTGTATTGGACAATGCGGTCTTGGACATGTGTTTTGTATATTGAATTTTGTTTTGTGGAACGTTGGATCTAAGTAGGATATTTAAAATTCAAATCTATTTAAAATTTATGGCTTGATTAAGTTGGTGGACTTAAAATTTCAATATATAATGGATGAATTTGAAATTTTTCATGTGTTAATTATGTGTTGGGAAAGTGCAGTTGTAAATTGTGAGTTGTGATCAATATAGGGAAGAGTTAAGTGTGTTGAGAAGAGATTGGGTGCTTCAGTAGATCTGATCAAGTAGAGGTAGTGCTATTCTATGGATAGTTCTTTCTATCGTTCCCTAATAGTAGTAGTAGGTTAAATCCTTTAATTAGGTAGATCTTAACAGATCTTTGTTGTAAATCCTCTAGCGAGGTGACACTTTTTCAAGTGTTAAAAGTCCTCTAACAAGGAAACTCTTAATAGGATAAAGGTCCTAATAGACCTAAGGAAAATCCTTTAATCGGGTAGCACCTAATAGTGTTGTTGTAAACTCTTAACAAGGTTAGGCTCCTCACAATGCGTACTTTAGAAGAGTGTATCATTTAGTGGGTACTAATTCCCACTATGGTTTTCTCCTGATTTTGGTTTCCATGAGATAAATCAATGTGTCAAATTTTTGGATGGATTTGGATGTTTATGATTTTCATTTTTTGTAATTAAGGTTAATCTAATGAATGTTAGTTTAAGTTTAAGAGGTTAAAAACTTGGATTATTTGGTAGATTACTGATTCACCCCCCCTCTTAGTAATATGATCTTATGACTAACATAATTTGTTCAAGATTTAGTAGATAGATGTATTATTTTTTTTAACAATAGACCTTATTGTTGGAAAAATGGTCAGCACTCCCCTCAGGATTTTCAACATGGTTTAATAGCCTCACGTGTCTTCTATAAGTCTAGTGGTTGTATTAGACATTAACAGGTTGATCTCTTGGTGTAACGACAACCACTACTTGTAACAAGTGGTATCAGAGTTTGGTCATAGGTTTAAATCCACTTTGGTAGTGCTAAGGGGGAGATTGTAGGAAAAATGGTTAGTGCTCCCCTCAAGATTCACAACATAGTTTAACAGCCTCATGTGTCTGCTATAAGTCTAGTGGTTGTATCAGACATTAATAGGTCGATCTTTTGGTGTAACGACAACCACTACTTGTAACACTTATACTTTTTCTTGATATTAAAAATGTTGTGTATTAGATTTCCCTTTTCTTATTTTGTTTCTCCTCACCATGTGATCTTAGTAGCTTATCTTATTCAAGACTCTTTGTTTTGTATGGTGTTGTGTGCATTAAAATGTGAGTCAATAAGTGATAAAAAGACTAAGCTAAGAATCTAACTGCATTATTAAATGAAAACACTCAAGGGAAGGAAATGAAAAGAAACAAACTATGAAAGCAATAAAAAAAAACTTAAGCCTCTATTTATGAGGATATTTATTAGATTTATCAATTTTATATGCATGCTCACACAAACAGCCTTCAATAATACTCAACAAGTAGTTATATAATTGGTGAGGATAATGCATCCAAAAAGGATGGAAGTTTGATAATGAAATGGATGTAAATGAAGGTGATTTGATAATGAGAATGCTAATGATGATGTAATTATGCTAAAATAAGTGGAATATATTACTAAAGTAACTAAATATTTAGTATGAGTTCTAAAAGAAAAATGACATTAACTATAACATTACTATGCATGAGAGTGGATGAGGATTCTAGAAATAAAATAACATTATGACTTTGTTTAAAATGGAAGTGGATGAACTGTGAAGGAAAGGGATGGGCTTAAATAAGAATTGGGAGCAAGGTGAAAGGTTTAAAAAATGCAACACTTGTCATCATAAATGACAAGTGGCATTCAAGAGGATGAAAATTTGAAGGGGTGTTAGGTGTCCATTTTAGGGAGATGCCACCAAAAATCAAAGTCATTTTCCTATTAATAAAAATAGTAATGTGTACACATAAGGGGTTGGTTAGGCTAAGGTTGATTTCATGAGAGGTTAAGGACATAAGATTAGTTTTAACCTTGGGTTATTTAGTGGGTTAGTTAGTAGGTTAGGGATTAGATGGTAGTTAAGGGGATAAGGTTAGTTGGGATCAAGGGTTAGTTAGTAGGTTAGGTTGGAAGGAATAGTTAAAGTATGGTTAAAATTATAATACATGTGACAAAAATGAATCAATTATTTAAATTAATTCATTTTTGGAGTTGTACCATCCTAAAAAGTTAGTACCCATGATTGGATGCCCATTTAGGCCCCATTTTAGGGATTTCATATTTGTTATGCTTGATCTAGCTACTTGTTTCTTCCCAACCTTGTATTTTCCCTATCTTCTCATCTCACCATTTGAATTTTGGTGCTTCTTCCTAGGAACAAAACACTCTGGGCTTGTTTTCCCTGGTGAATGGGCCCAATTTTGAACTATAACTCTCCTGTAGTGTTTTGATGGAAAATTTGATCTCGTAGTCAGCCTGGATAACTTTTGAATTTTAAAATGTGTGATGAGGTAAATAAACACCCTATCTCTCCTCATTTTGGTATCCATCCATAATATGTAACCAAGATCAATGATAAGAAATCACACTCAAGAATTCAAGAAGCTTTCAAGAAATCAAGTGAATTCAACATTTGAAAGAAAGCATCCAATATCTAGTCTCTCTCTGAGAATATAAATAAATTTGAAGGTAATTTTCATTAAAGAAATCTTCTCTTCCACGATGGCCAAGTAGAGGATTTATGAAGCAAGAAAGATGATCATTAATCCATTCTCCCTCTATAGAAAGTGTTCAATCAAGCATTATAACATTGAAGATCTAGGAGTAGTATTCATAGATACATACATTTGTTAAGGATTCCTTGATTCCATTCTATATTCCAAGGTCAACAACTTAAAAACAAGTGACATTCGGGCATCTTCATGAATATGTGCAATCTCAATATCCATTCATGAAGGTATTGACAAGGTAGATCTAATATTTACCTTTAGATTTACTTTTCTTTATGAAATATTATTTCATTTTCAAGGTTGATTCCTAAATAGGGTTTTGACCAAGGAAAACCCATTTACACAACATTTTCCCTAGTTTTTGTGTGCAGGTATAGGTGGTATAATTGTGAGATTGGATCTAGAAAGGTCAAGACCTATGAGACTATCAATGAAAATTTTGGGTAGATTTTTAGGGACAAAAAACCTTAGGATTTTTGTTCCCTTGAAAAAAACAAATAGGTGTTTTATTCCCTAGAATAGAACACAAAGGGTGTTTTTTTCCACCTAAAATAGCCTCAGATTTAGATATCAAGTTGGTAGAGTTTTCATCTTTCTATTTTTTGGTAATTACAGGTTCCTATATTTTTCTATCATTCTGTATTTTCTAAAAATTGTCTAATTTATCTTACTTTATTCCTTTATCTTGTATCACTAGATTAATTTTTCAAATCCATTTTATTCTTAATCATATATAAAAGGAATATTTCACTCACTTAGAACTTAAATTTTACTTTAACCTATTAGGTCATCTTCCTTCCAAGTGTGCATTAAGAAAGAGGTTGGAAAATTATCTTACATACACCTTAAATATCTCCCCTCTTCCCATTCTTTTTATATACATTTTTTGTGAACCCAACATATGATATTTTTATTTTTATTATGGTGTTAAATCCCCCTTTGTATGCATTAGATCCTCACTTTTAGTTTCATAGTTAGATGTGTCATTCGTTACATTTTAATATTTCTTAAATTTAATGGATGTTTACATAGCTCTTGTCAATTTCATATTTGTAATTGCTAGGTCTATCTTTTCTATCTTCTCTTGTGCATGAGTTTTATAACATTGAGTCCTACATATATTATTCTCATTAGGAGAAGTCATAGGCTTATGGGTTCCTTTAATCTTGAGTCCTCTTTATTTCCTACAAATCATGATGAGTCACACATTCCTACTAATAACATTCCTGCTATGGTTGAGAACCCTTCTTCCCACTCTTCTCATGATGAAGAATAATCTTTAAGAGTTCCTCATATCCAAATAAAAAATATTTCCCATGACTTTGAGAAATTTGAACAATGGTTAAGTCAAGAGAACCCTAATTGAAGGTTTAATGAAGTTGATTCATAATGACGAACATGGAATTAACTTCTTTAGAACTTCTTCACATCTTGTTGATAGAAACTTTAAACCTATTATGGATTGTGCTTAAGATCTAGGTCATACTCAACCTCATGTTAGTGTTGAGACATCAATTCCCATTCCTTCCTCAATACCTAGTATTTCTACTTATGATCCATCTCTCAAGACTACATCTATTTAAAACATCAATCCTATTCATATTAGTCTTGGAAGAATTCATAATCCTATTTTTCCTTCACCTTAAAGTGTTGCATGTGTTTTAAAAGCTTCATGCATGCCAACTTACAATAATGTTCATTTTTATTATTCCAATGTTCCTTCTATTTCCCATAATGGTCCTAACATTTCACGTATGTCTTATACCAATCTCTCTACTTAGTCTACTATTAATAGCATTGCTCAAATCATCTCATCCTTGAAATAATAAATTGCTTCTATTAATCAATTAAAATCCCTACTTGTGATATTGTTAGTCCTTTGTCCATGGATATCATTTTTTTTTTAATTCCTCAATACATGGAAATACCTTATTTAGAGACTTACAATGGTAAAGTTGATTCCTTGACCCATGTTAAGACCTTTAAAATATTGTGTAGTGACTTTTCTCATGACCATAGGTTCATGGCTAAGCTCTTTACTAGAACCTTTCAAGATAAGGCCTTCCAATGGTATTGTTCTTTGCCTCCTTATTCCATTGATTCTTTCTAAAAACTTGTTAATACTTTCATCCAATAGTTCAAAATAATATTGGTCCTAAGATCTCTTTTACTAATTTAATGCATTGTAAACAAGGTGTTAAAGAAAAAGTGATTGATTTCATCGGTAGATCTAATCATTTGCATGCTCAAATTTCTTATCATGTGCCTAATATTTATATTCCATGTATTTTTATTACTAATTTACAAAAAGACTTTAAGGATAAGATGTTTTTGTCTTAATTTTCTTCTTTTACTCAATTATGTACAGTACTTCATAATTATCAGCTTCAAGTGAGCCAATTTGAAAGAACTCCAATAGCTTTGATTGATAAGAACTATTTTGCATCACAACTTTTTTAGAAGTTTAAAAAACCAAAAGGATTCATCAAGATCAATAATTCATCAAACAATTTTGATGTGCAATTCGTTTTAGCATCCAAAGGTGTGGATCCTTTTTCATCTAATTTTAAATCTTCTCATAATTTTACATCTCTTTCTAAATCTTTACATAATTTGAGTTTGAAGTTGATTAATATTAATGTCTTAATACTTCCTCCCATTAAGTCAATTGATCCCTCCAAATAAACCAAGAAGAACTTTGATCCAAATCTTTTTGTCAATATAATCAACAACCTAGTCATGATACTGAGAAGTGTTAAGTTATTTGAAAACTAATGTTCAAGACCTAATTGATTCTAATATTATATCTATTAAATGTGTTAACGATCAAGGAAACAAATTTATTCTCATTCCCAACTAAAACTTGCATGTGGTGCCTCTTGAGGTTGCATTATATTCCATGGTGATTTTGATCTGAGATATACTCTTATTATGATGTTATGATTATTTGCATGACAAGATGTATTTTATTTTGGTTGCTAGTATCTTGGTTGTGATTGATGGCTAGATTATTTTTTTGTTTACAATTTGATCATATTTGCATGATGATGCTATTGATGTGACATGATGCCTCATCATGATATCTGGTGTATTTTTCATTCGAGACTATTGATTGTGTTATCAGGATGATTTTATTGGATTCCATGATATATTGTGACTTATATGTTGTTGGATATTTCAG
Source organism: Chamaecyparis obtusa (assembly GCA_027943335.1). NCBI lineage: Eukaryota > Viridiplantae > Streptophyta > Pinopsida > Cupressales > Cupressaceae > Chamaecyparis > Chamaecyparis obtusa. The sequence goes on along the minus strand of BSBK01000210.1, from coordinate 806,309 downwards.
TTATTGACCTTCGTTGATTCATGCTCATATTGTCGTAAAATGATTAATTTAAATGCTTTATATTTAAATAAAAAATTTAATTTAAATGTAATGTGTATTTAAATTATATGTACACTAAGAGTAGAAAATGAAATGACCGGTGTCATAAAATTATTTATGTCTGATCATGTCACTAGAGCATCAGTGTTCTATTTGGAATTTTATTGTTATTATGTGTGCTTCATCTATTTATTTTGTGAGTAGCTACACTTGATGTCTGTGTGTTTCAATACACATGTACCAAAAAAATTATGCTTGAGCTAAAAAAATTGAGTGTGTTTATATGTCTGGCAATGGTACATGAGATAGTATTATCAACATTTCATATTTGAGCCAATATTGTCCCTGTATGGATGGTGTATCCATAATTGATATATTATTCCCTCTAGTACATGTTGGTAAATTCAGATTTCATATGCATACTATGTTAGACCTATGAGTGTGTCTGTGCCATTAGAGCTCCCCAGTTGTCATGAAAAAAGTTTAATTAAAATGTTGATTTTTAATGTGTTGAGATTTCATATTTTATTTACCAACTAATTTTACATAGTTGAATTATATTTGATTGGAATTGATTTATTTGATTTTGGGTAAGCCAAAAGTCTACTTAAATAATTTAAGTGACTTATTTTAAAAGTCATTTTTGAAAAAAAATGTCTTTGTGTTTGAAAAGTGAGTTATTTTTTTATGAATAGTCCTTTTCTATTAAAGTATTGATTCACAAAAAAAAAGGAGATAAAAGATCACCCCATGAGAGTTCACACGAGACTAAGCCTAGATAGAAACAACAATATTAACTATTCATCAAAAGAAATATGGGCATAGCCTAGAGAAAATCTACCCTGCGCGGCCAAAGTAGTGCCAGCTAAGGGAGGTTCTATATCATCCTTTCTTCCCCATACATTAGTAGGGATAGGAGTTGGGTCTAGGAGGGACTAGAATTCATCAGATTTTTCTTTATCTTCTTCCTCAATATCCTTTCTAGGTAGAGAAATTTCAAGAACCATTCACGAAAACCCCTTGGAAAAAGAAGGCCAAGTGGAATTTCTGCCAGCATCCAGCCAACTAGAGCCCCTAGGAGTGATGAGAGTAGCATGAGGAGACAACCAAGCTGAGGAAAAACCACCATGAGGTGCATAAACTAAGTAGAAACTCCATTAATATCTTATCTTGCCAAAGGAGTAGCAAGGAGCCTAGGAACACGATATTTGTGAGTGACAGGCGGAGGAATTCCAGCCGTGGTGGTGCCCACGGGGCAAAGATCTATCATCAAAGGAAAAAATATTTGGTGGCACTCTAGAAACTATACAAGGGGCATTTCCCCATTCCTAAAGTAACTCTTGCAAGTGGGTCACTTCCAACACCACTTTATTGGCTTGCACTTGAATATGCATAATGACATTATTACATATACAAGCTTTAGTGTACATAGAAACATTAATATCAAGAAATTTGTGAGTGATTAAAATAACATTTCTATCTTTCCAAATAGTGAAAAATATTTCCATCCTAAAATCATGCCACATTCACAAAAAATTTAAGGGAATCCTGGGTGAATTTCCCAACAAAACCATGTGCCAAGAAAATGGTTAAGGCCTGAAGGGCCAAAAAAAATCATGGATCTAGCTCCAATATTTTTGAGCTCTTTTATAAAACATGAAGATATGGCTAAAATATTTTGGCTACCCATAGAAAGGGCACCAAGGATTTGGCACACCCAAATGTTGAAACCTAGAACCCAAGGGAAAGCCTTGGAAAAGAATACACCAAGAGAAGTGAGCCACCTTGGGCTCTGCAATAGTAGACCAAACCATAAGAAATTTGAGTCTCCAAGATTTCTGAGAAGATTCCAAATGTCACTGCTGGTTAAGAATGGAGACCATAGGTAAATGGGGAACCAACCAGTGGTAGCCCATTTTGGGCTTTTAGTTACAAAGAGGAGTATAAGGATACCACTTCTAGTCCTTCCACCAAGGCTTGACAAAATGTATTCCAATCTTAGGAAGCATATTCAGAGGCAAAGCTAAGACCACCAGGTCAAACATTTTTTGATCTGGGTGAGAAAGATGGAACTAGACCTGAAGGTCATCCCATGGCTGAAGATTCATATTGGCTCTAGAGAAAATATCTTTAGGAGTTCAAATGTCATGTTTATGAAAGCACAAAGCATGAATTCTTGGGATTTTAGAAAGAAGAAGCCCCTGAGACTAAATAGGTAGAGACCACTAGAGATTGTGTTGGTTGAATGAAAGGCCATCATAGAAACCATCCTCCACCCATTTAAGTAGGCATGTAGACTAGAAAACTAAAAGAAATGCAATTCCTGAGAATAATCCTCTAGACTTCATCACCAAAAATGGCTCTGATCCTCTTTCCAAATTTTCATGTGGAACAGCTTGTTGGAATCTTGTCATAATTTCTCCTCTTTGTCAAAAGCCTCCTTCAATTTCATCAAGTTTTCAAAATTTTCCTCTTCTTTTAATTTTTTCTCCATTTGGATGAGGTACAACATCTCACAATTTTTAAATTACTTTTTTTGATGTGTCGAATCAATTGTATTATTTTATTAGGCTAATAATTAGCAATCCCCCATGTTCTTTCTTGATTCCATTACCCGGTTGGGTTGCTATAAAAGAAAACTTTTATGTTTTTTCATGTTGAAAATGAAATTTTGGTAGTGTTATGATGCTCAATTTTTCATGTCAACCTAAAAATGATATTTTATTTTAGAAATGTGATTTTGGGTGCCTAAGGGGAAATGGGTTTTAATTTTATGAGTTTTTATGATGTTTTATTTTTGGACATTTTTGTGCTTGCCTCATTTTGTGTGCAACCTAGATTTATTATTTGGTGTGTTCAACACATTTTAAAAATTATAATGTGTTTTCCTCCATGTTTTCAACCATCTTATAGTTTTACTTTATCATTTTTGGATTTGTGGATGAATTTTTACTCTTGACAAATTTCCCAGTTGAGTGTATCATGAGAACTTGTAATTGCTTTTCCTTCTTTGGGATTTTCCTTCGTGCTCAATTTATGATTACACTTGGAATGTGTGACGTTGGTGTTTGAGACTGCATCATGAGCCATACATGTTGAGTGTTCTATTTCAAGATCCTGAGGGACCCACACTCTTGGTTTGAGACCAATTGAATCCCATGTTACCATGTTTTATGGTTTAAGACTTTTAGAATCTTTTATGGATTTTTCCTTATTTCATTGTTTCTTTGTGCTTCATTGTAGAATGAGATGAACCTAGCTAGTGTTTGGGTAGGGGAGTGAAGTGTCTCCTTATGTGTACCTCAACCCATAAGTGGTTGAAATAGTACACAATAAGGGGTTTCCTTAAGAAGTGATAATTTAATAACAATTAATTGGGATAAAATACTTAACAAAGTAAAATAGAGCTTTATGTCTACCTTTCATCTATAGGCATTGACCTGAGGTAGATGTGTATCTGTCTATCTATGAGTGTTGACCTAGAATACATTTCAATGTCTTTCCATATTAGGGCATTTACCAAAGACTCTATGATACTTGGGCTACTGAGATCCAAGTAATGACACCCCACCTTGAGTCCCTACACTACTGCATTGATAAATTTGAGTAGTGACATTGACCTACTTGCTTCTTGTACTTGCATCCTATTTTCACTCAAACCTCTATATTGTCCTTTAGTCATGCATATGTTTAGTGTGAGTGTTAGCATTCTTTGGTGTGCTTGGTTACCTTGTATTTGTGGTCAAGTTACTATCTCTATGAGCATGGTGGGGTGGGCTTGGAGGTTCCACATGGTAGGGTGTAATTTCACTATACCACTCTTGGTGACTAGTGTACAAATGGAAGACTACTTCTAGTGACAGAGTTCATGAGCATGATGTGCTCCTTTCTATCCCTCTCTGTCATTTTCATGTTTTACATTTATACATGTTTTAGATCTATATAGTTATTATATTTGATGTTATTCATGATATCAAATGTTTATAGCCTCAAATCATGCCTTCTAGTACTCTCTGGTGTGGATTTCTATTCATTTTAGTCATGCATTGGAGCTAGTAGATTGTATTTTGGCCTGTAGTTTGACTTAGAAATTCGTAAAGCAATCTAGCATATATGAGTCATATAACTATGAATATGATGCATACTTTAGCACATATGACTCATATTTCAATGCATCTAACTCATACTTCATTGCATATGAGAAATACTTCAGTGCATATACTTTGTGAATTAGCACATATGACCAGTAAAGTAGCACATTTAATTATAACATGTGGATCACCAAAATTATGCATATGCCCAATAAATCAATGTATTTGCCTCCTATTTTAGTATATATTCTTAATTTCATTTAAAATAGTGATCACTTCCTGAGGGTTGGTCAAAATAGAATTGTAGCTTTGGATACCCTTTTTCCTTGGGATGTCTTCCAAATTATCATAGTTAGAATTTGGATTATGAGGATTTTTTAGTCACTTCTCTCATATTAATATTATTTTTCTCCTTGTATGGACTTGCAATGAGGATGGATAGTATCCTTTATGGATGGCCATTGAAAAAGGTTTTGTCATGACCCATGAGGTTTGTAAACAAATTCCAAGCTCTCACATGATGGCTTGAACGTGCCCTTTCCATTCATGCTTGTGTTTTGGTTACTTGGGAATATTTGTTTGCATATTGGAATATTGGATATGTTTTCATTTATGTCAACATGTCAGAGGAATCATATGTATTTCAACATGTTATATAAATCGGAGGAATTGATTAGAAGAGCTACATGTTTGTTTCTTACCTAACTGTTATAGGTAATCCAGTGGAACAAGATGTTTAGAGGTCTAGTGAAGTTTAGTTATTGTAGGTATGAAGTCACACACATGGTATATGATTAAAGAAGGTCAATACTTAGTTCACTTCAAGTTTTAGAGGATATCATTAAGATTTGAGTATGATTCAAGGTCAGAGTTGGTGATTGGCAGATAGGGTGACAGACAGCGTTGACATGAAGACAAAAAGAGGTCTAGTGTGCTCAATCAAGTTGGAATCTCTCAAAGCACACTTAGAAGTGTGTTTGGGTCATACTCAGGTTCCATTCAAAATTTTATTACTTTAGTGGTTTGCATGACATATTTTTATTGTCTCAAAGTCTTGTTGACAATTTTCTTGAGGGTCGGGTCAAAAAGAGTTGGAAAATCCAATGGCTATGGTGGATTTGTGTAGATGAGTGTTTATCATGATTCTATAGGATGTTATTAAAGTATGTGCTTTATGAGTTGGTGATATACATGGATCATAAGAATCATATTGATGGAATTTTTGGAAAGTAATATTATTATTATTATTATTTTTGTTCTTGGTCGACTTGGTTGGTAAATTGTGTTGTAGAAGTAGCGAACTATGAAATATGGGATATTTATGATCTCAAGGTGGTTATTATAGGTTGTGGCTAAGATTTATGATCATAGATGGGTTTGAAAAAAGAGATTTTGTGTAATGATTTGAAGAGGTGGTGAATTAGGTTTGGTTGACCTAGTTATTTATATAAGGTGATGAGTTAGGGAAAAATTAGTAGGCGTAGAAGAGAAATATTTGTTGTGTATGCTAGAGATTTATTGTATAGTAGTGGTTAAGATATCTTGAAGGATAATCTACTCATCTGAAGGAGTTAGAGGTGATTAAATCATAGATTCTTGTTGTACTTCAATGAAATAACTTTTGCATAAGGTAGATGTTGTTATCTAGTTAAAAAGAACTTTGGATAATTATAGTGATCATATTACAAGGTAGTGAGCCTTCCTCACATTTATACTTATAACAAGGTATTTAATTATTGTGGGTAATCATCCCCATCATGGTTTTTCTCCTAATAGGGTTTCCATGATCAAAATCTTGTGTTAATTGTGTGGATGTGATTCTAATTTGTGGATGCATACATGTTTCACATTTCATTTAATCATATTAGAATTAAGTGTATTCAAGTTTAGTGGTTTTGAGGGCTAAGAGTTCAAAGGTTAACATTTTGAGAAACAACTATCTCAGCCCCCCTCTTAGTTTTTTACTACCATATTTTCAATAATTATATCATAGCTTTTGTCACTTGAAGGAAGCCTAATAGCTTAAGGGAGGTTTGATATGGAATCTTACAAGAAGGATAGTCCTAGGTTTAAAGGAAAAAAATACCCCATATGGAAAGGGTGAATGATCACTCATTTAAGATTCATTGAATAATACTATTGGGCCATCAAAAATAACTCTTTTTCTCCTCCTATGAATCTATCTACATCTACACCATATGAAAAGAAGCAGTTTGAGTATAATATTAGAGAAAAGGAAGCCCTACTAAGTTTTCTATTAGATATAGAGTATACAAATGTGACGGAGATGGATATTGCACATGAGATTTAGACAAAGATAGAAACCATGCATGAAGGTGATGCATGTGTCAAGAAAGCAAAGTTAGAAATCTTGAAAGGAAGTTATGAATCCTTGAGAATGTCTGAGGATAATAATATCAACTCTTATATGTTAAAGATAAATGAATTAGTTTGTAGCATTAGATGTGCTGGTGGTGTATTGGATGAAGGAGAGATTGTTTTAAAAGTGCTAAGATCTCTACCTCATACTTACAAGAGAAAATTTGTTTCTATTGAGGAAATCAAAAATATTTTTTCTATGAAAAGAGACACATTGGTTGGTAAGCTATTTGATTTTGAGATGAGTAAGTTTTTTGATTCTCTACCCAAAGTTGAATATGTTTTTAAGGATATTATATCAAGAAGAGACATGAATAGATCAAATCAAGGTGAAGGCTATACAAGAAGAGTATCAAAGTATGAAAAAGAGATAAGAGAACTTGAAGAAGAGGGGAGAGAGCTTCAAGAATTGGAAGCACTGGTGTCAAGAAGGGTATCAAAAGGATCTGGTAAGTGCAAAGGGAAAATATCCTTTAAATGTGTTTTTTTTATAAAAAGGTAGGAAATTATGCCTCTAGATGTCTGAAAATATTTCCTAAGCACAACTATGATAAGCCTAAAGATGAGAAAAAAAATTATGTTGTTGATGATAAAGGAATCACTGATGATGAATATGGCAATGTTAAGAGTGAAGATGAACTTGTGTTTGTTACAATCCAAGAAGATGAATCTAAATCTACAAATCTTGTGTCTATCACTCCTACTATAAATCTTGTTGAAGATCTCATGTCTAATGTTTCTATTAGTAGTGTGATTATGGATGAAATCTTGATTACTCAAGATGTAGGAAAGGTCCTAAGCACTCAGGATGTTAAGGAAGAAAAAATTATTACTGAGGGTGGTTTCTCATATCACATGAACATTAACATGAACAAATATGAGGAATATGAAAAGTATGAAAGTAGTATCAAAAAGAGAGAAGAGAACTCTAAAGGTAAGATTTTTGTGATCAATATTTATGTTGAAAATATTTCTAAAGATATTATGAATGATGCTCATGATACTTGTGCTAATGAGAAATTCATGACCAATGATTCTTCTGTTATTAATGATTCTACATGTACTAATGTTGAAAAGAATATTCTTGAGAACTTTATAAGTTGTGCTAATAAAGAAAAGAAGGCATTAGTTATGTAATTGGATAGAAGGAATGATTAGGTGATAGATAGTGGAAGTTCACATCATATGATTGGTGACATATATAAATTTGTGAAATATGAAGAATATGATGGTAGAGTTGTCATATGGGATAACAACACTGGAGGAAGAATCAAGGGAAGAGGTAATGTTTCTCTAGATGGAAAGAATACAATAGATGATGTATGACATGTTGTTGATCTAACACACAATCTTCTCAGTGTTGGTCGACTAGTTGAGAAGGGATACACTCTATACTTTAGTGATGAGGGATGCAAAATTATGAATAGTTTCAAAAGTAAAATTAGATCAAGATAAGCTTAATATTATTTATGCTAAGCTTGTGATATTTCTACTTAGTAGAAGAAGAAGAAGAAGAAGAAGATGGAGGAGGAGGAGGAGGAGGCTAATAAGTTTAGAGGTAAGTGATTTGTTTACAATAAATTTGGACACAGAGAAGTGGACTACAAAAGAAAATATTTATGTCCTAATTAAAAAAGGGATGACCATGATCAAAGCATATGTAGTAGTATGTGTAATAACCAAAAAATGGGCTATAGGACCATTGACCTCCTACATCGACAATTCAATCAAAATCGACAAAAAAGTTCTAACTAAAGGTACATCAAATCATCAAATCATCAAAACCCTAATCAATTTAATCTTAATTCTGCATCGGGGAATATTTCCTAAATATTCCTAATTTATCCTAATTATCTTTAATTGAATATTATTTGGCAATAAATATGTTCTATTTATCCTAAAGTTAAATTAATTGAATATGTTAAATATTTTATTAATTAATTTAATTCTACCACTTAATCATTTAATTGGATATAATTATATTTATTCCTAATTAATATTATTTAATTTTTGACAATAAATAAAAAATCCTATGAATAATTGATTAAATTCTTATTTAATTGATTAAATCCAATTGTCAATATTTAATGATATTGTTTTGGAATAAAGTTTGATTAAATAATTGATTAACCCATAAATTAGTTGTTTTAATTCAAAAATCAGTAAAGTTGAGAATAATTCTTTTGAATTATTAAATTAATTCATAATTATCTATGCACATTCAGAAAAGCAGTTAAACTTTAAATTGGTAAATCAATTCAATTTGTTATTTTTTTGAACTCAACATCTATTTCGAGTTAAAAAGTTGATTTAAACTTCTAATTTGAGTTAAAAAGTTGATTTTGCATGATTTTGTGAGTTAACTAATTCTGATTTCTTGATAACTCAAAAATCAATCTGAGTTAATCAGGGAGAGATTTTTGACTTTCCACGAGCTTTCAAAAATCTTAGATTTCTATATAAACAAGGCTAAGCCCTTCACAAAGGATCTTCTTCAATTGTCTGGAGAATCGAGCTCTTGTAAACAGGCGATTGTGAGATCTTTTTGCAATTTTTCATTTATTGTTTTCAATCAATTCATAGCCTTCCATAGCATTGTTAGAATAGATTTTCATTCATTTCAATTCATCTTAGATCAATTTCATACAATTTTTTTATCATGTTGCATAGAAAATCCAAAAATATAGATTAATTTTCATCCATATTCCATCGCTTTTTTTATTTCAAATCCTTCAATTAGGTATTGCATTGTCACTGGTCTTGGTCATAATCTAAGAATATCAAACTCATACCTACTAGAAGGCATTAAATTGCCTGGTTAGCTATATTGCTTATTTTGTAGATTTCTTGATTTACTAACCTCTAATGTTTTACTGAAGTGTTGTGTCTACAGCTAGGTACAAAATACACATGCACATTTTTGGCACCCACCATGGGGCCCTGCAATAGGTTTCCTTTTTGAATCTTCAATTTTCTAACATTTTTTTTTCTCAAAACTATGATTTTTAATTTTATGTCCATATAATTTCATACGACATTCCATAGATTGTTGTATTAGGACCCCCTATCTATTGTATGACAGATGACAATCTAAAGTGTCGTGTCAATTGTATGTGCATTGTCGTACGAGATCTAAATTATTGTATGCATACTAACCCACAATCATATCATGTCTGGACTGTCATGTTGGTTCTTGAAAAGATTTTACACTCCATGAGACACCAATATACCTAAGACTGATTTTGAGGGGTTAGTTCCAAATATGGGGAAATCTATAGGTAACTAGACCAACTATAGGGACAAGACTACCCTCTTCACTTCTGGCTCTGCAAAACCAAGGTGGGTATACCTGATCCAATAAATATAACTCTACTCCTGATTTGATACTAGATCTAACAATAGATATCAGTGAGAAAGTACTAAATAAGAACCTATTATTCATTGACTCTCCATCACTGGGGTAGGACACTTACCTCTCCAATCAATAAATAAAATTTAAAAAAACTAGTTTTGATTGTTCTATTTCTGATTGTAATGATCTCAATCAATCCTCATAAACTAAAGATGCACTCATACAAGCCAGTGCTATACCCATTGGGCTAATAGCACCAAAATATAAAGGAAATACAAAGATCCTGGAGTAACTTAGTTCATAATCATAAATACAAATACTTCAATTCTTTCCTTCTTATAGATAATCCTTATGCAAATCAAGTGAACATGTATTTTATTTAGAGCAACATTTAATCCAATGCTAGATCAGAACTCAAAATAAAAACACACACACATAGGTCTCTGATAAACTCATAAATTCACAAATTTGACATAGAGGAGAGATAAAGACTTGAAATTTGTATTAATTATAATGAACTTTGATCTTTTGTACATAATATATCTTGAGAAACAAGCTTGCAAATAATGGTAACAACTTGTACTTTCTTCTATTACTTTGACAAGAAATGATACAAAATATTACAATCCTCGACTAAGGGATAAGGTTTCAAAATTTTATCTTCTAGACACCTAAAATCTCAATACCTAATATGATAATGAAAAATCCTTTTATATACAAGGAATGCAACAAGCTTCCGATCATATTGGGGTTTACAAAACTTTACCCTAAAATCTACAACAACCTCACTGGGTTTACAATAAATGATTCAATCAAATCCCGGATAGATATTTTTTAGGCGAGCCACTTATTTTTAAGTCTTCAATTCTTTCCTCGATCCCTTCAAATGAATATGATTGCCTTTTCTTCGTGATCTTTCCTACAATAAATATTTTTTACATCTCACCTACTTTAGGACTATGATTCAAACCTTTTGATCACCTCAAGAAGTAGATGGAGCATATGGCCTTTCAACATGAGGCATGTACTAGTATCTCCATTCATTGAACACTTCTTTGCTTAGGAATACAAAAATCATTATCTCAATCCTTATGTTGGACATCTGCTCCCACTTGCTTTCCATCTACTTGATTTCTTGCTGGATAAAATCAAATCTTGATTTTGCATTCATTAATACCTTGATGGTGTGGATGAAGAAGAGAGTATTTTCTAAATTCAAAATACTTGTCATTCTTGCTGAAAAATCCTCATCCATCCTCTCTCTCCACTTGAGTAGTTCCTTTAACTCACCATTTCTTTTAAAGACCCCTGGTATTAATTCACAGCTTGAAAGTGTTAACTCTTTCTCTAGTGTATTTGATTTTCTTTCAAAATCATCCAGGATTATTCTAAATTTAACCATAATTTTTACAAACTTATGCACTGGTTTAATCAAAGGGTCTAGATTAAGTTGGGATTTTGAAAGCATGTAAAATAACACACCTTGTTTTCTCTCTAAACATCCTAGATATAAAACCTTCATTATTTGCACACCTTAGCACTGAATTAGCCATTCTGTAAGGTTGAAAAACCTAATTCAAATGCACCCATCCCTGTTTAATAATAATGTATTGGTCAGCTATTATGATTCTTGGGAACAAGGTTCCCCTTCCTCTATTTGTTAGGGTTGTTTCCTGTAAGTCACCAATTTGTCTTAGAATTTCAACATACCCTATCTTCAAAGGGACTTGCTAAGGTAATACATAAGGTTTCTTTCTGTAACCATATACTCTGAATACTATGGAAATTGGATAAAAAATTATATCACCAAAATTGTGAACTATGGTGATGTCTTTACACTATTACTTTGGCCTAATTAGCCTCAGCAACTTTGTGGGAATTCTTAGATTCTCAAAAAATAATAAGGATCTGAGCCTTGAAGTAAAATTTCTATCAAACATGACATAACTAGCATTAGTCATATCCCATGATAGCTCTGTAGTCCACAACTAGACTAGCAAATCTTCTCCATTCTTCTCCCTTACAATATTCATTGTCTTGCTGATGAATTAAACACCATTGTGAAGGAGGATATGCATCAACATGGAATACCACCCAAAAGGACTTCCTACCTTCATATTCTTTATCCCCATTAATCCCTGGTGGATTAGGTTTGCAAGGTAAGTGGAAAAATTAAAAATTAATGCCAGGTGGGGATGTAGGGTCTGCACCATCATGAACATGTATGGGATAGGCATGTGTGTAGCTTCATCTTGTCCTAAAATCAAAGCCATGGACTTGTACATACCCTATGCCCTCATATTGAAAAGATCTAATCTGAAAGGCTCTGGTGTGCTTGGGCTAACCACACACATGGCACCAATTTTGTCGAGGAAATCTCTTAAAGTGTTAGACCTCAAATAGTCTCTTTGTACCTGATAAATCTTACTGAACTCATCAAAATCAATCTTTTCCAACCCAACAGAAGGATCATTTAGTGAAAAAACCTGTCTGATCTCCTCCTCTGTAATACTTATCAAATCTCTTCCATTTATATCCTTAACACATATCATTATAGGGTCATAACATTTAGCTATTTGTATAAGGAGATCACCATCCATAAAAACTCTGGGCACAATGAATCTCCCAACATCAAACTACCATATATTACTGAGGGGAGCACAAGCATTTCTTTGGGAGTATGCAACTTTAAATAGAATCAAACCATTATATTCTTTCCCTACTTTGGCATCTCTCATCCACAATCCCCTATCATACAGTCCATCATCAACATAGTCTCTAGGGTTTTTGGGGACTAACTCATTCATTCTGGATTTTCCAATATCTAAGTGTGGGAGTAAGTGTACTAAATCCTCAAATACCCCTATGTCCTTATATTCTTTTTTCCCTAAGAGCTCTCTTTTGAGCATCATTTTTAACTAGGGTTTTTAGAAAAGTGTATAGATGCTAGATAAAAAATCACCCAGACAATTACAAGATAGAAACAATAGACAATATTTCAATCACTAAAACTTTCTCTTTTAAAATTATGCAAACCTTCAACTTCAAAATGCCTACCATATGCCTGAGAAAATTCACAGTTGATGTTTGCAGAGAGAGCCAAATTGCTTTGCAAAAAGACTTGGAGGAGAAGTGTCACTTCAAATGATCAAATTTGACTATATAATCATTGCCAACCCATCACATCCAATTCACATGAAACTCATTAAGTTTTCCATTACTAAAAATGATAGCTTTAATGTTCATAGGATGTGAAACAGCCTCAAAAAATCAAATTTGAATATACACCGTTGATCTAAATCCCTTCCGGTGCATCAAACAGCTGACAAAAATCCAAGCAACAAAATTTAACACATTACCCAAGCTTATTTCTTGAACAATGAGAACATTTAATTATACCCATGTGCAAAAAACTTGCACTTTACTTTCACTTTACTCGGCCTAGGTAGGTGTCAACATGTTGTAACTCCGCAAGTTTAAAACACCGAGCATCTTTCAATCAAGGCATAATGACTACTGTCGATTCTTTCAAGATCTGATAGATCTTTACTACTTTTGAAAGTTTGTGACCCCACTTCACAAGTGAACACTTGGAGGTGCTTGAAGACTTTAGACCCACTGGCAACTGACATCACAAGGGACACATGTCACTTAGTTGCATCCCCACAAATAGAGAACTATTAGAGAAGTCAGATTAAGGGAAAGTGATAATCGTAGATTAACTTTCATTGGATGATCATTGGTTATTAATAAAATTTGGTTCCACCTTTACTATCACCAGTCCTTTATCCAATCGAATGGTTGTTGTAGTTCTACAAGGATTAACAAGTGGCCAACTTAGCTTTAAGGCATTGTGACAACCATTGATGTAACCCACTCATTAGTGACAGTGCAGCTTTTACACCGGGCCCGCTTTGCCAGTTGTCATTCAATCACAACCCCGCAAGTCAGAAAGTCTGACAACCCTAGGACTTAAGGGATAGCGAAGACCACAAGATTTAAATAGATTAGACAACCAGGGTTTTAAATGGGAAAAGCTAAAGTTTTGCATGAAATATTTAATAAAAAGAGACCTGCTTTAAAACCTAACCACGAAACACATTAGGCCGACAACTTAAAAGGTTTTAAATAAACACATGGATTTTTGTATCTTTAGTGAACCGAAAAGGTAATGTTCAAACATAACATGACCTAGGATAATTACGGCTTTTAGCATTTTTTCTTTCTGCTAAGTCAAATTATTAAGGGTTTTGACAAAAAATTAAAGTATGAGGGCCAAAAATTTTCATACTCTGGGATGTGTATCTCCTACAGATACAACAAGAAATCTAGAATCTCCCAAAGAAGAAAACCATTACAAAAACTTTGATTAAGAAAAAAATGACTATAAGTAAAACCCTAAACTAAAAAATTTTTAGAACAGAAGAAACCCTAGGAGAAATAAAACTTTAAAAATTTCCCATGAACTGGCAATTCCATAATAGGTCTTATCAAATTTTTCAAAATATATGAATCTGTTCCCCAATTTCCTTCAATAATATAGGGGCCCAACCAAATGGGATCAAATTTTCCATGCCTCCCCTTGTTAGGAATAAGGTGTCTCAACCTTGGATAATTCCTATTCTTATTATTTGTTTTGTAAATGTATTTTTTGCAAATAATGTAATTAAGTGTGAGTGTACATGTCTAGTTGGCATGTTGATGTGTCACTCCACTTGATGTGTCGGCATCTTGTGCGTAAGGAGATCATGACTGAAATGCTCATGACGGATTCCTATAACCCGTAAGAACTATTTAAGGAATGTGCTATGATAGGTGTAAGAGCATCTTATGACTAGGGCCTATTTGGGCACCCAAGAAGAAGTGGTTGGTGTATGTAAGAGAATATGCCAAAAATAGGTTGGTATGATAGATTCTCTTACACTTCTCTTGTGACCATTATTTTTGGTAGATTCTATGACAAGCTGTCATAGTCTATTCTAGGGATGGACGCCTATTCTTGGGATTGCATGTAACAACTGTGTACATGTGGCTTTGTGCATGGGTCTTGGTGGTTGTGCCTATTTTTGGGTCCAGAGGAGTCTATATATATGATGCTGCTCCTATGGGAGAGATATAAAAAAAATTTAAGTCTTGTTGGCTTTGTCTCTCATTTCCTGAAAGAACTTGCATTGCAAGTGTATTGTAATCTTTGTGTTGAAGATAATACATTGTGCAGGTTTTGGAGTGCTGGGGTTTTTTACCAAAAGATTTTCCCTAGGGTATATCATTGTGTCATTCTCTATTTTTCTGTATGTATGGTATGTGGTTGCAATATCTTTGTTAAAGTAGTTAACAAATCTGAAATTGTAAGGATTTATAAGAATTTTCACAATACTCTCCTATCAGAGATTAGCGTAGGAAGCTGTTTCCGCACCTGAGTTTCCTTACAAGTGGTATCAGAGCTTGATCAACTTTTGATCCTAGTTGTTGGGTAGGGTTTTTTGAGCTGATCTCAAGTTTGAGTGGGAGTTTTTTTGTAGAGCATTCTGAATCTTATTTGCAGATTGAGATGGCAAGTTCATCATATGGAAGAATGGAGGTGGAGAAATTTAATGGCACTAATTTCAAGTTGTGGAAACTCAAGATGGAAGACATGTTGGAAGATCATGACCTATGGGAAGTGAAATCAAGTGCTACAATACCAGTAGCTACAGCTCAAGCAGATTGGGATATCAAAGACCGTAAAGCTAAGGGTCTCATAAGACTCTGTTTAACCGATGCAGCCCTTTTGAATGTTCTAGATGAGAAAACTACAAATAGTTTGTGGGAAAGACTTGCGGCTATGTATCAGGCCAAATCTCTAGTGAATAAGTTGTTCCTGAGGAAGAAATTGTACTCTCTATGAATGGAGGAAGGTGGATCCTTAACGGATCATTTAAATGCATTTAATTTGCTGGCTGCACAATTGACATCAGCTGGTGTCAAGTTAGAGGAGGAGGATCATTGCTACACACTTTTGTGTTCTTTACCAGATTCATGGGACCATCTTGTGATGGCTCTCATAAGCACTTTAGTCACCTTCAAAATGGATGATGTGGTGTCTTCACTGCTATTAGAGGAGATGCGGAGAAAGGCTTCTGTTTTGGAAAAAGAAGCCCTTGTTGTTCGTGGGAGATCCACTGAAAGAGGGAAGAAAAATGACAATAAGTCTAACAATAAGGGTAGATCCAAATCCTGTGGGAAGTCAAAGACTTCCAATAAGTCCAAGGAAAAATGTTGGAACTATGATAAATCTGGGCACTTCTATAAAGACTGCAAAGAGCTGAAGAAGAAGAAGAAAGGTTCAAATTCAGCTTCAGAAAGATCTCAAGAAGATGGCGATGCATTCATCGCAACTTTGGCAGCCCATGCATCTGATGATGTGTGGTTAGTTGACTCAAGTGCATCTTTTCACATGACCTCTCATCGAAACTGGTTCTCAAAATATGAAGAGTTCGATGGTGGAAAGGTGTACTTGGGTGATGATTCTCACCTAAAGATAGTTGGACACGGAAGGGTCACTATCAAATTTCCCAAGGGACGAGTAAAGGGAATCAACGGAGTTATGCACATTCCAAGTTTGGCATGAAACCTATTATCTGTAAGTATGATGAATGATGTAGGTGTGCAAGTTGTTTTTTTGAAAGAAGGATGCAAGATGATGAGAGGATCGATAGTGCTTGCAAGGGGTACTAGGAGAGGTACCTTATTTCAGCTAGATGCATGTATTCCTTTATGTAATAGTCCTTCATCCTCACCATCTGAACAAGTAGTGAAGAAGTCTGTGGCTATTGGTTTCGATGGTAGTGCAAATACTTTGGAAGGTAAGCTTCCTGCAGAAAAGACAATGTTGTGGCATATGAGATTTGGCCACATTGGTGAAAATGGTCTTAGAACCCTAAAAAATAAAAATCTCATTGAGGGGTTAAATGATTGCAATCTTGAGTTTGACTTCTACGAACACTGTGTCTATGGTAAACAAAATCATGTTCAGTTTTACTCTAGTTCTCACAAATCTTCTGATGTTTTGGATCTGATTCATTCTGATGTATTTGGTCCTGTAAAAGTTCCTTCAATCTCCAAGTCTGTATTTTTTTTATCTTTCATAGATGATTATAGTAGAAGGATGTGGATTTATTTCCTTAAAAGTAAGACACAAGTCTTTAGTCAATTCAAGGAATTTAAAGCTCTTGTAGAGAATCAGACTAGTAAGAAGATTAAGTGTGTGAGAACTGACAATGGTGGTGAGTTTTTCTCAGCAGAGTTTGAACAATTCTGTAAAGAACAAGGTATCAAGAGGCATAAGAAAACTCCTTATACCCCACAGCAAAATGGACTTGTAGAGAGAATGGATAGGACACTGATGGAGAAGGCTAGGAGTATGCTTAGTGGAGCTAGTTTAGAACAAAGGTTTTGGGCTGAAGCTGTGGCCACTACTTGCTATCTGGTTAACAGATCTCCTACATCAGCCCTTGTTGGTAAAACACCCATGGAGGTGTGGTTTGGTAAGAAGCCTTCAATTAGACATCTTCATGTTTTTGGTTGTGAAGCTTATGCACATGTTCCAAAGGAGAAAAGATCTAAGTTGGAAAACAAAGTCGTTAAATGTATTTTCATCGGATACAGTGCTGGTGTGAAAGGATACAAGCTTTGGGATCCCGTGACTAGTAAGGTGTTGTATAGTAGAAATGTTATTTTCAGAGAGCTAACATCTTCTCCTATTGTGCTACAACTAGATGAAAAAGAAAAGGAAAAAGATGTTGTTCAGTTGCCTCCTACCCCTGAGAAGACTGAACAGAGAGACCATGTTGGGCCTAATGATGAGGAGAGCTCTAGCAGCTCTGATAGTTTGGAAGAAGAGGAAGAACAACCTCAACCATAGCCCTTGAGGAGATCCATGAGAGAAAGAAAGCAACTAGAAAGGTTTGGTTATTCTATGTTAGATTCTAGTTGTGCCTTTGCTTTGATTACTAACACTGATGAGCCTAGATCTGTGAAAGAGGCTTTGGGCATGGAAGATGTAGGTTCTTGGATTGAGGCTATGAATAATGTGATGGCTTCATTAGATAAAAACAAAACTTGGGACCTTGTACCTTTGCCTAAAGGGAGAAAATCTGTTGGCTATAAATGGGTGTTCAAGAAGAAATTCTATGCAGATGGCAGTGTTGAAAGGTATAAAGCTAGATTGGTTGCAAAGGGGTATTCACAGGTAGAGGGAATAGATTATGGTAAAATATTCTCTCCTGTTGCAAAGTTGACATCCATTAGATTTTTGTTATCTCTTGCTGCATCATATGATTTAGAGATAAAACAGATGGATGTGAAGATAGCTTTCCTTCATGGTGATTTGGAGGAAGAGATTTATATGTCATAGCCTGAGCACTACATTGTTAGAGGTAAAGAATCCTTAGTTTGCACATTAAAGAAATCTCTACATGGTTTGAAGCAATCTCCTAGGATGTGGTACCTTAAGTTTGATGCCTTTGTGTTGTCAATTGGATTTGTAAGATCAAAATCAGATCATTGTGTTTATTTTAGAGTTGAAAATGATCGCCTTCTTATTGTTGCATTATATGTTGATGATATGTTGCTATTTGGGAAGGGTAAGGGTATGATTTTTTATTTTAAATCTCAGTTGTCAGCACAGTTTGAGATGAAAGATCTTGGGGCAGCTAGGTACATCTTGGGTATGGAAATCAGTAGAGATGGGTCTAACAGAAAACTTTGGTTGAGTCAGAGTAAGTATGTGAAGTCTGTGTTGGACAGGTTCAGCATGGCAGATTGTAGACCACTATGTGTTCCTATTTCTGTGGGAACAAAGTTATCTGTAGATGATTGTCCAAAATCTCCTAGTGAGGTGGAGGACATGAGTAGAGTACCTTATGCTAGTGTAGTTGGTAGTCTTATGTACGCTATGGTCTGTACTAGACCAGACATTGCCCAAGTAGTGGGAGTCCTGAGTCAGTTTATGGCTAATCCTGGATGGGTACATTGGGATGTAGTTAAGCAAGTATTTAGATATTTGAGGGGTACATTAGATTACTCCATATGTTATCATGGTAACTCTTCTAGATCTCCGCATTTAGTGTGTATTCATGGGTTTTTGGATTCAGATTGGGCAGGTGATATTGACAGCAGGAGATCCCCGAGTGCTTATGTGTTCACTATGTTTGGTGGTGCCATCAGTTGGATGAGTAAGCGACAACCTGTGGTTGCTTTGTCCACTACAGAAGCTGAGTACATGGCTGCTACTCATGCTTGTAAAGAATCCATTTGGCTTAGAAGATTATGTTCTAATGTTGGTGTTGATGCAGAATAGATTACTATTTGGTGTGACAGTCAGAGCGCTATTTGCCTTGCAAAGAATCCAACTTTCCATGCCAGAACGAAGCACATTGATGTGCAGTTTCACTTTGTGAGAGATATGGTGGAAGATGGAAAGGTAAATTTGGAGAAGGTAGATACTGTGAAGAATGTTGCAGATGCATTAATGAAACTAGTGGGCATTGAGAAGTTTAGATGGTGTTCGGAGTCTATGGGCCTTTTGGCCTATAGCGGTTAAAGTTCCTATTATGTTCCTGTTGCTCTTACAAGGTGTTCGAAAAGTGGGAGAATGTTAGGAATAAGGTGTCTCAACCTTGGATAATTCCTATTCTTATTATTTGTTTTGTAAATGTATTTTTTGCAAATAATGTAATTAAGTGTGAGTGTACATGTCTAGTTGGCATGTTGATGTGTCACTCCACTTGATGTGTCGGCATCTTGTGCGTAAGGAGATCATGACTGAAATGCTCATGACGGATTCCTATAACCCGTAAGAACTATTTAAGGAATGTGCTATGATAGGTGTAAGAGCATCTTATGGCTAGGGCCTATTTGGGCACCCAAGAAGAAGTGGTTGGTGTGTGTAAGAGAATATGCCAAAAATAGGTTGGTATGATAGATTCTCTTACACTTCTCTTGTGACCATTATTTTTGGTGGATTCTATGACAAGCTTTCATAGTCTATTCTAGGGATGGATGCCTATTCTTGGGATTTCATGTAACAACTATGTAC
Source organism: Chamaecyparis obtusa (assembly GCA_027943335.1). Taxonomy (NCBI): domain Eukaryota; kingdom Viridiplantae; phylum Streptophyta; class Pinopsida; order Cupressales; family Cupressaceae; genus Chamaecyparis; species Chamaecyparis obtusa. The sequence goes on along the minus strand of BSBK01000210.1, from coordinate 786,370 downwards.
ATGTGGCTTTGTGCATGGGTCTTGGTGGTTGTGCCTATTTTTGGGTCTAGAGGAGTCTATATATATGATGCTTCTCCTATGGGAGAGATATTAAAAAAATTTAAGTCTTTTTGGCTTTGTCTCTCATTTCCTGAAAGAACTTGCATTGCAAGTGTATTGTAATCTTTGTGTTGAAGATAATACATTGTGCAGGTTTTGGAGTGCTGGGGTTTTTTACTGAAAGATTTTCCCTAGGGTATATCATTGTGTCATTCTCTATTTTTCTATATGTATGGTATGTGGTTGCAATATCTTTGTTAAAGTAGTTAACAAATCTGAAATTGTATGGATTTATAAGAATTTTCACAATATTCTCCTATCAGAGATTAGCGTAGGAAGCTGTTTTCGCACCTGAGTTTCCTTACACCCCTTATCCTCCAGCTTTGCATTCCACATCAATACAAGGTCACCATCAAAAAATCTTCTCTGAGTGGCCCTTTTATCATATAAAACTTTACATTGGGCCTAAATTTTTTCATTTCTTTCATGTGCATCACTTCTTATTTCATTCAGCTAAATCAAATCATTAATCCTAATTTTCATTTCATCCTCTAAATTATCATCATATGTCTGGATGAATTGGTACATCTGTAGAAAATTATTTTGGGATAATCTTGCATTGATTCCATAGACCAAATCAAATGGGGCACATCCTATTTCTTTCTTCACAGTTACCCTGTCAGACCATAAGGCGTACAACAACTTTGAGTCCCAAGCTTTCTTATTCTTGTCCAGTACCCTCTTCAATATTTTAATCAAGTTTTTGTTACTGGACTCAGCTTTTCCATTGCCTTGTGGATGATAAGAATATGAGTATGAAATATTTATACCATTTTCCTAACAAAACTCAAAAACCTCCTCTGATCTGAAGCACATTGCATTATCAACCACCATTGTTTCTGGGCAACCAAACCTAGTAAGAATATTCTACATCATAAAATCCACCACAACTTTACTAGTTTCCTTTCTGGAAGGGATTGATTCAACCCACTTAGAGAAGTAATCTATTGCTACCAAGATATAAGAATGTCCACCACTAGATTTATTAGGAATCTCCCCAATAAAATCCATACCCCACTTCTAGAAAGGGGATTGAACTGCAACAGGTCTAAGAGGTAAATTTCCACTGAATTTCAACTTTCCAGCAAACCTTTGACAAGGGTCACACCTTTTTACAAACTGATGGGTATCTTTAAAAACTATTGGCCACCAAAATCCTAAACTGAGAACCTTGTCAGTTGTGGTCTTTGCCATATAATGTCCTCTGTAAACACCATTATGCATTTCATTCAGTAAGATTTTGGATCTATCTTGATCTACAAATTTGAGAAATACCCCCTCATTACTCCACCATAACTCACCACCTATAATAGAATATCTCATGGAATGGAGGTTAATAGTTATTTTTCTATTGTCATCCATCTTAGGAGGTAAAATCATTTTTTGCAAGTACCCAATTATGTCTTTATACCACTGGTGCAGGAGCACACCTAGGCTAACCTCCATGGTTTAGTTGTTTTGGCTTATACCCGACATTAGCCAAGTCAGGAAGGTTGTTTTTTTTTAAGACCTTAGAAGGTCCTTGCTATTGTGGGATAGGTGAGTTAGTCATTAGGACTAAGGTCACCAATGTAGCCATTGTTAGTAGTTTTTGATTTCCTAGTTTTAGGAGTTTAAAGTTTGAGTTAGAGTCTTCAATGTGTTCTGAGCACATAATGATGTTAGAAAGATTCCTTAAGGTCATTTATGATGTTGGATCCTTGAAATATAGGAGGTAGAGGTCCTAGGAAGTAGGATGAAGGCATAAAGTAAAGATGCCAAAATGTTGTTAGGAAGTTGTCATGACAACATTTGCAATTATTGCAAATGTTGCATGCAACTCGGTTACCTTGGATCCCCTAAAGAATAAGAAGTGGGAGATTAGCCAATAGGCCCTATAATCATGGAGATGGCATCTAATATCATCTAAGACTCAAACCTTGAGGTTAGAGTGATTCATTGTAATAGTTTGAGTATAGTAATATAGCTCTGCAACTCTGTTTTAAGGAAGAACCTGAGATTTTGTTATGACAGTGTCATGTAATGGATTGAAAGTCTTGATTGGGTGATTTTTTAGTGTTCTTTAGATTGTTATAAGACTTTTTCATTTATAAATCTAGTTGAATAGAGAATATTTATTATGTTGAATAAATTGTTCTTTGTTTAGGGTCTTCATTGGACCTGTCCTGACCAATCTGTGCATTCATGGCTCCCCTACAAAATCTAACCATGGGAGTCTCCTAAAGGTGGATGGATATGCTAGGGGAGTCATTAGTCTATATATATCTAGGATTAGGAGTCATGAGAAGATGGTTAACTATATTTAGTACCAAGCCCTAGGTGAGCTAGGAGAGCTCGGTTAGAGGTTTGAAGACAAAGAATTGAAGTTTCCTTGAAGGGTAGAGAAATACTATATGACACAAGTATAGTTCTAGGTAGTATTTTATTATATCCTAATATACTATGAGGATTGAGTTCATACCAATCTATTACACCAAATTTTGAGTGAGATTCAAACAAGGTTACAGTGAGTCCTAGAAAATAGGTCTTTTAGCCCTATTAGGCCTAGATTGTCTGAAGGTAGTGTACGGATGACCTAGGAGGAAAAAACTTGCAAAATCCTTTATAAAATCCAAAAGGGTATCCAAATCCCTGATTGGTTTAGTGAGTGTTTTGGAAATTTTTGTCAACAATTGGCAAAAGGCCTATGCAAAAGGCTATAAGAATTAGGCCTAATTAGGTCTCCTAATGGTGAATCCTTGAACCCGATAACGATTTTCTTGAAGATCCTTCTAAATGGATCAAAATGGAAAAGCTATGAATTTTTTGAGTATGATGGACATCCCTACAAAGTAATTTGAAGTTTATGAGGAGTTGGCACTTGGAGCTTTCTAAGTGAAGGTGAAGAATTGAACTAACTAAAGGGTGTTAGTCTTTCAAGGTGAAGCAAAAAGTTGATTGGCTCTTGGAGTGGAGCTTGAGAAGGCCTTAGTTAATCATCTAATCCATTGGGAAGATCCTAGAGAAGGTTAGGATCCTAGAAGAGACAAGCTAGGTCTCTTGGTAGATGTGTAAGCAAGCCTTGGAATACTCACATCACATTGGTATCAGAGCTTGAATTGATCAGTCTTGTGGTTGATGTTGTAGCCTACTAAATCATTAGGAGAGAATACACTAGTTGGATTAGTATAAGATAAAACCATGGAGACTAATGTTGAGTTAGCCAAGAAGGTTGAGGAACAAGAAGAAGATAATAAGATACTAAGAGAAAGACAAGCTCAAATGGAGCAGCTCTTGGGTGAAGTCCAAGACAAAGATGATAAGGTCAAGGATAAAATTGATCAAAAGGAAGAAAAAGAAGCAAGGGAGAAGGAATTAGAGTTGGAGAAGGAAGCTCCAACACCTGACCCTATTCTTCTTAAAGACCCATTCTTAATGCCACTAAAGGCTTTGAGTGGCAAGGCTTTGGAAGGTGTTCCACTATTTAGTGGACAAATGGATCCAGATTTAGTTGTGGATTGGATAGATAACATTGAGAATCACTTTGAATGTGATGGTATCTTAGAGGAAAAAAAAGTTTGGGTGGCCAACTCTAGGCTAAGAGGTTCAGCACTAACATGGTGGAAGTTTGTGCAGATTGAGAGAGAAGGATGGAAAAGGTCCTATAGTTACATGGAAGGGAATGATAACCAAAGTGAAGAAGACCTACCTTCCTGATGATTATGAAGTTTAGCTACATAGGAGGAGACACAATCTCAGACAAAAATATCTAGATGTTCAAGCATACACTGAGGAGTTTCAAAAATTATGTTTGAGATCAAAGGTAGTTGAAGATGAAATAATCAAGCTTGCAAGGTACTTGAATGGCTTCAAATGGTCTATTCAAGAAGAAATGAGTATAGTGAACTTTAAAACCATTCACCAATGCTATCAAATGGTCTTGAAGATAGAAGAAAAGGGAAAGAGAAAACAAGAGCAAACCTCCAAAGGTAGAGGTAAAGGAAAGGATAGTAGAGGACAAAGAGGTGGCTATGGTGGAAAAAGTTTTGAATCAAGGACTCAAGAAGACATAAAATTCAATGAGTAGCAAGAGGGAAGTTCTTGTAGAGGTGGTAGAGGAAGAAGCTCTAGCTTGAGAGGAAGGAATGGTGAACAAGGAGGAAGAGGCAACTACTTTTCCAATACAAAATGCTACCATTGCAATCAAATGGGGCACCCTGCCTATAACTATCCAAAGAAAGGTAGTTCTTCAAAAGGAGGTGACAAGAGAACTAATCTAGTTCAAGATGAGACTAATAAATTAGAGAAGCATGATGAAGTACCATTGAATTTAGAGGAATGTGAGAACCTCATGATGAGGAGAAATTTGATCAAGGAGCCAGTGAAGGAAGATCCAAGCCAAAGGAGGTCTTTGTTTAGGATAAAGTGCAAGATGATGGGGAAAGTATGTAGAGTCATCATTGACTTGGGCTCTACTAACAATATTGTGTCAGAGGAAGCAGTCAACAAGCTAAAGTTGAAAAGGATACCCCACACCAATCCTTAGAAGGTCACTTGGCTCAATAAAGGCCAACATGTGTTGGTGAATGAGCAAGCATGGGTGGAGTTCTCAATTGGAAGGTACGAAGATAAAGTTTTGTGTGATGTGTTGCCTATGGATGCATGTGACTAAGGAGATAGAGTTACCTAAGGAGTTACAAAGCATGTTGTAGACCTACCAAGGCATAGTAAGTGAGGGAAAACCATTAGCCTTGCCCCCTAAAAGAGCCATAAGTCATAGGATAGACCTTATCCCAGGAGCTAGCCTGCCTAATAAGAAAGCTTATAAAATGAACCCTCAACAAAATGAGGAAATTGCTAGGCAAATAAAAGAACTCCTAAACCAAGGTTTCATTAGAAAGAGAATTATTCCATGTGTTGTACCCACTTTCCTTGCACCTAAGAAAGGAGGAACTTGGAGGCTTTGTACTAATTCAAGGGCTATCAATAGGATAACCATAAGGTATAGGTTCCCTATCCCTAGGATTGAAGACCTAATGGATTATCTAGGTGAAGCTATGTACTATAGCAAGATAGACTTGAAGAGTGGCTATCACCAAATAAGAATACATGAAGGAGATGAGTGGAAAAAATCCTTCAAGACTAATGAAGGTTTGTATGAATGGCTTGTCATGCCATTTGGATTATCCAATGCCCCCTCCACATTCATGAGGTTCATGAATGAAGTCCTCAAAGACTACATTGGCAAGTTTTTAGTGGTATATCTGGATGATATACTAATTTATAGCAAGACAAGAGGAGAGCATTTAAAACTTCTTGAGACTTTTTTCAAGAAGCTACATGATGAGAAGTTGATGATCAACTTGGAGAAGTGTGAGTTCATCAAAATAGAACTAGTGTACCTAGGATTTCTTCTATCACATGCTAATCTGAAAATGGAAAAAAGTAAAGTGGAGGCTATCATGAATTGGCCTACTCCAAGGACAACAACAAAGGTAAGGATTTTTCATGGCCTTGCACAATATTATAGGAAATTCATAAGGCAATTTAGTGAAATTTGTACTCCTATGTTGGATACTATTAAGGGAGGCATGAAGATGTAATTTTTATGGAATAAGCATGCTAACAAAAGCTTTGAGTTGTTGAAGGAAAAGATAGCTACCCAACCTATTTTAGTGTTGCCAAGCTTTGAGAAGATTTTCACCATTGAGTGTGATGCTAGCAATGTGGCTATTGGGGCTTTTCTAAGCCAAGAGGGTAGACCAGTGGCTTTTCATTCAGAAAATTTACATGAAGCCAAGAAGAAGTACTCTTCTTATGACCTTGAAATGTATGCATTGGTTCAAGATTTGAAGAAATGGAGGCACTATTTGCTTCCTAAGGAATTCATAGTGTATTCAGACAACCAAGCACTTAGTTTTTTGAATTCACAAGAGAAGTTGAGTCACAAGAACATGAAGTGGGTTGAATACCTACAAGCTTATACCTTTAATATCAAGCACAAGAAAAGAGTCCTCAATAAAGTGACAGATGCATTGTCTAGAAGAGCTCTCACAATCCAAGAAATTCAGTTGAAGAGCATGGGGATAGATCACTTCAAGGATCTATATGTAGATGATGAGGATTTTGTAGACATTTATAAGGTATGTACTAAATAAAAGAATCATTTTCATAGTAAATATGCTGAATATACTTTGCAAAGTGATCTCTTGTTTAAAGGGAATCAATTATGTGTTCCTAGAGGCTCTATTAGAGAGAATTTGATTCAAGAAAAGCATAATGGTGCTTTAAGTGGTCACTTTGGGATCACTAAGACTCAAGAACTTGTTCAAAGGTTCTATTATTGGCCAATGATGAATCCCAATGTTAGGAGGTATGTGGAAATTTGTATAGTGTGCCAAAAGGCTGAAGGCACTTCTTTAAATGTAGGCCTTTATCAACCACTACCTATTCATTCTAGGCCATCGGAATGCTTGAGTATGGATTTTTTAGTTGGGTTACCCAAGATAAGATAAGGTATGGATAGTGTTTATGTCATTGTGGATAGATTCAACAAGGTGGCTCACTTTGTGCCATGCAAGACCACTAATGATGCTAGTCAAATAGCCTCTCTCTTCTTCAAAGAGATAGTAAGAATTCATGGGTTACCTATCAGCATTGTGTCAGACAGAGATACCAAGTTCATGAGTCACTTTTGGAAGACTCTTTGGAAAAGGTTAGGCACTAATTTATCTTTTGGATTGGCCTACCATCCCCAAATTGATGGTTAGATGGAGGTTGCCAATAGAAGCCTTGGAAATCTACTAAGGTGCTTGACCAAGGAGTATGGTTAACAATGGGATTAGTTAATTGGGCAATCTGAATATGCCTACAATGACATTATAAATAGATCAATAGGAAAGAGTCCCTTTGAAATAGTCTATGGTTTACATCCTAGAGGAGTCTATGAGTTAAGAGATTTGAAGGATGGAGTGAAGGGAAGCGGATATGCTGATGACTTTGCCTATGCTATGCAGGAGATACATGATACAGTGAGGAAGACCTTGACATAGAATACCATGAAGCATAAAACCAAGGTGGATGAGAGTAGAAGAATAGTCCAACTCAATATGGGAGACTTGGTTATGGTGCATCTTAACAAATCTAGACTTCAAAAGGGATTCCCTCACAAGTTGCAGATGAGGAGGATAGGTCCCTGTCCTATCTTAGCTAAGTATAGAGATAATGCATTCAAAGTTGAGCTACCAGAAGATAGTGGACTATCCCCTATCTTTAACATTGTAGATTTGGTTCATTACAAAGGACCACAACAAGATATGGATCAGAGTCTCAATGAAGTGATCAGAGATGTGGAAGATCTCCAACTACCCATTGCTACAGTCAAAGGAGATGACAGTGTATTGGATACTAGAGTCTACAAATAGACTAGGACCAAGGAGTAAAAAGAACACCTCATAAATAAGCATGGTCAAACTAATAGTGATGTAATATGGGCCAAGGAATCAGAGTTCAAGGAGATGGGAATTGATCCAAGCATCCTCAATCCAAGGGTGGATTGAAATCTTTTGTTTTGGGGAGAATGGTGTAGGAGCACACCTAGGCTAACCTCCATGGTTTATTTATTTTGGCTTGTACCTAACATTAGCCAAGTCAGGAAGGTTGTTTTTGTTTTAGGACCTTAGAAGGTCCTTGCTATTGTGGGCTAGTTGAGTTAGTCATTAGGACTAAGGTCACCAATGTAGCCATTGTTAGTAGTTTTTGATTTCCTAGTTTTAGGAGTTTAAAGTTTGAGTTAGAGTCTTCAACATGTCCTAAGCACATAATGATGTTAGAAAGATACCTTAAGCTCATTTATGATCTTGGATCCTTGAAATATAGGAGCTAGAGGTCCTAGGAAGTAGGATGAAGGCATAAAGCAAAGATGCCAACATGTTGTTAGGAAGTTGTCATGACAACATTTGCAATTATTGCAAATGTTGCATGCAAATCGGTTACCTTGGATCCCCTAAAGAATAGGAAGTGGGAGATTGGCCAACATGCCCTAGAATCATGGAGATGGCATCTAATATCATCTAAGACTTGAATCTAGAAGTTAGAGTTATTCATTGTAATAGTTTGAGTATAGTAATACAACTCTGCAATTCTATTTTAAGGAAGAACTTGAGCTTTTGTTGTGACAGTGACTTGTAATGGATTGAAAGTCTTGATTAGGTGATTTTTTAGTGTTATTTAGATTGTTCTAAGACTTTTTCATTTATAAATCTAGTTGATTAGAGTAGATTTATTATGTTGAATAAATTGTTCTTTGTTTAGGGTCTTCACTGGTCTTGTCCTGACCAGTCTGTGCATTCATGGCTCCCCCATGAAATCTAACCATGGGAATCTCCTAAAGGTGGATGGATATGTTAGGGGAGTCATTAGTCTATATATGCCTAGGATTAGGAGTCATGAGTAGATGGTCAACTATTTTTTAGTACCAAGCCCTTGGCGAGCTAGGAGAGCTCAGTTAGAGATTTGAAGACAAAAAATTGAAGTTTCCTTGCAAGGTAGAGAAATATTGTACAACACAAGTACAGTTCCAGGTAGGATTTTATTATATCCTAATATACTATGAGGATTGATTTCATACCAATCCATTAGATGAATTTTTGAGTGAGATTCAAACAAGGTTACAGTCAATCCTAGAAAATAGGTCTTTCAGCCCTATTAGGTCTAGATTGTAGGAAGGTAGTGTATGGATGACCTAGGAAGAAAAAACTTGCAGAATCCTTTGTAAAATCCAAAAGGGTATCAAAATCCTTGATTGGTTTTGTGAGTGTTTTGGAAATTTTGGTCAAGAATTGGCAAAAGGCCTTTGCAAAAGGCTACAAGAATTAGGCCTAATTAGGTCTCCTAATGGTGAATCCTTGAACCCAATAAGGATTGGCTTGAAGATCCTTCTAAATGGATCACCATTATTTTTTCTGATAGGAACTAGGTTTGAAACCCAAGTGGAGTGCCTAATAGGCTTGATTATTCCATCATCTATCATTTTCTTAAGCTCTCGTTGCATTTTGGGTGCCAAAGTAGGATTGACAAGTCTCAATTTTTATCTGAAAGGATAAGTACCTTCTTTAAATGGGATCTCATGTTGGAATAGGTCTTCTTTGTAAGCCTTGAGGTCTTCATAAGACCACACAAAAACATGCCTAAACTTCATGAGGAGATCAATTAGATTTTTTTGGGTTCTAGGGGTTAAACACTTACCAATGTAAACCTTCTTAGGCACCATTCTTTTTCCCAAATTGATTTCCTCAAGATCATTTTTTTTATCAGTGTTAGTAGAAAAAACTTTATCTTTATTGTCAAATGCCCTCTCAAGAGCCACTAATCCTTTAGGGACCCTGTTTGATTTCAGTTGTAGCACATCCTTTCTAAAAACAATTTCTCTCCCATTTATAGTGTCAACATAGGCACTGAAATCCATCTCTTTGTCACCAAAATGGAATTCACACTGCAAAAATCTTAGTAAGTCCTGGTCATCAGAAAAAACTTGCCAATTTTCCACATTGTCAGGGATAGAAGGTCTAGATTGAACCTATATGTTAGATATTGTAATACCCCAAAAATGGGCTATAAGCTCATTAATCTCCTACATCGACAATTCGAATGAAATCGACATCAAAGTCCTAATCTAAGGCACATCTAAACATCATCGAATCATAATTGATTATCTTAAATTCTGCATCGGGGAATATTCCTAGTAATATTCCTAATCATCTTAATTATCTTTAATTTAATGATTATTTGGAAATAAATCACATTTATCCTAAGTTTGATTAATTGAATATTTTCATATTTAATTAATTAGATTTAATATTTGCCACTTAATTATTTAATTAAATTTAATTCTATCTATTATTAATTGTATTATTTAATTTTGACAATAGATCAAAATTCCTATCTTTAATTGATTAAATTCTTATTTAATTAATTAAAGCATGTTGTCATTATTTAATAATATAATTTTTAATAAAAATTTGGTAAAATATTTAATTAACCCATAACTTAATTATTTTATTTCAAAAATCAGTTGAGTTGAGGATAAATCACTTTATTTATTTATTTAATTTTTAATTATTATGCATATTCAAAAGAAACAGTTAAACTCCAAATTAGAAAATCAATGCAAGTTATTAACTTTTTGGAACTCAACATCCTTTTGGAGTTCAAAAAGCTGATCTAAACTCTAATTTGAGTTAAAAAGTTGTTTTTGCATGTTTTTGCATGATTTTGAGAATTAACTATCTTTCATGATTAGATAACTCAAAAATCAAGATGAGTTAATTTGAGTGATTTATGGCTTTTCCCATGCACCTCCAAAGCCCTGGATTTCTATAAATTAAGGCTTCAGCTCTTCACAAATCATCTCATATTTTGCACAATCACGCTGGACAATTGGAGGCTGAGGAATCAACTTGCGAATTCAAAGCTTTGTGAGATCAATTTCAATTGCATAGTTTTTATATCTTAGCATAAAATTTCATAGTTTTCATATCATTGTTAGGATCTTCATTGTTAGATCATTTAGCATTCATGTCATATCAGTTTTTCAATAGCATTCATAGCATATCAGTTTATCATTCTTATTGCATAGAAAAATAAAAAAAAATAGCTTAATTGCATTCAATTTCATATCCATCTTTTGCATTCAAATCCTTCATTTAGGTGTCATCTAGGTCACTGATCTCGATTACAATCTGAGAACATTAATCTCGCACCTACTAGAAGGCAGTAAATCGCTTGGTTAGATAGCTTTCAATTTTGCACGATTTTGATTATCACTAACCTATAATGTTTTACTGAGTGTTGTGTCTACAGATCAGGTACAATTTTCACACACACATTTCTAGTGCCCACTGTGGGGCAACCCACCTTTGCATGCTGGTTTTGATTTTTTTGGGAGATAAAACCTTAAAGTTTCAAAGATTTAATTTTATCTCCCAAACAGATTGGAATTTTGGTCTCAAATTTTTTTGCAGGTTGGTGACATGTCAGGGAAGCTACAATAAAAAATTTAGAATTTTCTGAGATGTTTTGAATTTTTAACAATTTTTTCTTGAAATTCTGGAAAAAATTAATATCTGATGCAAATCAGCATATTTTTTAGAAATTTTTATATTTTCGGAAAGCTCTTTAAATTTTATAGGGGGTCCATTCTTTGTGTTTTAAATTTGGACATGATATTGTAGCTCAAATAGTTAATTTACAAAAACTGGTCTGTTTTGATAAAATGGGTCTCTAGGGCACAAATTAAGAGATTTTTCTAAAAAAATTTCATTTTTGGAAAGCTCTCTATTTTTTAGTAGGGGTCTCTATTCTGAATTTCTATTTTTGTGGCCAAAATCATATCAAAAAAATCAGATCTTGTTGACTAGGTCAAATGCAACAAAAAAAATAAAGTTTTGTGATGGGTATGCACTTATTTTTTTACATGGTTCAATGAATGATATGAGTTGTCATTTGGGTTAATTGCTGGTTATTATTACTGATAATAATTGATTTTTAGAGCTAACCCTATGGTTTTCATAAGTTGAATATATTTTGCATATCTTGTTTGCTTGTTTGCTTGTTGGAGAGTTTGTCACTTGCTTGCATGGAAAAGCTCAATAAAAATTGCTAAAAATCAAGTAAAATCTACTAAGCACGTTGCGAGGATCCCAGGTATTCTCCTTCATCTAATAATATTTTGATTTGGGACTTAAAATAAATCTCTTATGTGTCAAGCTTGTGTGCATCTTTTCATGCTTTTGATCTATTTCTACACACTTGCATAATTGATACTAGGTTGTGAACCCTTAAGGATTCATTAAGTAGTCTTAGAATACTTGTGATTGATCTTGATTGCTATCTTGGGTTATTGGACTCGCTAATCCGCCGGCCCCTCATTTTCACCCCGTGGTTGCAATCTCAGTGCCATAAAGGGGAGGGGTCAACAGGACAGAAGCGTTAAGTGTTCCACTTGGCAACCCTTTTGTGCTTTTAGGAACTCACTTATTTTCTAAGTTGGGGACTCATTTTTAGCTTGTGTGAGGTGTTAAGTGTTCCACCTTGTGGACTCATCTCATATTCACTTTAAACGTTAAATGTTCCTCTTTCTACTTTTTGGATTCTTTTGGTAGATTTGCTTTCGGAACATACATCTATGCTCACATAGTAATTAGGCCCTATGAACACTATTCATGATTCTTGAGAGATTGGATTCCTAGTGAAATCCTTCCTTGACGATGGAATCCTTGTAGGTAGGGAGGATACTTAGTGTGTTTCACATTCATCTTGGTTAGTGCATCTTCTCTTATTGATCGACACATTCTCTCTCCGGAGAGGTTGATAGATCATGTGGGGTTGATATCACAAGCTTTGGTGAATCAAAATTGGTTAGTGCATCTTCTCTTATTGATTGATACATTCTCTTCGTGGAGAGGTTGATAGATCATGTGGAGTTGATATCACAGACCTTGGTGGAACAAAACTTTGTCTTAGTGTGTCAGATTAATCTGCTTGCTTTGTTTGGGTTAAAAGTGAAGAGGTGTCAAAACCTTGAATCTGGAGCCAAGTCCCCTTGTGGTATACTATTGTGAGTCATCTTTAGAGAGGGTTAACCGTAGCGAACAATCCCTTCACAGGGAAAATTGCATTGACAGAACCTCAAGCGGTAATAGCCATTTTCACCATGGTAGTGACAGCCGCTATATAAATGTCCTTGTGGAAGAAATCTCCATGGGTATGGTTCATTGTTGGGTTGTCAGATCTCCCTAGCAGCTCTTGAAGATTAAGTTCTCAGACTGTGTCAAAACCCTGGTGCGCCAGGATTGGAGTTCACCCCTTTGAATCATAAAAGTTGCAGAGTCAAACCATTACTAAAAACCCTAGAGAGGCCAATTTTTCATTCTCAGGTATATGTGTGTTATTGCAAAACTTTTTAGAACATACACAATTAGTACTCTCAGGGATTAGCACAATTTGGTCACTTGATTGTTCATGCGCAAGGTTGCTTTTGCCCTTGTTCATTATTTTCAGATGTGCTTGGAATCACTTGCTTGCTATTTTGTGTTCTTATTTATCTACTTGGCTATTAAAAATGATTAAATCTGGTATAACCTTCAAAATCTGGACAGTACAATTTGCAAACAATCCAAAACTGAAGACCTTAAATTTTGCAAAAATTGACGTAAAATCTTTCTGGAGTCAAAAGTCATTTCAGGAAGTCAAAAGTCGTACGAGTTTTTTCAAGTGTCATTTCAATATTACCCAACTATCGTATGAGTTTAGCAACTGTCATTTCATAGACTACCCAGTTTCGTACGAGTCTGCAGAGTGTCATTTGAAAAAATTTGAGAGAGTTGTCATAAATTGTCAAATTGCAAGATATCCAATGTTTCCAGCCTAGTTCTAGAATCTATCAAAAATATCATTGTGTCAGGAATAGAGAAATAGCTATTGAGAATTAGTACACATGTCTCAAAGAATTAGTACACAAGAGGAAGAAGCTATAATCACCGCTATGATGAAGTAGCTGCAAGCTATGCAAGTCCAAGTTGACAAACTTGAGAAAGAGAAAGAATCTAAAAAGTTCTCCATGGAATCTTTATACTCTTTTCCATTTGATAAAGACTTGTACATGTCACCATGCCCCCGAAAAAAAATTGAGCAATATGATACCTCTTCCACGGAGAGTGACACATCTAGCTTTGAAGACTATGATGACAGACAATGTAATGATACCTATGACACCTCTATTCCTAAGAGTCCTCCTCATCGTCCATTCCTGCTTACTACAAATGAGCCATCACATTGGATAGATCATGAGGGTGATCCATATGATTCTGATTATGAAAGAGACTTTGATGATTTCTATGCACAATACCTAGATGATCCATCTATTTCACTTGAGGAAGAGAAAGTTTACCATGCTGATTATAAACATGCATACTATAAGGATCTCTCCTCTAGGAACTCTCAGGCTGAAAATAAAGATTACACTCTCAAGAAAGATCATGTTAATGTTGGACCTTTGTCTTGTGATGGTTCCCTTCCATCCCCTACTTCCTCCAATACCCATACATTTCCTAAAGCTTCCGAGTCTTTCAAATCTTTCACAGAACCTTCATCTGACACAAGCCCTGATACTTTTCATGTGGTTCCCTGTAGTTATCCCCCAGGGCTACCTCTTAAAGAAACTCAAGCTAACCTTCACTTGGCTGCAAAGACTTTCAATAATGATAAATCTAAAGAGCCTAAGCCTTCATATGCTATAATCCCTACTTCAGCTAGTCCTCCACCATCTCTTCCAAAGTCATCCATACAATCCCAACATGCTTCCTTGTCCTTAGAAGTAGCTCCATGTCAAGAGGACTCTAAAAATGATAAAGAAAAGAACATAAAGAAAGATCAAGATCAAGAACCCTCCATGTCATCCACTCCTTTTCCCGATGTCTCTTATCCGCTTCATGGTTCTTTTGATCCTATACACCCTTTTTCATGCATTCCACCATGTCTTAAGTCTTCTCTTAAGCAAGATCAGGCTACTACTTACACGAATGAGCTTATTGACAATCAAAATGACCTTACTACACTTGCGCTTTCCAAAGATGATACTTCCATTAAGGTTGGTAAAAATGGTGTTCCTTCCAATGTTAAGCCTATTGAAAAATAAGTGAAAAATTATGCGCTTATGCTATCCGAAGATCCTTGTCAAGATCAAAGTCTTTCATCTTCTTGTTCTACCACTCCATGTTCACTTCCACTTTCTACTCTTCCTAAGTCTTTGCAAGCTTTGAACAATCTTATCAAAGAAGGTGCTCATATTCAAGATGTCCATGATTCTATTGAAGATCCTAATGCTCACTCTAAAGATGTTGATATCCTTGGTTGTCATATAGATGTTGATGAACTTATTGATTATCCTTTTGCATCTTCCACTTCCATCCTTGGACCTCTTCCACCACTACAAAGATCTTCACGCCTTCCTTCCATCTTGGGTCCTTATGTCCCTTCACTTTCTCCTCCTAACTCTCCTAATTTGCCATCCATCTTGGGTCCTTACATACCTCCATCTCCCATCTTTCCTCAAGATCAACATAGATGCATACCCTTGAATCCTTTTCATCCACCCACCCATCTAAACCAGTCATATCCTCCCTCTTCCACAAATCCCAAGTCTTTTGGAAGTAACTTGAATGTTCAATACAAGAAAAAGAAGCAATACAAGAATCCATCAAAAAGAGAAGATCACCATGTCTCCTCTAAATGACATGGAGGCATAAAGTCAAAAGAGATATCTAAAAAAAAAACTACAAGACAAGTATGGGTTCCAAAATCCATCATTGAAGATATTATCTCTAAATCATCAAAAAAAAATAAAAAGCCTACGACTATATGGATTCCAAAGTCTCTCTTGAAAGAGTCTGGTGTTGAACAAAAAGTGAAATTGACATTCAAGCTTCCAAAGGCTTCCACTACATCTCCTTCCAAAAATATTCTTCCATTTCATGTGCCCAAACCTCAACCTCTACTATCCATTCACCATATTCCTTCACGTATTCCTTCATTCATGTTTCCTCCACCCTCTCACCACCCTTCAGGGTGTGTGTTTACATTGATCTTGCCTTCCTTTCCATCTACCATATCACAATCCTTCCATTCATTAACCTTCTACCTTCTATCCTTTTTTCTCATTTGCCTATTCGTCCTATCTTCCAACCTCACTCGCTTTACATAAAACCCTATCCTCCATTTTTCTCTTCCATGTTCCTTTCCCTATCAGCATCTTTGAGCATATCATTTTGAATCCTTGACATATCATGGTTTATCCTTTCAAGGAGCATTATCTAAAAAGCTTGCCTTCTTCTAAAAAAAATAAAAATAAAATAAAATAAATTGAAAATGTGCCTTGGTGAAAACCTGGAAACAGGCACCTTGGTGGTAAAAGTAAAGAGAAATAAATTCATCCTATGGTGAAAACCACTCCCTTGTGGTGCCTTGGATAAGTACCATGATGAAAACCTAGCAATCAGGCATCATGCATAGTTCTTCTACATATTTCATCCATCCCACCTTCTTTCTTTGATCTTGACAAGGTTGACCTATACATGAACATTTGGCTATTTTGTGAGGTATTTTACGATGGTCTTGCTTTCATTCCTTCCATGTTTAGCCTTCATATCCATCTTCCTCCATTCATTTTCACCTATCACTATCCTTTTCCCCTTTGGTCTTGATCTAATAAAAAAAAAAAGGAAAGTAAAACACGATGCTATGAAGCCTCTTGACATGCCTCCTCCTTTGGACTGCATCCTGTCCTTCTTTTGCATTACACTTTTGTGACTTATCCTATGCTAGCCTTTCACTACTTATCCAAATATGCTTTACATGACAATTTTTCCCTAGCTTGAGTATTCTTGAGGAGTTTTCCCTTGGGGATTTCTTCCCTTCATTCTCCTTCATTCTCTTATCTTCCATCTCTTCCACCAGCTTGCTAATCCCTCTTGTTCTCCACCTTGCTAGACATTGGGACTACACGATATGATCTTGCTTGGGAGTTTACAAATGGAAAAAGATGCTATCAAGTATACCAAGTATCAGAACAATTATCAGAACAAGTATCAGAACTAGTATCAGAACAATTATCAGAACAAGTATCAAAACTAGTATCAAAATAAGCATCAGAACCATTATCAGAACAATTATCAGAACAAGTATTAGAATAAGTATTAGAACCAGTATCAGAATAATTATCAGAATTAGTATCAGAATCAGTATCAGAACTAGTATCAAAACAAGTATCAAAATGATTGTTAGAACAAGTATTAGAGCACCTACTGGGGCTACACCTTTTGCTTTAGTTTATGGGTCTGAAGGAGTACTACCTATTAAGGTTGAAATCCCATCACTCAGAATCATAATGCATGGACTTGTCACCGATGATGACTACAAAGTGTCTAGGTTACAAGAACTGGAACTACTAGATGAGCGCAAACAAGCCACGTATGATCATCTCAGAGTATATCAGAAGAGAATGTCTAGAGGCTACAACAAGAAAGTTAGACACAGAGAATTTTAGGTTGGCGATCTAGTCTTGAGAGAAAATCCAAAAAATCAATCCCATCGAGAACACAAGGGGAAGTTCGAACCCAATTGGTTAGGTCCCTTTGTTATCACTGCTACTTTTGGCTCTGGTGCCTATCAACTCTCAACGACTAAAGGAGAACAGCTCTGAGAACCAATCAACATTCTCCATCTGAAGAAATTCTATGCCTAATGCATTCAGTGCTTGGTAAATATTCTGAAAAAATCCTAAAAATTGGAAAATGTCATGAAAAAATGAACATCTTGGTGAAAACCTAGCAATAGGCGCCTTGATGATTCACAAAAAAATAAAAAAATATCAAAAATTCAAAAAAATTGAAAAATGAAAAAATACAAAAAAAAAAATGAAAAAGAAGAAAAAGTGCCTTGGTGAAAACCTGGAAATAGGCGCCTTGGTAGCAAAAATAGAATCTCTACCAAGATGGTGAAAACCTAGCAAACAGGTGCCACTTGTTCCAAAATGCTCCATCTATCAGCACAATCTTGGTCTTTCCCAGCTTTCAGTCTTGCTTTAGTTTGTACATATCTCCCGGTTTGTTTCTGCATATCCTGGTTTCAATAAGTCGGTCTGTACACCAATCAGCTCAAGCGTCTGTATCCTATCAATGTTCAAATTTGGGGGCAATCAATGTCATATCCTATGGTCTCCCATGTATCTTAGACATTTCCTATCTAGTCAGAGTCCTTTGAAGCTTCCTGTTGAGTCAGTCAGTCTGTCTTGTCTCCAGCAAGGATTTTGCATCTACAACAATCAAACATCAAAACTCAACTGAAAACAATTTGTGCTTTTCATGCTTTTATCTCCTTGTAGGCTTACTGATTCGCATTGAGATTTTTTCATATTGTGTCCCTTCAAGCTCTTCGATGATGTCCTTTATAGGATTTAGAGAGTGATGACTGGGGGCATAATCTTTTCTTTGTCTTCTACTTGTATGTGAAAATCTAACATCTTTGGAACTTCTGGATTGAAATGGTGTCTGATTGTAAGAGCCTCTATCTTGAATTGGATGGCCATGCGTACCTTGACCATTGATACCCAAAAAATTCAAGGAATTTTGATCTAACTATTATCTTTTTGAGTAAGTTCTTTCTCCTACTGTGGAACACAATCTTGCCTAAGGATGTGAATGATAAAGGGTCACTATGGGTAATTCACATTGGATTTAGAATGATCTCTTGAATGTTTGATGTGTTTGAATGCAAGGCGTACTCAGGTCATCACGACGTTTATGTTTTGATGCTTGTACAAATTGCTATATCAAAATGGACATGATATTCAGGTCATCCTGGCACTTGTGCCTTGGTGCTTATATCTAATCCAACATTTCAAAAACAAAATCAATATTCATATATCCATGGTTGTTGACCAATGGGTGTTGTATTGATTCTTTTGCATACAAATCGATATTCATATGTCTATGGTTTCATGGCTAGTGGGCATTGTACTGATTTATCCGGTTACATAAAAGTTCAATGATGATAACAAATTGACATATGATCAGTGACTAGGTCCTAGGTCTTAGGTTGCATTTCATTTTGCATGTCTCTTTGCATTTTGCATGTTTGCATGATCTCACAATAATTAAATGAACTTCAATGCTTAAATGATTCTTCAAATCGCATCTTCAAGTCTAACAAGAGTTGAATCTCACACGAAGGTTCCTCCAATAAAATAGCAAGTAGAATCCTTTTTCGGGATCAAAATTCAAATTTGAGATCATTCATATTATTAATTTCTTGCATAATCAACCTTCAATCATCACAGAAATCCAGTATTCAACTCAACTGATTATCTTTCATCAAACTATCAAAATTTTTACTTGGTCAACTCATGGTTTAACCTAGTCAAACTTGGTCTTTTGGGACCTTCTATCGATGCAAAATGCGTTCTTGGATGTGTTTCACCACACTTCTCAAATCAATTAACATGCTTCTAAACTATAACACTGACTTTTCTTGTCAGATTTCAATTTTAATCCCGAAGGGGGCATGGTATTGCACATCATTCAAAGTCTGTCAATCAAATCTATCAATATCTTTCATCAGTAATCAAGACAAACAATCACGTCTAGTTACTGATTCATCAAAAAAAAAAAGACCTCATTGCTCGGGGCAAATCTATCATCACTTGGGGCATATCAGATTCATCAAGATCCATATCAATTTGGTATTCTCCTAATCTTGTAAACTGTATCAGTTTTTGCAACCATCAGATCATAGTGTTCTTTCCTTGGTTCTTCGGCAACTGAAGGGTTTGGATGTGATACTTGCTAGTTCTGCTAAGACAATCGAGTCTAGAACGGGTCACTCACTTCTTTGCAATCGTAAGGTTCAGAATCAGGCATTTTGACACTTTTTCACAATCATAGGTTCATTTGCTACTACAGTGAACATTATCTTTGGTCATTCAAGACCTATTATCTCCATCTTAATTCAATATCAATCAACTCCTATCTCAATATCTTTCAATCGGTTTCTATCTTGAGATCGGTTTATCTTTTGAATCAGTTTCATATCTTTATCAAACACAGACTATCTTTGAACCACTGCGCTTTGCACAGTAATTCAAAGAGGGGCAAAATGTAATACCCCAAAAATGGGCTATAAGTTCATTAATCTCCTACATCGATAATTCGAATGAAATCGATATCAAAGTCCTAATCTAAGACACATCTAAACATCATCGAATCATAATTGATTATCTTAAATTCTACATCGGGGAATATTCCTAGTAATATTCCTAATCATCTTAATTATCTTTAATTTAATGATTATTTGGCAATAAATCACATTTATCCTAAGTTTGATTAATTGAATATTTTCATATTTAATTAATTAGATTTAATATTTGCCACTTAATTGTTTAATTAAATTTAATTCTATCTATTATTAATTATATTATTTAATTTTGACAATAGATCAAAATTCCTATCTTTAATTGATTAAATTCTTATTTAATTAATTAAAGCATGTTGTCATTATTTAATAATATAATTTTTAATAAAAATTTGGTAAAATATTTAATTAACCCATAAATTAATTATTTTATTTCAAAAATCAGTTGAGTTGAGGATAAATCACTTTATTTATTTATTTAATTCTTAATTATTATGCATATTCAAAAGAAACAGTTAAACTCCAAATTAGAAAATCAATGAAAGTTATTAACTTTTTGGAACTCAACATCCTTTTGGAGTTCAAAAAGCTGATCTAAACTCTAATTTGAGTTAAAAATTTGTTTTTGCATGTTTTTGCATGATTTTGAGAATTAACTATCTTTCATGATCAGATAACTCAAAAATCAAGATGAGTTAATTTGAGTGATTTATGGCTTTTCCCATGCACCTCCAAAGCCCTGGATTTCTATAAATTAAGGCTTCAGCTCTTCACAAATCATCTCATATTTTGCACAATCACGCTGGAGAATTGGAGGCTGAGGAATCAACTTGCGAATTCAAAGCTTTGTGAGATCAATTTCAATTGCATAGTTTTTATATCTTAGCATAAAATTTCATAGTTTTCATATCATTGTTAGAATCTTCATTGTTAGATCATTTAGCATTCATGTCATATCAGTTTTTCAATAGCATTCATAGCATATCAGTTTATCATTCTTATTGCATAGAAAAATAAAAAAAAATAGCTTAATTGCATTCAATTTCATATCCATCTTTTGCATTCAAATCCTTCATTTAGGTGTCGTCTAGGTCACTGATCTTGATTACAATCTGAGAATATTAATCTCACACCTACTAGAAGGCAGTAAATCGCTTGGTTAGATAGCTTTCAATTTTGCACGATTTTGATTATCACTAACCTCTAATGTTTTACTGAGTGTTGTGTCTACAGATCAGGTACAATTTTCACACACATAGATATGTCTGCAAATGTAATATCTTCTAGCCTTAGAGATACATTGGCTAATAAGTTAGCCATTCTATTTTGACTTATTTCTACCCAACAAATGTCAAATGCATTAAAGCTTTCAATTTCATCCCATACTGCATTTCTATACTATTTTAATCTTTGATTCTTTGATGCATAATTTGATCTAACTTGGGAAACTATTAGTTCAAAATCACCCACCACTTTTAAACACTTTATGCCATGTCTTGATGCTAACCTTAATCCAATCAAAAAATCCTCATATTCTGCAACATTATTTGTGCATGAGAACAACAAAGTGAATGAAAACTTAAAATTTTTACCATTTGGAGATATCAGTAATATTCTAGCTCCAGACCCCTCCTTTGAGCTTGCTCCATCAAAGTACATAGTCCATAGACTATCAAGGTTAATACATTCCTCTTGGTTATTAGATACAAGGGAAGATTTAACACCTTACTCTATTTCCTTGTCCTGGACTTTGAAAGAATTAATGTTAGTATCTAGGAAGAAATTCATGGTGTCTTCATCCTCCTCAATTATGTGTGGAGTCCTAGGTTCCCTAGAAACCTTGATATTTTGTCCCTCAATGTTGAAAGTAGAAAATGATAAATCACATTGGATGTTGCCTCCCATAGAAGAACTTCATTTTCTAGACAATGACATCCCATACTGAGGAGGGATGTCAACAACCAAGACACTCATAGTTAACTATTTTCCAGGGTATGTTGCCAACCTATAAGGTAAAGCATTAATAGTGCCAACAACTAGTACCTCCCTTGAGTCTATAGCCTAAAATATTCCATGCAAAGTGTCCACTTTCAATCCTAATGACTTCATGACTTCTTTGGGCATGATAGTATTTGATGCTCCTGAATCAATCATACTATCCTAGATGATGTGCTAACAAAATTTGTGTCCAAATAGATTTGAGGAATTTTAGAAATGATTTCCCCACTATTATTTTCACTCTCCTCTTCAACAGAAGCTATTTGTTTGTCAGTCTCATTTGTCTTCTGGATATCTATGGAAACCACACCATTTACCCAATTAAGAGCCTTTTCTTTATGCTCTTCTATTCTCATCATCTCAAGAAAAGGGACCTTAACAGTGATTTGTGAAAGTAACTTGCTCATATCAATAGGAACATACTTTGAATCAAGCACATCTTGTTTTATATTGACAACCTCTTTATTTTCTCCTTGTGTAGATATGTTGAGGTGCTTCTTGCTTTGGATTTTAACCTCCTTCTATAAAGAAGGAACAACCTCCTTTGGGGACTTAGTTTTCACTTTATAAACAACATTTGGATTAGTAAATTTAACATTCTTCTTTATTTTGACCTTGCCAACAATATCAGAAACCTTCTACTTATCCTAGGATAGTTTGGCATCTTTTTCTGATTTCTTAATAAAACTACCAGCATGCTTCAGATTTGGGTCACCTACTACCCTATTTCTTAAATTGTAATTGTTTTTAGCCTCAGTAACCATATCTACTATTGTTTGAGTGATTTCCTCATCAGATGGCCATCTTAAAACAACTGGCTCTTCATCTTTCAATGCATTGCACTGAACATCATTTACCTTATCATCTTCTTCTTTTGAAAAGATCAGCTGATGGTATGATTCATTTCTAACCCGAGAACTTGAAACATATTGATTCTCATCTTCCTTAGTAGAGTCAAATTCATCCCAAAGATGAGAGGAGGTCATACCACAACCTTGATCACCATAAGGCTCTTCCTCATTATACTCTTGTTCTTCTTCTATAGACACACTTCAAGATACTACACAATAATTAGGATCATGTGGTTATTGACACACAATGCACCATGGGACCTCCTCAGTCATATTCACTAAATTTCTTTGCAAGGGGTCAGGAGTCTTTTCATTTGGCTTATCCTTCCTCTCCAAGAGTATAGGTTTCCCATCCTTCCATTGAGTATTATAAGGATAATTTTGCATCCTTGGCAGTCTATTAGGGTTGTTAAAAGAAGGCCTATCATTTCCTGCAACCCTATTATTTTGGTTTTCACCAGGTTTTAAGGCTTTTATGAATTTGAAAATCTACTTTAAACTATCCTCCTCCTTTGGCTTTACATCAGTTCCTTTATGTTCAACATCTATGACTTGTTATTATCCATCCTTCCCAATTTTCTTGATATTCTCCAGTTGCTCTCTATATTTATAGCCAATTTATAAGCTTCCCCAAGATTCCTAGGATTCTTATCTCTTAAGAGGTACCCCATTTTAGGATCAAAAGAATTTAAATACGTGACAAGACAAACCCTATCATCTAACCTGATAACCAGCAAGAGCTTATGCATGGCCTTTTGAAACCTAACATTAAATTCAATAACATCCTCATTGAAATTTTTCTTAATGTTATTAAATTCATTCAACATAAAGCCTTCATTTGTCTTATCACCACATTGTTCTTTAAAATAGTGTTTGAGTTGATCCCATGAACCTATGCTACCATGTGTCAATGCCCTGAACCAATCCCTTGAATCTTTAGTTAAGGTTTGAACAAACAACTTCATTATTACATTATCAGGCGCAATATTGTAGTCATCAATCACATCAATGAATTTTTTCAAGTGTTCTTCACAAGTGACAACATTACTACCAGTGAACTTTGGAAGCTTCTTCCTAATTTCATCAGGGATGGGGTTGGGATAACCAGAGATACCAAAGAAAACTAATTATTTACATCTTTCATGAATAGGTCCTGCTTGAGATGGGCCAACACCCTGAGATGTTGATGCATTAGTGTTTGTCACAGTAGAAACCTTAAGTCCAACTGGTGGAGGAATATTTGTTACCTGGTTTGCAATGTTTGTAGCATTTCCACCTTGTGTTAAAGAAGAGGTAGAAACATTTGTAGGGCCTAGAGATAGCCAAAGAAAATATATCTTCCTTCTCATTTCTAAAGTTGTAGCCTATAACTCTGCTTTTTCCAACTCCCTGGCCAAGATTTCCTTTTCCCTTTTATCCATTTCAAGATCAGCTTCTAAACTTAAAGCTTGGTCTATGGGATCTTTAGGGCCTAAAGGTTCATTAATTGAAACACCCACAACTTTTTGCTTTCCTTTATCCTTAGGGTTTCTTATCTCAAAAAGTTATTGGATGATGGGTTGTTCCCTTATTTGTTCAGGTATAGGAGCATAATTTATGGCCTCTAAATATAACAACTACCTTTTCAATTGCTCAAATCTTATCATAGCATGCCTAATTTTTTCTTCTTTCTCCTTTTCTCTTTTTTCCCTAATAGCTACGTGCTCATGAATTTTCATTTCTAATTCATACACTTCTTCAAATATTTCATTAGAGTCAGGAAAGGTTGTCTCATATATAGATTGTTGAGCTTGAAGTTCTTCTTGCTGACCTTTAGATACACAAAGGCCTTGGGGTAATGAGGAACCAAGGGTGAAAGGAGGAATAAAATCCTGTCTACTTCTACTTTTGCTTCTAGACCTCCTTTCAATTCCATGTTGTTTACCAGGAACTACCCTCCTATTATGTTGTAATTTTTCATTATCCCTTTCAAAGAGAGAATAATAGTCTTCATATTGATTTAAACCCAAGTCAGTAGCCTCTTCATACTCTGATGCATTTCCTTCTTGATTAGGGTGGGCAAGATTTTCATGTCTTGGATTCCCCTTTTGTTTCCATGTAAGGGACATATCATTACTACTATTTTATCTCCTTATTTGGCCACGTCTAGATGTGGCTGGAAGCTCTCCTTCCAAATTCTCTTATGGGTGTCCTTTCCTCCAGGACCTCATATTCCTGAAACTCATTGTAAAAAGATGATTCTTTAATCAACACTAGTACAAAGATCTCTTCAAGTCGCCACCCAACTAAGCTTGGATTTTATTTTTGAAATATTACCTTGTAGTCAAGGCAAATAAGGGAAGGGAAAAATTTTAGAAAAAAAGGAGATAACTCTGTGTTTTTCAATGGTAACTAACTGGCTCAAAATAAGCAAGTCAGGAGTCTAGCTCAACTTGAAACCTGCGTTATTTAACACAAATTTATATTTTCCCCAGTAGAGTCACCATTTTGTTGGTTCTTGAAAATATTTTACACTCCATGAGACACCAATATACCTAAGACTTATTTTAAGGAGGGGTTAGTTCCAAATATGGGGAAAACTATAGGTAATTGGACCAACTATAGGGACAAGACTACCCTCTTCACTTTAGGCTCTACAAAACCAAGGTGGGTATACCTGATCCAATAAATATAACTCTACTCCTAATTTGATACTAGATCTAACAACATATATAAGTGAGAGAGTACTAAATAACAACCTATTATTCATTGACTCTCTATCATTGGGGTAGGACAATTACCTCTCCAATCAACAAATAAAAATTAAAAAAAACTAGTTTTGATTGTTCTATTTTTTATTATAATGATCTCAATCAATCCTCATAAACTAAAGACACACTCATACAAGCCAGTGCTATATCCATTGGGCTAATATCACCAAAATATAAAGGAAATACAAAGATCCTGGAGTAACTTAGTTCATAATCATAAACACAAATACTTCAACTCTTTCCTTCTTATAGATAATCCTTATGCAAATCAAGTGAACATGTATTTTATTTAGAGCAATATTTAATCCAACCCCAGATCAGAACTCAAAATAAAAACACACACACATAGGTCTTTGATAAACTCATAAATTCATAAATTTGATACAGAGGAGAGATAAAGACCTAAAATTTGTATTAAGTATAATGAACTTTGATCTTTTGTAAAAAATATATCTTGAGAAACAAGCCTGAAAATAATGGTAATAGCCTGTACTTTCTTCTATTACTTTGACAAGAAATGATACAAAATATTACAATCCTTGACTGAGGGATAGGGTTTCAAAATTTTATCTTCTAGAAACCTAAACTCTCAATATCTAATATGATCATGAAAAATCCTTTTATATACAAGGAATGCAACAAGCTTCTGATCATATTGGGGTTTACAAAACTTTACCCTAAAATCTACAACAACCTCATTGGGTTTACAATAAATGATTCAATCAAATCCTGGACAAATATTTTGTAGGTGAGCCACCTATTTTTAAGTCTTCAATTCTTTCCTAGATCCCTTCAAACAAATCTGATTGCCTTTTCTTCGTGATCTTTGCTACAATAAATATTTTTTACATCTCACCTACTTTAGGACTATGAGTCACAACCTTTTGATTGCCTCAAGAAGTAGATGGAGCATTTGGCCTTTCAACATGAG
Organism: Chamaecyparis obtusa; assembly: GCA_027943335.1. Taxonomy (NCBI): domain Eukaryota; kingdom Viridiplantae; phylum Streptophyta; class Pinopsida; order Cupressales; family Cupressaceae; genus Chamaecyparis; species Chamaecyparis obtusa. The sequence continues at coordinate 760,019 of BSBK01000210.1, read as the reverse complement.
GCATGTATTGGTATCTCCATTCATTGAAAAATTCTTCTCTTGGGAATACAAAATTCATTATCTCAATCCTTCTACTGGACATCTACTCCCACTTGCTTTCCATCTACTTGATTTCCTTCTAGATAAAATCAAATCTTGATTTTGTAGTCATTAATACCTTGATGGTGTGGATGAATAAGAGATTATTTTCTAAAGTCAAAATACTTGTCATTCTTGCTAAAAAATCCTCATCCATCCTCTCTCTCCACTTGAGCAGTTCCTTTAACTCACCATTCCTTTTAAAGACCCCTAGTATTAATTCACAGCTTGAAAGTGTTAACTCTTTCTTCAGCATATTTTATTTTCTTTAAAAATCATCCAGGACTATTCTAAATTCAACCATACTTTTAAAAAACTTATGCATTGGTTTAATCAAAGGGTCTGGATTAAGTAGGGATTTTGAAATCATGTAGAAAAACTTCATGTTTGATGCCCTTCCTATCCATTTATCCAAAATTGGCCCTAACTCAGCCTTGTGATTACCTAAAGATGTGAGCAATATTTGCAGCCTTCTAGCATGGTCAAACAAAATTATAGGATCCAAGTCCCAAGAAAACTGCATCACTGGTTCTATAAATTTTTCTTCATATTTATGGTCAAGAAAGCACTTAGCCTTCATGTTTTCATCCCTTTGTTTATCAAGCTCCACCCTACTCTCTCTTAGTCTATCTCTTTCTTCAAGAAACTGTTTCTTCTCCGAATTAACTCTTGTATCTATATTTGTTTCTGGAAAGAGGGAAGATGAGAACTCAACAACGGGGCTAGAAGAAGAAGCCACTGCAGGTCTATCAAAAATCATTAGTTGAGGTGATCTATGATCTTATAGTCCTAACAATTGTGTTATCAATTTGTCTTTCTCAATCAGCTCCATCTTCAGCTCGTGGTAAGATTTGAGAATAGTCTCAAACTTAATCCTCAATTCTTCTTTCTCTTTGGCATCCTTTTCTACTACCTTTACATTGAACTTGGTTGTATCCAAGATCATATTTGAGGCTTCAACATTTGAAGTCTCACCCACTCTGTGTACTAGTAAATTACCTAAATATTTTGAAGAAAAAGCCTCCTTTTTATCTTTATTTCCTTCCCTCTTAAGGGACCACATGACCAGGGCTGCATGATCATCAAAAAAAGCCACACCTCTAGCTGTTGGTTGTGCTTTCTCTGTAGTAGAGTGGACTATAACTTTAATTTTTCTAATTGTGTCAAAAACTATTGCATCAACAATATCTTTTTCAGGGAGAATCAATACTCATGTAGTATGAACCATAGCCCTGCCTTCTTCTGGGGTTATTTTCTCAAATTTCTTCATCATCTCCCCCTTTGTCTCATTTTCAATCTTAGTAATATCCCTATCAGGGAACTCCTCTTTCTTTTTCTCACAAATCTCTTTATATTGATTAATTTTCATTCTCCATAAAAATTGAAGAAATGCCCTAGTTTTAATAAAATTATCATCTGAAATGATAGCATCACTAGCCTGCTTCAAAATTGGGTCTAGTTGCTTACCTTCAAAATCTACCACTGTAAGGTCCATCTCTATTCCTTTGGGTTCCTCTGGCATCCCTTCTTGTATTTCACCACTTGAAACAAAAATGTTCCCCTCATTGCTTAATTGCACTAGTTGTTGAGCAACTCCATGTTCATCTAATTGTAATGGGGATTGAGAAGGGGAATACATCTCCTACTCTGGCTAAGGTTCCTCCTATCTTTGCCTCTTTGGAGAGGGCTCCTCTACTACTAGATCACTTATAGGTCTCTTTCCATTGGAAGTGGAAGGAAGAGGTTTATCCTTTTGTTGAGCTGGGAGAAGGACATTGTAGCCCTTTCTCTCCTGGACTGTATACATCCCCTTAGGGGTCAAATTTTTATATCCTAGCTAACTCAAAATTCTTCTTGCCCTATCAAGATCAAATTTGATAACTACAACCTTCTTCTCATTTTTTGCTTGTATAATTCCCTCAAAATACTCCATAAGGGCATCCACTTTCCTTTCCCATGGCTGAAAAGCCTTCAATGGGTCATATTCTTTTTCAAAAATTTGGATAAAATCTATAGTCTTTTTATAGATTATCCACTTTCTTTTTTGATTTCTTGAGTTTGAAGATAAAACTCATTCCTTACTATATCCTGTGGGAAATTGAATTAATGTTCCAAAACAACACACCTTGTTTTCTCTCTAAACATCCCAGATATAAAACCTTCATTATCTTCACACCTTACCACTATAGTAGCCATTCTGTAAGGTTGAAAAACCTTATTCAAATGCACCCATCCCTATTTAATAATAATGTAATGGTGGGCTATTGTGATGCTTGGGAACAAGGTTCCCCTTCTTCTATTTGTTAGGGATGTTTCTTGCAAGTCACCAATCTGTCTTATAATTTCAGCATACCCTATCTTCAAAGGGACTCGATAAGGCAATACATAAGGTGCCTTTCTACAACCATATACTCTGAATACTATGGAAAATTCTATCACCAAAATTGTGAACTATGGTGATGGCTTTACAATATTCCTTTGGCCTAATTAGCCTCAGCAACTCTGTGGGAATTCTTGGATTCTCAAAAAATAATAAGGATCTGAGCCTTAAAGAAAAATTTCTATCAAACATGACATAATTGGCATAAGTCCTATCTCATGATAACTCTATAGTCCACAACTGGACTGGCAACACTTATCCATTCTTCTCTCTTACAATATTCATTATCTTGCTGAATAATTAAACACCATTATGCAAGAGCATATGCATCAACATGGAATACCACCCAAAAGACCTACCTACCTTCATATTATTTATCCCCATTAATCCCTGATGGATTAGGTCTACAAGGTAAGGGGAAAAATAAAAACTTAATGCCAAGTGGGGATGTAGGGTCTGCATCATCATGAACATGTATGGGATAGGCATATGTGTAGCTTCATCTTGTCCTAAAATCAAAGTTAGGGAGTTGTACATACCTTGTGCCCTCATATTAAAAAGATCTAATCTAAAAGGCTTTGGTGTGCTTGGGCTAACCACACACATGGCACCAATTTTGTCAAGGAAATATCTTAAAGGGCCAGACCTCAAATAGTCTCTCTGTGCTTGATAAATATTACTGAACTCATCAAAATCAATCTTTTCCAATTCAACAGAAGGATCATTTAGTGAAAAAACCTATCTGATCTCCTCCTTTGTAATACTTATCAAATCCATTCCATTTATATCCTTAACACATCTAGTTACAGGGTCATAATGTTTAGCTATTTGTATAAGGAGATCAACATCCATAAAAACTCTGGGCACAATGAGTCTCCCTACATCAAACTGCCATATATTATTGAGGGGAGCACATGCATTTCTTTGGGAGTATGTAGCTTTAAATAGAATCAAACCATTATATTCTTTTCCTACTCTGGCATCTCTCATCCACAATCCATAATCCCCTATCATACAGTCCATCATCAACATAGTCTCTAGGGTTTTGGGGGATTAACTCATTCAGTCTGGATTTTCCAATATCTAAGTGTGGGACTAACTATAGTAAATCCTCAAATACCCCCTATCCTTATATTTTATTTTCCCTGAGAGCTCTCTTTTGAGTGCCATTTTTTACTAGGGTTTTTGCAAAAGTGTATAGATGCTAGATAAAAAATCACCTAGACAATGACAAGATAGCAACAACAAACAATATTTCAATCACTAAAACTTTCTCTTTTAAAATTATGTGGACCTTCAACTTCAAAATGCCTACTGTATGCCTAAGAAAATTAATAGTTGACATTTGTAGAGAGAGCCAAATCACTTTCCAGAAAGACTTGGAGGAGAAGTGTTGCTTCAAATGGCCAAATCTGACTATATAATCATTGCCAACCCGTCACAGCCAATTCACATGAAACTCATTAAATTTTCCATTACTAAAACTAGTAGCTTCAACATTCATAGGTTGTGAAACAACCTCAAAAAATCAAATTTGAATATACATCGTTGATCTAAATCCCTTATGGCACATCGAATAGTGGACAAAAATCCACTCAACAAACTTTAACACATTACCCAAGCTTAATTCTTGACTAATGAGAACATTTCATTATACCCATGTGCAAAAAACCTACACTTTACTTTAACTTTACTCAACCTAGATAGGTTTCAACATGTCTCAACCCCGCAAGCTTAAAACACCGAGCATCTTTCAATCAAGGCATAATGACTACTATCAATTCTTTCAAGATCTGACAGATCTTTACCACTTTTGAAAGTTTGTGACTCCACCTTGCAAGTGAACATGTGGAGGTGCTTGAAGACTTCAGACCCACTGGCAACTGACATCACAAGGGACACATGTCACTTAGTCTCATCCCCATAAATAGAGAGCTGTAAGAGAGGTCAGATTAAGGGAAAGTGACAATTGTAGATTAGCTTTCATTGGATGATCTTCAGTTATTAATAAAATTTGGTCCCACCTTTACTACCACCAGTCCTTTATCCAATTGGACAACTATTGTAGTCTCTCAAAGATTAACAAGTGGCCAACTTAACTTTAAGGCATTGTGACAACCATTGATGTAACCCACTTGTTAGTGACAATGCACCTTTGAAATCAAGCCTACTTTGCCAGATGTCATTCAGTCACATCCCTGCAAGTTAGAAAGTCTGACAACCTTAGGACTTAAGGGATGGTGATGACCATACAATTTAAATGAATCAGACAGCTAGGGTTTAAAATGGGAAAAGCTAAAGTTTTTCATGAAATATTTAATAAAAAGAGACCCGCTTTAAAACCTAACCATGAAACACGTAAGGCTGAAAAAGTAAAAGGTTTTAAATAAACACATGCATTTTTGTATCTTTAGTGAACCGAAAAGGTAACATTCAAACATAACATGGCCTAGGATAATTAGGGCTTTTAGCATTTTTTCTTTTTGCTAAGTCAAATTATTGAAGGTTTTGACAAAAATTTGAAGTATGAGGGTCAAAAATTTTAATAGTAGTAACATGTCGTATGGGAAGTAGCATATTGTCATATGAGTTTTGGTACCAGTATTTCAATTTCCATGTCATAATTTCAAGTAGTCCTTAAGATTTCAATTTCACATTTTTGTTGACGGCTAACCCTAATGATTGATACTTGTTGTTTATGATCACTTCACTTGTGGGAAAGCTCAACAAAAGAAAAAATAAGGTAAAATCTACTAAGCGCGTTGCATGGGATCTGAGGTATTTTTCTGCATCCCTATAACACTTTGATTTTTGGAAATAAGATGAACCTCTCACATGTTTATCTTGAGTGTCTCTTGCTTTCATAAATCACATGTTCATTTTGGATCTAAAAAGAACATAGATTTCCTTTGTTGCATATCTATTTCACATAGTAATTAGGCCTATGAAAACTATTTGTGGAGTTCTTGAGAGAGGGGGCTTCATTCGCTTGTTTTGCATGTGAAGCTCTTCTTGAAGATAGATCCCCTTGTAGGTAGGGAGGATTTGATATCATCTCATAATCTTACTTGGTTTAGTCCTCAGTCTTGACCTTACATTTTCTCTTATTCCCACTTAGAGAGATCAGTAGTCATTATTTTTGACATACAAACCTTGGTGAGGTGGTCTCAATTTAGCATGTCAATCAATTTGTTTACAATGTTTGGATGACGTGAAGAGGCTAGAGGATTATGATCTATTCCCTTTTTGGGTAGCATTAGAAACTCAGATCCTTGAATCTGAACTAAGTCCCCATGTGGTCCTTTTTGTGAGTCACCTTATTAGAGAGGGTTAACCATAGTGGACATTCCCTTTATTAGGTCAACCACATGGATGGAACCTCAAGTAGTAATAGCCATTTTCATCATGGTAGCAACAACCTCTATATAAATGTCCTTGTGGAAGAAATATCCACAAGTGTAGTCTCTTGTTGGGCTGTCATATCTCCTCAGCAACTCCTAATTGATTAAATTCTTGGACTATGTCAAAACCCTAGTGTGCCTGGATTGGAGTTCGCCCTCTTAAGATTGCAAAATTTGTAGAGTAGACCATTACTATGAACCCTAGTACAACCAAATTTTATTTTTCTAGGACTATGTGCATGATAAAACACTTGAGAATATACACAAGTAGAATTCTTAGGGAGTAGAATCATAAGTCACTATTCTTGTTCATGTGCAAGGTTGATTTATCCCTTGCTCATTGTTTGAAGATGATTTCTTGCTCCCTTGATTGTTGTCTTGCATGTCTGATATCTAATTGGTCATTTAAAAATGAACAAACCTAGCCCTTGAAATCAACCAACAAATATAAAAAACTTGCAAAATTTGAACAAAAATCCTTTTCTAGTGTCAGTTGTCATTTGGGAAATTCAAAACTTGTATGAGTTTTTAAACTATCATATCAGAACCCCCAGAAACTCGTATGAAAGCCTGTACTTTTCCATACGACTGTTGTCAAAATCCAAGAAAATTTCAATACTGGTAGCAATTATTGTATGATTTTTTGTCAATTGTCATATGAGACCTTATCTTGACTCGTACAAGCCTGGAGAAAGTCGTATGAGAGTTGAGTCAAACTTGTCAAAAAGCCTTCAAATTTTTCATAAACTCAATCATTACAGTCAATCATCAGATTCTATCAAAATATTCACTGTGTCAGGAATAGAGCAGAAAACTAGAAAATTCCAATCAATTTTCCTAAAACTGGTCTCTTTAGTTTGATCCAGCCTTCCAATTTATTGATTTGAATCACATTCATCTTGTGTCAAAAACCTTGTCAAAATCATCTTTAGAATCAATCTTCAAAAAATGGCTAAGTGTTGCAAGATCGTGTCTGCTATCTTTTGGGCATCTACCCATACATCTAGGGCACAGTATCCTACATTTACATCCAATAAATCCTTTATCAAATTCAATCTTGACAAGGTTGTGTCATTCAATTTTCTCAAATCAAGTCATTCATCAGCTGTCTTAATTTTTCTTTTCAGATTCACTCGAGGTTAATGGTGGAAACTAGAGCTTCCTCACACAAGAAACTTGGAGAAGAACCAAAATTCTCACCTTTGTCTTCTTATGTTGTTCGATACATTAATCAAGCTTACAATACAACTCATTATGAAGAAGATGCTCTAGGTAATCTACGTCAAAAAAAGGCTATTCTAATCCTCCTCAATCAACCCATGGAGGTAACCAATCAACTCCGCATTGAATAATCCCTAGTAGTCCTCACAACAACATGATGTCTCAAGGGGGAGGAAACCAAGGTTCCCAAGGTCATCACTCTAATCATGGTGGAGATCCCGAACCAACACCATTTGAAATTTAGTGATATAAGAATGATGATGACTTTTGACAAATGATGAAACATTTCTTGCAAGAAGAGAAAGAAGCCTATTTCTTACAATTAGCTCAACAAGGAGCCAAACTTCCTTAGACCTTTAATGTCAAAGATATCATCACACAAGAGGAAGAAACTCCCATCACAACCATGATGAAAAAGATGCATTCCATGGAAGTTAAGCTCAACAAGCTGGAAAAAGAGAAAGAACCTAAAGAATTCTCTATGGAGGCTCTATGCCCCTTCCCATTTGATAAAAATGTGTACATGCCACCATTCCCAAAAAGAGTGGAGATACCAAAGTATGAAAAATATGATGGAAACTCTAACCCCCAAGATCATGTCAGAGAATTAGGTACTCAATCTATGGAGTTTATGCATGAACCAACCTACTTAATGCATCTTTTCCCATGATCTCTAGGAGGAGGAGCCATTCATTGGCTCTCTAAAATTCCTCCAATAATCAAAACCTTTGAGGAGCTAATCAAATTGTTCTATCAACAATACTCCTACAACATCTAGCATCTGGTCACTATGATCAACATCTGCAATTTGAAACAAAACTCAGGAGAGCCCTTCATGACCTTCCTCAAATGATGGAGGAAGAAGTTTTCACTCTATGCTTGACCTATTCCAGAAACTAAAAAACTTGAGAACTTCATCAACAATTTGATTCTAGAACTTAACTATCATTTGAAAATGCAAAATCATACTTCTTTTGAGAAAATGGTAGAAAATGCCATAAAGATTGAAAATGTACTTTCTCATACAGGAGATATAATGCTTATTAAACATAGCAAGTACGAATCAGGTTCTAGTTCCAACAACAAAGATAAAGTCAAATTATGGAACACGAACAAAAATGTCATAACAGATGGTGTTGTTGATCATATCAGTGCTCCATCAAAGGCACCAGCATTCAATCTTACCATTGGCACTCAAGCCATAAAAGCTTCTGAACAAAAGGCATCTGAGTCTTCTAAAAAGTCTAATGACTATAAACCATGGGTTACAAAACCAAAGTGTGAGTTCACTCCTTTGGGTGAGTCCTTAGAATCTGCCATGAAAATGCTATATTGGAAAACAAAATCATTACATTACCTGAGATAAAACCATATGATCCTAAATTTAAACCAAAATGATGGAAAGAGACCGATTTCTATGACTTCCATCAAAACAAGGGTCATAAAACCAATAACTACATGCATCTGAAACATCTCATTCAAGACACAATTGATGAGGGAGAAATTGTGATTGAAAACCATAAAACCAATAATGATCATATGGCATTTACAGAACCATTTCCAAAGCATACTAAAGGAGATTCATCTTCTTAGCCTAACATGGGTGCTAAAGTCAATTACACCTACTCTGGAAATAATGTTGTCATAAATATGGTTGAACCATGCTTATCTAAACATTTCAATGTCATCACCATTGTAAGAAAAGATAGAGATAATCAATCAGCAAATGTAGTAACTTGATCACAAGCTCAGGTACATCTACAAGGATAAAACTTGGGTTCATCAAATACCCCTAAGGTGCCTCTCAATCTTTCATCTCCTTCTAAACAAAGGGTTGCCTCAAAATCATCAAATCCTAATGAGACAAGACCAACATCATATAGTATTGTCCAACAACTCCAGCATACCAATGCAAAAATATCCATGTTTGAGTTGCTTCAGATATCTCCTGCTCATAGAGCTATTCTAGATAAAGCTTTGCTCGATTCCAATGTTCCTAAAAATCTTGATCTAGATAGATTTCACACTATGGTTGGTCATCTGACATCACCCTAGTATATCTCCTTTTCAGAGGAAGATGACAATTCACTAAGTCATCCACATAACCAGCCCTTGCACATTGAAGTCTTATACCAAAACCGTCGTGTCAAATGTGTGTTGATAGATGGAGGTGCTGGTCTAAACATCTATTCCTACAAATTGGTCATGCAACTAGGATTATCAAAAGATGCTATTGATCCTAAAAAGAAGATAACCATAAAATCATATGATGAGCAAGAAAGATCTTCCAAGGGAACAATTGTACTACCTATCAGAACTGGACCAATTATCAGAGACATCACCTGTCAGGTTCTAGATCTTCTATTGGCTTACAAAATTCTTCTAGGGAGACCTTGGATACATGAAATGAAAGCTATTCCATCCACATACCATCAATGTGTGAAATTTCTTTATGATGGAGTTGTTAGAGCTTAAATATGTAGATGATTAATAATTCATGAACTCATATAATCCCAATAGATGCATCTGACAAAATTACAAGCACTAAATATTAAGGTTCGAAAACCTTCTTCACTTCGAGTATGGATACTCAGGCGGGTATACCTATATCAATTCATTTTTTAATATGAACTTTGAATTGAGAATTAGCTCCTTCACTATTGTATTTTCCTTCGTAGAATTGACTCAATAAGACATTGCAACTCTTAGTATGGCCCAAACAATCCTGATACACAACACTATGATAGAAATTATGAAAGCAACAATATTGAACAGTGGCTTAAGGACATTCATCCTTCTTCTTTTTAGAGTTGAACTCAAGGAAGGTTAACCTCATTCAGTGCTTCTACAAAGAATTACAATATACATCTATGAACTTGTCATAGAATAATTTAGATTAAGATTGTATAGATAAAGTAAAATGAATCAGTTGTTTATATTTTTAGGTGGTAACATATGCAAATGTATCTCAAACCAGTGCCTTATTCTACTTGGGCATCAGAGTCAAACCCTATCTCCACAAAAAATCTATCAAGACAAATATACTAGAACCCAAATGACATGCCTGACATCCCATTCTTTTAATTCCTATCACTATCATCAAATTCATATATGGACAATTAATTCCCAGAGACCTCCCTTAAGATTTTACTCTTCCCTTGAAAGAAACTTAAGTTTAACCCCTATATTCACCTTGTGAACAATGCATTGAAAAAGACTTACAATTTGAATGCATAAGAAAACTAAAATATCCATACACAAAGACAATAAGTAGTAGTAAAAAAGTTCTGATATGCTTTGTATTAATATCAAAATGTGTTAATACAATATTCTCTAGACTTCAAAGAAAACAAGGTTCTATATTTCAGAACTTCTTTACAGAATGTATCAACCACCCTTAAATGAGAAAAAAACTTGCTATATATAAACTCAACCATCTTGGAATCCTCAAAAGGATGCAACAAGCTTGGGATGGCTAGAAAAGATCTTACACTAGAGACAAGATTACAAATTGACAAAAATTGATTGCAAAAACAGATTACAAATATCTATTTCTCAACAATTTTGCAGGTGGCACCTTTGTCTAAGGATATTTTAGAGTAGTTGATAAATTTGTTGCATGAATGATGACCTCCATTCAGCTAAATTACATCATCCTCTATTTGAAACATGCTCTCCCTCAATTTCTGGATCAGGTGCCATCTGTAGCTCTATTCTTCTTCTTCCTTTATAAGCTGGACAACTAGCTTCTTCTTCTTCTTTATTGTTAACTTCTCCCAAGCTGCTACATCATCATCAGATGGCCAGTTGTAAGTCTAAAATTCCTATAGTAATCTGATTTGCTTATCCCACATGGAGTCAGTTGCATTTTTGGCCTCTGCCACAAAATTTATGCAATCATTCTCAATTTTAAAAAGATTGTCAATTATGTTGTTACATCTCTCAAAATCCAAAGTATAGTTGCCACTAAGGAAAACATCTTGTGAAATCACCAATTGATCCATTGATAGTTTCCATTCTTCCAACTTAATCACATTTCCATTGTCATCACATATTGGAGGTAAATACCTGCTGTAATTCTTATCAAACATAGACAACTTAGCCTTCACCTAGATAGAATTACCTTTAAAAAACTTTGAAATAGCACTAACTAAGCCAATCTTCTCAAAGACTTCAGTCACTACCCCAGGGATCTCAGGCTTATGCTCTTGTAGGCTATCAAGTTTATCAAACAATAAGCTCCTCCTAGACCAAATGCTATGAAGTGGCTCTAGAGCAGCCAATGATTCATTCACCTTTCCATTGGCCTAGTGCAATTGACTAACTGATTGGTAAACTGTTTCCATCCTTTCTATTATTTTATCTTTCCTGTATTGCACAATCTTTGACATAGTGTCCAAAGATGCCTCTATCCTTATCTTTTCCAAGTCCTTAGTAGGTCTCTCAAGCACTTCCACATCTATTTGAATAGGGACCTCAATCTACAAAGGGGGGGCAATAACTACCTTTGAAGCCTCTTCAAGCTTAACTTTCACTTCTGCCAACTCATCCTCTAATTTTTTGATCTTCATCATTTTCAAGTCTCTATCTTTGGCCACCAGGTTTGTGCTTTCAAACAATTTTGAATACCTCTCAAATAATTGAACTGTCTTTGCTTCATTTAGGTTAGCCTAATGAGTTACTACCTTGGAAACTTCAAGGTCAGTTGTATTTTGCATAGTCCATATGATCTTATTCCCTTCCATCTTATCCTTTATACTTAATAGAGATGGCTTTTGGGTCCTAGGGGCCATAGACCACATTGCAATAGCTTGAGATTTAGGGTCATAACCACTTCCTCTTATCATATCACCAATGTGAACCTCATATGATAGCCTACCCTGGGGTTGCTTCCTTATTTGATCTATGATGAATGCAGAAGTTAGATCCCATCCTGGAGTCAATAGCATTCCACTTGACTTAACCATTTTTCTAGCTTCATCTACAGTTATAGGATCCAGGCTAGGATCATAAGAAGCTAAAGCTGTCAATGTTTCTTCACTTGGCTCCACACCTTCAGGCATATCTTTCTTCACCTCTTGTTGCTTGTTCCAAATAAGAAAACTCTTGAATTCATTAGTTTTGATAAATTGATCATCACACAAAAATTCCTCATGATAAACCTCTCTGATATCCTTTTCTAACAATAGGGATTGTTCCTTATCTGTTTCATCAGTGGTCACCTTCTTGCCTACTCTTATTGTTTTTCTCAATTGATGATGGTAAGCCCTATCACCTAGCACTAGAGCAGATGCTATATCAATTATTCTCTTTTGTTTTCCTTGCCTTGAAGGCTCTCCTTCCTCAAGCCTTTGTTTCTTCAAGGGTGGCTCTGGAGGATTTTCTATTTCTGGTTGATCTTGAGTAAGATCAACAACTGGTGGTTCCCCAACTTGTGGAGGACTGTTCCCTTCTGGGGACTCATCAAAAGACTCCTCTTGATCAGAAGATGAATAATCCCTTTTCTTTGGTTTCTTTTGGTCAATCAATTTCTCCAACTGATTTGATAGAGTGTCTTGCATCTCTATCATCTTGTCAATTCTTTTCAAGTAAGGAAGGTCAAGGAAAAAGCCATCAAAAGGAATTTGAGCTATCTTCAGCTGTTTGGATAGATCTATCAAATCAAAGTACCTATTCCATCTCCTTTTAACCTCATCATTCTCTATAATGTTTCTGATTACATCTTCCTTATCTAAACCTTCATGTTCCTTAATCACACCAATGTTTGGAATATAGACCATCCTAGTAGTTTTGATAAAGTCCTCAGGATCTACATGTCTACAAGCACTAGCAACCATCTTGAATTGATTTAACCATGCAGTGATTTGAGGAAATGCCCTCTTTCCTACCAGGAAGTCACTTATCTTGAATTGCCTAGGTGTGAATGTACCCTTCCTATGAGGGGCTAGAAGTTCTCTATTTGTGCACATCAACTGCCAAACAAATTCCAAATAAGAAACTCTTGGAGGCACAAATTTTGGTAATAGATGTGGGGGTTGGGGACAACTGTAGACTCTCAAAATTATAGAATTTTCCCCCAAAAATCACCCCAATTATGGTCTCCCTCCCACTTGTCCACAAACTACACTGGTCTTAGGAGCCTAAGGACCCTTGGGGTTATCCTTGTGACATTGATGCCTAACATCCTTATAATTGGAAAGACAATGAAATTTTGAAAAACATGAAAATCCCCTTCATTGGAAGTAGAATTCCATAACCTCACCCATAATTGTATTGGATTATACTAGCCTTCAAAGTTAAATCTTGGTTTCAGCATGTTCCAATCAAAGCTATTGATGTTGAAGAACAAAATTAAGTGCATTAACAATGAATAATGCATGAACTTAATCAGACTCTTACTTTCTTTGATAGAAATCAAACCCTCATGCATTCTATCAATTATATACTAAATGTAATCATAGTTAGTATTTACCAAAGAATTCTGGATGTCTAATATTATCATCAACAAATCAGCTGGCAAGAACTCTGCATCCCCATCAATTCCCAAAACCCTACACAATCCATAACAAGTTTGCCTCATATAATGCTGGAGGGATTTAAATTGGTAAGGGGTATTCATGTGAGTAGGGAGGGGAGCTATATATTTATCCTATTTTGGGATGTGCTTCATCATTTGGTCCTTTATTGTCCCTATGTTATTCTTGTATCTCTCTCTTTCTTTGCTCAGGTCAATTTCAGTGGAGGAAGATGAATAGAAATTAAACGCTTTCATGAATGAGCCCCTATCAAGAGTAACCAAAGGTGATTGGTCCTCTTTTCTAATTGTTTTGGAAATAGGGTCATAATGCCTAGCTAGTGCAACAATTAAATCCACATCTAGGAAAACATCAGGAACAACTAATTTCCCCAGACCCAAAACCCAACCATTACATACGGGAACATGCCTATCTCTATTTCCATAAAAGAAGTTGAAAATAGTATAACCTATGCTATTTGGTATGATAGGATCTCTACAAAGCCCTAGAACATCTTCAAAAACATCATCGGGAGCTCTTTTGTTCTAGCTGGATCCCGACAGCAATTTCATGAATTCATCTAAATAATTTGGTTTGCTCTTATCTTTGCCACTTTTAGAATTGGCTTCACTGCTGGAAGATGTTGCACTCCTCTCAAGTTGACTTATCTTTGCTACAAAATTACCTTCAATCTCTGCAAACTGGATTTACTTGGTGCTCAAAAATTGCTTTAGAAAGACACAATTCTCTTTGACTGATTTTAGACATAGGAAACAATGAGCTTAGCTTATTTATCAATGTAGATCAAGTGTGTACAGCTACCACAATCATTGCAAGTCAATCCTTAATGGCTCTCGCATTCAGTTCCACATATCACCAATTTTCAAATCATAGCTAACCGAAGCAAAGATGTTGATAGATAGATTTAAAAACTCAAAAACAAGGAAAAAAAGGCAATGATTACTACTCTGTACTTTAACATCCTATTTGCATCATGAAATCCATCTTTAAAACTGATTGGATGGCTTATTGGTTTACTCTCTAGCTTGACAATGTACTTTATCCATGTAGGCAATGGTCTTTTTCTTTTCTTTTATTACCTTTTCCAACTGAGCCCATTCAGCAAATCAATGATTGAAAGCTTCTTGTGATCGCTTAATACAATGTTAACCCTAGCTCATATTCAAAGAACTAGCAACCAAAGCCTTCACGAGTTCTCACAATGCAATTCTTAACTCATCATCCACTTAGCGAATCAATGAACAAAGTGATCACCTTCGAGCACTTGACTGCAGTTATTATTTGGAGAACTAATGAATAAGGCCATCTCCCATTCTCTTAATGTCCCGGCTAACTGTCAACTTTCTTGGAGATTTAGCGAACAAAGGGTTCACACATTTTCTTAATGAAACAATTAATCGCTTGATTATTTAGAGAACTGGTGAAGCCTTTACTCTCTGAATCGCTAAATCTTTCCTTAACCGTCATCTTCATTTTGAGATTCTGAATTAACTGTTGATCTTGACAATGATCCACAGCTATCACCAATTCGCTAAAACATATGATCTTTAGTCATTTGATTACGAGACTCAATGAACAAAGGGTTCGCCGAATCTCCCAATACTTCAAACATTGATTATTTCATTACATGATTATGCAACTGAAGACTTAATGCTTTGCTAATCCTTTGATTCACCCATTCGCCAAATACTTCTAGCCTTTACCTTTCTTTTAAGAGAACTTGTGACCATATGATTCACTGAATCACCAAATCATTTAGCATTTCACTAACTTATTCTGAGAATAAGTGAACACAAAAACCTTACCTCCACCAAACTCATTACATCAAATTGTCAGAACCGCCAGACTTAGAGGATAATAATACAAGTACTCAGTCACTCATTCGCCAAGTCAAACATGTAGGATCCAGAAGATACTTGAGATTAAAACATAACTATTGATCTTGACAATGATCCACAGTATTCACCAGATCGCTAGTTGATATAACCCTTAACCGCTCGATTCATAGAATGAGTGATAACCATTATTGCTAGGTCATTGAGTGCTAGCACAAAACCACCAAGGAATAAGTGAATAAGAGATAATGCATTTTCCAAGTCACGCAAAGTTTTTTGATGACCACCAGATACTTGGAGACTCCGCGACTGAGGCTAACACTTAACAAGGTTCCAACCTATTCACTGATTCACCAAAAACTATATGAACCATGCAATGACACTTTTTGATTCAGCGAACACTTGAGACAAATAAGCATGTGAATGGCTAACCACTTAAGTGGCCAAAAAGGTAACAATGAAATAAAATAATTTAGGGCTGACTTGAGGATTTTGACATGAACTCAAAATTTCTTAAGGACAAAACCTAGGGTAAGGGTTTTTTTGAGCTTGGTCATGACAATTTTTATGAATTTTACAAACCCTAGACCAGGAAAAGCACTTACAAGGAGACTAAAATAAAAATTGGACAAAAACCTTAGAAAATTAAGAATATACCCAACAAGAGTATAGGTAACAATTCCAACTGACATATCTACATCTTGCAATGCCTTGAAAGAAAGTGTTGAAAAACTTGTTCCACATAATAGAGAATCGTCTACTAAGCAAACAGACATTGCATCTACATCCAAGATGGAAGACATTTCCAATGAAGTCAAAATCAAGGACATGGGCATGGGAGAATATACTATGGAACCAGTCCTATCTCTAACATCTCTCTTGGTCTCACCTAAATCTTATGGGAAACCTTTAAAACAAACAAAACAAGAATCTAAAGAACCTCAAGCTATCTATAATGGAAGCTTTGTCATAGAGAAAGTGTCCAAGCAAGAGTTTGAAGAGGATGAAGTTGTGCTTGCATGGATATACAAAGATTATTCTCAATCTACATCAGTTCAAAAATGTGACTCCACGTTAAACAAGGTCCCTTCAAAGTCATATGGATCAAGTCACAAACTCATGTCTAAAATGGGATATATAGGAAAAGGACCTCTAGGAACACAAGGCAAAGGTCTTATATCACCCATTGCACATTGTGGCTAGACAAACAAAGATACCATAGGTCTAGGCTATCAAAAGAAATATTTTCATCTCAGTAGAAACTCTCCTCATGTGATAGAATAGATAGAACTAGAGGTGACTAAAACTAAAGAGGGAGAAGCACAACAATCAGATAGTGATGATTCAGACACTACTGATCTTATCCCTTATGAACATTTACCTCAAAACATACTAGATCTTCTTAAGGATGAAGAGAAACCTAAGGAGAATATCAATGACATAGTTGATACACAAGAACCTACTACTAACCAAGAAGAAGGTAAACCTCTCACAGTAGCTAAACATTTGGGATAAAATAGCAATTTTGAAATAGACTCCCATGGATATGAATTCTGCTCAGAATCTAAAGGTAACCCTACTTGGGAGATTTGTCTTGACTTTACACATGTTCTCATATTTCCCAAAGGTCTAGATGAAGAATTAGAAGATGAATCAAATGACTCTGAATGGGGAGTTATTCTAGAAGAAGATGAGCTTATCACTAAAAAACACATTGATGTCATTCACCAATACTCACCTAAATCTAACGTAATTTTAGAGAGAAATGATGAACTTAACGAGTCTGATCCACCTACTACTAAAGTGGAATCCAATAATGATGTTGAAACTATTCATGAACTGAACATTCTGAGTAGTAATATCACCTTTCAATTTGAGAGTTGGGTTAGGACCAATGATAAAAACACCATATGCATGAACACCATTTCCCAATCCTCCCCTACATTGACTATCCAACATCCAGAGCTTATTGACCAAGCATCTACCGATCCAAACTAAGATATCCATACCTTTTAGACTAACTACACTCTTTCTTGCTACCTCAATGCAATGTAACCTATGACAACTTCCATCAATGAACCTAGCGTTAGCATGACAGATTTGGATATCAAATATCTCAATCAGAAAAACAAAAGAAAAAAGAAAAAGAGTTATGAGGGTGAAAACCACTTTGTGGCAGTCTAAGAACCTAAAATAGTAAAAATAAAAGATGTATCTGAAGGTAAAAACCTCCCTAAGGTGCCTAAGGATGAGATATTTGATGTTCTTCCAAGTCATTGATAGAATAGATCTCCAGTATTGATAGAACCCACTCAGTCTATCAACTTGGGTACAACACAAGAACCACAATTGATTCATGTAGCTCAATCCTTATCAAATGAAGAAAAGAAATCATTTACCAAGTTCTTGATAGAGAAGAAAATCAACTTTTCATGGAAGTATTCAAATATGCCAGAGTTAGATCCAAATTTGATAATTCATCATCTTTCTATAGCTCTAGGAGTCAAACCTGTTAAACAAAAATTGTGAAAGATGCATCCACATGTTTCACTCCTAGTCAAAGATGAGGTAGAAAAGTTATTAAAATTTGGATTTATCCAAGTCATAGATTATGCAGAGTGGATCTCAAACATAGTTCCAGTTTCAAAAATAGATAAATCTATCAGAGTATGCATAGACTTTAGAGATGTAAACAAATCATGCCCTAAGGATGACTTTCCACTACCAAAGATCGATATGATAGTGGACATGACTATGGGCTTGAAATGTATTATTTAATTGATGGTTTCTCTAGATACAACCAAATCAAAATTACTCTAGAAGATCAAGAGAAAATAGTTTTTACATGTGCATGGGGTACCTTCTATTAGAATGTCATGCTATTTGGTCTTAAGAATGTTAGAGCTACATATCAACAAGCTATGACATCTATCTTCCATGATATGATGCATTGAACTATGGAAGACTATGTTGATGACACCTTAGCTAAATCAATGATAAGATTTGAACATCTAAGTGATTTGAGAAAAATACTAAATAGAATGGATAAGTTTAGTCTCATACTAAACCCTAAAAAGTGTGCTTTTGGTGTCACTTCTAGAAGCTCCTAGCCTATATTATTTCAAAGAAGGGCATTGAAGTAGATCCTGCTAAAGTCAAGGCTATCATGGAGATGCAACATCCCAAAATATTAGTCAAATGAGAACCTTACAAGGAAGGGTGCAATCAATTAGACATTTCATATCTCAATTAGCAGATATATCACAACCTTTCACAAAAACATTAAATAAAGGTGTGACTTTTGCATGGAACGAGTAGTGTGAAAAGAACTTCAACCACATCAAGAAATATCTATCAAATCCTCCTATTTTGATGCCTCCTATTCAAGGAAATCCATTGATTTTGTATGTCTCTGTCATAGATACATCACTAGAGGCATTACTAGCACAACATGATGACAACAAGAAAGAGAGAGCTATCTACTACATTAGAAGAACATTGGTAGCTTATGAGAAGAACTATTCCATGATTGAGAAAGGTTTTCTAGATGTGATCTTTTCATCATAGAAACTAAGACACTACTATTAGGAATGGGAACACTAAGAGGGGAGTGAATCAATTTTTACTATATTTTATCTTTTACTGTATTCTTTAAACTAAACTTGAATACTTAAATACTAAAATGAGAATCAACATAAACATGAAACATGAAATCAACACATAACACCAATATGGTTACGGGGAAACCCAAATAGGTAAAAACCCCAATGGGAATTGACACCCACTAATATTTTATACTAGTGTTTTATGATCCTTGTTAGAAGATCCTTAACCCTATTAGGAGTTTCTTTACGATATATTTAGTACAATGACCTGGTCAAGGGTCAGACCCTATAAGGAGTCTTTTACAATAACCCTGTTAGGGGTGTGGACTCATTGTGCAAGAGCTCACTGCTCAAATGGTGAAGGCTACAACCTTTTGATCTTAGATACACACTATATCTACTGGATGAACTGGCACTGTGACACTACTTGTCTGATCAGTTCCTTTGATGCAATGATGCTTTGACCTCTTGCAAAGCTCTAATACATCTTAACAACTCTTTGGAAACTTCTACTCAGCTTATCTCAACTCTCTATAAACTCACATCTTATTACAATGGGTGCATCTCATATTTATATGCGCATACAAAATAATTAACTAGGTTGGCCCTATAGCCGATTACATACAATGCTTCCAATTGAATTGGCTGAAGCATGTTTACAAAAAAAGTTAATTACATTTCAGAAACCTAATTACAATAGGTGCATAGCCTTTACAACATTATAATATAAGCGCTAACCAAAATATCAATAGTCGGTTTCTTGCACTGCTTTTCTCTGGCATTCACTATCTATACAACTTGAACTCACTGTATCTTCCTCATACTGAATCTTTTGATCATGCGCTCTTAGATGTAGCATGAATATGATCTTATCAACTTGACTTCTAGGGTGCATACCATAATTCTATCGTATGCATGTGCACTGATGCTCTGATCTTTAGGTACTCTATACACTATCTAGTCTTCAACACTTAACCAATTTTTGATCTTCTCATCAAGTGCACTGACTCTAAAACACTATATGACTTTGTTGCCATAATGACAACACTATAATAAGTCATATACACTAGTATGGTCAAATTTTCAACAACTACATGTTATCTCATACAACATAATTGATAGCTAAGATAGATCCATTGAAATACTTATTGAGAAAAGCTACCCTCACAAGTAGATTAGCTAAATGGGTGATGCTATTGAGTGAATTTTGCATAGAGTATGTTGAAATAAAAGCTATCAAGGGCCAAGTCATTGTAGATCAATTGGTTGAAGCATGAATGTTCGATTATACACCATTACAGATGGAATTTCTTGATTCATCCATCATGCACATATCTTCTAGGACTTGGCTTCTTTTCTTTGATGGATCTTACAACAGAATGGATTTGGAGTAGGCATATTGTTCATAACACCACAAGGTTACTCAATACTTAAATCATTTAGAATATAATTTCTTTCCACAAACAATATTTTTGTATATGAAGCTCTACTTAATGGCATGAAGATAGCAATTGAGTGGTGAGTGATAGAATTACACATTCATGGAGACTCATAGCTAGTCATACACCAAGTCACTAATGTATACCAGAAAAAAGATGAGAAACTAGTTCCATACAAATGCATGGTTGATGACCTTAAGAAGTATTTCATCTCAATCACTTTTGAGTAGATTCCTAGAATAGAGAACAAGGATGTTGATGCTATGACAAAGATATCATCTCTACTACAATAGCCTGAACATGAGCTACATTATGAGTTCCTGGTGGAAGCATTGTCATTTCCTGCATATAATTCCCCCAAAACCTGCATGATCTTCACTATTGTTGGTCATGATTCTTCTAGATACAAACACCTTTTCTCCTACCTTCAATACCAAATCATCCTTGATACCTTCAACCACCATGAGAAATGATACCTTATTTGAAATGCATCCTGGTATCTCATCATTGGTAATGATCTGTACAAATAGAGTCTAGATGGTACACTGCTTAGGTGTTTAGAATGTGAAGAGTCTCAACGTCCATTAGAGGAAGTCCATGAAAGTAAATGTGGATCACATTCCAATAGTTTAACACTAGCTTAAAAACTTATTAGGTCTGGGTACTATTGGCCTAAAATGTAAAAAGAGGCTATCAAATATGCTAAGAATTGTTAGAAATGTCAAGTCCATGGAAACTTGATTCATGCACCAAGGAGAGATCTTATTCCCTTTACTACAAAATGGCCTTTCCAATAGTACACATTGGATCTTATAGGGGCTATACATCCACATTCCTCCAATGGATACACCCATATCATTACAGCTATAAACTATTTTACAAAATGGGTAGAAGCAATTCCTTTGACTCAAGCAACCTGCAAACAAATTTCAATGTTCATTCTGAACTATATCATATGTCGGTATGGAATTCCACATTCAATAGTCATAGATAATGGTGGCCAATTCAAGAATAAGGACTTAGATTCCTTGTGCACTAAATTCAAAATCATATAACATTGGTCATCCATCTACTATCCTCAAGGGAATGGACAAGTAGAAGCATCAAACAAAAATCTATTGAAATTTCTACATCACACAGTTAATAAAATAGGAAGAGACTGGAATCTCATGATCAATCCAGCTCTCTGGGCCTAAAGAATGTATCAGAATGCCCACTAGGGCTACACCATTCACTTTAGTTTATGGGTCTGAAGTGGTACTACCTATTGAGCTTGAAATCCCATCACTAAGAATCGGAATGCATGGTCTAGTAACTGATGATGATTACAGAGTGTCTAGGTTGCAAGAACTTAAACTACTAGATGAGTGTAGACAAGTAGTGTATGATCATCTCAGAGTATATTAGAAAATAATGTCTAGAGGCTACAACAAGAAAGTCTGACATAGAGAATTTCAGGTTGGTGATCTAGTCTTGAGAGAAAATCCTAAAAATTAATTACATCGAGAGCGCAAGGGGAAGTTTGAACCCAACTGGCTGGGTCCCTTTGTTATCACTTCTACTTTTTGCTCTAGACCCTATCAACTCTCAATGACTAAAAGAGAATAGCTTCGAGAACTAATAAACATTCTCCATCTAAAGAAATTCTATGCCTAAGACATTCAGTCTATGGTAAAATGTCTTGAAAAAATCATAAAAATCATAAAAAGTCTTGAAAAAATGATCATCCTAGTGAAAACCTAGCAATAGGCACCTTGATGTATCACAAAAAAATCAAAAAATGAAAAATACAAAAAAATTGAAAAGATGAAAAATACAAAAAAGAAGAAAAAGAAAAAGTGCCTTGGTGAAAACTTGGAAACAAGCACCTTGGTAGCAAAAATAGAATCTCTACCAAGATGGTGAAAACGCAGAAAATGGGTGCCACTTGTATCAAAACACTCCATCTATCAACACAATCTTGGTCTTTCCCAACTTTCATTCTACTTTAGTTTGTATATATCTCTCAGTTGCTTTCACATCCTATTTTAATTAAATTTGGTCTGAGCATCAATCCAACAAAGAGCATCGGTATCCTATCAAAGCTTCAACTTGGGGGCAATCAACGTCATATCCTAAAGTCCATAGTATCTTCAAACATGTCATTTCCCATCAAGGTCCTTCCAAATCTATATTTGAGTCAGTCAGCCTGTCTCCTCATTAGGAAATGATTTTGCAATCAAACACAAATGAACAACAACAACAAACTAAAAACAATCATTGCGACATGTTTAAATATTTCTATATGCTTACTGATTCACATTGAGATTTTTGCATATTTTGTCTCCTTGAGCTCCTCAATGATGTCCTTCATAGGATTTAGAGAGTGATGACTGGGGGCATAATATTTTATTTATTTTCTTCTTTGAGTGAAAATGTAACAACTTTGGAAATTCTAGATTCAATTGGTGTCCACTATAAGTGCCTCCATTATGTATTGGATGGCCATGTGTACCTCAACCATTGATACCCAAAAAATTTAGGGAATTTTCATCTAACTTTTTATTTTGAGTGATTTTTCCTTCTCTATTGTGAAACACAAAATTATCCAAGGATGTGAATGATAAAGGGTCACTGCGGGTAAATTCACATGAGATTGAGGATGATCTCTCCTTTGTTTGGTGTGTTTGTCTGCAAGGCCTATTCAGGTCATCACAACATTTATGTTCTGATGCTTATACAAATTGCTATATCAAAAGGACATGATATTCAGGTCATCCTGGCTTTTGTGCGTTGATGATTATATCTAGTCTGGCATAATAAAATAAAAATCAATATTCATATGTTCATAGTTACCTAACTAGTGAACATTGTATTGATTTATTCGGTGTTACCTAATAAAATATTCAATGATGAAAACAACTGACACACTATCAGTGACTAAGTCCTAGGTCCTAGGTCTGCATTTCATTTTGCACTTTGCATAATTGCATTTATCTCATGATTTTTCAAATCAACTTGAACGCTTAACAATTCTCCAAAAATACCCTAAAACATGACACAAGGACTAAGCTTTGTATGAAGGTCCCCTAAACTAACCAGCAAGCAGTCACCATCCTAGGTTAAACATCTATTTTGACAAAATACTAAGCACTTGCCTTCATCAATACCTACAAAACAATATCATGTGTATCGCTGCATTTACATTGCATATCATAAACATTTCATAAATCCATTTGCATACATACATGTGCATCCATAAACATACATTTGCATTTATTCATTTACCATCTATCATTACATTGCATAATCCATACATTTGACAAGTAAACATTGTGTCACATGATCCATACATTCTACACTAATCAAATAATTTCAAACATTTACATTACATGATATTACATCATATGCCAAAATGACAAGTGCATATGAATTCACAACCAAAAAATTGATCTCATATATATAAATAAAAAATTAGGATAAGTATGGGGGTGCACTACTGGCATGGTATACAAAAGAATGAGCTCGACTGAGCTATCAGATATGATCAATGTATGAACAAAAATGGTAAAAAATAGAACACTATGATAGATCAGCTATCTTCTTGGTCCTCTACATTTGGTGCTCCTCCAGCAAGTGCATCTAGTTGTGGGTCAGCCCGTGGTGCCCTAGCTCCCTCAGAAGCAATCATATACTCAAAATAAGAAGGAACTCTCTGATTAGTAGAACCCTCAAGTAATAAGCAGACACATAGTATGAGGCTCGACTAGTCTGATGGATAACCTCCACCTATAACCACCTCACATCCACCTCTCACTCTAGTCACTGTCTCTTAGACTCTCTCAAATGAATCTCCAAAGCGGTACTCTGTAACCTCAAATCTCTTATCTATAACCAGAGTCACCTAATAATCTCCTGAGGTGTCTTCCTCAATCCTAAATCATCCTCAACCGCCACTGTCTCTACAAGATGCTCCAAACTAGCTCCTCTATGTGCCTTATGGAACTAGATCTCTGCACCTAAATCAAAATTAGGAGCATCCTAAGCCTCCTCCATTGGATCATCCTATTGTACTCCTATAACCTCATCCACACTGCCCACATTGCCAAGTGTACCACTCTCACCTCTAGTATGTCTATGATGAAAAATTGAGGGTCTAACCAAGGGATTTGTATGTGGTCATGGCAGTCTCATCTGTCCTAATGGCCTTGGTGGGATCATCACTACTCTAGGCCTAGGTGGTGTAGGATGCACCATTGGAATATGTACATCACGTTGTCTCTGGCCTCTTCCCATAGGGGCACCTATCACATCCTCAGCATCCTGAATGGTAGGAATCTGATCAGTTAGATTAGAGAAATGCCTCATCAGATTTTCTACTAACCAAGTGATAAAGGCATCAGTGACTCCAACATCTACTACCTATGGCCTGTAATCCCAATCTCTATGATGCAAGAGCATCCTAGGTGTAAGAGCAATCTTGCATCACCCAAAAATATTTCTGGTTTCTTTTCAATAAGGGCTATCTTGTGTAGAACTGTTATTTATGGAAACTTGCTATTTTTAGTAAGTTGGTCATACAATCTCAGAATGTTCTGATTTCACTGTTGGAGTTTTATCTTAGTCATATCAGGCTGCTTGTAAAGTTTCATTGCTAGATCAGGTCTGGTTTTGAAGATATTAAAACTTTTCAGTTTTGGAAATACGGTACAGAAACTTTGAACTCAATTTTGAAGGCTTTAGAGGCCCCAAATGAGGTTGAATTTTTAGTTGAATGAAGCTTTCTTAATTTGGGTGTTGTAGAGCTCCTCATGCCCTTTTCAAAATGGGGTCATTAAAGTCAATCGGGTCAACGAGTGATGACTTATGGTCTCCGAAAGTTGGGTCACCTGAAATGGCAGAAAATGATTTTCCTTCAAAAAAATTTATTTGGGTTTCAAAAGTTATTTTGAGCTGACTTTGATGTAATAAAATGAAAAATAAAATAATTCTAAGTTTGGTCAGCCTTGTTGGCTAAAAAAAAAATTCTGGAACCTTCCTAGGCATTGGAAAATTGCCTATATATGGAAGGTTGTAGTGTTGTCTTAGGCAGTTTAGGATAGTTCTGGGTAGTAGATCTGGGTATTGATTTGAGGCTTTGTCCTAAAAAATATTGTAAGGGAATGCCCATGTGGCTTTACATATTGTAATTCTAAAAGTTTGTAATTCCACATTTCTAGAGATAATAAGAAGCTGATTTTTTATTCTTGCATATTGTTTTTATTTCTCTATTTCTATTATGTGTTTGTAGTATTAAGGGGAGCACCCTTCATCAAGTGGTATCATAGCAAGAGTTCTTGAGTGTGTAAATAGATCATCAATTGTGAGGCAGTTTGCACCAAGACCATGGGTTAGGATTTTTGTGTAAACAGATTGCCGACTATGAGGTAGTTTGCACTAGGGCCATGGTTAGGGTTTTAGTGTGCATCGCAAAAATGCCTCCATGAAGGGAACATAGTAGAAGAGCTAGTGTTTTAACACCTGAGGTTAGAGCGCTCGAGAGACAAGTGCGAGCATTACAAGAAGAGATTCATAGAGGAATGAATCTTAATGTCAGAGATGAAAGCGAGGATGAAGCTGAATAGGAAGATCAAGAAGGAGAAGTCGAAGTTGTAAACCAGGAGGAAGAAAGAATTTTTTAGGCCATTTCCAAGATCAGAAAAAGACCTAAGATTGAGGTTCCTACATTTTCAATAAATCTTAACCTAGAGGATTTGATCGACTGGATCAATGAATGTGAAGAATATTTTGAGTATGAAGATATTGAGGATCCTGATAGGGTCAAATTTGCGAAGGCCAAACTGAAAGGTCATGTGAAGATCTGGTGGCAAAAGATTCAATTGGAGTGAAATAGAAGAGGGAAAGATAAAATCACAAGATGGGATCAGATGGTGGATAAATTGAAGTGACAGTTCATCCTTGTTGATTATGAGCTTGACCTATTGAAGAAAATGCAAAGTTTGAAGCAAGCAGGATGATATGTTTAGGAGTCTACAGAGGAGTTCTATCGAATCCTCATCAGAATAGGCCATGCAAAAGTTGATAAGGAGAAATTTTCTCATTACCTTAATGGGTTGAGGCCAAGCATTCAGGAGGAGTTGAATTTGGTTTGAATGAACAGTATTGAAGAGGCATACCAGTTTTCCCTAAAAGTAGAGGAAAAGCTGAACAAGAAGTTTGAGAGCAAACAAAATGGAAGAGGTCATGGTGGACAATCTAGTGGATGGTCATATGGAGGCTGAAATGAAGATTCAAAAAAGAAGGATGAGGCCAGTAGCAGTCAAAATCAAAGAGGAAACAACTCTAATCATTTTCAAGATCAGAACAATAGAGATTAGAGAGGAAGAGGAAGAGGACAAGGTTTAGGAAGAGCGGGTTTTCATGGGACATGTTTTCACTGTGGAGAAGAAGGTCATAGGGCATTTGAATGTCCTCAATGCCAAGGAAGGATGGATAGGAGGAATGAAGGCTAGGCTAGAGTGGTACATGTAGATGAAGATGCTAGATCCTCAAATTCTAAAGATGTTGAACGAGGAGAAACATTGATTAACCGAAGATTCCTGTTGAGTGGTGAGAATGAACCTGAACAAAGGAGGAGCCTATTTCGCACTAGATGCAAGTGTGAGGGTAAATGTTGTGATGTGATTATTGATAGTGGAAGAACTAAATATTTGGTGTTAGAAGAGATGGTGACAAATTTGAAGTTCAAGAGACAGAAACACCCACATCCATATCGGATTGCCTGGGTGCAAGATGACCACAAGGTCATGGTCAGTGAACAGTGCCTAGTAAATTTCAAGATTGGTGGGTACCATGATGAGGTACTATGTGATATCATACCTATGGATGCATGTCACATGTTGTTGGGTAGGCCATGGTAGTTTGACAAATGTGTTGTACATGATGGTCATGCAAATACTTATTCCCTGACAAAGGATGGAGTGCAATATAAGTTGAAGCCATTGAAGGAGACCAAAAAGGTATGTGGTAATGCAAGAATAAATTTTGTTGATGAAAGAAAATTCCTAGATGGTATCAGGCATGAGCATGTGTGTTTTGCTTTAATTCCAAAAGTTGGTAAAGAGGAAATGGAGGGTGTACCTGTAGAGGTTGTAGATTTGTTGAATGAGTTTTAGGATATTGTATTCGATAATGTACCTAATGGATTACCACTAGTAAGGAAGATCAGTCATCAGATGGATTTGATTCCAAGAGCCAATTTTCCAAACAAGGTAGCACACAGAATGACACCAGTAGAAAGTGAAGAGTTGAACAGACAAGTACATGAGTTATTGTAGAAGGGGTTGATTCAAGAGAGTCTGAGTCCCTATGCTGTACCAATGGTATTAGCACCAAAGAATAATGGAGAATGGAGGATGTGTACAAATTCTAGAGCAATAAATAAGATCACAATCAAGTACCAGTTTCCATTGCCATGAATGGATGATATTATGGACTATTTGAGTGGGGCTATGTATTTCTCAAAGATAGATCTGAAGAGTGGATATCACCAAATTCAGATCAAAGAAGGAGATGAATGGAAGAATGCCTTCAAGAAAAAAGAAGGACTATATGAGTGGTTAGTCATGCCTTTTGGACTAACCAATGCACCGAGCACTTTCATGTGGCTCATGAACAAGGTTCTGAAAGAATTTCTAGGTAAGTTTGTCATTGTTTACCTAGATGATATTTTGATCTTTAGCAAGATATTTGAGGAACATATGATGCATATTCATATGGTGTTTGAGAAGTTTAGAGATGACAAATTGTTGATTAATTTGAAGAAGTGCAGCTTTGTTAAGAAGGAATTAGTGTATTTGGGATTTGTAGTTTCAGCAGAAGGTCTGAAAATGGATCCAGAAAAAGTACAGGCTATCCTTGAATGGCCTACTCCAAGGGATACTACTGAGGTAAGCTATTTTCATGGTTTGGCTAGCTTTTACAAAAAATTTATCAAAAATTTTGGCAGTATTTATGGACCCTTGACTGAAACAATGAGAGGGGATAGAAAAGAGTTCAAGTGGACTAATGGGGCAGATAAGAGTTTTAAACTATTGAAATAGAAAGTTATAGAACAGCCTATTTTAGCACTTCTAGATTTTAATAAGGTTCTTTGAGTAGATTGTGATGCTAGTGGTACTGCAATAGGAGCTGTTATGAGCCAAGAAGGTAAACCTATTACTTATTTCAGTGAGAAGTTGAATGATGCCAAGAGAAAATATTTTGTTTATGATCAGGAATTTTATGCTATAGTTCAAGCATTGAAGAAGTGGAGACACTATCTCCTTCCTAAGGAGTTTGTTTTGTATACTGATCATCAAGCTTTGCAATATTTGAATAGTCAAGGAAAGTTGAATCAGAGGCATTTGAAATGGGTTGAGTTTTTGCAAAGTTATACATTTGTTTTGAAACACAAAAGTTGAAAGTCTAACAGGATTGCCGATGCACTTAACAGAAGGCAACTATTGCTGACAAAGATGCAGATTGAGGTGGTTGGGTTCAAGGAACTCAAGAATTTGTATCCAAAGGATCCTGATTTTGGTGAAACTTGGAAAGCTTGTAAAGAACCTATTACTCTAGACAGAACGAAGTGGTTGGATTTTATCATTCTAGATGATATGCTATTCAGGGGGAGTTAGTTTTGCATTCCACAAAGTTCTATGAGGGAGAATCTCATCAAAGAGAAGCATAGCGGAGGATTGGCTGGACATTTTGGTCATGATAAAACCCTTGCTTTGGTTAGTGAGAATTATTATTGGCCGTAGTTGCAGCAAGATGTGAAGAAGTTTGTAGAGAGTTGCAAACTATGTCAGATGGTGAAAGGAGTGAAGTAGAATACAAGGTTGTATCAGCCATTACCTATACCAGAGAACCCTTGGGAGGATATCAATATAGACTTTGTTCTTGGTTTACTAAGGACTCAGCGGGGACATGATTCAATTTTTGTGGTGGTTGACAGATTTTCAAAGATGGCACATTTTATTCCCTACAAGAAGACTAGTGATGATGTTCATGTAGCAGAATTGTTTTTCAAAGAAGTAGTGAGACTACATGGTTTGCCAAAGACCATAGTTTCAGATTGAGACACTAAGTTTGTTGGATATTTCTAGCATACATTATGGAAGAAGTTGAAGATAGATTTGAAGTTTAGTTCATCACATCATCCATAGACTGATGGACAGATAGAGGTGGTGAATAGGAGTTTGGGGAATTTGCTAAGATGTTTGGTTGGAGATAAGCCAACAGGATGGGATTTGATTTTACCACAAGCAGAATTTGCATATAATAATTCTGTCAACAGGAGCACTGGTAAATCACCATTGCAGATTGTATATGGAAGTAGTCCCATAAATGCATCTGAGTTGAGGAAGATAGATAAAGGAGAAATAAGTAGTGTTGAAGTTGAAGATTTTGCAGAACATTTGAAGAACATCCATGAGGAGGTGAGGAAGTACATTACCAAGATGAATGCATAGTATAAGGCTAAGGTAGATGAGAAAAGGAGGCATAAGGAATTTCAAGTTGGAGATGAAGTCATGGTTCATTTGTAGAAGGAGTGATTTCTAGTTGGTACATACAACAAGCTGAAAATGAAGAAGTTTGGGCCATGTAAGATACTGAAGAAGCATGATTCAGGAAATGCATATGAGGTAGAATTGCCTACTAAGCTGAATATTTCACCAGTGTTTAACATTTTAGATTTGGTAGAGTATCATGAAGGAGGTGTTGAAGATGAGCTCACAATAGCATAGTGGAGTATTCCAGCAACTAGTTCAGATACTAAGGAGATTAAGGATATACTAGATAGTCATGTTGGCAAAAGCACAAGGAATAGGACATATGAAGAATATCTGGTCAAGTGGTAAGGATGACCTGTTGAAGATTCATCATGGCTGACAAAGTAGGAGGTTAACCATCTTGGTTTCCCTCTTCACACCTGAGTCATGATAGGGTCACTTCTCAAATTACCCCGGGTGTCTAATGCAGGAGCATCCTGGGTGTAAGAGCAATCTTGCATCACCCAAAAGTATTTCTAGTTTCTTTTCAATAAGGGCTATCTTGTGTAGAGCTATTATTTATGGAAACTTGCTATTTTTAGTAAGTTGGTCATACGATCTCAGAATGTTCTGATTTTATAGTTGGAGGTTCATCTTAGTCATATCAGGCTGCCTATAAAGTTTCATTGCTAGATCAAGTCTGGTTTTGAAGATATTGAAACTTTTCAGTTTTGGAAATAGGGTACATAAACTTTGAACTCAATTTTGAAGGCTGTAGAGGCCTCAGATGAGGTTGAATTTTGAGCTAAATGAAGCTTTCTTATTCAAGCGTTGTAGAGCTCCTTGTGCCCTTTCCAAAATGGGGTCATAATAATCAATCGTGTCAATGGGTGATGACTTATGGTCTCCGGAAGTTGGGTCACCTGAAATGGTGGAAAATGATTTTCCTTCAAAATTTTTGTTTGGGTTTCAAAAGTTATTTTGAGCCAACTTTGATTTAATAAAATGAAAAATAAAATAATTCTAAGTTTGGTCAGCCTTATTGGCTAAATTTTTTTTCTTTGGAACCTTCCCAGGTGGTGGAAAATTGCCTATATATGGAAGGCTATAGTGTTTTCTTTGGCAGTATGGGACCATTCTGGGTAGTAGATCTGGGTATTGATTCGAGGCTTTGTCCTATAGAATATTGTAAGGGAATGCCCATGTGGCTTTGCATATTGTAATTCTAAAAGTTTGTAATTCCACATTTGTGGAGATAATAAGAAGCCAATTTTCTGTTCTTGCATATTGTTGTTATTTCTCTATTTCTATTATGTGTTTCTGGTATTAAGGGGAGCACACTTCATCACTCTAGTAGCGTATCCAATGTACTCCTAACTACACAACACATATGAAAGTTGAGCCATCCATCCTAACCCAAGCTCTTGAACCAATCGTGCATAAGTCACAAACTCCTATGGGGTATCCTATATAATTCCATACTATCTCCATACCCATGTAATCAAGAACCTCTCTAAGACAGTGGTGGATCATCCTATCAATACTTAGCTCTGACAGAAGTAACCAAACTGGGCATGAGCATCTGGCCATGCCTCAACCTATAAGTACAGCCTCCAAATCATGAAAGTCATGTCATCTAATACATGCCTCCAATACTCTGTATGACCCATCCGTACCTATGTAACGTAACCAGAATATCTATAAATAAGAGGCTCCTATGGCTACCACTCCTCACAACATATGGGCTGGCATATCAGGATGTGCTCCCAAGCCCAAATCTGTAATACAAGTGCACCTAAAGAAAATGATTTACCGTCATGGTAAAAAATCTCATGTATCTCACGAAACATATGGGCTAATAAACACTGACCCCATCCTAGCTCAATAGGACTAGCCATCAAGCATGCAACTATCAGGGCCCAGCCCATCAAAAGATCATTCTTCTAATGATCTAACATAATGATCCCTTAGATCATCCCTGCTAAGATGCACTCTAATCTATGAGTCTAACTATATCTCTATACAAGAGTCTCCCATGAAATCGACTGAGCTAATTTATCATCATCACCGAACAAAGTCCTAAAAGCATGCAGACCTAAATTCCCCGCATTGATATAATCAAGATGAGGACCATGAAATGGTATCTGGAGTATCCTATAAAAATCCTCTAGCATAATGGTGATCTCTCTAGTAGGAAAATGAAAGGTCTGGGTCTCAGAGTGAAACCTCTCTACAAGTGCAGTAGTCAATCCATGGTTTACCTGAATGTCAAGTAATTGAATCAAGTACTCAAAGCTGCAGGTAGCTAGATGTACTCTCAATAGGTCAGGAAGTGATACACATAATTTCTAGGTAGCCGAGTGAGAAATATGGACATGTATGTCTGGATAGCAAACCTACATAGCATAGAAATAGGGAACCCTATCAATAACTTGGTAAAAAATTAGGCTATAAGCATGGAAAATGAGAAATTGAATACTTCAAAAGGTGCATTAATGACTAAGCTATCAGCCTATGAAATTAGAAAAAATAAATTTTTGACCTAAGGATGTGAAAAATGCTCATTATTTTCCATATGAGTTTTCAAAATGGCACCAAAACTCATACGAGTTTCTACAAGGTCTCGTACGACACTTCATGCGTATACGACAGTCAGATAGTTCTCGTACGAGACTTGAGGGACCCGACGAAATGTCATATGACAAAGGGTTCCCTCTCATATGAGTAAGAGTTCAAACACACATGAAACTCTACCAGGACCTAAAAACTCATACAAGTCCAAGCAGACTGCTGTACAAGTTTTCATGAATGAAAAATTGAAAAACTAAAAAAATATCTTAAAAAATCCTATAAAGCATGAAAATAAGCAAAAATTGAATGCAGGAGAGGCACAGAGGTCCACTTACCGGGTTCCCCTACTAGGGAGGTCATTGGTATCAATGAATGCACTTAAATCGATGTGAGGAAACAAGAACTTCCATTTTCTCTTTGTGGGCTCCACAAGGCTCACAAAAGCCAAAAGGTTGAAATGATTTGAAAATGACCCTTTTGGGCCTTATATAGGTTTTGACCTAATTTTTCAAAGTGCTCTGTTTTGCACAAAAATTGCACCCCTAGCTAATTTCGACATCCTAAACCCATTTTCGGGATCAAAATCAAAATATGAGATTATTTACTTTGTCAAAATCATGATTTAAAATTTTTAGAATCAGGATGGCCGACTGCTTGCATAATCGACCTTCTAAACATCAATGAAATCCATAATTCAACTTAACTGATTATCATACATCAAACTATCAAAATTTCAACTTGGTCAACCATGGTCAACTCATGGTCAAACTTGGTCCTCAAGACCTACAAACGATGCAGAACGCATCTCCGGATGTGCATAACCACTTCTCATATCCATTAACATGCTTCACATAATCTCTCAACATTAACTTTCTTGTCAGATTTTGATTTTCATCCCGAAGGGGGCATGGTATTGTACATCCTTATTCAAATCTGTCAATCAATCTTTCTTCAATGATCAAGTCAACAACCATGTCTAGTTGTTGATTCATCAAAAGTCCTCGTTGCTTGGGGCACATCACTTGGGGCATATCAAATTCATCAAGATCCATATCAATCTGGTGTTCTCCCACAAACTTGTAAACTATATCATCTCGTCGTAACCATCAGTTCATTAGTGGTATTTCTTTGGTTCTTCGTAATTCAAGGGTTCAGATTTGGCATCCTTTCGATTCCTTTGGACAATCAAGTTTAGAGTCAGGATAAACATTTCTTCATAATCATAAGGTTCAAAATCAGGCGTTTTGACACTTTTTCATAATCACTGATTCATTGTTGCTATAGTTAACATCATCTTGATTCTTTGGTCAATCATGACCTAAATCGCCAAATCTTCAAATCAATCAATCTTTTTTTATCTCAGAATCGGTTAATCTTTCAGGATCAGTTTCTCCACCACATAACTGAGTCCACATCATCATCAATAATATATTAATCTTTGAACCACTGTGCTTTGCATAGTAATTCAAAGAGGGGCAAAATGTAATACCCCAAAAATGGGCTATAGGACCATTGACCTCTGACATCGACAATTCGATTGAAATCAACACAAAAGTCCTAACTAAAGGCACATCTGCACATCAAATCATTGAAACCCTAATCGATTTAATCTTAATTCTACATCGGGGAATATTTCCTAAATATCCCTAATTATCTTTAATTGAATATTATTTGGTGATAAATATGTTCTATTTATCCTAAAGTTAATTAATTGAATATGTTGAATATTTGATTAATTAATTTAATTCTGCCACTTAATCATTTAATTAGATTTAATTATATTTATTCCTAATTAAGATTATTTAATTTTTGACAATAAATCAAAAATCCTATGAATAATTGATTAAATCCAATTGTCAATATTTAATGATATAGTTTTGGAATAAATTTTGATTAAGTAATTGATTAACCCATAAATTAGTTGTTTTAATTCAAAAATCAGTTAAGTTGAGAATAATTTTTTTGAATTATTAAATTAATTCATAATTATCCATGCACATTCATAAAAGTAGTTAAACTTTAAATTAGTAAATCAATTCAATTTGTTATCTTTTTGAACTCAACAACTATTTCGAGTTAAAAAGTTGATTTAAACTTTTGATTTGAGTTAAAAAGCTGATTTTGCATGATTTTGTGAGTTAACTAATTTTGATTTCCTGATCTCAAAAATCAATCTGAGTTAATCAGGGAGATATTTTTGGCTTTCCATGAGCTTTCAAAAATCTTAGATTTCTATATAAACAAGGCTCATCCCTTCACAAAGGATCTTCTTCAATTTTTGAATCATCCTTCAATTATCTGGAGAATTGAGCTCTTGCGAACAAGAGATTGTGAGATCTTTTTTCAATTTTTCATTCATTGTTTTCAATCAATTCATAGCCTTCCATAGCATTGTTAGAATAGATTTGCATTCATTTCAATTCATCTTAGATCAATTTCATACAATTTTTTTTATCATATTGCATAGAAAATCCAAAAATATAGATTAGTTTGCATCCATATTCCATTGCTTTTGTCATTTCAATTCCTTCATTTAGGCATTGCATTATCACTGGTCTTGGTCATCATCTAAGAATATCAAACTCATACCTACTAGAAGGTAGTAAATCGCCTAGTTAGATCTATTGTTTATTTTGCAAATTTCTTGATTTGCTAACCTCTAATGTTTTACTGAAGTGTTGTGTCTATGACTAGGTACAAAATTCACATGCACAATATGAATAATCATATTATCACTATCAAGAGGGAAAAGGATAGGTGTATTATATGTAATAAATTAGGTCACAATACTAAACAATGCACTACAAAGAAGAAGCAAAATAATGAAATGAAGATTTTTCTTTAGATAAAATGCAACATATCTTAACCTATGACTAAAAGTTGCAGAAATAAGAAGGTGAACAAGGATGACACCAAATAAGAAAACATGAGGATGAGAAGGAATGGACATAATAAGAGAAAAAAGAAGACAAGGTAGACAAGCATGATCAAATAAATGTGAAGAGAAAAGAAAAAGAAATAGAGGAAAAGGAGTAGAAGCACAAGAAGGAAGAAGGACAAAGAGACTTTGGATATGCGATCTAATTTAGAAAGATCCAAAGGAAAGTCAAAGGTACTTTATCTTTCCAAACAAAACTAAGATGCAGAAGGATGCATTAATCCAGAATACTTCATGGAGATGTCATTCAAGCTGCATTGATATAAGGAGGCCACTTCTCAGGAGGAGAAGTATGCATGGTAAGGAAAGACTATTTATTTTGAAGTTAAAATATTGTAGAGAGATACATAGAAATGTAGAAATCAGTGATATAATTTATTGATGTTTGATCAATATTTAGAAGTGTGTGTGAAAGAAAGAAACATGAGAAGTAAAAATAAGTAGACATCATTATGACAAGGCAAATTACATAAGAAAAAATGGTACACCTTTGTCATTGATGTTAAAGGAGGAGAGAAGCGGGTGTGAAAAAAATGAAGAGAATATTAGAAGAATAATATCATAAGAATAGGTGGATGAAGAGAAGATGAGAAGATATCCGAAAAGAAAAACTGAAGAGAGAAGCAAGTTCATATATACTTGCACATAAGAAAGAGTGTACATCTAGGGGAAATTGAAGGAGGGAAGAGTATGTAATTAGATTGGAGCCAAAGGAATATTTCTTCAAGGAGGAGAAGATCAAAGAGGAAGATGAGTTAGAGAGACTCTAAAAGATAATAAGAATGGTTGGTCTCAAAGGGGAGACTATTGGTTTATGATTGCATTACTATATTTTGTTATTTTTTCCATCACATGTTGCCATCAATGCAAAAGGGAGATATTTTTGGCATATTGGAATATTATATGTATTTTAATTGATATAAACATATAATAGGAATCAAAGGGATGTCAAAATTTTAGAGAAATTAGAGGAATTTATTAGAAGATCTATTTGTTTTTTGCTAACCTGATTGTTGTAGGTTAGCCAGTGGAACAAGATTTTCATAGGTTCTGTGAGGTTCAGGTATTGTAGGTATGAAGTCATGCAAGTGAGATATGGTTGAAGAAGGTCAATAATAAATTAACTCTAAGATTTAAAGGATATCCTTGATATTTGAGTATGATTGATGCAGGAGCATCCTGGGTGTAAGAGCAATCTTGCATCACCCAAAAATATTTATGTTTTTTTTTATTCAATAAGGGTTATTTTGTGCAGAGCTGCTATCTGTGGAAAGTTACTATTTTTTGGTAATTTTCGTATGTGCTCAGAATGATCTGATTTCTTTCTTGGAGGTTCATTTTGGTCATATAAGTCTGCCAGTAAAGTTTCATTGCCAGATCAAGTGTATATTGGAAGATATTGAAGATTTTCGGTATTGGCAGCAGGGGACAGAAACTTTGAACTTAGTTTTGAAGGCTTTAGAGGCCCCGGATGAGGTCGAATTTTGGGCTGAATGAAGCTTGCTTAATTCAAGTGTTGTAGAGCTCCTCGCACCCTTTCCGAAATGGGGTTACAATAGTCAATCGGGTCAACTGGTGATGACTTATGGTCTTCGGAAGTTGGGTCACCTGAAATGGCGGAAAATGATTTTTCTTCAAAATTTCTGTTCGGGTTTCAAAATTTATTTTGAGCCGACTATGATGTAATGAAATTTAAAATAAAAATAATTCTAAGTTTGGTCGGCCTTATTGGCTAAAATTCTGGAACCTTCCCAGGCGGTGGAAAATTGCCTATATAAGGAAGGCTGTATTATTGTCTTAGGCAGTTTAGAATAGTTCTGGGTAGTAGATCTGGGTATTGATTCAAGGCTTTGTCCTATAGAATATTGTAAGGGAATGCCCATGTGGCTTTGCATATTGTAATTCTGAAAGTTTGTAATTCCACATTTGTGGAGATAATAAGAAACCAATTTTCTGTTCTTGCATATTGTTGCTGTTTCTCTATTTCTGTTATGTGTTTGTGGTATTAAGGGGAGCACCCTTCATCAAGTGGTATCAGAGCAGGAGTTCTTGAGTGTGTAAACAAATCGTCGACTGTGAGGTAGTTTGCACCAGGACCGTGGCTAGGGTTTCAGCGCGCATCGCGAAAATGCCTCCACGAAGGGAACGTGGCGGAAGAGCTGGTGTTGTAACACCTGAGGTTAGAGAGCTGCAGAGACAAGTGCGAGCATTGCAAGAAGAGATTCACAGAGGAATGAATCTTAATGTCAGAGACGAAAGTGAGGATGAAGCCGAAGAAGAATATCAAGAAGGAGAAGTTGAAATTGTGAACCATGAGGAAGAAAGACTTTTTCGGGCGATTTCCAAGATTGGGAAAAGACCTAAGATTGAGGTTCCTACATTTTCTGGAAATCTTAACCCAGAGGAATTGATCGACTGGAT
Source organism: Chamaecyparis obtusa (assembly GCA_027943335.1). Lineage (NCBI taxonomy): Eukaryota > Viridiplantae > Streptophyta > Pinopsida > Cupressales > Cupressaceae > Chamaecyparis > Chamaecyparis obtusa. The sequence continues at coordinate 722,079 of BSBK01000210.1, read as the reverse complement.
CAATGAATGTGAGGAATATTTTGAGTATGAAGATGTTGAGGATCCTGATAGGGTCAAATTTGCGAAGGCCAGACTAAAAGGTCATGCGAAGATCTGGTGGCAAGAAATTCAATTGGAGCGAAATAGAAGAGGGAAAGATAAAATCACAAGATGGGATCGGATGGTGGATAAATTGAAGTGACAGTTCATTCCTGTTGATTATGAGCTTGATCTACTAAAGAAAATGCAAAGTTTGAAGCAAGCAGGAAGATCTGTTCAGGAGTATACAGAGGAGTTCTATCGACTTCTCATCAGAACAGGCCATGCAGAAGCTGATAAGGAGAAAGTTGCCCGATACCTTAATGGGTTAAGGCCAAGCATTCAGGAGGAGCTAAATCTGGTTCGAATGAACAGTATTGAGGAGGCATACCAGTTTTCCCTAAAAGTAGAGGAAAAGCTAAACAAGAAGTTTGAGAGCAGACAAAACGGAAGAGGTTGCGGTGGACGATCTGGTGGACGGTCATATGGTGGCCAAAATGAAGATCTGAAAAAGAAGGATGAGGCTAGTAGCAGTCAGAATCAGCGAGGAAATAATTCCAATCACTTCCAGGATCAGAATAATAGAGATCAAAGAGGAAGAGGAAGAGGACAAGGATCTGGAAGAGGTGGCTTCCGTGGAACATGTTTTCACTGTGGAGAAGAAGGTCATAGGGCATTTGAATGTCCTCAGCGCCAAGGCAGAACAGACGGGAGAAATGAAGGCCAAGGCAGAGTTGCACATGTAGATGAAGATGCCAGATCATCAAATTCTGAAGATGCTGAAAGAGGAGAAACATTGATTAACAGAAGAGTCTTGTTGAGTGGTGAGAATGAACCTGAGCAAAGGAGGAGCTTGTTTCGCACCAGGTGCAAGTGTGAAGGTAAATGTTGTGATGTGATTATCGATAGTGGAAGCACTGACAATTTGGTGTCAGAAGAGACGGTGACAAAGTTGAAGCTCAAGAGACAGAAACACCCACATCCATATCGGATTGCCTGGGTACAGGATGACCACAAGGTCATGGTCAATGAACAATGCCTGGTGAAGTTCAAGATTGGCAGATACCAAGATGAGGTATTGTGTGATATCATATCTATGGATGCATGTCATATGTTGTTGGGTAGACCATGGCAGTTTGACAGATGTGCTATACATGATGGCCGTGCGAATACCTATTCCCTGACAAAGGATGGAGTGCGACATAAGCTAAAACCATTGAAGGAGACTGAAGAAACGGTATGTGGTAATGCAAGGATAACTTTTGTTGATGGAAGAAATTTCTTAGATGGTATGAGGCATGAGCATGTATGTTTTGCTTTAATTCCAAAAGCTAGTAAAGAGGAAGTAGAAGATGTTCTTGTAGAAGTTGTAGATTTGTTGATTGAGTTTCAGGATATTGTATCCGATAACGTGCCTGATAGATTACCACCAGTCAGGAAGATCAGTCATCAGATGGACTTGATCCCAGGAGCGAGTTTTCCAAATAAGGCAGCACACAGAATGACACCTGCAGAAAGTGAGGAGTTGAACAGACAAGTACATGAACTGTTACAGAAAGGATTGATCTGTGAGAGTCTAAGTCCCTGTGCAGTACCAGTGGTATTAGCACCAAAGAAGAATGGAGAGTGGAGGATGTGTACAGATTCCAGAGCAATAAACAAGATCATAATCAAGTATAGGTTTCCATTGCCACGAATGGATGATATTATGGACTGTTTGAGTGGAGCTGTGTATTTCTCAAAGATAGATCTGAAAAGTGGATATCACCAGATTCGGATCAGAGAAGGAGATGAATGGAAGACTGCCTTCAAGACAAAGGAAGGACTGTATGAGTGGTTAGTCATGCCTTTTGGGCTAACCAATGCACCGAGCACTTTCATGCCGCTCATGAACGAGGTTCTGAAAGAATTTCTGGGTAAATTTGTCATTGTTTACCTAGATGATATTCTGATCTTTAGTAAGACATTGGAGGAGCATATGATGCATATTCGTATGGTATTTGAGAAGCTGAGAGAAGAGAAATTGTTGATTAATTTGAAGAAGTGCAGTTTTGTGAAGAAAGAGTTGGTGTATTTGGGATTTGTAGTTTTAGGAGAAGGTCTAAAAATAGACCCAGAGAAGGTACAGGCTATCCTTGAATGGCCTACTCCAAGGAATGCTACTGAGGTAAGATCTTTTCATGGTCTAGCTAGCTTTTACAGAAAGTTTATCAAAAATTTTAGCAGTATTTGTGGTCCCTTGACTGAAACAATGAGAGGGGATAGAAAAGAGTTTAAGTGGACTAATGGGGCAGAAAAGAGTTTTCAATTATTGAAACAAAAAGTTACAGAACAACCTGTTTTAGCACTTCCAGATTTTAATAAGGTGTTTCAAGTAGATTGTGATGCTAGTGGTACTGCAATAGGAGCTGTTATGAGCCAAGAAGGTAAACCTGTTGCTTATTTCAGTGAGAAGTTAAATGATGCCAAGAGGAAATATTCTATTTATGATCAGGAATTTTATGCTATAGTTCAAGCATTGAAGAAGTGGAGACACTATCTGCTTCCTAAGGAGTTTGTTTTGTATACTAATCATCAAGCTTTGCAATATTTGAATAGTCAAGGAAAGTTGAATCAAAGGCATTTGAAATGGGTTGAATTTTTGCAGAGTTATACATTTGTCTTGAAACACAGGAGTGGAAAGTCTAATAGGGTTGCAGATGCTCTTAGCAGAAGGCAACTACTGCTGACAGAAATGCAGATTGAAGTGGTTGGGTTCAAGGAGCTCAAGAATTTGTATCGAGAGGATCCTGATTTTTGGTGAAGCTTGGAAAGCTTGTAAAGAACCTGTTACTCTAGACAGGACGAAATGGTTGGATTTCATCATCCAGGATGATATGCTATTCAGAGGGAGTCAGTTGTGCATTCCACGAAGTTCTATGAGGGAGAATCTCATCAAGGAGAAGCATAGTGGAGGATTGGCTGGACACTTTGGTCGTGATAAAACCCTTGCTTTGGTTGGTGAGAATTATTATTGGCCACAATTGCAGCAAGATGTGAAGAAGTTTGTACAGAGTTGCAGAGTATGTCAGATGGCGAAAGGAGTGAAGCAGAATACAGGGTTGTATCAGCCATTACCTGTACCAGAGAAGCCTTGGGAGGATATTAGCATGGACTTTGTTCTTGGTTTACCGAGGACTCAGCGGGGACATGATTCAATTTTTGTGGCAGTTGACAGATTTTCAAAGATGGCACATTTCATTCCCTGCAAGAAGACTAATGATGCTGTTCATGTAGCAGAATTGTTTTTCAGAGAAGTAGTGAGACTTCATGGTTTGCCAAAGACCATAGTTTCAGATCGGGACACTAAGTTTGTTGGATATTTCTGGCGTACATTGTGGAAGAAGTTAAAGATAGATTTGAAGTTCAGTTCATCACATCATCCACAGACTGATGGACAAACAGAGGTGGTGAATAGGAGTTTGGGAAATTTGCTGAGATGTTTGGTTGGAGATAAGCCAACAGGATGGGATTTGATTTTACCACAGGCAGAATTTGCATACAATAATTCTGTCAACAGGAGCACTGGTAAATCACCATTCCAGATTGTATATGGAAGTAGTCCAAGAAATGCATCTGAATTGAGAAAGATAGATAAAGGAGAAATAAGTAGTGCTGAAGCTGAAGATTTTGCAGAACACTTGAAGAACATCCATGAGGAGGTGAGGAAACATATTACCAAGATGAACGCACAGTATAAGGCTAAGGCAGATGAGAAAAGGAGGTATAAGGAATTTCAGGTTGGTGATGAAGCCATGGTTCATTTGCGAAAGGAGCGGTTTCCAGTTGGTACATATAACAAGCTGAAAATGAAGAAGTTTGGACCATGTAGGATATTGAAGAAACATGATTCAGGAAATGCATATGAGGTAGAATTGCCTACTGAGCTGAATATTTCACCAGTGTTTAACATTTCAGATCTGACAGAGTATCATGAAGGAGGTGTTGAAGATGAGATCACAACAGCACAGTGGAGTATTCCAGCAACTAGTTCAGACACTAAGGAGATTGAAGATATACTGGACAGTCGTGTTGGTAGAAGCACAAGGAATAGGACGTATAAAGAGTATTTGGTCAAATGGAAGGGACGACCTGTAGAAGATTCATCGTGGCTAACAAAGGAGGAGGTTAACCATCTTGGTTTTCCTCTGCACACCTGAGTCGTGACAGGGTCACTTCTCAAATTACCCTGGGTGTCTGATGCAGGAGCATCCTGGGTGTAAGAGCAATCTTGCATCACCCAAAAATATTTATGTTTTTTTTTATTCAATAAGGGTTATTTTGTGCAAAGCTGCTATCTGTGGAAAGTTACTATTTTTTGGTAATTTTTGTATGTGCTCAGAATGATCTGATTTCTTTCTTGGAGGTTCATTTTGGTCATATAAGTCTGCCAGTAAAGTTTCATTGCTAGATCAAGTGTATATTGGAAGATATTGAAGATTTTCGGTATTGGCAGCAGGGGACAGAAACTTTGAACTCAGTTTTGAAAGCTTTAGAGGCCCCAGATGAGGTCGAATTTTGGGTTGAATGAAGTTTGCTTAATTCAAGCGTTGTAGAGCTCCTCGCGCCCTTTCCGAAATGGGGTTACAATAGTCAATCGGGTCAACTGGTGATGACTTATGGTCTTCGGAAGTTGGGTCACCTGAAATGGCGGAAAATGATTTTTCTTCAAAATTTCTGTTCGGGTTTCAAAATTTATTTTGAGCCGACTATGATGTAATGAAATGTAAAATAAAAATAATTCTAAGTTTGGTCGGCCTTATTGGCTAAAATTCTGGAACCTTCCCAGGCGGTGGAAAATTGCCTATATAAGGAAGGCTGTATTATTGTCTTAGGTAGTTCAGAATAGTTCTGGGTAGTAGATCTGGGTATTGATTCAAGGCTTTGTCCTACAGAATATTGTAAGGGAATGCCCATGTGGCTTTGCATATTGTAATTCTGAAAGTTTGTAATTCCACATTTGTGGAGATAATAAGAAGCCAATTTTCTGTTCTTGCATATTGTTGCTGTTTCTCTATTTCTGTTATGTGTTTGTGGTATTAAGGGGAGTACCCTTCATCAATGATTCAAGGTTAGATTTGGTGACTGGTAGATAGGGTGACAGTCAGTGTTGACAGGAAAATAGAAAGGGGTTTGGTGTGCTTAATCAAGTTAGAATATGTCATAGCGCACTTAGGAGTATGTTTGGGACATACTCAGGTATCTTAAATCAAAAGGGTTAGTAATTCATAGGTTTTCATGACATATTTTGATTGTCTCAAATTATTGTTGACAATGTTCTTTAGGGTTAGGTGAAAAAGAGTTGGGAAATACAATGGTTGTGTTAGATGTGTGTAGACGAGTGTTTATCATGATGCTATAGGATAATCTTGAAGTATGTTCCTGATGATTTGGTGATACACTTAGACCAAAATGATCAAATTGGTGGAGTTTTTGGTCAACAATAATATTTTTATTAGTATTTATGTTCTTGGCCAACTTAGTTGGTAAATCATGTTACACAAGCGGTAAACCATGAAATCTGGGAGATTTATGATCTCAAGGTGGTTTTTATAGGTTGTGGGTAAGATTTATAGTCAAAGATGGGTTTGAAACAAGATATTTGGAATGATGATTTGAAGAGGTGGTGAATTAGGTTTGGTCAATGTAGTTCTTGAATTTAGGTGATGAATTAGGGCAAAATCAGTAGGCACGAAAGTGGAAGATTTGATGCGCATTCCAAATATTTCTTGTAGAGAATTGGTTAAGATATCTTAAAGGATAATCTTCTCATCTAAAGGATTCAAAGAGGATTAGATCAAAGATTCTTTTTGTACTTCAATGGAATAGAATTTTTCATAAGATATATGTTTTTACCCATTTCAATAACACTTTGGATCATTGTACTAATTAGATTGTAAGCCAACAAGCCTTCCTCGGGGCTCTATCTTGAGGCTTTTCATTTGAGCTGTGAGTTCTAGGAAGTGAGCCTAAATTCATGTGCACTCCCAATACACATTAATAAGTTTATACTTCTAACAAGGTATTTACTTATTGTCAGTAATTAGCCCCACCATGGTGTTTCCCCTAATAGGGTTTCCATGATAAAAATATTGTGTCAATTGTGTGGATTTGATTTTGATTTGTGGATGCATGCATATTTCATATTTCATTTAATCATATCAAAATTATGGGTATAAAATTTTAGGGTTTTTTAGGGCTAAGAGTTTGAAGGTTAAGGTTTTTAGAAATAACTAATTCACCCTCCCCACCCTCTTAGTTGTTTACTACCATATTATCAACAAACTTTTGAAGGATGTTTGAATCTTCTAGTTGTGCATGATCATGTGATGGTTGTGATTTACTTCCAGTATGTTTCACCTTTGATTATATGTTATGGGTAATAGGTGCACTTGTATGTTAGATGCATCTCTTTACTGTAAAAAAAAATATTAAGTTCTTATTTGACCCTATGTTCCAAGGGTTCCTTGGTGAGGCATTACATACGGTATCAAAACCCATGTTCATATGCTAGGATCTTTGTTTATGCTCCCATTGTGTTTGGTGGAAGTGATGCATGGTTATTATATATGATGATGGTTATATTTTTGTTCTTATTACATTAGTATGGCTTGTTTTTTTCCATATGTGATTTTGACCTATGTCTTTTTTTTTCTCTTAAGAGTGCCTCTATATAGTGGACGTGGTCGGAAGGATAACCATAAAAGGTTATCTTAGCCCAGTCATCCATCTTAGAGTGTGTAATAGAGTGCTAGTAAAAGTAGTTTCCATCAATCTAATACTTATTTTACAAGACATGGTTAGAGTCTAGAACCATGTTTTACTTGTGGTCAACATGGTCATAGGGAAATGATGTGTCCTTATAGAGATATTCTAGGAGCTAGTTAGAGGTAGGTTACTTTTGAACCTACTTTTGGTGATATAGGTATATCCCATTGAGCTTTTGCAATGGTTTATAACTATCAAGTTGAGAAATAGAGTACCATTTTTGAGACTATAGACATGTTACATAGTATTTATACCTCTATACTATTTGATTCCAATAGTTTAGATTATTTTATTTCCCTTGTTTGGTTAATTAATGTGGGCTAGTGGCAGCATGACAAGTTGATAGTTGGTAGGTTGAGTTATCCATAGGTTCTAAGGTGACCATGGACTCCCTTATCTATGGTTGTGTATTGGATTTGGGAACTTTCACCACCACCATAGATTTTTGTATGTAACCCTTGGGCTCTTATGGTATTGTGTTGGGTATGGATTGGTTACCCTCCCACCAGGTGAGTATTGATTGCTAACATACGTCAGTACAGTGTGTGGATGACACAGGTGGGCATGTTGAGCTTGTAGGGGTACAGAGACCTATTTAACTTTTTATGATCTCAGATAGGAAGATGAAGTGGAGTATGCCATTGGGGTTTCATTTATTCATATTCTTTATTAGTGACCTTGATGGGATTGAGAATAAAAAGCTATCTCTTGATAATCACCTACTTCTTTGTGAGTTTGAAAATGTGTTTCTAGATGAGATTACATGCATGCTACCTCAACATGACATAGATTACACATTGATATCATTCCTGGAGATTAGTCTATTTATCATGCACCTTATTGTATGACCACTCAAGATTTGAGTGAGTCTCATGTATAGCTAGAATAGTTTTTGACAGAGGGCCATATTCATCATATTGTATCCTCATGGGGTTCACAAGTCATCTTTATGAATAAGGATGGATCCTTATGTTTGTACATTGATTACCCACAGTTGAATAAGGTGATAGTGAAGAATTGATATCCCTTGCTGAGAATTGATGATTTATTTGATCAGATGAAGGGAACAAGAGTATTCTCCAAGATAGACCTTAAGATGTGATACCATTATCTTTGTATCCATGACACTAACATTCATCATATATCTTTTCACACTCAATATGGACACTATGAATTTATGGTTGTACCCTTTGGGTTGACCAATATTCTATTGACTCTCATGATTTTGATGAATGGTGTGTTCTGCACCTACCTTGACCATTTTGTCCTTGTATTTTGAGATGATATTTTGGTGTATTCAAGGACTATGGAGGAGCATGAGGTCCATTTTCATTAGTTCTTGTAGTGTCACATGACCATCAATTATATGGAAACCTGGCCAAATGTGATTTCTTCCAAACTGGGGTGAAGTATTTGGGCCATATCATCTCTAGAGAGGGTATTTCTATATATCCTTTGAAGATCTAGGTTATTATGGATAGGCTAGTGACAACTAGTATTCCTAAGGTTTTTTGTTTCATAAGTATACTGGGTTACTACCACTTATTCATGAAGGTTTTCTTTTGGTTGGCTCATCTTATCAGTTCTCTTCAAAGAAAATGGAAGAATTTTGTTTGGTCCATGTAGTGTGAGTTATCTTGGCAGTCTCTTAAGGAGAATTTGATAGTGTACCTATCTTTATAGTAACATATCCCATATGTGAGTTCATGGTGTGCACTGATGCATTCTTGGATTGTGTGGGGGTAGTTCTTATGTAAGATGAATGAGTGATAGCATATAAGTCCTAAAATATTAAGGATCATGAGTTGAACTACCCAGCCCACAATATAGAGTTAGCAGTGGTTGTGCATGCACTGGTGTGCTAGAGACATTTCATTTTGGGTCATAGGTTTGAGTTTCATTACAATCATCACAACTTACACTATATCTTTTCTTAGTCGAACCTGAATGTACGACAACATTGTTGGATGGAGTTTTTGTGTGAGTATAATTTTGATGTTCATTACATCAAGGGAAAGGATAATGTTTTTTCATATTCCTTGAGTAGGATAAGGCATGAGATATCTATTTTTTCACTTTGTGTGGATATGCCCGATCGTATCATTGAGGATTTATTGAGTGACACTTGGTATCAAGAAGTTAGAGTAGAGATTGAGTCCAAACATACCCTTGAAGGGCATTTTTCAAGTTACACTTTGGAGTCAAATAGAATTTTGTGGTACTATGAGTCCTTTTACATGTTGGTTTTAGGTGATCTTTATTTTTTGGTGATGTCAAAGGCACGTGGTGTGTTATATTCTACACATCCTATTATCAAGAAGATGCATGTCAACCTTACATGGTTGTACTTTTGGGAATGGATTAGGTATGTTGTTTCCAATTTCATGGCTATATATCTTGAGTGCTAGAGAGTTAAAGTAAAGCATCAGCATTTGGCAAGTATTGTATAGCCACATTCCATCCCTGAATGGAAGTGGCACACTATATCTATTGATTTTATTACTGGGTTACCTATGTCATTGTGTCATCATGATGCTATTATGGTTACCATGGAAAAATTGTCCAAGGTGGCTCACTTTTCACCCATGAGATCTTCTTATACTATTTCCTCGATAGCACAAGTGTTCATGGAGGATATACCAGTTACATGGGATACCTCATAAGATTATTTCAGATAGAGATCCAATGTTCACTTCTACATTATTGACACCTCTCTAGTACTCTTTGAGCACACAAATTAATTTTAGTTCAACATATCACCCTGAGACCGATGATCGAATGGAGTGGTTGAATAAAGTCCTTAAGGATATGCTTCACATGTATGTGATGGACCAACAGTCAAGGTGGGAGGACTATTTGTACTTGGTTGAGTTTATATATAATAATAGGTACCATATTTATCTCATCATATACCCTTTTTAGGCCTTGTATGGTCAACTGTGTCATACATCCTTGAGTTGGGATTAATTAGAGGACTATGTAGTATTGGGTCCTAAGATGCTTCATGGTATCGAGTAGCAATTTTTTCATATTAGAGAGCATTTTATTACTACTTAGGATCTATAGAAGAACTATGTTGATACCCATAGGCTTGACCATCACTTCTCAGTTGATGAGCATGTTTTTTTGCAAGTTTGACCATGGAAGAGCACCATCCGTTATGATAAAGGATCTAAGCTAGTATTTTTTTTTGTTGCACCTTTTGAGATCCTTGAGAGGATTGGTCATGTTTCCTAGTTCTTGGCATTTCCACCTAGTCTATCACATATCCATGATGTTTTCCATTTTATTGTGTTGAGATAGTATATTCCTGATGAGACCCATGTTCTTGATTGGGATGCCTTATAGGTAGAGGATGAACAAATTTATTTTGAGCCCATATTCATTCTTTAGCATCATAGGTTGACCCTTAGAGATCGATACATAGAGAAGGTAAGGGTCTAATGGGACCTGAGTGATGGGACTTCTGTTAGACAGGAAGATTCTTTGTACTTAAGAGATTTGTACCCTTATCTTTTTGCAGGATTCCATGAGTAAGCCTATTCCTAGAGGGGAAGGATGTAGTGTCTCCCATGGTTACATTTTGTTACATTCTAATTTTTATTTGAGATATATTCTTATTATGATGTTGTGATTATTTGCATGATTGGATGCATTCAATGACAATATATTATTCTGGTTGCTAGTATATTGGCTATAATTCATGGTCAGATTATGTTGTTGTTTATAGTTTGATCACATCTGCATGATGTTTCTATTTATGTGACACGATGCCTTATGATAATATCTCATGTATTTTGCATTTGAGACAATTGATTATGTTATGACTATGATTTTATTGGATTCCATGATATATTGTGCCTTATAGGTTGTTGGATATTTTAGTTATTGACCTTTGTTGATTAATGCTCATATTTCTCTAAAATGATTAATTTAAATGCTTTATAATTAAATTAAATATTTAATTTCAATGAAATTTTTATTTAAATTATATGTACACTAAGGAGTAGAAAATGGGACAACCAGTGTTGTGGCATTCTTTATGTCTAATCGCATCACTAGATAGTTAGTGTTCCATTAGACATTTTATTGTTATTATGTGGTTCGTCTATTTATTTTCTGAGCAACTACACTTGATGTTTGTGTTTAAGTGAACAGGCACTAGACACATTCTACCTAAGTTGTAGGATTTGAGTGTGTCTAAATCCCTGACAGGGGCATAAGAGATAGTATCATTAGCCTTGAATATTTGAGCCAATATCATCCTTGTATGGACAATGTATTTTTAATTACAAGGGCACATGAGATGTTATTATTGGCCTTACATATTTGAACCAATATCATCCTTGTATGGACAATGCATTTGTAATTAATATATTATTCCCTTTTGTACGTGTTGGTAAATATAGATTTAATATGCATATTGTGTTAGACCCATGAGAATGTCTGTGCATTTAGATCTCCTTAGTTTTCATGGAAAAGGTTTAATTAAAATGTTGATTTTTAATGTGTTGGGAATTTAATATTTTATTTACTAGCTAATTTGTCATAGCTGAATTCCATTTGATTGGAATTAATTTATTTGATCTTGGGTAAGCTAATAGTTCGCTTAAATAATTTAAGTGACTTATTTTAGAAGTCAGTTTTGAAAAAAAAAATGCCTTTATGTTTGAAAAGTGAGTCTTTTCACTTACTTTTCACTTTGCCTCTGTGAGAATTTGTGATTTTTCTCCAAATTTCATTTGTTCTTGTTGGGTGTGATCCACTTGTTGGATTTGAATGTGGAGAGGCTTGTTGGAATCAATTTCATCAAGCTTTCATAATTTTATTCTTCTTTTGAGTTTTTATCCATTTGGGTGAGGTAGGGAATCTCACCATTTTTAAATTACTTTATTTTAATGAATGGAATCAATCATATCAATTGAGTGGGATGAGAATTAACATTCCTCCATGTTCTTATTTGATTTCATTTCCTGATTGGGTTGCTATAAGCTTTTATATTTTTTGATATTGAGAAAATTGGGTTTTGAAAGTGTTATGCTGCTCAAATTTATGTGTGTGACTAGAAATGAGATTTTATTTTAGAAATGTGATGTTCGGTGCCTAAGGAAAAATGGGTTTTAATTTCATGTGATTTTTTGATGTTTGATTTTAGAGCATTTTTTTATGTCTCATTTTGTGTGCCACCCATATTTGCCATTTGGCTTTTTCGATGTGTTTTAAACATTGGAATGTGTTGTCCTCCATGTTTGCAACTATCCTATGGTTTTAATGTGTGATTTTCATATTCATGGATAAAACTGTACTCCTAGACAAGTGCCCAGTTGAGTGTGTTGTGAGCACTTGTAATTGCTTTTCCTTCTTTGGGATTTTCCTCCATGCTTGGTTTATGATCACATTTGGAGTGCATGATATTTGTGTTTGATACTGCATCACAATCATGTTGAGTGTTCCATGTCAAGATCCCATGGGACCTGTACTCTTGGTTTGATATTAATGGAGTCTCATGTTGCCATGTTTTGTGGTTTAAGACTTTGAGATTTTTTAACAGCTTTTTCCTTATTGCATTGTTTCTTTGTGCCTCATTATAGAATGGGATGAGCCTAATGTTTTGGTAGTGGAGTGGAGTGGCTCCTTACATAGACTCCGAGCCACAAGTGGTTGACACAGTACATGGGAAAGGGTTTTCTTAATAAGTGATAACTTAATACCAAAAAATTGGAGTAAAATACTTAATAAAGAGAAATAGAGCTTTACGCCTACCTCTCCATCTATGAGTGTTGACCTGAGGTAGATGTGTATCTATCCATCTACAGGTGTTGACCAAAGATACATTTTAATGTTTATTCATCTGAGGGTGTTAACCTGAGACTCGATGCTACTTGGGCTACTAAGAGCCAAGTAATGACACTCCATCTTGATTCCCTACACTAAAACCTTGATAAATCTGAGTAGTGACCCTAACCTACTTGCTTCAAGTATTTTCATTATGTTTTCACTGAGACCTATGCATTTTCATTGAGTCATGCATCTGTTAGGTGTAGGTTCTATCATTATTTGGTTTTTTTAGTTACCTTATGTTTATGGTCGGGTTACTATCTCCATGACAAAGGTGGGTGGGCTTGAGGGTTCTACATGGTAGGGTTTTGTTACACTATACCACTATTTGGGATCATTGTACATACGGTTGACTAATTTTAGTGACAGAGTTATTGAGCATGATGTGCTCTTTTCTATCCTTTATTTTCATTTTCACATTTTATGTTTATACATGTTTTAGATCTATATACTTATTATATTCAATTTTATTCATGATATCGAGTGTGTATGGCCTTGAATCATGCCTTCCAGTACTCCTTGGTGTGGATTTGTATTTATTTTAGTCATGCGTTAGAGTCGATAGCTAGTATTTTGGCCTCTAGTTTGACTTAGAATTTTGTAAAGCACTCTAGTGCATATGAGACAAATAGTTGCACATATGATTCATAATTTAGTGCATATGAGTCACATTTCAGTGCATCTAACTCATACTTCATCACATATGAGAAATACTTCAACACATACGCTTCATGAATTAGCGCATATGACAAGTAAAGTAGCATATTTAATTATAACATGTGGATCACTAGAATTATGCATATGTCTAGTAAATTAGCACATTTACCTCCTATTTTAGTACATATGCTTTATCGTATTTAAATAGAAAGCACCTCTTGAGGGTTGGTAAAAAATGGAATTGTATATTTGGGTACCCTTATTCCTTGGGATGTCTTCAAAGTTATCATACTTAGAATTTGGATTTATTATGAGGTTTTTTAAGTCACCTCTCTTGTATTAAGATTATTTTTCTCCTTGTATGGACTTACAATGAGAATGGATAGTCTCCTCGATGGATGACTATTGATGAAGGTTTGGTCATGACCTATGAGGTTCATAAATGAAGTTTGAGATCTCACATGATGGAATTAACATGACATTACTATTCATGCTTTTGTTTTAGTTGTGTGGGGAAGAAAATAATGCACTGAACTAGAGGTCAATTAGGAAATCAATAGAAACATGATTCCCTTCAAACCACCTCACTAAGATGGGTAGGAGTGCTAGGTAGATCAGACCCGAGTTGTAAGGAACTTCTTGGTTTGATTCTAGTGTTTGATTAAGAGTGGTTGAAATGATTGAACATATTTTAAGTGATCAAATGATATGATTAAAAATATTCAATTACAGAAATTAAAAAGACTGGAAACAACAAACAAACTATGAACTTTGTGAGCTCACTGCCTCAGACAGAAGTGCAACCCAAAGGATGACAATGCAAATTTTGGATACTATCATGGTGCATTGGCATTTCACATAGGATGAGTACAGACTTTACAAAATACAATGAAAATATGTAAAACTAATTCTATTATATGGAAATACAATTAGAAGGAATGACCGGAATATAAATGGATGCAACAAGACTAATATAAATATACAAATAAAGGGGAATAAAAAAGGAAATAACATATTATAGATATGAAACTAAAATGAAAAAAGATAAGAGATTTACATATTTATAAATATTATGAAATGACAAAGAATGAAAAAGAGAGATAAAATTTGTTTCAAAGTATGATAATGCAATCCAAAAAATTCCTTTGAATCCACAAAAATTGCACATGCACAAGAAGGGAAAATCATTGGGTTTTTAAAGAGGTTTTCCTTAGTTAAACCCTTTCTTTGATGTTTTCACCTCCATGGACAACCAATAGACATGATATTCAGTGATAGATAACTAATAATGGGAAGATAATAACAATAATATAAAGCTTAAAAAATAAGATGAGGAGATATGCTCAAAAGACATGAAGAGTGGAGAGAAAGAACTCTCAAATGTATGAAACATGCTTGGACATATTTTGTGATGTCAGATATGAGAGCTTGAATTGTCAAAAATGGTGGAAACAACTACAACAAATTGATATGGGAGTACAAAAATAGAGATGTATGCCTATGTGGAGAGAAATAATGCAAGAGTAAAAGTTATAGATGATCGAATGAGAAACCAAGAAGTGAGAGAGAGATTGTAGCAGACCCAATGCATGCAAATGAGGATATTTTGAATACCCTAGGTAGATTATGTGCAGGATTCCCATCATCATGAGTGTTACAACTATAGGGTGGCAGGTTTGTAACACTCAAATGATCCTCTACATGTCAGCAGATTTACGAACGAGACCATGTCATGCAAAGAAATTCATGGTGCACCCATGTTCAAAGACTGTTAGGATTCCATTGCATGGATCTGATTTGGGTGGAGGGCTAGAGAGATGACAAGGATAAGTGAGGGTGATGGGATTTGTGACTTAGGATAAAGTGGCCAAAATGTGAAAATGGTATCTTGTATGAAATTTACTCTATTACAGGTTGCTTGGAAATCTTTGGAAGGAAGTTTGATTCTTTTTCTTGTGCACAATCATGTGATGGCTGTTTTTCAATTCCAATATGTTTTACCTTGGTTTATATGTTATGGTTAATAGATGAACTTGTATGTTAGATGCACATCTTTACTTTAAAAAAATGTGTTTAGTGCATATTTGACCCTATGTTTCAAGGGTTTATTGGCGATGCATTACATTGCAAATCTGTACCAACCCTTTACTTCTATATTCAAATAAATACCATTGAGACTATTCCTTCCTTTCCCTCTTCATATACCCATGTTGTTGATTTTCCTACCATTGTGACATATGATACTGAGAGTTCCCTAGCTAACAATATTTTAAACCTTATTCATCAATCCAAACCTAAACCCAAATTTAATCATGATCTTTGGATTACCTTTTATCCTAGTGAAACTATTAGGGCACATTATGGTCCTCTTTACTTAGTTGTGAATATTTGTTTTCTTCCTTCTTGTGGAGTCCTTATAGATCCTACTTTCATGGTGAATGTTATAATTTAAGAAAATCATTTCATTAGACAACTCCAACAAGATTTATATGATAAATTTGATATGATGATCAAAACATTCAATGGCTTCACTTATCCTACTCATGGTTTCAGTGCTCTTCCCATGGAATTTGGTAAGAAAACTTTATGTTACACCTTTGTTTCCATCTGAGCCTCTGACCAGTTTCAAGTTTGACTTCATCTTCTTTGGATCACTTCCATGAAAGCTATAGTATAGTCTCTCTTATTCATAAGTATTTTAATTTTCCCCATGATAGAGAAATCATCACAATTAACCATAGTCTCTATCAATCGTTAGCTACTCAATGGAACTTTGACCTTGATTTATTTTGGCTTTCCATGCCTCAACGGATCCAACCTTTCAAAGGTATCTATTTCTTATCTTATCAAAAATTTAATATTAAGAATAATTATGAACTTAAAAATTCCTTTCCTATAGTTCCATCTCCCTTTCCGGGACCTATACTTCTTCCTACACTTCCTATGCCTCCTATTTATTCTTCATTTCCACCTCCTATATCCTATAAATGATCTACATATTACATCTCTCAACCTAGTGTGGTTCCTTTAGTTCTTCCTCCTAAATAAGAAAAGGACATGATGTCGATTGATCCTAAACCATCTCAAATCTCAAACAAAACTAAATGTAACTATTGTACTCATGATTGTCACCATAAACTATTGCCAATTTGACTATACTATTGTATATGAATAGATATAGTGTTTTCATTATGGCAACAAAGTCATATAGAGTTTTGGAGTCAGCACACATTATCATAAGGTCAGAATATGGCTAAGTATAGAAGACTGGATAGTTAGCAAAGCACTAGAAGATTAGAGCATCAACACATGTGCGTATGACCTAGTTATGGTATGTGCCCTTGAAGATAAGCTTGTAAGTATGTATTCATGCTAATTTAAGAGTGCATGATCAGATGAGATAGTATGACAAAGATATAGATAGTTGAAGAGGTACAACCAGTGAATGCTAGAACAAAACATAGTATGGAGCCGACTATTTCTATTTTGATTAGCGGTTATAATAATGTTTTTTAAAGGCTATGCACCTATTGTAATTAGGTTTTAGACATGTAAACATCTTTTTTTGTAAACACACTTGAGCCAATTCACTTGGAAGCATTGGATGTAATCGGTTAAAGGGCTAACCTAGTTAATTTTTTTGTAAGTACATATAACTATGACATGCGCCTTGGTAATTAGTGTGCAAAAAGAAAAGAGAGAAAGTAGAGAAGAGAAGAAGTATGTGAAGAGAAGTTAGTATGTTGTAGTGCTTCACAAGAGGTTGAATCATTAGCGCATCAAAGGAACTAATTAGACAAGAAGTGTCACAACACCAGTTCATCCAGCAGATATAGTGTGTATCTGAGATCAGAAGGTTGTAGCCTTCACCACTTAAGTAGTGAACTCTAGGATAGTATGTCCCCACCCCTAATAGGGTTATTGTAAAAGACTCCTACCAGGGTCCAACCCTTGACCAGGTCACTGTACTAAAAGCATTGTAAAGAACAACTCCTAACAGGGTTGTTGATCTTCTAACAAGGATCACAAGACACTAGTGCATTTCTTAGTGGGTGTCAATTCCCACCGGGGTATTTACCTAGTTGGGTTTCCCCGTAACCATATTGGTGTTATATGTTGTGATTGTTTATCTTGTTTACATTGATGTTTATTTTAGTACTTAAGCAATCAAGTTAAGTTTCAAGAGTAAAGTAAAAATATTAAAATATAGTGAACACTGATTCACCCCCCCCCCCTCTTAGTGTTCCCATTCCTAATAATTGGTATTAGAGCTCTAGTCCTCTAAAGATATGTTTAACCACTTGAGGAGATCAATGGGTTTAGAAGAAGCAAAACATTTGAAGAAGAATCTTATGGCAGCTCTTGAAGACCTTGACATATCTGAGAAAGAAGTTGAAGAACTAAAATTGAAAGTCAGTTTCGCACAAGTATTCATCAAGAAGCTAAGAAAATATTTGAAAGATTGTTCAAACGGTGATTTAGGAAAAATGGTCAAAAAGCTAAATGAAGAGAACACATCTTTGAAAGATTAGATTGAAGAGTTGGATGATAAGATAACTAACAATCAAGAATTTTATGAAGAACAGATCAAAGAGAACCTTCAACTGAATGAAGAATTGAGACAAGAAAACATGGAAATCTTGGAGCTAAGAAACAACAAAGAAAAGTTGGAATCTGAATTAAAAGAGACAGAGAATCACATTGAGAAATTACACATCAGTTCTGATTTGATAGAGTCATAGTTATATGCACGAAAGCTTAAGGGAGATACCAGTTGTATTGGATACAATGAAGCACAAAACTAGATTGATGACATGCGAGAAAAGATGAAAGCACCAAAAGACACTACAGATGCTAAGGAGACTGGAAATTAGACTAAAGTCAATGTTGAACCATCTAAGGATGAGTGCAAGCTAGTAGACTAAACTTGTTATGCCTATAACAAGCATGGACATATTGCAAGGGACTGTAAAGAGGTAAGACCTTTCAATGGATATTGTTACTCATGCAATAAATTTGGTCATAGAGCTATGAATTGTAAAACAAGTCAAAAGAACAAGACTCATCATAATCAGAGAAATCAGAATCAATTAAATGCAAGAAGTTCTCAAAATATTACATGTCAGCTATGTAATTATAATTATCACTCAGCTAGATAGTGTAAAATGTTAACCCATATCAATGTGCCAAGGAATTTAAGGCCTCTAGTTATTTTTCACTCTTGTAACAAGGCTGGACACATCTCTAGGTTTTGTAGATAAAAAACAATGTCAGGAAAGCCCTAAAGAGATAGAAGAATTGATATTGGATACCGAAGGAGAAGTCATTTTTGTGAAAGCTTCAAAAGATGTGAGCTTGATTTGGTCAAAGGCAAAGAAGGATAAGGTTAATGAGTATGTATTGGATGCATCCATAGTGGACACACCCTCTACATCTAGATAAATGACCCTCAAGGTCATAGGGGGAGCTAATGTCACTCTAGACCCCTGTGTGGCTGGTATACTCACCCTCAAAGTATGCACCTTTGGATTTAACATTTTGGAGATTATGTGGTGCTATGTGCAAGAGCGCACTACCTAATCAATTGCAAGATAGAAGTTGGAAATTCTCAATCAATTTCTAGTTTACGTGGCATGCATTAAAGGTGGAAATTTCACTTTATAGTCTATGAAATCTTATAGATCACTCATTGCATTCAAGTTTGAGCAATTGGAAATCACAAGAGTCCTAACAGTTGAATTGTGAAGTGTTGGAGCTTGATTTACTAGTGAAGAAGTGTGATTGATCAGTCACAAAACCCTAGTTCAATGCGTCAATTGAGAAGTCTTTGGAATCTAATTTGAAGCATTAACCAAGTAATTCATGGCTACTCTAGTTGTGTTTGATGTTTCTGAGAGAAAGAGATATGTGGTTAAGAGGCACCCTTTTAATCCAACCCTAGATGACCTAGAAGGTGCATTTTCAAGAACCCCTGTGGGTGTCATGCATGTAGAAGACATGTGTGCATATTTATATTGTAAGAAGAAACCAATTGGACTTAATAGGATAAGGTCACATCTTGAGTCCATGATGAAACTGGACCGAAAATTCCTAGATGAGTTCGCACACCTAGAAGACAATCCCATTGTTGAGTATGCTACGACATATGAGTTTTATGAGTTTGAATGGATCAAGATATTGTTAAGAAGAATTCATGATGACCTATTTTGGATAGGTGAAGTCCTAGTAAGAATCACAAGAGATATTATTTATGAAATGATAAGCCTTTCTAGGATAGGCATCGTTCTTCCAGTGGGTAAGGATGTGAGAAAACTAGTTGAACAAGCATGTAAGTTCAGAAGTGATAGGTGCAGTATGACTATTGAGCCTATTGAAGAGAAAGACATCAAATTGATGACTATGATACTAGGTTACATGTTTCAGCACACCAATAGGTTGACTAGCATGTTTGTAGCCACTATTCTTGCCGCAATCAGAATTGTTAAGGAAAATGGAGAGTTTAATTTGTGTGAGATCTTGTGCACACAATTGATTGATAACATCAAAGCCATCAAGCATGATAAGACCAAAATATTCAAGTTTTGGTCTTTAATCATTTACATGTACTTCCATAGACTTGGAAAGGTTTCAGATTTATACTTAGACAAAAGTATACCTATAATGCCTCAAATATCTCTTAAGGCATCTACTGAGAGCACTTTGAAGGATTACATGGAACTTGAACTGAAGACATTCAGGATCAAAATGTAGATGAGGTACAAGATACTAGAGAGTGTAGTTAAAAAATATAAAGAAAGAATTTTCTTTATGGTAGAAACTAATATAACATGCATGGAAGTTGTAGAGCCTAGAAAAAAGTGGATCCATCCACTTGGTTATGAGGTAGAGGAACCAATTTTGGAATTGTGTGTGTGAAAATTGTACCTGATCTGTAGACACAACACTTCAGTAAAACATTAGACGTTAGCAAAAATCAAAATTGTGCAAAATTGAAATCTAATTTAACCAAGTGATTTACTACCTTCTAGTAGGTGCAAGATTGATGTTCTCAGATTTTTATCGAGATCAGTGACCTAGATGACACCTAAACGAAAGATTTGAATGCAAAACTAATATGAAATATGAATGCAATTAATCTATATTTTTGATATTTTCTATGCAATGATATGAAAACTTGATATGAAATCTATGCTAATATGGAAATTGATATGCTATGAATTGATCTAACAATAATATGAAAACAAAAGTGATCTCACAACAATGTTGATTTGCAATAAGCTTTGATCCTTCCAATTGCAATTCTCCAGTGTGATTGTGCAAAAATATGAGATTCTATGGATGCAAATTTTGAGAGATGAATTATGAAGAGCTGAGCCTTGATTTTATAGAAATCTAGGGCTTTGGAGGTGCATGGAAGAAAGCCATAAATCACTCAGATTAACTCAGCTTGATTTTTGAGTTATCTGATAATAAAGATAATTTAATTCACAAAAACATGCAAATCATGCAAAAATAGCTTTTTAACTCAAATTAGAGTTTAGATCAGCTTTTTGAACTCCAAAAGGATGTTGAGTTCTAAAAAGTCAACACTTTGCATTGATTTTCTAATTTGGAGTTTAACTGTTTCTTTTGAATGTGCATAATAATTATGAATTAATTAAATAAATAAAGTGATTTATGCTCAACTTAACTGATTTTTGAAAATAAATAATTGATTTATGGGTTAATCAATTATTTAATCAAACTTTTATTAAAAACTATATTATTAAATAATGACAACTTGCTTTAATTAATTAAATAAAAATTTAATCAATTATTCATAGGATATTGGATTTATTGTCAAAATTAAATAATACAATTAATAATAGATAGAATTAAATTTAATTACACAATTAAGTGGCAAGATATTAAATCTAATTAATTAAATATGAAAATATTCAATTAATCAAACTTAGGATAAAAGTGATTTATCACCAAATAATCATTAAATTAAAGATAATTAAGATAATTAGGAATATTGCTAGGAATATTCCCCGATGCAAAATTTAAGATAATCAATTATGATTCGATGATGTTTAGATGTGCCTTAGGTTAGGACTTTGATGTCAATTTCATTTGAGTTGTTGATATAGAAGATTAATGAACTTATAGCCCATTTTTGGGGTATTACAGGAAGCATATGCACAAGTATTACTGTTAGCACCTAAGGACCCAAATGAACCTAGGTGGGCTACTTATGAAGAAAAGACAAGGGAAGTTGATGTAGTTTTGAACAGCACAACAACTAAGAGGAAAGCCTCTAAGATTACATCTGAGATACTCAGAATTCATGGTGTAACATAGGCAGACCTAGACAAAGTAAGAGAACAAAAGATAGCATTGTAAATTGAGAGCGCATCCACAAGGGAAGCCAAGAAAGATGATCATAAAGTGAAGAAAATCAAGATTGAGAAGATAGATGATCCAAAGGATAAATAGGGTAACACAGATGTTATCCCTCCTACACCCAAAGAGTCAATTAATCTGGATACCACATCACCTCCAAAATACAAAAGCATTCCAAAGAGGAAGAAGGAAACCAGCACAACTCACCTATCCTCGCAGGCAACTAGAAGTAAGAAAAATGCTCAAGCATCTCCCAAGGTAGGTTTTAGACCTAGTCTTCAAGTTTTGAGAACAAGGATTATTGATGAAGGCAAATTAGATCAAATAGGAAAGTTTTATGACAAGTACAGTGAAATTGATAAATCATAGATTCATGGCATGATCATAAAACATATGATTAAGTTCAAGAAGATAGTCTTGCAACTTAAGACAGTCATTCCAAACAGTGTTTGGAATATCTTGGAATCCTTGAAGAAATAGGCTATTGAAGAAGATCTTAGAATAAGGGAAAATATTCTAGATGAAAGCCTCCATGTATGTTCCTTAGAAGAGAAAACATTATTTTTAGATCTAGTGAAGCCACACCTCAGAACAAATTTGAGAATGCTACACATAATGGACAAGAACTTTGAGTTGGTAGCTAAAGAGATAGAGAAAGCTTTTGAGAAAGTCTTTTTGGATAGGCACATGTATCCACCTACTACGCCCACAACTCAAGTACCCTCTAAGGAAGACAAGGAGTTAGAGACCACCAATGTACAAGTAACAAGTCCTTAGGATTTAGTGCCTACAGTGGAAACACCTACAGAAGTAGTGAGGTCTGTGCCCATGTTTGGGACACAAAAATATGATGCAATCATCATTGATAATGTAGAGATAGCCATGGCAGCCATAGATAAAGACTTGGATAAGTTTGAGGAAGCCTTTGTAAGCACACAAGAGGCTAAAATTCTATGTGGTAACAATTCACCTAAGCTACAATAAGAAGTGCTAATAGAGGATCTAACAGGTGAAGAAGAAGAAAAGGAGACAGAAAAAGAGATAGAAAATGAAAAAGAAAAGGTAGAAGAGGAGAAAGGAGAAGAAGAGGTAAAAATAAGTGAACCAACAGATGAGTCATCTATTGAAATTCCTATGAAGATAAAACAAGAAGTGATGGACAACACTCCTATCACTCCCTTACCCTCAGCATCATTATTGTCAAGTTTGACACCAGACACCACTAGCTTGGAATCTTGGGGAGAATAAGACCTGATTAAAATCAATGTCCTAGCTATGGAGAAAAAAAAAGAGAAGAAAGTGATGAGGAAACCTCTGTTTGTTGAATTGGTCAACATTTTGAACAACTTGCTACCTTAAGACAAGAAAGTGTCTAAA
Source organism: Chamaecyparis obtusa (assembly GCA_027943335.1). Taxonomy (NCBI): domain Eukaryota; kingdom Viridiplantae; phylum Streptophyta; class Pinopsida; order Cupressales; family Cupressaceae; genus Chamaecyparis; species Chamaecyparis obtusa. The sequence continues at coordinate 698,997 of BSBK01000210.1, read as the reverse complement.
GTACATTCATCTGATGATGTTAGTACTATATTGACAAGCTTCAAAGAAAAATTTTCTAGCTTAGAAGAATCTGCATCCCAAGTTGCAGAAGAGAGATATATAAAGAAAAGACTAAGTGAACTATTTGGAAACTTTGCACTTAACCTCAGTTCATTTAAAATTGGTCAAGCATCCTTGAAGGAGTTCACAACTAAGGGAAGGAAGATCATTACTAACTGTATGAACCAAGATAAGCTGACTAGTGAGCACTACAAGAAAATCTAGGAGGCAAAAGAAATGATAGACAGTGTAAGGAAATCAATGGAAGATCCCTCCACTGATGTGAACATGTGAAATAATGTGTACCAGAGGGAAGATAGACAAAATATAAAAGGCTAAGAAGGAGATGTCTAAGATAAAGGCAAGGCAAACACAGCTCAAAAATGCTCTTGCGCCCTCTCTAGATGTACTTAATCAGAACATCAAGGAGATCGATGCCACTATGGTGACATATGATCAAGGTCCAAGTACAAACTTGGAAAATATGGAGAAGCTACAATATGCCTTATGCGCCCATCTACAGACTACCAATGCACTAATATCATTTTGGAAACAAGAGATCCAAAATTTGTAGATAGCATATCCAAATGTCCTAACATTGGAAGATGTCCTAACATTGGAAGTACTTGTAGATACACTTTTTTTTTAGCACCTTTGTCATTAATGTCAAAGGGGGAGTATTGTATGTAGAATATTGAGTATCATATGTGATGTATAGGAGTATAATATAGAGTATAAGGAAGATATAAATTAGATAATTTTGTATAAAGGTACAGTTAGTAACTTCACCATATTCCTTTGTTGACATTAATGACAAAGGGGGAGATTTTTGGAAAGTTGATTATACTATTCTATATGACTAGATATAGTGTTTTCATTGTGGAAACAAAGTCATATAGAGTTTTGGAGTCAGCGCACATTATCATAAGGGCAGAATATGGCTAAGTATAGAAGACTGGACATTTAGCAGAGCACCAGAAGATCAGAGCATCAGTGCATGTATGTATGACCTAGTTATGGTATGCACCCTTGAAGATAAGATTTTAAGTATGTATTCATGCTAAGTATAAGAGGGCATGATCAAATGAGATAGTATGACAAATATACTGATAGTTGAAGAGGTACAACCAGTGAACGCTAGAATAGAATAGAGATAGTATGACAAATATACTGATAGTTGAAGAGGTACAACCAGTGAACGCTAGAATAGAATAGAGTATGAACCAGTGTTCCCATTCCTAACATAAACATCATACTAGAGCACATACACATACTTGCCAAAATATTTCCTCCCCTAAGACACATACTAATACTTTGATTCCCTTTGATCAACCCATGCATAGCCCAAGGGAGAAAGCTTATCTTAAAATATGAAACTCTACAAACATGGTGATTCTATTTAGATTATAGATCTTATCTTGATTAATTTGGATGAAAAATATATTATTGATGATGATTTTAATGAAAATTATGTTCATTCTATTGATTTTAATGATTTGTATGAGCTTATAGATATTAATCATGATTTACCTGCTCACTTTGCAAAACAATTATCTCTTGATCCTAATGACAAATAAAGTGACTCATCTTTCTAGAATGGTACTTTTTAGGAACTAGTTATTATTTCATCTATTATGATTTATGTTTCTCCTCTTTCATATTTCCCACCTTCCCTAAATGATATAAACTAAGGTGGGGGCAGCCAATATGCTTGATTATCTCCTCTTGTGTAGTGGATTATTTGTGTTTTCTTACTCTAATGTGCTTCCCCATGATGTGTTGCTTGTTATATGTTTTGTCTAGATTTCTTTAGATGGTCCTTGTTGCTCTGTTGGTGAAATGTGATAAAGGAATCAACCTTTCATGGAATTCCTCTATTTTTATCTCATTAATTATATATGGCATGTATAGTTATGTCATGCATGTGTCATTGTTTATAAATGTGCCTTTATTTTGTTTGATTATGGAGATGCAAAACAATAGTTACCTATTATTTTTGGTCTTTGCAATTCTATCCCAAAATGACTTTTCTTTGTATCTCTTATGAGACCTTATTTTATTGTGTTTGTAGTTCTACTACCTTTAGGGGATGATGACAGTTCATTTTAATATTTCTAATATACATGACTAGTTATCATATGATCATACTGACCCTAGAGCTAGTAGATCTCTTTTGTGCTTTGTTTTGTTATGTGTTCATTTCCTTTGATATTTCCTTTCTTGGAGGCATCTCACAGTGGAAACATTTCTTGTGGGTTCATGTATGATCCATTAAAGCCATTTTTCCTATTAAGGAACTTGCAATCACTTTAATGTGGAGGCATACACTATGCTCCTTATTTCAAATTTTGCACACACACACACACATATAATGATTTAACACAATATCTTTTATGTTGATGGATAAGGAGACAATTCTTTCCTTGTGTTCATGTTTACATTATCATTCCATGTGCATTATTAAATGGATCCTAAGAGTGATCCTTCCTAATTTCATTTGGTCCTTTAACTAACCATTTTTTGGATCCCTTAACAAAGACCATATTTCCTTAAGGATTGATCCCTTTAAATGGGTTGACTAGCATCTCATAGCTTGCTATATTATCAATTCCATCTTTTGAAACATTCCATAATAAGGAAATAACTCACTAGACTACTCTCTCTCTCTCTCTCTCTCTCTCTCTCATGATGCCTCTTTTATCTTGGTTTTGGATTTGATAATTACCTAAGTCACTTGGGGGCTTGGTGTTTCCTTGTCTCCTTAACCTTGATGAAATTCTTCCAATTCATTGATCTACTTTACCACAAGTATGATTTTTTTCTTATACTCTCGCTAAAGTGGGGGCTAAATGTACCATCCTAAAAAATTGTCACCTATGACTAGATGCTCAGTTAGGCCGCATTTTGGCAATTTTGAGATTTCATGTTTGGTATGCTTGTCTAGCTAAATGTTTCTTGCTGATCTAGCATCTACCCTATCTTATTGGCTTCTCATTTGAATTTTCGTGCTTTTTCTTAGGAACAAAATGCCCTAGGATTTTTTTATCCAAGGAATGGTCCCAAATTTGAACTGGAACCTCATTATAGTGTTTCGATGGGAAATTGATTTCATGATTAGCCTAGATTAATTTTGAATCTCAAAATGTGTGATAAGGTATATAAACACCTTATCTCTCCTCATTTTGGTATCCAACCATAATATGCAACCAAGATAAATGATAAGAAATCACACTCAAGAATTCAAGCAATCAAGTGAATTAAATATTTGAAGGCAAGCATCCAAGATCTAGTCTCTCTCCAAGAATCTAAAGAAATTTGAACTTAATATTCTCTATTTAAGAAATATTCTCTACCATGATGGCCAACTAAAGGATTTATCAAGAAAACAAGAGGATACTTTATCCATTCTCATGTATTCTCTCTCCATATAAAGTGTTTAATCAAGCATAAAAACATTGAAGATCTATGAGTGGCATTCATAGATCTGTACATTTGTGAAGGCATCCTTGATTTCATTCTAAATTATAAGGTCAAAATATTCAAAACATGTGACATTAAATAATCTTCATGAATATGTAGGATCTCAATATCAATTCATGAAGGTATTGGCAAGGTAGATCTAATAGTTACCTTCAAATTACTTTCCTTTATGTAATCCTATTCCATTTTTAAGTTTGATTCCTAAATAGGGGTTTGACCAAGGCAAATCCCTTTCCACAACATTTTCCCTATTTTTCTATGTGTAGGTACAATAATTTCAATTGTTGGAACAAATCTAGAGAGGTCGGGACTTGTGGGACAATCAATCAAAATTATGGGTAGATTCCTAGGGAACAAAACACCTCAGGATATTTTTTCCCTTGAAAAGAATGTCCAGGGCATTTTTTTCTACATGGAATAGCCCTTGATTTAGATATCATGTTGGTATATTTTTCAAATTTCTATTTTTGGTAATTACAAGTTCCCATTTATTTATGCCAATCTTTATTTTCCTAAAAATGTCTAATTTAGCTTACTTTATTCATTTATCTTGCATCATTAGATTAATTTTTTAAATACATTTCACTCTTAATCATATAAAAAGGATCATTGCACTCAACACGAAAATACTGAAATCTAATTTTTCCAAAATTTCATATGTTTTAGTAAATTGCAATTTTGAGGGTCTTTGGTGCAGTTGTGGGCAAATATGCTACCCGGGAACATGATGGAAGATCGATGTTTCTAAAATTTGGTTCAATATTATTTTAATACCTTTCCAATGCATCAAACGGTTCGTAATTCGGAGCTAGGATGAGAAAGTTATGCCTTCTCCAAGTGGACCTAAATTTTATATTTAGTTTTTTTGATAAATTTTGATAGTTTTAATATTTTAATTGTAATAAAAATTATGATGACTCTTCATTTCAATTCCAAGGGATTTGTGTGACCCTTGGGATCCATCCAACTTGTATAAACTCCAATTTTGAATAGAATGGAGACATTTTTTGGTTTGCAATCTTGTTGTTCTCAATTTTCGTGTTGAATTCTACAATACTGCAGGTATCACACCAGGTATTGTAATCTGGTTTTCATAAATCATATCAGTGGTATCAGAGTAGGAATGCTCCTTTATGCCAATTTACACAAGGTCTTCCTACCAAAGATTAGGATTGGATACACAAGATTTGTCAAAATACCCACCTTTGAGATGCACACGATCGAAGATGTCAGACGATGATGTTAAGAAGTTGGTCAAGGAAGCTTTAAATAAGCAATGAGAGGAGATGATGAGTCAATTTTTATGCCTCCTACAGAAGCAAAAACCCTCTGAATCTGAAACATCATTTCTTGTAAATACCCCTTTCAAAGTGTAGGTCAATTTTGACATCTCAAATTTTGAAGGAAAGGTCGATTCTGAAGCTGTTGATAATTGGTTATCAAAGTTGGATAGGTACTTTTATGTAAATAATTTCTCAAATGCTAAAAAGATAACATTTTCTCTCCTCAAAGCTGAAACCCATGCGAAATTAGCATGGGAAACCAAAGTAGCAAATAAAGAAAAAGAATCAATTGCTGAAGATGGTTTTATACTATCTCTTGATGAGAAGCCCACATGGGGAGAATTTGTGGAATACATAAAAGAAGCTTACCTCCCGGAGGATGTTTATGAACAAAAATACATAGAATGGCAACTTATTTGACAAAAGAGGGATCAGTCTGTGCAAGATTACACCAATACATTCCATTCACTTTCTGCAAAACTCGGTATTGATGATTTAGAGAAGCATCAAATTTTGAAATATCAGAGTGGACTTCACAGGTATATTCAAACAGAGATGGAATTTTTAAATATTGAGACATTGGAAACTACCTATAAATATGCTACAAAAATTGAAGAAAAATCCAAGCAAAAAGGGAAGAGGGACTACTTTGCAAACAACAAGCCAAGGGTTGAAGGTGGCAATAAATTTGCAGGAAAATAGGTGACCAAGGAACTTCATTCAAATTCACCTAAGAACACATGGTGGTCTACTAAAAAGATAGACATAGGCATGTGGTGTGAGATGCATAAGTCCCCAACCCATAATACAAAGGACTGTCGAAGTATTAAAAATTTGATGGTATAAATATGAGGAGAGGAAGTTGAACCTAAATCGTCACCAATAGATAATTATGAGAAAGAGGACAATGATTCCATCATAGAAGAAAACCCATATGTCGTAGTTGGAACTGCTAAAGTATTGCCCCGTGAAGATGAAGACAGACTTTTTCATTCACAGATGTGGGTTGATGGAAAGCCTCTCCATTTTATTGTTGACATTGGGAGTCAAAAGAATTTGATCTCTAGGGAGACAGTCAAAAGATTAAATCTGAAAGTGACAAGACACCCACAACCATACTCTATGGGATGGGTAAATGAGGGACAAGATATTCAAATAAATCAACAACGTCATTTTCCATATTCAATCAAACCTTTCAAGGATGAAGTGATATGTGATGTAGCACCATTGGATGTATGCGATGTCTTGCTGGGGCAACCATACATGTATCAGAGGCATGGGGTGTATGAGTCCAGGCCACGTAGTGTTACAATCAAGCTTGGTGGGAAGAGGTATCGAATACCAGAGGTATGTCCAACACAAATTGCTTCTTTAATTAGTGCTAAACAATGTAAACCCTTGATTGCTCAAACTGGAGCTTTTATTGTACTCATGATTCACCCTGAACAAACAAAGTCAGTTGTTCTTAATACACATGCTAAGGTAATAGAGAATCAACAAAATCAGATGGATAAAATTTTGAAAGAATATCACAGTGTGTTTACACCACCAGTGGGAGTACCAACACACTGTCAAGTCAAGCACTCTATTGATTTAATCCCAGGCACACCGCTACCACATGAGCCAATATATAGGAGGTCAATTTTGGAAAATGATGAGATTAAGAGACAAATTCAAGAGTTCATTTAGAAAGGACACATTCATCCAAGTGCTTCACCTTGTGGAAGTCCAATTGTCCTTGCTAAAAAGAAAGATGGGACATGGAGGCTTTGTATTGATTATAGAGCATTAAACAAAATCTCTATTAAAAATAGATATCCAATCCCTTGAATTGATGATTTGTTGGACCAACTTAGGGGGGCTAAATTCTTTACAAAAGTTGACTTGAAGTCTAGATACCACCAAGTACCAATTGATCTAGCAGATGTGTGGAAGACTACATTTAAATCTAAGGAAGGTTTGTTTGAATGGTTGGTCATGCCTTTTGGCCTAACAAATGCCCTAGCCACATTTATGAGATTGATGAATGATGTGCTTAGACCATTCATTGATTCTTTTATAGTTGTTTATTTGGATGACATACTCATATTTAGCAGGACTTGGTTTGAGCATTTGTAGCATGTTGAACAAGTTCTTTCAACTCTGCAAAAACACAAACTTTATGCCAACATTGAGAAGTGTTCTTTTGGTATGCAGAGTATTCAATACTTAGGGTATATCATTGACATTGAGGGTGTTCATGTTGATTCAGAAAAGATTCAAATAATCCAAGATTGGCCATCCCCTAAAAATTTCACAGAGCTTCGTAGCTTCTTGGGCTTAGCCAACTTCTATCACAAATTTGTGTTTGGTTTCTCACATATATCATGGCCTCTTAATCAATCACTAAGGGGTGGAGCACAAGCAAAATTTTAGTGGATAGAGGCAAAGCAACAAGCATTTGAGGAGTTAAAGAAAAGACTATGTTCAGCACCAGTATTGGTCCTTCCAGATCTACACCAAGTATTTGAGATAGAAACAGATGCATCAGATTATGCTCTTGGTGCGGTACTCACACAACATGGGCATCTTGTTGCCTATCATAGTGAAACTTTTTATGATACAGTACGTAGGTATCCCACCTATGATAAGGAGTTGTATGCCATTATTCAGGCTTGCAAATAATGGAAACACTATATACTGGGAAAGGAAACTATTATACATACATACCATAAACCACTCCAATTCTTGAAAACACAAGGGAAGCTATAGAATGATAGACATCAATGGTGGTCAGCCTATTTACAAAAATTTCACCTCAACATTCATCATAAAAAAGGAAGCAGTAACAAGGTGGTAGATTATTTGATTAGGCCTCCAATTGTAGGTTTGAAAATAGTGTTGGATTCATGTGGTCATCAATCATCCACTTGGGAACAACTATATAGTACTGACCCTGATTTTGCTAACATCTATAGTAATTTGGTAGAAGGAAAATCTGTCTCTGATTTTAACTTGCAGGATGGGTTTCTTTACCATAATGGTCACATATGTGTACCCACCAAAGAATGGAAGAAAATGATATGGGAAGCTCACTATAGTCATGTTGCAGGACATTTTGGTATTGGTAAGACTACTGCTATCCTTCAAAAGTATTTCTATTGGCCAAAAATGAAGCAGGATATCATTTCACATATACAAGCTTGTGCAGCCTATGCAATTGCAAAGCCAGCAAACTATAAGTTGGTTCTATACTTACCATTACCTATTCCTAATAAGCCATGGCAGTCTATTTCAATGGATTTTATGTCTGGGCTTCCAACTACCAGGCGGGGGCATGATTGTGTATATGTTGTGGTAGATAGGTTTTCTAAAATAGCAATCATGGTGGCATGTAAAAAGATGATTTCTACAGAAGATACTACCAAGCTATTTTTTGAATATGTGTGGGTTCATTTTGGTTTGCCAAAAACCATTATTTCTGATAGGGATAGCAGGTTCATCAGCAAATTTTGGTCTGCACTATGGGCTAAAATGGACATGAAATTGACAAAGTCCACAGCATTCCATCCCCAAACAGATGGGCAGATAGAAGTGGTGAATCGAATGATTATTCATATTTTATGGATGTATCATTCAAAACATCCTCACACATGGGATGAAAGCTTACCCTATGTGCAACACAGCTACAACCGTGCACTCCATAGTACTATAGGGCACAGTCCATTTGAGATTTCTCTTGGGTACCAGCCATTGGCACCTATGGATGTAGCAATACCATCTCTACACTCTAGTAGTCCATTGAATGGTGAAAAGGAGGTAGATAAAGCAGAAAAATTCATTGATAACATTAGACACCTACAACAAGTTTATGAGATATTGGAGCAGAGTAATCAGAAGTATAAGGAAAGACATGATAAACATAGAACTCCTCATCAGTTTCAGGTTGGTGACAAGGTATGGTTACATCTTTAGACAGAGTGCCTGCATGGACCAAATAGGAAGCTTCTTCCTTTTTGTTATGGACCATACACTATTGTGAAACAAGTTGGTGAGAATGCTTTTGAACTTAATTTGCCATCCTTTTTGGGACTGCATCCAGTTTTCAATGTGGAATTGTTGAGACCCTATTTTCCTCCTTTATTGGATATCTCCCAAGCTACTAAACACATTCAAGCTACAGAGTTAAATCCCTCTACTACTGCTCCAGTCCAATGTGACCATGTTACTGAAGCCATTTTAAAGACTTTGAGAAATCAGAACATTCCTTTGTATCGGGTGGTTCGAGCTAGTCAGCATTCTCATCAAGGCAAGTGGTTTACTAAGGAACAAATTGAAGAACAATTTCCTCATCTGTAGCAGCAGATTAGTGTAATGGGGCCCATTTCCTCTTAAGGGGGGAGGAATGATCAGGATTAAAGTGGGAAAATACTGAAATCTAATTTTTCCAAAATTTCATATGTTTTAGTAAATTGCAATTTTGAGGGTCTTCGGTGCATTTCTGGGCAAATATGCTACCCGAGAACATGGTGGAACATCGATGTTTCCAAAATTTGGTTCAAGATTATTTGAATACATTTCCAACGCATCAAATGGTTTGTAATTCGAAGCTAGGATGAGAAATATATGCCTTCTCCAAGTGGACCTAAATTTTATATTTAGTTTTTTAATAAATTTTGATAGTTTTAATAGTTTAATTTTAATAAATATTATGATGACTCTTCATTTCAATTCCAAGGGATTTGTGTGACCCTTGGGATCCATCCGACTTGTATAAACTCTAATTTTGAATAGAATGGAGACAATTTTTGGTTTGCAATCTTGTTGTTCTCAATTTTCGTGTTGAATTCTACAATACTGCAGGTATCACACCAGGTATTGTAATCTGGTTTTCATAAATCATATCACACTTAGTACATAACCCTTAATTGAGTCTATTCGGTCATATTCCTTCTAAGATTGCATTAAGAAATAGGGTGAATGATTATCTTGCATACACCTTAGATACTATAATGCCCAGCTCAAGAATCCTTGGAAACAAGGTCAAAATAAGCATCAATATTTTATTTATAGAAGATAAACTAATATCATTACAAAAATGAAACCAACTAAAATAATATGTATTAAGTAATATAAGAAGTGTAAGAAATATAACACAACTATATATTTACATATGCAAACAAAAGTCTTACAACACTGCCAAATATTTTCAAGCACGCTACTAAGGTTCATGAGATGGTTACAAGCATTCACTAGTTCTCTATTGTTTAAGTGACTAACATACAAGATTTTATCTAGTTACTATGATATACATTTCTATAATGATGTTCTTTTTAAGCCCATGAGACAATTCCTACCATGGTTAATCATACAAGTTCATTTACTGATTAATCACACAAACAAACATAAATACACATATAATTTCTACTAGGATGATAAAAAAATTGATCTATTTTAAATTTGGGAGGGTGTATTTCCCAAAAAGGGTATCTAAAAAGTCAACTTTCATCTTCTGGTCAAGAGTGTAAGTACCTGTTGTCACTAGGGATTGCACCCAAGTATGGCTAAGTGTAGAACCTAGCAATCCTGTGAAACATGGGACTACTCTCAGGCTGTGGGTAACCTATCATAGAGTAGACCTTTGGATTAGGGGCCGACTTCCCCTTGAATCACCTAAAACTTGAACTAAACTTTGAAGGAAAAGGGAGAGAGAGTACATGAAATTGAAACTGGAACTAGGTGATTCACCAAACTTTGATAGATCCACAAACTGAAAACAAACTCACAATGACACTTAAAATAATCTGGTAACTCACAACTTGACCCTGTCTGCCTTGACAATTCTTGAAATAAAGAGGTATCTGTATTAAAAGAAGGGAAAAACTTCCACAACTTAAAACCAATTATACACAGATTAGAACAATAATTGCAAAATACCTTCTTGAACATTCAACTTGAACAGACATGCAAAGTAAAGGATGACAAGATCACAATAAATCTAGATGCCAGATTCTTGAGATTCTAGGGGGTGAGGAAAGTGGGACCCCTAAAAATAGCTAGTCAAAGAAGACTAATCTACCAACTAAGTCATGCTCTATAAATGATATTCTGACAAGGGTTTATAAAAACACCACTTGTCGATATCTTACAATAAAACTTGCAATGACTTTTACAATTAAAATTTAAACCCCCCCATCCATGTTAAAATTACACATGGATTTAAAATTTTATCTCCTAAGTCAATAAATGACTCTCAATTTACACCATGCTTTGAAAATTTAATGGCATCAAAATAAAACAATTAATATATTAACCCTAAAAGGGATAAATATATTAATGGCCCTATATTAGTTAAAACCCATGCCCTAAAAGAAAACACTAGTAAAAGGGATAATTGATACATTCTCAACCCTAGAAAAGGGAAGAATACATTAATTAACCATTTCAATAAAAACCCTCTTTTGCAAAAGGGCAAGAAACCGCTGGCACTCCACCATCCCCGCTCGGCACCTGGCAAGTTGCCCATTCCACAAGCACTTCACCTCCTGATCTTTGAGTTTGGATTTCAAAATAGCCAACCCTCTATATTCATGGCATCATTGTAGAAGGTAAGCATTGTATTCAGAATTTCACTCTGTGATTGGTTTTAATATAATAGCATCTCTGGTAATTTTGAGGGCTTTCTGCTGTGCATTTATCTCTGTATTTTGATTTTGACATTTCCATCATAGCATCACTATTAATTTGTGTTTTCTTTAGGGGCACTGCTATTGAGCTTGTATTTGTTTCACTATATCTATCCTCTACATTTGTTGAGTATTGATGTCGACATCCTAGGGAATCAATGTATGTTCACTGCTTATTTGTCTACACAACCTATTTGTAGCTAGGGCATTGTTTCTCTATAAAGTTGAGGGCACAACATTGCATTGTTATTGTTATAGCCCGTGAGCCATAAGGCTAGGGAATCCTTGTATGATCTCCTTTAATGCCGACTAGGGCATGGTATCAATGGCATTGTTTATTGAACTTCTCTGCATTTTCTTGAAGGTGTAGCCTGCTAGATGCTAACGGCAATGTATTCACTGCAATCTTTTCATTTCTTGAGGTCACAATATATGGCTCCACCTCCTTGCTATTTTGATTCGCTGGATAATGTTTACTATGCCCCATTTGGATTTCAAGGGCATGGTATTTATTTTCTGCATCTTTTATGGTAATAGAACCCTAGGCATGACATCTATGCCCTTTGTGCCTTATGGGACTATGTTTGTCTTTTATGTACTCATTTGGGCACAGTTCTCTATAGCAATGTTGTTGATCTGAGAAAAATGGCATATGCTTCGACCCTATACTTGAAGGCCCATGTTTTCTTAGTGCTAGGAGCCTGTGAACCTATTTTTTCACTATTATGATGCCCACTATCATGAAGCTAGGATGTCTACTATCACACGTCCCTTTCTGCTACATCTTATGGTATCCATACTTTGTATTTGAAGGCTATGCTACTTTTGTTGCTAGAAGACCTGCGGGCTCTTGCATTACATATGCTCACTATTTTTGTTATTCCCTATGGCTTGGCACATTCATTGTATTGTGATTTTAGTTCCTGTATGGCCCATGCAAGGCTAGGGTATTTCCATTGTGCTTGCCACCTGATATGGCACTCGTGATCTTTATTGGAAGATTTGTATCACTGTAGTATCATGCCTATATTTATGGCATGATGCCTTGCTATTTATTTTTATCTAAATGAATTCAATGTTATACAATCACTGCTTTTATTGGACTCATATTGTTACATTCAAGGCATCATTTTACTAGTTTTAACCATATTATGGAGGCATCGTGCTTGCATCCTAGTGACCTAAACATTTCTTTGATTATGTATTGTTTATTATTCTGATGCTTCCTGAATCTTTAAGGTTGCTCCATTGCATGAGGCTTAGATCTCTCTATCATTGTAGTTACTTTGTTACTTGTAGCTTCCTTCTAAATGCATATTTGAGTCTTCTTATTTCTCTATTTTGGTGATATTTCAATGTACCCTACAAGCCCTCCTTTTGCTAGTGTTTGACCATGCTTCATTTGGTTTACTTTATGATCCTTGAGTGCACCACTGATACCATCCATTGAATGTTACACTATTGATCATGGGAGTTCTTGGCCTATGATGCAGTCACTGTTAGGAAATTAGAGATTTCCCTGACATAGCCTGCATCACAGGTCAAGATCGTTCATCTGCACATGGAACAAACACATTAGTGAAAACAATGGGATTTATTTTTTTTCTAGAGTCTCCTTAATGCACATGTCCTGAGCACAACCCATGTCAGAGGTGTATGGCTGAGTATATGTATGCATGCTTGTAGATAGATACTCTAATACCAGGCATTGTTTAGATCTGAAGGATCTAACCCACTTCTCTTCTCTTATCTATAGGTTTAGGATCACAGGATCACACTAGGAACCTTGAAGAGATAGGCTCATTACCAAGCAATGTCTGGTACCCCTATATCTATGCTCCTTATATATGTATATTTGCACTCGTTCATGCAATTCTAGCAATGGCTATGCTCACAACATTTGTCAGCTCAGATAGATGTTCTTTCTAGTTCTTTCTCTCTTGTACATAATGCTTAACATTGATATATGCACATGTAATCTTAGATGCATAAATTTATCTCCTTTCCCTTTCATGTTCTTTGTAAATGAAATGAATGAAAATATTAAGCAAGATCACCTAATAACACAAACTAGGGTACATTAGCTCATCTAGTAATTAGGCCTCCAAAAGAGTGAAAATAATGGTAACATTATGGCACCCTCTTGTTGAGTGCTTGCCTACTAAGCATCTTGACTAGCTACCTTAAAAATCCATTGTGCACAGAGTCATAAAGCTTCAAATCTGAACATGGCTCCTGAACAAAACAACCTCCTTTTTGCTAACAAAACCACTAACTGCCGAAGACAACTTCTCTGGCTTATTGCTACTCAAACCAAACTGAAAATTGAACTAAAAGCAAACTGAAAGAAACACTAAAAGAAACTTGTGCCAAGGCACTTAGGGAATATAGAAACTAAAGACTCCTTTTCTACCCTACTCTAACCAGTCTCAGCAAACTGGTTAAACAAATCCATTAACTAGATTGTTGAAATAACTTCCCATTCTCCTCATAATATTATACTTTTCATATTTGATGCCAACCAAGAGAACAAGGAACACAAAACTATACTAAACTATTTGACATATCAAATTTTGAATCTAGTAGACCATACTACTAATCTTAACCAGTCCATAGGTGCTATCCTCCGAGGGAGGCTGATAAGACTGAGTAAGCTCCTAATCACCAAGAAATAGACCTCTAACATCATCCTCCATTGAAAACTTGAGTATGCATGTCATGCTTGACCCCTCCTAAGATAGATATATGATAGGACACCCCCTTGAGAGTATGAAACCAAGCCTCTATTGCTTAGTGTGCATCTCATTAATATCTTCAGCATGCTGATCAAAATTATGCCCCTCCATGATAGTCTACCATACCATTTCTTCTTTTGCAGTTAGAGGACCATCCTCTTCATCAATTGGAACATCCAATAGCTCATCAAAGCTATCAAACTATCTTAGGTCCTTAAACATAACTGGCCCCTCCTCATGGTACATGAAACATGGTTCTTGAGACTCATCCTCTACTTTATTGTAGATAGGCTTAGATTCTATAACTGGCACAACATTGACTTCCTGAAAAACAAAATCCCCCTCAAGAACATGCAAGCTATTATCCTTTTCAGGAAGATGAGAAACATCAATAAGAGTGGAGCAAAAAACCTCAATTATCAAATCAAAATCATCTTTTTGTTCTAAGTTAGCAGCACTTATATCATCTTTCTTATCATAATCAGAGATCTCAACTAGTAAATCTTGCACTACTTCATCTTGCTTAATATAAGAAGGCATCTCCTCAAATAAATCAGCTAGGATTTCAAACTCTTCACTTGCTTTCTTATCCTTATCTAGCTGCTCTAATCCATCATCATATGATAAATCTACTTGTTCCTCATGATCATCATGAAAAAGTACACCTAAAAGACAAAAATCATCTTCTTTCTAGTGGGCTAAACTCTTAGGAGGTGTGAGAGTCTCTTTAGGAAGTGGCTTATAGGGCTTTATCTGCTACAGGATGGGCCCACTGTCACTAAGGAAGTCAAACCTTCAAGGTGTCTCATCTATAGGAATAGAATGGAGTGGCTGGAAATCTAAGATAGGGTCATGAATAGGCTCTAGAAATTCATGGATATTAGGCTCCTATTGACTAAGATTATGAACTGAAGGAGAAATCCTAAAGCTTAGAATTTCAATAGAGGTGCTAGTGGACTTGCCAGGCAAGAAACTTGGGACTTGAACCTTGTGAGTCTCCTACCTAGTCTGCAAAGCTTATAGGTTCTCTTCAGCAGCATGAGGCATCTCCTTTTGGATCTCCTCCTTAAAAAGAGTTGGCATCTCGTAACCCAAATAAATAGTCCATGAGGGTCTCCAAGACTACATTAAGTTTCCATTGCCCTCTAGTGGATCTGGTGAGCTCTCTTGCATTAGGGTAGCAACAACTTCTTGATCTTCTTGCCTTGGTACTTGTGCCAATAGATTCTCAATCAACTGATCCTTTCTGCAATCTACTTGGCAAGTGTCTCCTACTCATGATCATGAAATTCATCCTTTTTTGCTAACCCTTTTTGGAGATCCTCCTCATTCTTTGCAGTTATCTGGTAGATGCTCCTTATGAATTCTTGATGATCCTCAAGACTCCTCTTATAAACCTCCTCTTGTGTCAAGATCAGATGGTTCTTCTCTTCAAGAATCTACTCATGAATTTCTATCTAGTTATGTAGCTACCTTGAGATCTCTTCTTTTTGAGCCACCATCTACATATATTGCCTTGAGAGCTCCTCCTTTTGAGACCTCATCTCTACATAGTCTTTCATGAAAGAGCTCATTTCCTCCTGAAAAATTGCCAACCAATCATTGGAGTTTGAATTTGAAGTGGCATAGGATAGATTTTGGGGATTGTAATGGTGACCCTCATAGGGTGGTTCATAGGAATGTTAACAGGATGCTTGATGTTGGGTTGGGGGGTATGGTGATGCATGCTGGTAACTTGTTGTTTTTGGGCCATTTTGGTTATATGTTGCTATTTGGCCATCTTGATGTGGAATGAATGCCTACACATGGGTGGCCTTCTCATGATATGGGGGGTGATAGGGTGAATATGCATTATGGAATGACATGTTTTCTCATCAAATGAGTTGTTAAAAAGATATTTCCTAAAACTTATCAGCACTTGAACTGCTCAAACTAGTAGATTTCTCTAAGAGTCACCATGGTGTTTGAAAAAAAATACCTCTTCAAGGCTGAATGCACTGAAGATCACACCAAAATCTTAGTGAATGATGGGAAACAAATTTTTCCCACCAGGCGTGCCAAACACTGTTGTCACTAGGTATTGCACCCGAGTATGGCTAAGTGTAGAACATAGCAATCTCGTGAAACATGGGACTACTCTTAGGTTGTGGGTAACCTCTTAGAGAGTAGACCTCTGGATTAGGGGCTGGCTTCCCCTTGAATCACTTGAAACTTGAACTAAACTTTGAAGGAAAAGGTAGAGAGAGTGCATGAAATTGAAACTAGAACTAGGTGATTCACCGAACTTTTATAGATCCACAAACTAAAAACAAACTCACAATGACACTTAAAATAATCTGGTAACTCACAATTTGACCCTGTCTACCTTGACAATTCTTGAAATAAAAAGCTATTTGTATTAAAAGAAGGGAAAGATTTCCACAACTTAAAACCAAATGTACATAGATTAGAACAATAACTGCAAAACACCTTCTTGAACATTCAACTTGAATATACATGCAAAGTAAAGGATGACAAGATCACAATAACTTTAACATGAATTCAAAATAGGAAAACTCAGAAAATAATAGGGATGAGTAGGAATATTGTATTATTTTCAATAAAAGGAGCCAAATATATCAATCTGCTTCTCCAGAGCTACATGCATTCACCTCCAAGGAAGAGGGAAAGAAGAACTAACTTCAATCATAGAAGTGAGAGGTACAAAAAGAAAAACCCATAGGAATTTGCATCATGACCCACACCTCCTAAAGATAGAAAATAACTACATATAGAGTTATAAAACCTCCATAAATACGGATGCCAGATTCCTGAGAATCTAGGGGGGTGAGGAAAGTGGGACCCCTAAAAATAGCTAGTCAAAGAAGACTAATCTACCCACTAAGTCATGCTCTATAAATGATATTCTAACAAGGGTTTATAAAAACACCACTTGTCGATATCTTACAATAAAACTTGCAATGACTTTTACAATTAAAATTTAAACCCCCCCATCCATGTTAAAATTACACATGGATTTAAAATTTTATCTCCTAAGTCAATAAATGACTCTCAATTTACACCATGCTTTGAAAATTTATTGGCATCAAAATAAAATAATTAATATATTAACCCTAAAAGGGATAAATATATCAATGGCCCTATATTAGTTAAAACCCATGCCCTAAATGAAAACACTAGTAAAAGGGATAATTGATACATTCTCAACCCTAGAAAAGGGGAGAATACATAAATTAACCATTTCAATAAAAACCCTCTTTTGCAAAAGGGAAAGAAACCGCTGGCACTCCACCTTCCCCGCTTGACACATGGCAAGTTTCCCATTCCATTGGCACTTCACCTCCTGATCTTCGAGTTTGGATTTGGAAATAGCCAGCCTCTCTATTCATGGCATCATTGTAGAAGGTAAGCATTGGATTTGGCATTTCACTCTGTGATTGGTTTTAATATAATAGCATCTCTGGTAATTTTGAGGGCTTTCTACTGTGCATTTATCTCTGTGTTTTGATTTTGACATTGTCGTCATAGCATCACTGTTAATTTGTGTCTGCTTTAGGGGCCCTACTATTGAGCTTGTATTTGTTTCACTATATCTATCCTCTGCATTTGTTGAGTATTGATGTCGACATCCTAAGGCATCAATGTATGTTCATTGCTTATTTGTATACACAACCCATTTGTAGCTAGGGCATTGTTTCTCTGTAAAGTCAAGGGCACATCATTGCATTTGTATTGTTATAGCCCATGAGCCATAAGGCTAGGGCATCCTTGTATGATCTCCTTTAATGCCGACTAGGGCATGGTATCAATGGCATTGTATATTGAACTTCTCTACATTTTCTTGAAGGTGCGGCCTGCTAGATGCTAATGGCACTATATTCACTACAATATTTTCATTTCTTGAGGTCACAATATATGGCTCCACCTCCTTGCTATTTTGATTTGCTGGATAATGTTTACTGTGTCCAGTTTGGATTTCTAGGGCATGTCATTTATTTTCTACATCTGTTATGGCAATAGAACCCTAGGCACAACATCTATGCCCTTTGTGCCTTATGGGACTCTGTTTGTCTTTTATGTACTCATTTGGGCACGGTTCTCTGTAGCAATGTTGTTGATCTGAGAAAAATGGCATATGCTTCGACCCTATACTTGAAGGCCCATGTTTTCTCACTGCTAGGAGCCCATGAACCTATGTTGTCACTATTATGATGCCCACTATCATGAAGCTACGATGTCTACTGTCACACGTCCCTTTCTGCTGCATCTTATGGTATCCATACTTTGTATTTGAAGGCTTTGCTACTTTTGTAGCTAGAAGACCTTCGTGCTCTTGCATTACATATGCTCACCATTTGTGTTATTCCCTATGGCTTGGCACATTCATTGTATTGTGATTTTAGTTCCTGTATGGCCTATGCAAGGCTAGGGTATTTCCATTGTGCTTGCCACCTGATATGGCACCCATGATCTTGCCTGGAAGATTTGTATCACTGTAGTATCATTCCTATATTTATGGCATGATGCCTTGCTATTTATTTTTGTCTAAATGAATTCACTGTTATACAATCACTACTTTTATTGGACTCATATTGTTACATTCAAGGCATCATTTTACTAGTTTCAACCATATTATGGAGGCATCATGCTTTCATCCAGGTGACCTAAACATTTCTTTGATTATGTATTGTTTACTGTTCTAATGCTTGTTGAATCTTTAAGGTTGCTCCATTGCATGAGGCTTAGATCTCTTTATCACTGTAGTTACTCTGTTACTTGCAGCTTCCTTCTAAATGTAGATTTGAGTCTTCTTATTTCTCTATTTTGGTGATATTTCAATGTACCTTGCAAGCCCTCCTTTTGCTAGTGTTTGACCATACTTCATCTGGTTTACTTTATGATCATTGAGTGTGCCACTAATACCATCCACTAAATGTTACACTATTGATCATGGGTGTTCTTGGCTTGTGATGCAGTCACTGTCAGGAAATTAGAGATTTTGCTGACATAGCCTGCATCACAAGTCAAGGTCATTCATCTACACATGGAACAAACACATTAGTGAAAATAATGTGATTTATTTTATTTCTAGAGCCTTCTTAATGCACATGTCCTGAGCACAACCTGTGTCAGAGGTGCATGGCTGAGTATATGTATGCATGCTTGTAGATAGATACTATGATACCAGGCATTGTTTAGATCTGAAGGATCTAACCCACTTCTCTTCTCTTATCTGCAGGTTCAGGATCACAGGAGCACACCAAGAACCTCAAAGAGATAGGTTCATTACCGAGAAATGTTTGGTACCCCTGTATCTATGCTCCTTATATATGTATATTTGCACTCATTCATGCAATTCTAGCAATGGCTATGCTCATGGCATGTGTGAGCTCAGATAGATGTTCTTTTTAGTTCTTTCTCTCTTGTACATCATGCTTAACATTGATATATGCACATGTAATCTTAGATGCATAAATTTATCTCCTTTCCCTTTCATGTTCTTTGCAAATGAAATGAATGCAAATATTAAGCAAGATCACCTTATAACACAAGCTATGGTACATTAGCTCATCTAGTAATTAGGCCTCCAAAAGAGTGAAAATAATGATAACAGTGCCCACTCTTTGATAAATGATAAACTCATTTACTTTATCATATGATAAAAAATTTTACCAGAAATGATGAAACTCTAAATGGCATACGATGAAGTTCATATATCATACAAAGAAATGTGTTGTTGTATGATGAAATACCAGTTTGTACGATAGAATACTCTATCGTACGATAATCTTATTGACTTTCTTAAAAGAAAAAGCTATGAAAAGAAGGAAGAATAACCCCCACCACATGGAGTACTATAAATAGGCACATCAAGGAGGCAAGCACTCAATTACACCAGAAACACAATCACAAGATTATATTGATATTCATTTTAGAGCACCAATTGAAGTGTTCCTGTGATAACCTTAACTATGCAAATACCAAGAGAGGATCTATAACAAGCATGTTTAGTACCAACACTGAAACATGAAAAATTACTACTAAGCATCTCATTGTTACTTGTATTTACATTTTCTTCATACTGAGGATCCATTATAAAATATTACATTGCATAGAGCATGAGTCCTTAATAACATACATGAACCAAATACAATAAGAGATGAGTAAGGAGGAGAGGAAGAAGATGAAGCCCAATGCTAAAGTTGAAGTCACTACTGATGAAGAACTCTGGTCCCCAATGGTGATTGGGAATGCCACCTGACCATGTGGAACCCTTAGGCCCACCCCACCATGCTAGGAGATGAACCCATGACCCAAACACAACAACAATGAAACACTAGGGAGTAGGCGTACACACACAAAAAACATAGGGCACTCACTTCAGCACATGAAGAAGAAAGATCTTTTATCTACTCTTTACAAAGTAATGCATATAGGGTTCTACTCCATCTATAATGAGGTTAGGTGATAGGGTAAAATAAATGAGAAAGTATCATCATGTAGCACAAGTAGCTCACATAGAATGAATAATCCTCTTATAGAAACAATGAGTCCAAAATCAATACCTTGCCTCTCATAGGCAGTTTCATCTCCAGATCTCATCCCAAGCTCAACAAGTTCTAAGGCATGAGGAGAACATACATGTAAAACACACATAAACCACTTTCACAATATTCAATATGAATCTTGGAATTACCAACTTATACGAGAGGGGGTAATTTAATAATCAATTACAGATACATCATTTATAAAAATTGGACGATATTAGCTTAGTATGAAAGGTCAAAAGCAAGAACAATAACAAATGCAAAGTTATACTAACATAAAAAATAAAAATAAAAGTAGGCAAATAGATTACATAACACATGCTCAATTAGACACAACACCAAGGGCATAGATCCCAAGGTGATCTGATAAATAAACATGGGATATAAATATCTCTACATGTTCCATGACATATCTATTATCCAAAAATTGAGAAAAGAGCTCCAAAACACAAAAATACCAATTCTGACAAAATTCGATGAGGGTTCTAAAATCAGCATTTTAACTTGAAAGACCACTTTCAGGCCAAAATATAAAAATATTCAGAATGTTCAGTGAGCATTTCAATTTTTTCTTCTTATTCCTAGTAGCAAAGACAACCTATATCAAAATCTAGATCATGCCTAATATGATGAATGATGAGTTCTGGACAGCACGCAAAATAGTGCGATGAATAAAAAGTCCAAAAATCAAATCTGGATTTAGGCTACAAAATTAAAACTCATTGATCTAAATATACCCAACAACACACTTTTCAAATAAAATTTTAATTCCAGATTCACAATGAAGTTCTGTTATTCACATAAATTATCACATTTGCATTTTTATATCACTATTCACATGCAATCTTCAAATGACCATAACTATATGAGAATGGACTCAAATTGAGCTAAGTAAGAAATTTTATTATATAAATCTATCATTCCACAAAATAATATGAAATCAAAATACCAAAATTTTACTTTTTACATTTCTTCTATTTTTCAAGCAAAATCATAAACTCTATTAAAATAGCTTCAATTTTCAACTTTTAAAAAACAAAATTCCAAATATACCATTTGGTTCTAAAAGTGCTCAACATCTCTCTTTTAATATAAAATTTATATTTTCACCATTACTAAAAAGTTGGACAGCATAACACTACTTAAGGCACGTTTTTTACATTTTTTTACAAAACAAATGATACAATGCATGAAACCAAAAGGTGTAATAATATAAAATATTCTAAATCTTATTGTTAAATAAACAAAACTGATTTAGATTGAAAAGATTGAGTATAAAGAGAGGAATCAATAAAACTTTACCTCAACTTGAGCAAAACTTTAAAATTGAAGAACTCTTCACATACCCAATCATAGTTTTAATCTTTTGGAAAGCAAGAAGAATTTGAAGAGACTAATCCACAAAAATCTTTCTAATAGATTTCTCCCAACAAAAAGATCAAATTTATTCATGTAGAAGGGTTTGAGAGCTAAAAAAATTTCTCAAGAATTAAAGAAAAACTCCATTTTTTCTCTTTCTTTCTTTCTTTAAAAAAAAGACTTTCACGTCACCTTTTTCAAACATTTAAAATAACTAATAATTAAAATACATTCTTTATTCTGAAATACGTAATTTATCATGATATGTTATATTTATTTCTTTTAAAATATCAAAATAATCTATTCCAAAATAAGTACATATATGTTATATTTATCTCTTTTAAAATATCAATTAATCTATTTCAAATATTTAATAAATATTTGCACTATAAAACTCAATATAACACTAAATCATAGATTTAATAAATATTCACTTTCTTCTAATCTTCAATTATTCCCAAGTGCCCCAAATATTATTCAATCATTATTTCATCATGAAAAGTTATATAATAATCTATTTAAATTTATTTAATCAAAATTAACTATTAAATAAAATCATTAATCCAACAAATTCATAATTTGTCATAAAAAATTTTAAAAATGCATCTAAACACAAAGATATTTATCACAGGCTATCCACCTAGGGTTAGGGTTATTGGTCTTTACCATATAGTAGTAGCCAAATGTAATAAGGTTATTTCAAAGACAAATCATGTTCAATTTAACACGACGAGGATAGGCTTAAGGAAGTTGGTCAATGTGTCATCTCCAAATAACTACCATTGGGGAAATAGACACACTCAAATCCTATAGCTCAAGTGGAATGTGTCTGGTACCTATTCAAGTTAGCACATAGAGTTATAATCACCTAACATTGGACAAAATCAATCGAGTAACTAATGCAAAAATCAAAGCAATTAAATCAAATCAGGCTACTATCAAAGAAAAATTGCAATCAATCCATAAATCAAATTTAATTAAAAATCAAAAGCCATAAATTCAATTTAAATCATGATAAATCAATCAATTGTGTAATTAATCTAATTAATTACATAGTGAATTTAAATCAAATCAACCCATTCAAGGGGTGCACATGGCTAAAGATATTAATTAAATTTAATTATTTAAATCATATTTTCCCTTGACCACCAAATGGGAGGAAAAATCATCAACCAATAGGATTTAAGGATTGAGCTCACATGGATCAAGCCTAAATTGAATCTCAATCACTCACTTGGAGAATGCATCTTGTGCACTCATTTTGTCATTTGATCCCAAGCTTTGAGGACTAAATATTTAAATGGTCTCCAAAAGTGGAACCATATACTTAACCCTCACATAATTATGATCAAATCAACTACACCCCTTACCCTTGCCAAAATCTATAAAAGCGAGGCATAATTGAAGCAATAATCATCCACAAATTTTATGAAGCATCAAACCTCTTGCAAATTTGAGTTAGAAAGGCAAAATCTAGAGCTAATTAGTATTTCATTTGGAATTAACTAGTATTATCTTGTTATCATTTAGTTTCTCATATTAGGACTGTTACTAGTGAGAGCTTGTTGAGAGCTCATCATTAACATCCCTAATTAGAGAGCCATAGAGTGCTCAATCTTCTTTGAATTTACTTAGTTAAATTGCTTCTTGTATTTATTTACTTGTTATTGTGATTTATTGAAGACATTAACCCTATGAAAGTACTAATCCTAGTACACAAAATGGCACCCACTGTGGGGCTTTAGGCCTCATTAATTTCTAAATTCGGAGAAGTAATTTTTGTTTTGTAAATCCTTGTATTACTCTTTGTTTTGTAGGTTTCTCCAGTGCGTATAAAACATTCTCCAGTGCATACAAGGTCTGAAACACAGAGTTTCAGTGCATTTGATTTGTAGACACCTAAATTCATCATTTTAACATTAATTTAATTAATGACCCCAAATAACATTATAGTTAATTTTTTAACTAATTATATTTGTTAAATTCATCTATTTATTTCATTAAATTTATTTAATTAAATAAATTCACTAATTATAGTATTTGAATTAAATTTAAATACTACCTTTCATAATGTATTAAATTTAATTTAATACATGTTCCTCCATATTCCCCTTTTAAATAAATTTTTAATTTATTTATCTCCTTCACATTCTTTATTTCTACTAAGTCATGATTAAATTAAATTTTATTTAATTTAATCCTAAATCCAACCTAGATGCTAACCTACACACATCACTTTCTATCTAATAAACCTACTCACTAATTAACTAAGGTTAATTAGGCTAATTTTTGGATTCCTACATCCATTAGTCCTAATTATTTGCTCACACGTGTGAGAAAAATTTCAAAAATGGTTTTTTCAAAAATTTCTAAAAATTGCACAAACAATGCTTCTTTCATTTTTTATGACACTTCTTAGACCTTCTAAAATGGTGAAAATAAACTTTTTCTCTTACACATCTATTACACACACTTAAACATGTACTTAAAGTACACATTGACCTCTCACATCCCAAGTTGCTCACACATGTGTGAGAAAGTCTTGGACTTTGTATGGCTTATGTGTCTCCTTGATGGAACCTATGTGGATTCCACATAGATGCCACCTCACCCTAGCCCTCCAAAATCCTATAAATAGGACCCTTGTCTCAAGCAAAATTAACTCATTCTTGCATTAGAGTTATCATGATAGTTTAAGCTTAGAGTTGTTTTCATATAGAGTTTTTACTAACAATTTGGTAGTTGACAGATTTCCTTCATGATTATAGACTAAGTTTACTTTAGCTTCATTTGCATACTTGCATGCCTTTGAGCTTGAGGATTGCTTTCATAGCTCCTCCTTGAGCTTCTTTGGCCTCTAGCATTTGAGTGCTTGAGAGTTGCTTCTATAGCTTCTTCTTGAGCATCTCAAATCTTCATTTTATCTTGCACTTATAGTGGGATCTATACTTGTGTTGGAAGAGCACACCCACAACCTCTCTAAGAGCTTAAGTCGAGAAAGTCTTGGGTGCACTTGCTTCATGCTCATCCAAGGTTATGGTGAAGACTAGTATTTTTTACAATTTTATGAACATGTTAGAGTAAATTGATTATGCTATTTATTGTTAACATTTGCATGTTTGAACTTGTTCTTAACAGGTAGTTTTTCATCATATACATGATCTTTCTCTCTTCTTATCTTCTTTATTTCAGTGTGAATACCTTGACTCTCTTGTGCGTGCAATTTATCCTCTAGCTCATTCAAGGCTTTCTTTTAACACCTTTGCTCATTGTTTTAGCGCATTTAAATTATGTTATTGCGCATTCAATAATTTTTTACAACGCATTTACTAGTTTTAATATTGCTTTCAATATTTTTAATAGCGCATTCAATAGATTATGTTGCGCATTTAATTAAATTGAAAATTTATAGAATCTAACATATGAAAAATGATTTCTCTGTGTCTGTAGGATGACTGGTTATAGAAAAATAAAAAAACCAGAGACCAGATTTAACAGTGACAGAAAGGCTTTGGCCAAAACGATTAAGGAGGAGAACATTGCACACATCAAGCTGATTTTGGAGGATTCGCAACAAGAAAATGAGGTATACGAATGATACTTAAGAGTTGTAGAAGCTTATAAATCAAAGTTCATCTCATTAAATTGGATTTACTCACCTTAATCGATTTTTGTTAAAATTTGATAAATAAGGTTTAGATTTCAATTTATTTTTGTTTTCCTTCACTTTTTTTGGTTGTTTTGACTAACTTGTTGGAGGAGAAGTGAAAAGGAATGAACAATCCCCACTAGGTGAGCATAAATAATAAAATATTCATCAAAAATGCCCCTAGCCTTTGCTAGCATTGATTGAAGGTGAGCCTCAACTTGGTCATTTTTTGCTTAAATTGTGGCCTTATGATTTTCGTTATCATCTAGTAATTAAAATAGCATAAAGGAATAAATCAAACACTAAATTCGAACAACCCCTTGTTTGTGGAAAAGGGTAGAAATACTCAATTCCCATTAGTTAGTGTTTGGGAATCAAGAGATAGGGATATGATCTTCACCTTTTGGTGAATCAAACTCCCAAAACCTATCTATTCATTCCACTCTATTTCTTTCAATATGAACATGCTAGATCCATAGTGGGCTCACCTCCTAAGATTTTCCTTAACGAGGCCGATGAGAGGGACAGCCCAAAGTGGGATACAATTTCTTTTACTGCAATAATCAGACCCACTATAAAATAAAATGCATGCATCCTTAATGGGGTGTGTGACAAAAGAGTGTTAAGATTTCAAACTTCCTTGAGTAGTCCTTCGGGATTGTGCAAAACTCTGATATACCGGTGGTGGGAAGCCTCCTAATTTTTGGAGGATGAAAACTTAATATCCATTTTGAATGGAATCTTGATTAAATACCTTGTTAAAATAGAAAAACCTACCTTATAGAGTCATGTTTACAAACCAAATTGTGAACTAGGTAGATTTCTTGAAGTGTCTTTTTGTGCAAAAACCCATGATAATGTCCTTTCAAATTTAAGCACTATTTGTGTAAGAGGATTAAATAGAACAAGTGTATTTATGGTTGTTTTGTATGAAAAATACATAGAACAAGTAAGAGATATCCATTTCAAAATTCATCTTATATTTTTAATCTCTTCATAAAAACAAACAATTACCAAACTGGGGGAAAATGACTCAAAATCAAACCTTGTTGAATACCAATTTCCACACACTCTCATAGACTCAAATTATCCTTACAAGAAGATGACACTTGCCTTGCCAAAGAGGTCCCTGAATTTGAATCCCAAAAATATTTTTTAAATCACAACCAAGGGTATAGTCTCCCAAATCTTTTCGAAGAGAGGATTGATCCAATGGATAGGAACTCTACATTTCACAATTATCTCAATGGAGGAAACAGTGATAATATTAATAATGTCAATCAAGCACCTAAAGAAACAATTGAAGATAAGGTAAACAAGGTGGCTCAAGATATGGAATTTATTAAAGTCATGGATAAATTAATAGAAAGAGATAGGGAAAGATACTTCCTAAACCTAGCCCAAGCAGTGGTAAAACTTCCTCATGATTATGACGTTGATCAACTCAAGAAAGTCAAGGAAGATGATAATCTGATAGGTGTGATGACTAAACAATTAAAGATGTTCCAAACACAAATCAACCTAATAAAAAAGGAAATTGAACGTAATCCACTCTTTATCGAGGCCTTGTACCCATTTCCTTTTGACAAGGGCTTGGTTATGGCACCTTTTCTGATAAATGTGGTTTTTCCTAAGTACAATAAATATACAGGTAAATCAGACCCACAAGACCACCTTAGAGAGTTTTGCACTCTAAGTATAGAATTTATGCATGATACAACTTTTCTAATGAGACTTTTTCCAAGAAGTTTAGGAGGTCAAGCCATGGAATGGTTCTCAAAACTTCTGCAAGGGATAAATACATTCAAGGAATTAGCCTCCAAATTCATAACCCATTATTCTTACAACATGGAACACATGATTACCATGCTCAACCTATGTGACACTAAACAATGAGATGGTGAATCTTTCCTAGGGTTTCTTCAAAGGTGGAGAACAATTTTTGCAAGATATCCATAAAGCATCCTGAGAAGGAGAAAATGGAAATATTTATGAATAACTTAAATATGGAGATGAACTATAGACTCCAACTTCAATGTCCCCCAACCTTTGAAAAACTTGTCAAGAATGGGATCAAAATTGAAGATATGTTGGTTAAGAGAGGAGAGATCAAATTGTTCAAAGATAATAAACCCTATACCAACACTAATAACAACTATAACTCATATAATTATAATTATAATAAAGGAGTCAACAATCACAATGATAAACCTAGATTATGGTAGAAAAAATAACAAAAAAATTTTGAATGATGGAGTTGTGGAAGCACACAACTTAAAGGCTACTCCTTTTAATTTATCAAATGGGGTAAATTCAACATATAATGTAAATCAAACAAACAAAGCCCTTTTCAATAATAATAATCCCAACAACAACAATAACAATGCTAACAACAACAATCCCTTTAATAATTCCAATGTTAACAAACCTAAGCCTTTCTTTTCCACATATCAAAAGAGAAAATTCACCTTTTTAGGTGAACCATAGAAAAATGCATTAAGTACTTTGGTGGAAAACAAAATTACTACCTTACTTGAGTCAAGGCCATACGAACCCCAAGCTAAGCCCAATTGGTGGAATGACTCTCATCATTGTGAATATCACCATAATAAGGGACATACACGAATGAGTGTATAAAATTGAAACATCTTGTCCAAGATTTAATTGATGATGGAACCATAAAGGTCAAAGGACCCCAAAACAATGAGGATCATACGGCCTTCAAAAACCCTTTCCTAAACCATGAAAAGGGTGAGTCATCAAACACCAACCCTAACAACAAAAGAGGTAATGAGAAGGTTAATTTTTCTCATACCCATGATAACACCATTTATACTTTAAGTGGGGATGAAAACACCATAAATGTTATTGTGGTGAAAGAGAAGCCAAGGGAAGAAACATCTAATGTTGTAACTAGGGGGAAAGCATCAAAGATTACCCTACCAGGAAGTGCCCCAAGAATTGTCCTACCAAATCAAACTTCATCTTCATCTTCAGAATAATATAATTTGGTAGACCAATTGCAAATAACCCCTACTTAGATCTCTATTCTAGAATTACTCAAGCTTTCACCAACTCATAAGAAAATTATATAAAAAGCCCTTGTTGAGGCTAATGTGCCTCTAAATTTAGATAAAAATAAATTTCAAAACATGCTAGGACATCTTGTTACACCTCATTGTTAATCCTTTTCAGAACGAGATGATATGTCTCTAAACCACCTACAAAACTTGCCCTTGCATATAGAGGTCCTAATTCATAAGCATAGAGTAAAAAGAGTCCTCATTAATGGAGGAGTGGGCCTAAATATTTGTACCCTCAACTTGGTAAAAGCCATAGGATTTTCTAAGGAGGCTATTGACCCAAATAAAAAGATAACCATAAAAGCCTACGATGATGAAGAAAGAGCTTCTAAAGGTGTCATAGTTCTTCCCATTTGAGTTGGTCCAATGCAAAAGAAGACCATTTTCCAAGTCCTAGACCTAAATTTGACTTACAATATTCTATTAGGAAGGCAGTGGATCCATGAAATGTAGGTCGTACCTTCAACCCACTATCAATGTCTCCAATTTCCCTATCTAGGACAAGAAGTCATGGTAAGCGGGGATTCTAACCCCTTTCAATATTGTAGCAACATGAAGCCTATTAATGACTCCTTAGTCCCACATAATGCAGAAGGATCTATAACTCAAAGAATAGAACAAGGGAAAAGTTCAAAAGATCTTCCTATTGGAAACTGTAATTGAAACAATTGTTGTATTGTCATTGATGTCAAACCTTAACTGGTAAGACTGTTGCTACTTAGGAAAGTACTATATCTATTTGAATGTTGCTAAGGGGATAGGCAAGGTTGGTAACAATAGCACCTAAGGAAAGGTTGATTTCTCTTGATACTACAAAGTGTACTTGACTATTTTGCACATTGATGAGACAATGTATTGTTGATACTAGTAAGACTGAAGACTAGATTGGTAGGCTTAACCAAGCAAAGAATGGAAAAATCATGTTTAAGCTGAGTAATGTTAGTTTTGACCGAGTTAGTGTATGTCGAGAAAAATTATAGTGTCGACCGAACAATAATTAATTATCGAGGAAGATAGTGTAAGCCGAGGAAATATTTTTAGTAATGACCGAGCTTTCTACATGAAGACCAAGTAGTTGATCATAGTATTGACCGAGCATCAGCAATTTTATATTTGAAGAGAATTTAGTTTTGGAGCTGACAATGTTGAATTCTTGGATTATGTAAAATGTGTTGACTTTGTTTATTGATTGTTTGAAAGTATTAAATGTACTGTAAAATATTTTATTGTAAATCTTTAAGAGATTTGAGATGATTCTAGAAAAGGAGCTGAAGAACATGAAGCGGGTAGACTCAATGAATCTGACCTAACCCTAAGATCTACGAATGAGATTGAACGGCATAAGATGAGTTAACATAATTGATGAAAGTATAAAGGGAACCTGAGCATTTGGATATGCAAGTGCATGGGTGAACAGAGAATGCTGGAAGATCGGTAAAGTTTTATTAACTGTATAAGTAGAAAAGGTTGAAGGAGAATTGTGGTGGTTGCTTGAAGAAAAGTTCTAAATAGATCAGAGATGGAGATGGAAAATTTTCAAAGTTAGTAAACCATCATTAGTGTACAGAATCAGATCTGATATTTGCAAAGTGAGTCATATATATTTTAGATAAATATTTCTGCTACTTTCTAACCATTGTAACAATCAAAATCCTTTTAACAAAGGTTGACCTAACAGTCATATGGTAAATCCTTTGAAAAAGGTTTCATTCTAATTGAGTGTATGTAAGTCCTATGACTAGGCTCACTTTAAACAGGGTGATTGAAATCCTTTAACCAGGTCACACCTAACAGTGTGTATTGTAACCTTTGACAGGGTTGGCTTTTTACCGAGCTCACTTCAGAAGAGTGAAAATAATAGTAGCATGTTACAAAGTGGTTTTTCCCACATTGGGTTTCCACTATAAATCCTAGTGTTAATACTTGTGTGAATGTTTTGGTTTGAACATTTCTGTGTTTTACAAGTTAAATTACAGCTGGGTAGTGGACTACATTGTTGTATGTTTCTATTATTGAATCAGTGATGACCGAGTTTATTTTGGTTATTGGATCTGATTTAAGGAAAAGTTTTTGAGATTATTTTAGAAATTAGGACCTGAGAACAACTGATTCACCCCCCCTCTCTATTGTTCTAAATCATATTAACAATTGTTATCAGAGCTTTGTTGCTTATTATTAGTGTTGACAAAAATCAAGTTTAAAGGGGCTTGAAGAAAATGATCAGGATGTATAAGAAGGAGGTACCAAAGCTGAATAAGGAAAACTTCCTTGCATGGAAAAGCTTGATGAAGCTGCATCTGGCTAGTATTGGTGACTTTGCAAAGTACTACATTGAGAACAACTATGTCTCACCTGTCACACCTTTGACTTCCAAAGAAATGAGAGCTAAGCAAGAACATAATCACGCAATACTGGAAATTGCATCTTCCCTAAGCTATCCAAAATTTTAGGACATCAAGGATTGCACAATTGCTAAGGATATGTCAGACACACTTGCAAGAACCTATGGTGGTGACTTAAATGTATTGAAAGCAAAGGCCGAGAGTCTTAGAGGTAAGTTTGATGAAATGAGAATGCAAGAAGGTGAAAACATTGCACAATATTGTGGTAGAATTAAAGTTGTGAATGCTATTAGAGGAGCAAATGGGGCTATTGATGATGAAACTATAATAGGGAAAGTACTAAGAACCCTACATCCTATATATGCTATTAAGATCTTAGCTATTTAGGAATCTAGATGCAACTTTACTAATGTGCTTACTTTGGAAATTTTGGTTGGTAAACTGACTGCTTTTGAACTCTCTAACTATGATAATTTCACTGTTGGAAGCATTGGTAATGTTGAATCTGCTTTCAACTCACAACTAGTTCTGAACAAGCCAAAGAAAGAAAAAGAAAGATGCATTAGTGAAAGTGAAAGTGATAGTCAAAGTGAATGTGATAGTGACACTTCTGATGAAGAACTAGAAGATCTAGAAGCTCTTATGGCTAGAAGACTGAGAAGGGGATAAGGAAAGTATAAAGGTAAACTCCCTATTATATGTTTTGCATGTAATAAAGTTGGTCATATAGCTACTAGATGTCCTGATAGGAAGGATAAAGATGATGAAAGGAAAAGAAAACACAAAGATAAAAGAGATGACAGAAGCTACCAATGGAACAAAGACTACAAAGGAAAAGGTAAGAAATCTTGTTACATTGCTAAAAAAGAAACTGACACTGATATTGATGATTTTGAAATTGAGGTAGTCTATGTTGCAATGAAAGATGAATCTGATGAGGATGAGAAAATTGCATTGATATCCTATGTGAACAAGAATGATAAATGGATTATTGATAGTGGTTGTTCACATCACATGACTGGTGACAAAAATAAGTTTGAGACCTTACATCATTACAGAGGTAAAAGTGTAAAATTTGGAAATGATGCACCATGTCCTATTAGAGGAAAAGGTTTGATTAAACTGACTGATAAGATATCTTGTGAAAATGCATATTGGGTTGAAGGTCTTAATTATAATTTTTTAAGTGTTGCTCAGGTTAACAAAACTGGTTACCGAGTGGAATTTCATCACAAGCAAGCTAAAATATTTGGTGCTACTAGAGAACTAATTGGAAGTGGAGATCAGACTAGAGGTAATTTGTTCTATCTTGACCTATCTAAAGAAACATGTTTAATTGCACAACTTGATGATATTTGGTTATGGCATAAAAGGCTATGTCATGTTAACTTTGACAATCTAGTAGAGATAAGTAAAAAGAAAAAGGTAAGAGGTCTACCTAGATTGAAGAAACTTGAGAATGTGATGTGCAAGGAATGCCAATTAGGAAAAATGACAAAGTCAAGTTTCAAGATAAAATCCTTTACTTCTGAAAACATTTTAGATTTGATTCATACTAACCTTTATGGACCTATGGGTGTACAAAGTTACTATGGTGCTAGATACTTTATCTTATTTTTTGATGATCATACTAGGATGATGCATGTAATGTTTCTAAAAGAAAAATATAAAGCTTTTCAATTCTTTACGTGGTATTTAGCTAAGGTTGAGAAGGAGACAAGTAGGAACCTGAAATGTCTTAGATCTGACTGAGGTGGAGAATTTACATCAAATGAATTTAATCTATTTTGCAATGATAGAGGAATTAAAAGACATATGTCTACACCTAGAACACCTCCATAGAATGGTATAGCAAAAAGGAGAAACAAATCTATCTTGGATTGTGCAAGGACATTGTTGATTGAAAAGAATGTGGCACAGAAATATTGGAAAGAAGCTATAAGCACTGTTCTCTACACTCTTAACCAGGTATAGATCAAGAAAGATACAAATCTGACACCCTATGAATTATGGCATGGGCATGCACCGAGTGTTAAATATTTTAGAATATCTGGAAGTATGTGCTATATATTAAAATACACTAGGAATGGAAAGTTTGATGCTAAAAGTGATGAAGGCATATTCCTAGGGTATTCCACAAAAAGTAAAGCTTATAAGTGTTTGAACTCTAACACTAACAAAATTGCAGAAAGTGTGAATGTCAAAATTTATGAGTATGCAGAAAGAAATGAAGCTGACAACAAAAGAGAACTAGAAGATTATAGATCTTTTGTGTACATTGAGGAAGAAGAAGAAGAAAGTAATAGACTTGCACCTGATGTTGAGTCTTGGGTAAGCAATGCCAAGCAATAGATAGATGCTACCGAGCATCAAGAAAATAGTGCCGAAAGAGAGCAAGAACATGCCAAGCTACAAGAAAATGTTGTTGAGTATCAGGAAGAGGTTGTCAAGCATTCAGAAGTTGAATCTGAAAATCTTGTTGAGGAACATGATGAAATAGCGGAGAGAGGAGCTGAACCTATTTTGGCAAAAATATGTAAGAAGACATCACAAGCCTGAATAGATAATTGGATACAAAAATACTAGAATTCAGACCAGAAGTAAGACTAAGGATCCAACATGGCTGCTGTGTGAATTTGAATCCAAGTGAACTAGAGAGGCGTTAGAGAATGAAGATTGGATACAAGCAATGAATAAAGAGATTGACCAGATTGAGAAGAATGATACTTTGACTCTGGTGCCAAGACTTGAAAACAAAAATGTTATAGGAACAAAGTGGGTGTTTCAGAATAAGATGAATGAAAATGGTGAAATCACTAGGAACAAAGCTAGGTTGGTATGCAAAGGCTACACACAAGAAGAAGGAATAGATTATGGGGAGACATTTTCCCTTGTAGCTAGATTGGAAGGAGTAAGAACTTTGCTTGCATATGCTGCTTATAAAGATTTCAAGGTATATCAAATGGATGTCAAGTCTACATTTTTGAATGGTATACTGGAAGAAGAATTTTACATAGAACAGCCAGAAGGTTTTATTGATCCAAACAAAAGACACATGGTGTGCAAACTGAACAAAGCACTATATGGATTGAAGCAAGCTCCCAGAGCATGGTATGAAAGGTTGCACAACTACTTGATATAGATTGGATTTTCAAGAACAAATGACACAAGCAATCTATACATGAAAGATGAAGAAGGTAAAGGTATCCTATTGGCAAAAATTTTTGTGGATGACATTATTTTTGGTGGACAAGATGCATTGTGTAAAATATTTTCAAAAGAAATGAAAAATGAATTTGAAATGAATATGTTTGGTGAGATCAAATTCTTTGTTGGTTTACAAGTATATCAGAGGAAGAGTGGAATTTTCATTACACAGTCTAAGTATGTTAATGAAATACTAAAAACTTTTGGGATGGAAGATGCTAAACCAATGGGAAG
This sequence comes from Chamaecyparis obtusa, assembly GCA_027943335.1. Lineage (NCBI taxonomy): Eukaryota > Viridiplantae > Streptophyta > Pinopsida > Cupressales > Cupressaceae > Chamaecyparis > Chamaecyparis obtusa. The sequence goes on along the minus strand of BSBK01000210.1, from coordinate 664,373 downwards.
TCCTATGGTTACTAGACAAAAGTTATCTAAGAATGATGATGCTACAGAAGTGAATCAAACTTGGTACAGATCCATGATTGGAAAATTATAGTATGTTGTACATAGTAGACTAGATATTGCACTAGTTGTTGGGATTGTGGCAAGATTCTCTACCAATCCTAAGGAAACACACATGATGGTTGTGAAAAGAATTATGAGATACTTGAAAGGAACTACTGACTATGGTTTATATTATAAGAAGGATGAAAAATTTGAACTCAGAGTTTATACAGATGCTGATTGGGTAGGAAATGTAGATGACAGAAAGAGTACTAGTGGTGGAGCTTTCTTTCTTGGATAGAGATTAGTCTCCTAGACAAGCAAGAAACAAAATTGCATTTCCCAATCTACTACCGAGACTAAGTATGTTGCTGCTATAGTAAACTGTTAAAATTTGGTATGGATAAAACAATTGTTGATAGGCATGAAAAAAGAAATCATTGAACCTGTTGTTATTTTCTATGACAACACAAGTGCTATCAATATTTCTAAGAATCCATTGATGCACACTAAGAGCAAGCACATTGCAATCAAGTATCACTACTTGAGAGAATTAGTACAAGATAAAGAAGTCTGAATGGAATATGTGAATACAAAAGAACAATTAGTAGACATATTCACTAAAGCTTTACCTAGAGAAGCTCATGAGTACTTGAGAAGTCAATTAGGGGTCCTTCCCCTAACTGAGGCTGCCTAGACAAGCTAGGAGTACTACATCAAATGTGCTACAATAGAATATTTGACAAATTGATGCAGAAGATTGTCACACTTTAGGGCTAGCCTGGAGTTGTGAAAAGGAGCAAAGACAAGGAATCAGTGATAAGAAAGATGACAAAGGGAGAAAACACTGAGCTACATAGATATTATCTACATCTGATGGATGTATGTTTTAGTTGCTACTTTGGCATTTTTGTCAAAGAGGGAGATGAACTGATATGATAACACATGACACTAAAGCTAAGGATGATGAATTGAAATGAAGGATCAGGATAGAGGGAGATCTGAATACTTCTGAAGGTCACAAAAGTGAGGCTTATAGGATTTTGAATCAGAATGAAGCTAAGGATATTATAAATAATTCTCTGATGAACAAATAAGTTTTTGGATTAGTTGATAATCCATGTGTTATTGAGGTGATATCATATGGTGTTGCCATCAATGCCAAAGAGGGAGATTGTTGGAAACTGCAATTGAAACAATTGTTGTATTGTCATTGATGTCAAACCTTAACTGGTAAGACTGTTGCTACTTAGGAAAGTACTATATCTATTTGAGTGTTGCTAAGGGGATAGGAAAGGTTGGTAACAATAGCACCTAAGGAAAGGTTGAGTTATCTTGATACTACAAAGTGTACTTGACTATGTTGCACATTGATGAGACAATGTATTGTTTATACTAGTAAGACTGAAGACTAGATTGGTAGGCTTGACTGAGCAAAGAATGGAAAAATCATGTTTAAGTCGAGTAATGTTAGTGTCAACTGAGTCAGTGTATGCTGAGAAAAATTATAGTGTCGACTGAAAAAAATTTAATTGTCGAGGAAGACAGTGTAAGCCGAGGAAACATTTTTAGTAATGATCGAGCTTTCTACATGAAGACCGAGTAGTTGATCACAGTATTGACCGAGCATTAACTATTTTATATTTGAAGAGAATTTAGTTTTGGAGCCAACATTGTTGAATTCTTGGATTATGTAAAATGTGTTGACTTTATTTATTGATTGTTTGAAAGCATTAAATGCACTGTAAAATGTTTTATTGTAAATCTTTAAGAGATTTGAGATGATTCTAGAAAAGGAGCTCAAGAACATGAAGTGGGTAGATTCAATGAATCTGACCTAACCCTAAGATCTACAAATGAGATTGAGCAGCATAAGATGAGTTAACCTAATCGAGGAAAGTATAAAGGGAACCTAAGCATTTGGATATGCAAGTGCATGGGTGAATAGAGAATGCTGGAAGATCAGTAAAGTTTTATTGACTGTATAAGTAGAAAAGGCTGAAGGAGAATTGTGGTGGTTGCTTGAAGAAAAGTTTTGAGCAGATCAAAGATGGAGATGGAAAAGTTTCAAAGTCAGTAAACTAGCATTAGTGTATGGAATCAAATCTAATATTTGCAAAGTGAGTTGTAAATTTTTTAGACAAATATTACTGCTACTTTCTAACCATTGTAACAGTCAAAATCCTTTTAACAGAGGTTGACCTAATAGTCATATGGTAAATCCTTTGAACAAGGTTTCATTCTAATGGAGTGTATGTAAGTCCTATGACTAGCCTCACTTTCAATAGGGTGATTGAAATCCTTTAACCGGGTCACACCTAGCAGTGTGTATTGTAACCTTTGACAGGGTTGGCTTTTTGCTGAGCTCACTTCAGAAGAGTGAAAGTAATAGTAGCATGTTACAAAGTGGTTTTTCCCACATTGGGTTTCCACTATAAATCCTAGTGTTAATACTTGTGTGAATGTTTTGGTTTGAACATTTCCATGTTTTACAAGTTAGGTTACAGCTGGGTAGTGGACTGCATTGTTGTATGGTTCTATTATTGAATCAATGATGACCGAGTTTGTTTTGGTTATTGGATCTGATTTAAGGAAAAGTTTTTGAGATTATTTTATACATTAGGACCTGAGAATAACTGATTCACCCCCCCTCTCTATTTTTCTAAATAATATTAACACTTCCATCTTTGAAGGGAAAAGAAAAAGTAGAAAAATAATTTGTTGTTGAAAATAATCAAAGTCCTACTAACCAAACTACATCGACAAAAGTGAAAGAGAAGGTTAGTGAGGAAAGTGCTCCTAAGAAATAGAAAGAAGACCAAACTAGATCCATTCAAATCTACACCAAAGATGATCATTATCAAAAAAAGGATAATATGATGAAAAACTTCAAAAAGCAATGTCAAATCAAACAAAAAGGTGTAGGTGAATACTCTTTATCCATGATGGATCTACCCTTATCTCCAAAATCATATGGAAGACCATATAATCTACCTCATAAGTATAATGATTACTTTGTGAGGGAAAATACCTCTTCGTCCATGGAGGAAGAAGATAAAGAAATCCTAAATTGGCTATATAAGGATGAGGAATCAAGTACCCATAAAAAGCACATCCAAAATATAAGCATTCCCACATATCAATATGGGAAAGGATTTCAAATAGTGCAAAAAATGGGATATAAAGGACAAGGACCTTTAGGTATGAGAAATGAAGGATTAATAGAACCTATTGAAATGACATGGAGAGATAGAAAAGAAAAGACTAGAATAGGGTACCTAGAACAAGGGTACACTCAAAAGAAGTATCCCTTGGTTTATGACCAAATCTTACAACTAGGTTCTGTATCATCAAAAAATGGAAACACTTCCATTTAGGACTAGTTTGGCCCTCTGAGTAAGTGTTTTGGGGTCATGTTAAGCACCTTGAATGGTTCTTTTACTGGATCTAGATTTTTCCCCTATTCTTGTTCTCTCTCCACCTATTTCTAGCCTATTTATGGCACCTAGTCCTAAGAAATTGAGATCTATGACCTCAAGGTCAAGGTCGACCTCAACTCTAACCTAGGTCAAAGTTGACCTCTATGCTAACCTAGGTCAGAGTTGACCTTGACCCTAACCCTGGGTCCAAATTTCAAATTCTAGAGGTTTCAAGATGTCGGGCTTCAAAAAGTTTTATTTCCCACTTCTGGGTCAGCTGTTTCAGATTTTAGAATGGTAAACTCTTAAATTATATTTAATCTAGGTCCATTTCTAGGGTTTAAGGTGTAATTGGAATTTAATTCACCTATGTTTTCCCCTCTAGAAGTTTGTGCCCTAGATCACTATAAAAGGAGGCCTTCCTCTTTCATTTTCACATCCATCTTTCCACAATCCACTTTTGATGATCAAGACATCTAGCTCTCAAGTGCAATCAAGAGATCAAGAAAGCAAGAAGGAGAAGGAAAGAATTCAAGCATTCATCTTCAATAATTCATCAAGGAGATCCATTGATATCCATTGAAGGATTCAATCTCTTTGGAGACCTCTTGTTAAATATTTCTCCATCCACATTCATCCAAGCTTGCTCCTATTCTAAGATCCATTCAAGATTGGTGTTGAAGATCTAATGCAATTGATTTGAGACATCCTACATATAATTCTACATTCATTTGGAGCATCCATACTTGTGGATTCAAGGATTCAAATCCTCCATAAGAATTTTAACATAAGTAAGGTGCAGGTGCGAGATGGTGAATATCAGTGCAGATCTGGATACCCTTTTCGGCGAACTTCCAAGATCCACAAGTAGAATTTATGTCAGAGTAGTTTCAAGTCAAGGATGACTTTTAGTGGGGGGAAATATTGTACCCTGGGGTAAGATCTTACCCTGATCCTAAGGTCAAGGATGACCTTTCTCTAAAAGACAAAATTTTTCTGGGTTTTCTCTATTTTTGCATTTCCAAGCTAGATCCAATTGCAGAATCTCCCAAAACTGAGCATAGACATCAGAAAATAGTCTTTTCCATATTTACCCTATTTTGAGGTTATTATTTGTCTTTAATTCAATTAATTTTTCAAATGCACATTTCCTATATAATGAACTATAAGGTTTTCTCCTTTCCTCATATTCTCCATAGATTGATTCACTTGTGCATTGATCACTTCCTTGTGATTAATTAGTTTGGATCTCTCCTTTGGGAATTTGGATTAAGAATTAGATCATATATTCCCCCACACATTCAATACACATGCACACTATTACATTTTCACATTCCCCACATTTATTACATTACATTTTGGTGAACCCAACAAGCTTACCCCCTATCTTTTGTGGAATTAGACGTTGTATTATATTTATGGTTCAAGTATTTCTTTTATGGTGTTAGATCTTGCATGTATTAGATTTATTTTATGTGTTTTCTTCTCATATAAAATCAAAATATTCTTTGTTTTCTTAGTTTAGTTCATTTGCATTGCATTGGTATATAAGCTTTACTACCTCTAGTCCTACTTATAATATTCTGGTTAGACAAAGTCATAGACTTATGGGTGCCTTTAATCCTGAGTCTTCATCTCCTTTCCTTAGGATCCTAGATGATAATTTTATTATTCATGATTCCAATCCTATTATGGAGAAAAACTCTTCTCACTCATCTCATGATGAGGATGCTGCTTTAATAGTTCCTCCTAAACAAGTCCAAAAACTTTCAACCGAACTTGATAAAATGGGTAATTGGCTTATTCTAGAAAACCATAATCAAGATTCAATTAAAGCTATAGAGGCTCTTAGTAAATTTCTTCATGATAGTGATCAAGGTATTAATCTCTTTCTTGGTATTACTCATCTTGTGCATTCAAATATTAAACCTTTAGCTCAAGAAGCTCAAGATTTAGGATTTACTCCTCTTGTCACTAGTTTGGAACCCTCTTCTATTCCTTTACCTAGTATTCCTACCTATACTCCTCCTTTGGTGACTATGATGGTTCCCTCTCTTCCTATGAGTGTTCCTCCTATGTCCCTTCCTACATCACAACCTTCTTATCATAATGTTCCTTTTACTTATTCCAATCCTCTTCCAGCTATAGTTCCAAGTCTTCCTTTAGTTGTGTCTTCCATTCCTACTACTTCATACACTTTACCTAGTGTTTCTAATGTTGCTATGCCTCCTATTGCCTCTAATGATTCAACAATCATTAGTTTGGCTCAAACTGTGTCATCTTTACAACAACAAATTGCATCCTTGACTCAAAACAAGTTTAGCATTCCTACATGTGACATGGGAAGTCCTTTATCTCTAGACATCATTTATGCTCATGTTCCTCAGCAATTCAATATGCCTCATCTTGAGAATTACAATGGTAAGGGAGACCCTATTACTCATGTTAAAATATTTCAAATCCTTTGTAGTGATTATGCTCATGACCATAGGATTTTAGCCAAGTTGTTTGCTAGAACTTTTCATGACAAGGCCTTACAATGGTACTATTCCTTGCCTCCATATTCTATTGACTCTTTTCCAAAAATTTATAATGTTTTTATTCAACAATTTCAAAATAACATTGGTCCACAAGTGTCCTTGACTGATTTGATACATTGTGAATAAAACACTAAGGAAAAATTGACTAACTTTATTGGTAGATTTAAGCATTTGTATGCTTAGATTTCCTATCCTATTCCTAATATGGATATTCAATGTATGTTTATTTCAAATTCACAAAAGGATATTAGAGATAAGATTTTTCTTACTAAATTTAGCTCTTTTCAACAACTTTGTGTAGTGCTTCATCATTATCAATTGCAAGTGAGTAAATTTGAGAGAAACACTCCAATGGCTCCTATTCCAATTGACAAGAGTGATGTCCTAATCCAAAAAAATTCAAAAATTCAACAACTATCTCAAGATAAACAAACAAGAGAATGTAGTTGTTGATCAAGTTGTTGCATCCCATAATGCCACTTCAAATATTTACATTCTATTATGAATAGGTTGTTAACTACTAATATGATTACTTTACCTCCTATTCGACCTCTTTTACCTGCTACGATAGCATCCAAATCCTTTGATCCTAAAGATTTTTGTCAATATCATCATCAGAATGGTCATGATACTGAGAAGTGTTATTCTTTAAAACATAAGGTTCAAGACTTAATCGATTCTAATGCCTTCTCTGTTGATAATCTTGATGGTAGTGGGAATAAATTTATCTCTCCTTCTAATCCAAATCTTAAAATTTATATGAATCCTTTACCTACACATGATAATAATACCATTGCTCAGCCATCTTCTATGGATATTGTTTATGATTCAAAGATGGATGATCTTAATCACATTGTTAACGATGTGGAGCATGTTGTTCAATCTGTATCTCCACTTCAGCTTCAAGCTCAACCTCAAGTTCTACCTCAACCTACACCAAAATCATAGCCTAAACTAAAATCTCAACCAAAACCTTGAAAACAACCTAAGAATAAAATACCTCAGGAACTTTTGATTACCTTTGATGATTTTGAGACTATTAAAGCTCCTAATGGTCCCCTCTACATTTATTCTAGGATTTCTTAGATACCTACGTGTAGTTGTCTTATTGACCCTACATCCTTAGTCAATGTTATTACTGAAGACAATATTTTTATGAAAAACTTGCAACGTGATTCTTATGATACATCTAATGTGTGGATTCAAACTTGTAATGGTTTTCTTTATCCATCATTTGGTTCTATTAACTTGCTGGTTGAACTTTGTGGTAAAATTTTGAACACTACCTTTGTTGTTGTTACTACTTCTGATCATTTTCAAGTTAAGCTTGGTTTTCCATGCATGTTGTTGTTTTTCCTATTCATAAGTGTCTTAAATTCATTCATGATGAAGAAGTGAATATGATTAATCATAGTTTATATCAACCTTCTAGGCCCAAGGATTATTCTACCCTTGACTTCTTTTGGCCTTCATTACCTAATTCATGTCCTTCTCGACTTGATAATATTTTTCATTCATATCAAGCCTATAAGCATCATAAGATTCTCAAGTTAAGCATGCCTCCACTAGATCTTAATCATGGTCTTTTTCCTACACTTTCCATACCTCCTTTATCTATGGCTTCTAGTTATGTTAATCAAGCTCCTAATGTTGCTTTTCGGTCTACTAAGAATCCTACTAATCCTCCTATAGAACCTATGAAGGATCCAGTAGTTGTTCCTCCTAGTTCTCAACATATTTCAAATAAGAAAAAATTTAATTGATCTACTAATGAACATTGTAAGAAGTGTCATGCTCAAGTGAAGGCTCACTTTTGTTCTTCAAATTTATTTACCTTCTTTTGACAAGCCTATGCATGATGTGTTAGAGGAAGTTACTGGTAATAATGATGTTAAAATGCAAGATTATGATGATTATATTCATATCTTAGATCCTATTTTGATTAATCTAGATGAAGAAGATACTCTTGATGATGTTAATGATGAATATGAAACTATTGACATTGATATTGATTTACCTAATATGCTTTCATCATCATTGACACTTACACCTAGTATCGAACATTATGATTCTCAAGAGGATCCTTGTTTGGAACTGGCTATTATTCCTACTATGTTGGATATAGTCCCTCTTACGAGTTACCCACCTTCCCTAAATGATATAGAATGAGATAGGGAGAGTAGGTGGAATGCTTGATTGGCTTGTCCTTTATGGTAGCTTTTTGTGTGTTTTCCTATTGTACTTTATTTCTCTCATGATGTGTTTGCTAAATGTTGTTAGATTATTTTATATGACCGTTGTTACTCTGTTGGGTGATAAATGAATCAAACATGTTGTACAAATCCTCTATATTTATAACTATTCTTCTATATGTTGTTTCATGTTATTTTGTACCTATGCTATTGTTTTTAACTGTTTCCTTGTGTAGTCCACTTGGATTTGTGACTTGCTAGCACTGAATCTTTTTGGTCTCCATGCTATGGTTTGAAAAGACTCTTCTTCATATCTCTTATGTGTTCTTTCCTCCTTTGTGATTGTAGTTCTACTTTCTTTGGGGAATGATGTCAATTCATTTTCAATAATATCATATATATATTATCTTATGATCATACTAACCCCACAGTAGGTAGATCACTTATGTGTTCTCTGTATGTTTATGTGGTATTTCCCTTGATCTATCTTCATTTAGGGGATTCTCATAGTGTAAATTTAATTAGTGGATTTGTTTATGTTTATGTTAAAGCCATTGCTCCTGTTAAAGTGTTAGCAATGACTTTAACATGGGGGCATATGCTCTACTCACCTATTGCACACATGCACTTTCAATTTACATATATTTTTCAAGGCACTTCTCTCCCTTTATGGATTAGTGACTAATCCTTAAAGCATGGATTTTTATTCTATAGGCTCTCTTGATCCCTCCAGTTTTAAATTTTGATCCCTTAAGGTCGAAGGTGTCCTTAAAAAAAGATCTCTTTTGTTTTTGGATTTTCTCTTGTGGAATAGAATATTCCTGAGGGTGAATCCTTGATGGGTTGACTAGTGAGTAGCCACATTCACTAGGTGGTTCAATTCCATCTTTCCAGTTGTGTCATTTCCTTATGTGGTTCACAAAGGGACATAAGTTCTCATTGGGCGAGGTAATCACACCCTCTCTCTCTTTCTCTTTTCTAGAGATGTCTCTCTTATTTTAATCTTGGAGTTGAGGAAGACTTGATTCCCTAGGGGCTTGACATTTCCTTTGTCCCTTTGATTTCAATAAGATTATTTTTCATTATGATCTCCTTTACCAAGATTTTGCATCGAGTCCATACTATTTCTAAAGTGGGGGCTAAATGTATTGTCAAAAAATGGAATAACTTCCATTTAGGAATGGTTTACCCTCTGAGTAAGTGGTTTGGGGTCATGTTAAGCACCTTGAATGGGTCTTTGACTAGATCTAGCTTTTTCCCCCTATTCTACTTCTCTCTCCACCTATTTCTAGCCTATTTATGGCACCTGGTCCTAAGAAACTAAGATCTATGACCTCGGGGTCAAGGTCAACCTTGACTCTGACCTAGGTCTCTATCATCCTCGACCCTAACCCTGGGTCCAAATTTCAAATTCAAGAGGTTTCATGATGTCGGGCTTTGGAAAGTTTTATTTCCCACTTTCAGGTCGACTATTCTAGATTTTGGAATGATAAACTCTTAAATTATATTTAATGTAGGTCCATTTCTAGGGGTTAAGGCTTAATTAGAATTTAATTCCCCTATGTTGGCTCCTCTAGAAGTTTTTTCCCTAGATCACTATAAAAGGAGGCCTTCCTCTTTCATTTTCACATCCATCTTTCCACAATCCACTTTTGATGATCATGATGCAGTCAAGGATGGCAGATCCAATGAAGGATAGTCCAACCTTGCATCCAATTGCCAACATAGCAGAATAACACAACAAGAAATGCTCAAATTAGATTTTTCATTAACATGCCCAGCTATAAGGCCTTCCAGGTTAGGGCTAATTACAATTAGAAACAATTCTATAGGATCAACAAAGATCCAATCCAACTCTAGCTAGTCCAGTCCTAAAACAAATCAACAACTGATGGAAACCCTAAGGAAGATCTGAACTTGAGCTCGCAAGCCTCCAAGAAATCTCCTTGTCTCCAAGTATGCAAACCACCAGCTTTGTTATGACCAATTATTAGAAATCAATCTGATCTTCAACTAGATCTTGTAGGATCTAGATCTACACTTCCCAATCTGATCATCCCTCTCCTTTGACTAACTCCTAAAAAACTACCCAAATACTTCTTAAATACTAATCTTTAGCCATAAGTCAGTTGGATGACATAATTAAATCTTACAACAAATATTAAATTCAATACAAGTTGGCTCTCAAATAGCCTTACAATTATTTAATTCTCCATGCCAACCTCTAGATCTACATAGGAGAATTCAACAAAAGATACCAACAATAAATGCACCAAGTCGGCCAACCAAATCACCAAGAACTCCAGTCGGTAAACCAAAACTACCAAGCACAAGAGAAACAACTGAGCACCAATGAAACAACTGACCAAGCCAAGCAATACTAAGCAACACAGGCATCACCGAGAACCAGTTCCACCAAGCACAAGAAGTCTCACCAAGTTCCTTCAGTGACCGAGCTTCCTTCAATGATCAAGACCATTAGTTAAAGCTGCAACCAAGTACCACAAAACCAAAATAAAACAACTCTATGCATATTCACCGAGTATCCTAGAATGCCCCTGCATCAAACACCCCAGGTTCAAAAAGATGTTCATATGTTGGAAGAACATCTTCTAGGATTCGGCACATAAACCCTGAACTAGTTCTTCACATACATTTCCTCCAATTTTTCAGCTTGCATATTCTTCCACTTCTATTTTCTCATCTTTTCAAGTCCTTTATTGATAACACATAGGTCTGTTGCCCACACTAATCATCCATACCTTCAGGATCTACCAACTCAACTCAACTACCAATACTCAAATTTCTCCTATCAAGTGTTGTATCTAGCAAAGGCATCAGGGAAAACTTCATGTCATCCTTCTCAATAGTAAAAAAATTCTTCACACAATCATACAAAGCTCTGCAATCATATTGCCAAGGTCTACCAAGCAATATATCACAACTATTCATATCCACAATATCACACAACACAAGATCCTTATACTGGCCAATCTAAACATCAACAAAGAATTGTTTGTTGGAAATTTGGCTATACTAATGTATATGACTTATTATAGTGTTTTCATTATGGCAATAGAGTCATATAGTAGTTTGGAGTTAGTGCACTTGATGAGAAGATTAGAAATCGGTTAAGTGTTGAAGACTGGATAGTGTATAGAGTTCCTATAGCTCAGAGTATCAGCGCACATGTGTATGGAATAATTATGGTGTGTTCCCTAGAAGTTAAGTTTATTAGACTATATTCATGCTTATTCTATGAGCACATAATTAGATATGCAAGGATGAGAAAGATACAGTCAGTTGAAGTTGCACAGCCAATGTGTGCTAGTGAAGAACGGAGTAAGCAGCTGACAGTTATCATTTTGAGTTGCGACTATATTATAATTTTGTAAAGGCTATAAGCCTATTTTAATTAGGTTTCCCACATATGTATATTTTTTTTTATAAACACACTTAATCCAATTCATTTGGAAGCGTTGTATGTAATAGGTTTAAGGGTCAACCTAGTTGTTTATTTTGTATGCACATATAAATATAAGATGCGCCCATTGTATTCAGTATGGAAGTTGATAGAGAGTTGTGATAAGCCAATCAGAAGTGTGTGAAGACACTATAAGATGTATTATATCTTTTCTAGAGGTCAAAGCATTAGTACATCAAAGGAACTGATCTAACAAGCAGTGTCATAGTGATAGTTCATCTAGCAGATATAGTGTGTATCTAAGGTCTAAAGGTTGTATCCTTCACCACTTGAGCAGTGAGCTCTAGGACAGTGAGTCCTCTCCCCTAACAGGGACTATTGTAAAGGAATCCTAATAGGGTCTAACCCTTACAAGGTCTACTATACTTAATTCATTGTAAAGCAACTCCTAATAGGGTTAATGATCTTCTAACAAGTATCACAAAACACTAGTGCAGAATATTAGTGGGTGTCAATTCCCACTAGGGTTTTTACCTATTTGGGTTTCCCCATAACCATATTGGTGTCATGTGTTGATTTCATGTTTCATGTTTATGTGAATGTTCATTTCAATACTTAAGCATTTAAGTTCAGCTAAAAGGTTAAATCAAAAAGATAAAATATAGTAAACATCGATTCACGCCCCCCCCCCCCTCTCAGTGTTTTGATTCCTAACAATTGGTATCAGAGCTCTGGTCCTCAACAAAGAAGTTTAACCACTTGAGGAGATCATGGAAAAAGTAGAAATGAAACATCTGAAAAGAAATCTTGAAGCTGCTCTTGAAGACCTAGACAATGGCCAAGAAGCTGAATGAAGAAAATAAAACCTTAAAAGAAAAACTTGAAGAGTTTGATGATAAGCTGACTAACAATCAGGAAGTCTATGATGAACAAGTCAAAGAGAACCTTCAACTAAATGAAGAATTGAGGTAAAAAAAATGGAAATCTTAGAGCTAAGAAAAAATAAGGAAAGCTTGGAATCTGAATTGAAAAAGGCTAAGAATCATATTGAAAAATTACACACTAGTTCTAATTTGATAGAATCTCAGTTGTATGCAAGAAGAGCCAAAGGAGACACTAGCTATATTGGATATAATGAAGCACAAAATCAAATTGACCACATGCGAGCAAGAAAGGATACACAAAAAGACTCTACTGATACTGAGAAGACTGAAGATCAAACAAAAGATAATGGTGGATCACCTAAGAATGAGCGCAAGGAAGTAGAATGCACTTTTTTTACATGTCACAAGCATGGACACATTGTGAGGAGCTATACATAGGTAGGAAATTTTAATGGTTACTATTATTCATGCAATAAATTTGGTCATAGAGCTATGAATTGCAAGACTAGTAAGAAGAACATGATTCAGCATGATTAGAGAAATCAAAATCAGACAAATGTAAGAAGTTCTCATAATGTTACATGTCAGATATGTAACTATAATGGTCACTCAGAAAGACAATATAAAATGGTGACTCATGTCAATGCACTGAGGAATATAAGACCTCCAGTCATTTTTCACTCTTGTAACAAGGCTGCATATATCTCAAAGTTTTGTAGATCAAAGACACAAGGTCAAGAATCCCTAAAAAGGCTGAAGAACCAATTTTAGATCCCAAAGGAGAAGTCAAGTTTTTGAAAGCATCCGAGGATGCGAGCTTGATTTGGGCTAAAGGAAAGAAGGACAAAGTTGATGAGAATGTATTGGATGCATCCACAGTGGACACACCCTCTACATCTAGATGAATGGCCCTTAGGGTCATAAGGGGAGCTAATTTATCTCTAGACCCCTGCATGGCTAGTATACTCACTCTCAGATTATGCACCTTTGGACTTAAGCTTTTGGAGACCAGAGAAAACATTGTGCAAGAGTGCACTAGCTGATTCTTTGTAGAATGAAAGATAGAAATTTCTAAGTGATTGCCTGGTATACGCGGAAAACATTAATGGCAGAATTTTCACTTTAAGTACACAAAAAGTTGTTTGATTACTCATTGCACTCAAATTCAGAGTGATAAGAGAGTAGAAAGAGCCTTAAAAGTTTATGTGAAGACTTGGAGATTGATTTATCAGTTATTAGCAACATAATTGATCAGTTGTAGAAACCCTAGTTCATCATGCCAATTTAGAAGTCTTTGAATTATCTTAGAATACAGTTGGAAAGCAATAAAACAAGTAAGTGATGGCCACTCCCATAGTTTTTGATGTTGTAGAAAAGAAAAGATATGTCTTTAAGAAGCATCCATTTAAGTCTACCCTAGATGACTTAGAGGGAGAATTCTCCCACACACCTATGGGCATTATGCATGTGGAAGACATTAGGACATACATTTACTGCAAGAAGGAACCAGTAGGATTGGATAGGTTAAGGGCACACATGGAAACTATGTTAAAACTAGACAAAACCTTCCTAGATGAATATGCGAAGTGGAATGATCACCCCATAGTAGAGTATGCTACGGCATATGAATTCTATGAGACAGTTTGAATTAAAATTCTTTTGAGTAGAATTCATGATGACCTATTTTGGATAGGTGATGTGCCAGTTAGAATTACCAGTGACTTAATATATTAGATGACAGGCCTATCAAAGACAGGTGCCATCCTTCTAGTAGGAAAGGATGTCAAGAAAATTGTTGAGCAGACATGTAAGTCAAAGAGTGGTAGGCATGGGATGAAAATTGAGCCTATTGAGCAAGCAGACATCAAATTGATGTCTATGATACTTGGATACATGTTTCATCACACCAGCAGAGTAAATACTGTGTTTGCGGGCATAATTCTAGCAACCATTAGATTTTTTAAGGAAGATGAAGAGTTCAACTTCTATGAGATCTTGCGCGCATAGTTGATTGATAACATCAAGGCAATCAAGCATGACAAGACCAAGATATTCAGGTTTGGGTTTTTGATCATTTACATGTACCTTCATATAGTTGGGAGAGTATCAGATTTGTATTTGGACAAGTCCATTCCAACCATGCCATAGATATCTAACAAGGCATCCACTGAGAGTACATTGAGAGATTATGTAGTATTGGAATTGAAGACCTTCATGGCTAAGATGCAAATGAGGTTTAGAATTCCAGAAAACATTATTGAAAAGTACAAGGATACAATTTGTTTTATGGTTGAAATAGATACAACATGCATGGAGGCAATAGTCCCTAGAAAAAATTGGATTCATCCACTTGGATATGAAGTAGAGGAACAAGTTTTAGAAGCATATGCTCAATTATTTCTTATAGCTCCTACTAACCCTAATGAACCTAGATGGGGAACTTATGAGGAGAACACAAGAGAAGTAGATGCCAAGCTAAATAGCGTAGCAACAAAAAGAAAGGTTGCTAAAGTCACATCAGAGATCTTGACAATACATGGTGTGTCTCAAGTAGATCTTGACAAAGAAAAAAAACAAAAGATTGCTTTGGAACTAAAGAGCACAGATGCAACAAAGGCAGAATCACAAGATCCCAAGTTGGAGAAGGTAAAGATAGAGAAATCTGATGAATGGAAGGATATAACTGATGATACTCCTTCTGCACACAAGGAAACCATTGACCTTACTACTCCTCCTGAGTATAAGGCAATGCCAAAGAGGAAGAAAGAGGTTGGCACTAGTCATCCATCCTCGCAAGCAACAAGAAGTAGAAAGAACACTCAAGCACCTCCTAAAGTAAGTTCCAAACCTAGTCTCAGTGTGCTAAGTGCCAGAATAATTGATGAGGGAGGAATTGATCAAGTAGAGAATTTTTATGATAAATATAGTGAAATAGACAAATCAGAGATTCATAGCATGATCATAAAGCACATGATCAAGTTCAAAAGGACAGTCTTGGAACTAAAAACAATGATCCCTGACAATGTATGGAATATCCTAGAATTCCAAAAGAGACAGGCTATTGAAGAAGATCTGCGGATAAGGGAAAAGATATTAGATGAAACTCTTCTTGTATGTGAGCTAGAAGAAAAGAAGTTGCTGTTAGATCTGGTGAAGCCTCACCTCAGAACCAAGACAAGAACTTTGAATATAATGGATAAAAACTATGAATTAATTTCCAAAGAGATAGAGAAAGCCTTTGAGAAGGTTTTTATGAATAGAAATATGTATCCACCTACTCTTCCCACAACACATGTACCCACAATGGTTACAAAAGGGTCAAAGACCATCAAGGTACAACCTACAGGTCCTTAGGATTTAGCACCTAAAGTGGAAGTACAAATAGAGTTAGATAAGTCTACACCCATGATAGAGTCACTCAAGGATAGCACCATTATCATTGATAATGTAGAGATAGCCATGGAGGCCACTGACACCGAGTTGGACAAGTTTGAGAAATCTTTTCTGAGCACACAAGAAGCTAAAATTTTATGCAGTAACACACCTCCCATTCATCAAGAAGAGCTATTGATTGAAAATATAATAGATGAGAAAGAAGAAGAAAAGATGGAAGAAAAAGAACAAGAAAAAGAAAAAATGGAAAAAGAAGAAGAAAAGGAAGAAACAGAAAAAGGAAAGAATAATGAACCATCAGTTGAACTAGTCAAGGTAAAACAAGAAGTGATGGATAGCACTCCCATCACTCCCTATGCAGCATTGTTGTCAAGCTTGACACCTGACACATCCAATTTGGACTCGTGGAGAGAAGAAGACGTGATTAAGTTCAGCGTCTTAGCTATGGAGAAGGCCAAAGAAAAGCAAGTGATGAGGAATCCCCTCCTAGTATAATTAGTAAATATTCTAAACAATTTATTACCAGAGGACAAGAAAGTGGCAAAGATACACTTGATTGATGATGTGAGTACAGTCATCTCACATTTCAAAAGTAATTTTTCAAGCCTTGAATAATCTACATCCCTAGTTGCAAAAGAAAAGTATCTAAAGAAGAGATTGAATGAATTGGTGAACAACTTTTCACTTGACCTTAGCTCACTCAAGACTAGTCAAGCATCCTTGAAAGAATTTTTAGATCAAGGAAGAAAAATCATTGCAGAATGCATGGATCAAGATAAGATTACTAATGCTCATTTCAAGAAAATAAAAGAGGAAGAAGCTATGATTGAGCAAGTGAAGATTTTAGTGAAAGACACATCCACAAATGTGAACATGTGCAATAATGTCTACCAAGGTCAAATAGACAAAATTGAGAAGGCAGAAAAAGAGATGACAAAGTTAAGGACTAGACAAACTCAGTTGAGGAATGCTCTTGCGCCTTCATTAGACATTCTAAATCAGAACATGAAAGAGATTGATGCCACCATGATAACCTATGATCAAATTCCTTCCATATATTTGAAGAAGATGGAGAAGCTTCAGTATGAATTATGCGCCCATCTCCAGATAGTAAACTCTTTGATCACATTTTGGAAAAAGGAGATCCAGAACCTAAAGATTGCATATCTAGATGTTTTCCCTCACTAAGTATGTATAGATATAGTTTTTGTAACACCTTTGTCATTAATGTCAAAGGGGGAGTTGTCTATAGAATATGGATCATAATATGTATAGGGAGATATAAGTATATGTATAGATGACAAAACCTTTTTGTATTAAGGACAGTTATAAAATTGGCCATATTCCCTTGTTGCCATCAATGACAAAGGGGGAGATTGTTGGAAAGTTGGCTATACTGATGTATATGACTTATTATAGTGTTTTCATTATGGAAACAAAGTCATATAGTAGTTTGGAGTCAGCGCACTTGATGAGAAGATCAAAAATTGGTTAAGTGTTGAAGATTGGAAAGTGTACGGAGTTCCTACAACTCAGAGCATCAACACACATGTGTATAGAAGAATTATGGTGTGTGCCCTAGAAATTAATTTGGTTAGACTATATTCATTCTTATTCTATGAGTGCATAATTATATATGCAAGGATGAGAAAGATACAGTTAGTTGAAGTTGCACAGCCAGTGTGTGCCAGTGAAGAACAGAGTAAGCATTCGACAATTATCATTTTGAGTTGTGACTATATTATAATTTTGTAAAGGCTATGCACCTATTGTAATTAGGTTTCTAACATATGTATATTTTTGTTGTAAACACACTTAATCCAATTCATTTGGAAGCATTGTATATAATAGGTTTAAGGGATGACCTAGTTGTTTATTTTGTATGCGCATATAAATATAAGATGTACCCATTGTATTTGGTATGGAAGTTGATAGAGAGTTGTGATAATCCAAGAACAAGTGTTCAAAGACACTATAAGATGTATTAGAGCTTTGCTAGAGGTCAAAGCATCAACCCATCAAAGGAACTGATCTAACAAGCAATGTCATAGTGAGAGTTCATCCAGCAAATATAATGTGTATCTGAGGTTAGAAGGTTGTAGCCTTCACCACTTGAGTAGTGAGCTCTAGGACTATGCATTCTCTTCCCTAACAAGGACTATTGTAAAAGACTCCTAACAAGGTTTGATTTTTAACAAGGTCTACTATACTTAATGCATTGTAAAGCAACTCCTAACAGGGTTAAGGATCTTCTAACAAGGATCACAAAACACTAGTGCGAAATATTAGTGGGTGTTAATTCCCACCGGGGTTTTTACCTATTTGGGTTTCCCCATAACCATATTGGTGTCATGTTTTGATTTCATGTTTCATGTTTATGTGAATGTTCATTTCAGTACTTAAGCATTTAATTTCAGCTTAAAGGTTAAAGCAAAAAGATAAAATATAGTGAACACAGATTCACCCTCCCTCTCAGTGTTCCCATTCCTAACATTGTTCTCTTACTTCCAGAGCATGATCATTTTGCAACCAGCCAATCCTATAAGGATAAGGATGTTTCATTTTGTTTAAACCAAGTTTCTGAACCATGTCCTCAGCAACAAGGTTATCAGTACTACCACTATCAACAATTACATTCTAGATTTTACCTCTGGACTTGCACTGAGTTTTGAACAAGTTACTCCTCTAATAAGGTTCCTCCTTTGTAGTGAGCAATGTTCACTGAACTAGCAAGTTCTTAGATTTAATTTCATTCTGAATGTTCTCATTTACCATGGTAGTCCATTGATCACCATGTTTCTTATGTGTACATTCAAAAGAATGCTGTCCTTCCTCACCAAAGTTATAACAAGTACCCTTAAAGATAACTCTACCTATCTTCTTCTTTGGTTCTATAGGTTTATGTTCATCTTCTATAGTCAGTTTATCCTTCACCGAGTGATCAATATTTTCCTTCCTTGGGGGATTACTATGTTGTCTCCTTTTCAACATATTTTCTACCTTCAATGGATACTGATAAGCATCTTCAACAAAATCAATCTTCATCATACCAAGCTCATCTTGAATATTGAATCTCAAACCATTCACATACCTAGCTACCTTTTCCTTACCAAGTTCTCTATGTCCAGACCGAATAGTAAGTTTGTAGAAATCTTTGGTATAATCTTCAACAGTCAAATATTTTTGCTTCAGATTTTGCAACTTCTTAAACAAGTTATGCTCATAGTCAGTAGGTATGAACTTAGCTTTCAATTTAGTCACCATCAACCTCCACCAATTGATCTTCATTTCACCTTCATCCTCTATATCTCTTTGTAATTCTTTCCACCAAAGAGTAGCATGTCCTTTCAACTTAGTCTGTGCCAATCTTACTTGAAGAGGATCTTCAATTTCTTCCAACTCAAAGAAATCTTCTAATTCACCAATCCAGTCAATCAAGTTCTTAGGTTTCAAAGTACTAGAGAAAGTAGAAACTTCCATTTGTTAACTATTACTTAACCAGGCTCCAAATCTATGCAACCTAGTAGTTCTGTCTTCACTAGATCTATCTCTTCAGTCATCACCACTAGATCTAGTAGCTTCAAAGTCTTTAGTAGCTTCCTCATAACCATCTTCGGTACCAACATTCTGAGGTACACCAACAACAACTCTCATGATCTCAAGGATCATGTCATTCTTCACCAATTCCATCTCCAATCTAAAATCAGATTTCACCTTCTTTGTAATCTTTGATTCCATAGCATCACAGAGATCTGCAATCACTCTAGGATCCAATCTTCTCAGAGGCATCCTTAAAGATAAGAAAACCCAAAGCAACAAAACCCTACACCGACCACCTTGTGATAATCTCCAAGTTGTATGCAAGTCAGATCAACCTACCACCTTGCATGAACAACCAGGTCAAGATTCCACAAGTTCAGTGCCATGGATCTACAACTCAGATCATACGATCTCATCGCCAAGAAGGTCAACTTCGCAAGATCAACCTTTTCTCAAGAACAAACTTCTCTCAAGAACAACCTTCACTCTGATACCATCTAACATAGTCAAGTGGTGGATCCAATTAAGAATAGTCCAACCTTGTAGCCAATTACCAACACAGTGGAATAACACAACAAGATATGCTCAAATCAAATTTTTCATTAACATGCCCAGCGGTAAGGCCTTCTGGGTTAGGGCCAATTACAATCAAAAATAATTCTATAGGATCAACAAAGATCCAATCCAACTCTAGCTAGTCCAGTCCTGAAATAAATTAGCAACTAATGGAAACCCTAAGGCAGATCTTAACTTGAGCTCGCAAGCCTCCAAAAAATCTCCTTGTCTCCAAGTATGCAAACCACTAGCTCTGCTATGACCAATTATCAAAAATCAATCTGATCTTCAAGATCTCACAGGATCCAAATCTACACTTCCTAATCTGATCATCCCTCTCCTCTAACTGAATCCTAAACAACTACCCAAATACTTCTTAAATACTAATCTTCAGCCATAAGTTGGCTAGATGACATAATTAACTCTTACAACAAATATTAAATGCAATACAAGTCAGCTCTCAAATAGCCTTACAATTATTTAATTCTCCATGTCAGCCTCTAGATCTACATATTAAAATTCAACAAAATATACCAATAATAAATTCACCAAGTCAGCCAACCATATCACTAAGAACTCCAGTCGATAAACCAGAACTACCGAGCACCAGAGAAACAACCAAGCACTAGTGAAACAACAAACCAAGCCAAGCAACACCGAGCAACACGGGCATCACTAAGCACCAATTCCATTGAGCACAAGAAGTCTCACCAAGTTCCTTCAGTGACTGAGCTTCCTTCAATAACTAAGACCAATAGTTAAATCTATAATCAAGTACCACATAACCAAAACAACACACCTCTATGTAGATTCACCGAGTATCCTAGAATGCCCCTGCATCAGATCAAAACATCTAGATCTCAAGTAAAATCAAGAGATCAAGTAAGCAAGAAGGAGAAGGAAAGAATTCAAGCATTCATCTTCATGAATTCATCAAGGAGATCCATTGATAGCCATTGAAGGATTCAATCTCTTTGGATCCCACTTGTTGAAGATTTCTCCATCCACATTCATC
The DNA here is from genome assembly GCA_027943335.1 of Chamaecyparis obtusa. NCBI lineage: Eukaryota > Viridiplantae > Streptophyta > Pinopsida > Cupressales > Cupressaceae > Chamaecyparis > Chamaecyparis obtusa. Next base: position 643,372 of record BSBK01000210.1, on the reverse strand, counting down.
CAAGCTTCCTCCTATTCCAAAGTCCATTCAAGATTGGTGTTAAAGATCTAATGCAATTGATTTGAGACATCCTACATATAATTCTACATTCATTTGGAGCATCCATGCTTTTGGATTCAAGGATTTGAATCCTCCACAAGGATTTCAACATAATCAAGGTGCAGGTACGGGATGGTGAATATCAGTGCAAATCTGGATACCCTTTTTGGCAAACATCTAAGATCCATAAATAGAATTTTCATCAGAGCAGTTTCAAGTCAAGGATGACTTTTAGTGGGGGCAAGATTGTACCCCAAGTTAAGATCTTACCCTGATCCTAAGGTCAAGTATGACCTTGCTCTGAAAGACAGAAGGTTTCTGGGTTTTCTCTATTTTTGCATTTCCAGGCCAGATTTGATTGCAGAATCTCATGAAACTGAGCACAGACATTAGAAAATAGTCTTTTTCAGATTTTCCCTATTTTGAGGTTAGTATTTGTCTTCAATTTAATTAAGTTTTCAAATGCACATTTTCTATAACAGACTATATGATTTTCTCCTTTCTTCATATTCTCCATAGAGTGATTCACTTGTGCATTGATCACTTCCTTGTGATTAATGAATTTGGATCTCTCCTTTGGGAATTTGGATTAAAAAAGTATATCTTATATTCCCCCACACATTCAATACACATGCACACTATTACATTTTCACATTCCCCACATTTCTTACATTACAGGTTCTCAAAGTGATGAAGATTCCAACAATTGAGAATGGGACTCATTTTCAAGTGAGTCATGCCAAGATAAAGAAGTTGATGTCATCCATACCTATACTCCTATCAAGGGAAAAGAACAAGTCTTAGAATCAAATCAGAATCAAGCTTCAAGTTATACTTACGTGATCTTAAATAATATACCAACTCAGGAAATTAAAATAGATCAATGGGTAAGAGAGCCTTACGTACCATCATGGAGACCTACTATAGAAGAATCCAACCCTAGGTTAAATCCATGAGATTTTTACCCAATGGAAACCTTAGAGGATTCTAGTGAGGAATATTTTGACCCTAATTCTTTAGAGCATCTTGAAGAAGCACATATTATAGACTTAAATGATACAATGTTTGAACCTTCAAATGAAGTCATGTCCCTAAATCCTATTGGACTAAACCAAAGCATGGATCCTTTATCCCTTATCTATCTAGAGCTTATTGAATGGGATTCCACTGAACCTACTATCTTTCCCACATTCTTGAATGATAAATTGGTGTCCCAATACCTTAATGCAATTGAACCTTCTTCTACTAGCGAATATCAAGAAGAAGTGATAAGGGGAAGTGTCCAATCTCTCAGTTCGGTTAAAAATGAAGAAAGTAAAAAAATAAAAAAAATTAAAGGAATCTAATGGTGAAAACCACATTGTGGGAGTATTAGATCAAAAAGAAAAAGAAATAAAGGGTGTTTCCAATGGTGAAAACCCAATAGAGGCACCTAAGGAAGAGAGATTGGACACTTTACCCAAGCACTGTGAAGAAAGATCACCTATCTTGATTGAACCAACAAAGAAAGTAAATATTGGCTCAAAATCAGAACCCAGGATTATACACCTAGCAACATCCTTATAAAATAATGAAAAATAAAAGTTCATAGAATTTTTTAAAGAAAAACAAATCAATTTTGCATGGTCATATGATGATATGTCGACATTAGATCCAAATTTGATCATGCATCATTTGAATATTGGAGAAGGGGTAAGACTAGTGAAACAAAAATTGAGAAAGATGCATCTACATATAGCTTTACTTGTGAAAGTGGAGTTGGAAAAATTGTTGAAAGTAGGGTTCATAAGGGCCATTGATTATGTGGAATGGATTTCAAATATTGTGCATGTTTCCAAAGTAGATAAATCCATTAGAATTTTCATAGACTTTAGAGATCTAAATTTGGCATGTCCAAATGATGACTTCTCTTTACTAAGCATAGACACCATCATAGACTTGATAGTAGGACACTCAATGTTCTCACTTATGGATGGGTTTAGTGGTTACAATCAAATAAAGATAGCACCAGAAGATTAGGATAAAACAAAATTTACATGCGCATGGAGGACATTATGTTGGAATGTTATGCCTTTTAGTTTAAAGAATGCTAGAGCAACCTATCAAAGGGCCATGATGACCGTATTTCATTAAATGATGCACAAGTTCATGGAGGATTATGTATATGATATACTTGCTAAATCCCACTCAAGAGAATAACATCTATCCATCTTAGAGAAGATATTTTTTAGATTGGAGCAATTTAAACTAAGGTTAAATCCAAAGAAGTGTTCATTTGGTGTACAATCAGGAAAGCTTCTAGGGTACATTATTTTAGAAAAAGGAGTAGAGGTAGACCCAACCAAAGTCAAAGCCATCATGGAGATGGGGGCACCTAGAAACATAAGTCAAATGAGATCACTTCAGGGAAGAATTCAATCCATCAGGAGGTTTATATCACAATTAGCATAAAAGTGCCACAATTTCACTCAAATCCTTCACAAGGACACAGTTTTCAAATGGGATGAGAAATGTGAAGAAGCCTTCACTTTGTTGAAAAAATATTTAATGAACCCTCCAACTCTGATGCCACCAATAAGAGGCAATCCCTTAATTCTATACATCTTAGCTACAAAACATTCATTAGGGGCACTTTTGGCTCAGAAGGATGAACCAGGAAAGGAAAAGGGCATATACTACATAAGAAAAACTTTGGTGAAGTATGAGTTGAACTACACCTTCATTGAAAGAGCATGTTTGGCCATAGTTTTTTCTTCAAAAAAATTATGCCACTATATGTTATCCCACAAGATGTGACTTATTGCAAAGATTGATCCCTTGAAATATCTTCTTAGCAAAACATAATTGAATGGGAGACTAGCCAAATGGGTCATGGTGTTGAGTGAATTTGACATAGAATATGTAGACCAAAATTCTATCAAGGGCCAAGTTATAGCTTATCAATTAGTAGAGTCACCATTACAAGATGAACATCCAACTCAAGTGGAATTTCCAGATTCTGAGATCATAAATGTTGAAGCAAAAATATGGCAATTATATTTTCATGATTCCTATACACAACATGGTTCAGGAGCTGGTTTACTTTTGATTACTCCTCAAGGGTCTACAATTCCAAAATCATAAAAATTTCTATTCCCATGCACAAATAACATAGCTGAGTATGAAGCATTGGTTATTGGTATAAAATTTGCATTAGAATGGAAAGTAACAGAGCTAAAAATCTATGGAGATTCTCAACTAGTTATTAATCAAATCAATGATGAGTATCAAACTAAAGATGATAAGTCGATACCATACAAAAATATTATTGAGTATCTTAAGAAATAGTTCACTCTAATTACATTTGAGAAAGTACCAAGGGATAAAAATAAAGTAGCAGATGCAATGGCTACTTTGGCATCACTTCTTCAAATACCATATCAAAGCACCAGATATGAATTCCTGGTAGAAGAAGTTGAGCAACTCGCATTTGACCTTACCCATCATCAAACTATTTTTTTACTAATGGGACATGAATCACCTTAGTATGGAGCCATTTACACCTTCTTGAAAGACCAAATCCTACGTATAGACCAAACTAGGAATCAAAATAAAAGCTTTATATGCCAAGCCTCTCGTTGTACCTTAATATCTAACACATTGTATAAAAAATTAGATGGAATGCTTCTAAGATGTCCACAGAAGGAGGAATCAAACATAGCCTTATGATAAATCCATGAAGGAATTTTTGGGTCACATTCAAATGGATTAAACCTAGCTAAGAAACTTCTTAGGATATGATGTTTTTGGCCTTTGATGGAAAAGGACACTTTTCACTTTGCTAAAACTTGTCACAAATGTAAATATCATGGGAATTTGATCCATGTACCAACACAAGAGCTTCATCCTATGACAACACCTTGGCCCTTTTATTAATTGGACCTTTGAATTTGATAGGGATGATTTATCTACCATCTTCAAAGGTCATAAATTCATCATTACTACAACAGAATACTTTACCAAATAGGTGAAAGTTGTACCCTTATCAATTGCCACAGGAAAGAAAATATATTTTTTTATATTAAACCACATAATTTGTAGATATGGTGTACCTCATGCCATCATAATGGATAATTCCAAAAATTTAAACAAGGACTTAAAAGAACTATGTACCAAATTCCACATAATACATCACTCATCTTCAATATATTACCCACAAGGTAATGGGCAAGAAGAACCTACAAACAAGAACATTCTAAAAATATTGAAGAGAACTATGGATAATTTAGGGAGAGATTGGCACATTCAAAAAAACCCAACTCTATGGGCTTATAGGACAAGTATCAAAATGCCAATAGGAGCTGCACCATTCTCCTTAGTTTTTGGAGCAGAGGCAATTTTACCTTTAGAGGTAGAAATTCCATCTTCAAGAGTATCTTTACATGGTTTGATAAGTGAAGAAGACTATAGAGTTGCTAGGTTACAAGAACTAGAACTTCTAGATGAAAAAAAGAAACAAGCCTTCAATCATTTGAAAGTGTATCAGAATTGAATGTCGAGGAACTATAACAAGCATATCAAATCAAGGACATTCCAAATAGGTGACTTAGTTTGACAGAAAATCCCAAGAATCAAGCAGAAAGGGAAAAGAAAGGAAAATGGGAAGCAAACTAGTTAGGACCTTTTTTTATCACTTCATATTTTGAGATAGGTACCTATAAACTAGCTGATTGTGATGGAGAAGAATTACAAGAGCCTATCAATAGTATTCACCTAAAGAGGATCTACACATAAGACAGATGAAAGGGTATAAAGAAAAAGAGTATCAAAAAACTAGATGGAGAGCATCCTATTTATTGTAAATAGTCAAAAGAGATCTTGAAAATCCAAAAACATTGAAAAATAGAAAAGAGCAAACAAATTAGAAATGCAAAAAAGATCAGAAATAGTGGAAAAAATGAGCATAAAGAAAGCCAAAAATATTCAGAAATGATCCTCAAAAAGATGTTGTCTTGGTGAAAATCTAGAAAATAGGTGCCTTGGCAATATGAAAACAAAAAAAAAATTGAAAAAAAGAGAAAATACAAAAAAAATCACAAAAGAGAAAAAGTACCTTGGTGAAAATCTAGCAAATAGGCACCTTGGTAGAAAAAAAAGGGAAAAAGCTTTAAAAAAAAAAACACAAAAAGAAAGAAAAATCCATTCAATCAATGAAAACCTAGTAAACAGGTGCCATTGGGAGTCCAAGTTAGTCTCATACCTAGTGGTCATCCTTGTAAATATTGCATTCACCAAAATTTATATATATTGCATAATAAAACCCCATAGTTGCATTTGCAAGTACCTAAAGATTTTGTCACCAATCCAATATGCAAATTGTCCCAAGTCCCACAAATGTAATCACATCAAACTAAGGGAAATATACTCTAAAAGAGAAAGGATTCAAAAAAATAAAACTTCAATCAGACACCAAATCAATGCATCAAAGCACAAGTAAAACACTTCATCAAATCCTAACCTTAATCCAATTTTCAACCAAATGCAAAATTCGATCCAAGATCTCACAAAGACCTTATCTTTATCAGGATTAAAAGTATGAAATGGATGGAACTATACTTTAAATATGGATTTTAATTACATTGCAAAATTTTCTAAGTGTTGACTTGATTGATGAGATCATGTCTTTCTAGCGAACCGATGAAAGTTTTTAAAGTAGACTAGCTATGATGAAAACATGATATTTTATTTCTGAATGACTGTCTTAAGATCAAAGTGTTGAAGTATGTATTATTTTTCTAAGGGTGTGATCATCAAAGAATCATCGAGGACATGTGCATATAGAGAGACTAAGATCTTTGTTTATTTACGCAAAAGGATACCTTAGATATTTTGATGTTAAATATCATAATACCAAAATCCACTTGCAACATAGAATTTGACAAAACTAATATTTGTACTCTCATGATTGACTCCAATCAATGATAGTCATACCAAAGGATGGGAAAGAAATTTAAGAGGTGGAAAAGGTATTCATATCATCATGGTTGAACTAGTGATGCTTGTAGTAATTTTGGGGTTCTAAAAACTGCTCGATGAATATAAGCTCTAAATTTTTGAATAGTGACAGTTAGCTGCATACATCCTAGATTAAATGCATCAAAATTATTGGCCTTTCTTAGCTCTAAAAAAAAATTGCAAGAGAAAAATAGGAAGGGGTGGTGTTAGATCAAAAATCAAATAAACATCAAAAACTATATGTGATCGAGTGTGTTGGAAATCAAAAATCAAAACAATGGTGGATTGCATTAGCTCACTTGCATTTGTTAGATTCATATTATCTTTCATTCACTTGCATCTAAGTTCATTGTATTAGTTTACATTCACTTTCATTTAAGTTCATTACATTAAGTTCACATCATTTTCATTAAATTTCATTTAAAGTTGCATTGCATTAGTTTGCATTCATTTTAAAATCCGTCTCATTTAGATGCATTCATTTTAAAATCATTTATAATCATTTCTATTAAACCATTAATTTCATTTACAGTTACATTGCATTAGGCGGAATTCATTACATTCATCAAAACATCTCATTTAAGTGGCATTAAATTTCATCATTAAGACATTTTAGTCGCACTCCATTTCACTCATTCAAAAACATGGCATTACATATCCATTTAAGTGCATCCATTAATGATTCTTTGTATCTACACATTGAAGTATATTAAAGTATAAGTGTATTAGGTCATCACATATACATATTAATTATACCAATATCATTTCATTTGCATCATCAACATCATTCTTCCATATAACATTCATATATCATCTATCATAATGTTAATCATTAATCATTAAACATCAATATTCATTCATTACATCATATAGGTACATCACACTTTGCATCACATTTGACTACCATAAATCCATTACATTTAAATATCCATTACTTATATCCATATCATCAAATAGATGCATCCATAAATACCATCACATCACATTGGTCATTAAATCATTACATAATCATACAACATTAAAACATGTATCATATACATTCATAAAGCATCATGTATCATAGCATTAGTCATTATATAAAAGATCATCAAATCCATATCACATATGTTCATCTATTCTATGTCATATATAAGACAACCATTTAAGCATAAATAGAACATGTGCATTCATATTAGAAACTGCATTCTGAAAAAGCATAAAAATAAAGCATGTAGTGTATGCACCCTAAAATGGTTGCCTAGACTTTGGGCCCCCATTCATCAATTTATCAATCTCATGAATCAATGCTTGCAATATTTTCAATGCAAATCAATTTTCTTGATCAAATCCTAATTCTATCATTTATTCAATTATATTCTATGGATTAACCATTTTATCCTAAGTCTTTATTTAATTAAAAGGAATTCACCTCCCCTTTTATTAAATAACAAGCCCCCACTTACCTCTTATCCTAAGTTGCACAAATAAAGCATTATTCCTATTTTATTAAAAAGAAGAAAAGGTCTTTTTGTCTCACATGGGGCACAAAAGTCAACACTTATTTCTCATTGGAGGAGATTTTTGCACAAGGATTGATCCCACTTTCAAACTCCACCCTTGATCAAATCTTTTGCCTCTTAATCTCCATGGTCCATTTATCTTTAAAAGGAGAGCTCTTTTCTCATTCAAAGGATCCCCACTCTTGATGCTAATGTTGTGCTGCAAGTTTTCTTGGTGACATTGGAGCTTTGAAGATCTTGTTGCATTTTCGTCTTCATTCTTGCATTATAGCTTAGTTTCCATGGCATTTTAGTTTAGTTTCCTTTCATGTTCTAGCTTAATCCACATAATTTAATTAGCAAAGGCTTGTAACACTCTCATTTTTCATAGCTTAGTTGCATTCTTGCATCTTCATTCTAGCATAGTTTGCATTACATCTTTCATTGTGATTCTTGAAGATATTGGCATTCTTGCCCTTGTCTCTTTGAATCTCCCATTTCATGGTTTACTAGCAAGGTTGCATGCTTAATAGCTCTAGCTAAGAGCCCTCTAAACACCCTTGCACTCCATGCCTAGGGAGCTCTAAGTCTCTTTCTCAAGGCTTCCAATTTTTGGATGCTCTTGGAACCAAAGACTTAGAGAAGTGCACATTTTGAGTGTACATTTTTGGCGCCCAACGTGGGGTAGAACAGTTCTATTTTGCCTTTATTTCCTTGCATTTTCGCTAATTTTTTTCAGCACTGTTATCTTGTTCTGGCTCTTTTTCTATTTTTCTAGCAAAGTATCATAAGACAATCTTCCAGTATCATATGAAAGCTCTTTACATACCCATATGATACTTTTCCAATAAAAGTATCGTGCGACCATACAGGACTCTGTTGCGCAGCCATACAGTACTTTGTCACCTGGATATAGTATGAACTATTGTACAGAACAAAAGTATCGCACTCTTATACTATGAAGTATCGTGCAAACTTTTTCTGACAGAAAACTGTCGTCCAAGCCTGGAAGTGACTATTTTCAGTTCTTTTATCTTGCAAGATTCGGATTTTCTACTTTCTAGTTTTGATTTACTATGTTAGGACAAAGTTTTATTTGCAGATTATATCTGATTTTGATGAACTAATCTTTGTGGGGCTAATGATTTGTGCTTGTAGGTGTGCCCTAATTGCTTGCATAATTTTCTAAAAGAATGCATGTCAAAGCTTCAAATGCACAAGGGCTACTAATCTTTCTTGCAGGGTTGCCCAAAGCATAAAAACAACCAAGTGCTTGTTCTTTTCTTTTGATTTTTAAGTGTGGCATTATACTAGTTCATTTCCTTAGGAACTTAATATCTTGTCATAGGAGTCTTTTGGTGGTAGGAGAGTATGTTCTTCACCCTTGTGGTGAACCAAAAATCTTGACCCACATCTAGATTTTGAAATCAAGAGGGTTAATTGAACATTCCTTGGTGTGTTTGGGAAAGACTTTTGAGATAGGAGATTTTTCTCTTTGCCCTTGTGGTGAACCAAAAATCCTGACTTTCAAGGGTTGATCCACTTCTTGTTTATCTAGGATCCTTTAGCAGGCCTACTCTTGAGCAATCAAGAGGAACAACCCAAATGGGGACAAACTAATACCCGGCTATTCCAACCCACTATAAACTCAAGGCTATCAAGGACACAAAACCTTGGTAGATGTAGTACTTATCTTCTCTTAGTGTGAGTACTTGTGGGATTGTGACCATGAGAAAAATGCTAAGCAAGAATTCTTAAGGTACTCTTATGGCCATGAGGTCCGTTACTTTCCACAAGGTAAGGAGTCCCTTCAGGGAGCAAGAAGGGTATTACGAATAGAAGCCCTTATTACGAACTATATAGATAGAAGCTACCCAATTTTTCCACTCAACATCTTGGTTCAAGGATCGATCCTAGTGGACTACTTGGATCACCCCAAGATTTTACTCATCATCTATGTTCTGTTGGTTGTGTCATTGGCACTTCCATGACAAAGCCAACATCTATTGTGGGAAACCACTTTGTGTGAGGTGATGGGACATCAAGTGTGAGCCAAGTTGTTGAGTATTGAGCCTTTGTCTTTCTAGGCTAGCAAATTCTTGAATTTTCTTTGTTGTGATCTACCCGTGTAAATGTTCTTGAACATTAAACATCATGGTAGTGCTCATAGGATTTTTTTGTTTTGATATCCCAAGTGCATATCTTGACAAGGTTGATTTTTCCCTCAAAGTGCTTTATGACATGTTTGATCCCTTAATATTTGCAAACCTATCTTTTTTCTACCATTACTACATTTGAAACTAAGAAATTGAACTTATCAACCTACAACTTTGACCAAATTACCTTTAAAACTGGACTTTTTACATTCACTAGTCAAGAGTCATGCGATACTGAACAATCATTGTACACATGCCTAAGTATTATCATGTGATACTTCATTACTACTTTTGTATCACCTGCATACTATACACTCTATCATATCAACTTCCTGGATTCTATGATACTGCTTCTTGCAAAATATCATCTGGTCAAGTTATATCATCTTGCTATCCTATGAACTATCACACAAAATCAATTTGTTGTCTAGCGGTCTGATCCTATTTCGAGTCTCCTTTGGTTGATCTAGGTTAGATCAAGTTATTTGTCTCATTATTAGAATCCTATTTTCACTTGGGATTATTGTTTTTTGACCCTTTGATTAGTAATCTTTGATTTTACAAGTGACCTTGCTTGGAATCGGTAAGTTAGAAATCATCCTTATGGAGAAGACAAACCTTTAGATTCTTTGATAACACACTTGGAGAGTGCTAATAATCTCTTGTCCATTCATTTCCATCCAATTTCAAATCTAATCAAGTATAACTTGGGTAAATCATCCTCCTAATCCATATGTGTTAGGGTATTCACCCAATTGTTGGGCACCTCTGTGGCAGTGTTGATTTACACCTTTTGCAAAAATTCTATCTTATCACCTCTCTTTTGGACAAGTGAATGCTTCTACCATCCTAGTTTGATACCAATGTTTCTTAGGGTCATCTTATCACCAAGTTCTTTTCCTTTCATGTCAGTTATGACAAGGTATCAAGTGAATCAAGGGAAATGACCTTAGATAGTCTTTAACCAATTACCCCCTATTCAAACTCGCCAAAAATGTAAAGGAAGAGAGCCTATGTTTGACCAATCACCTAGGAGCAAGTCTAAAATTTGTTTTAATCCAAATATTACTCTTAGTGAGTTGAGTACCCCCTTAGCATCTTCCCACTTAGGTATGGACATGAGTTACACAATGACTTGATGGGAGAGGGAAGCAATGGATAAAAATCTTGATGACATATTTGACAGACATAGAGACAACATTCTATTTGGTTATTCCTCTCATGACAATCAACTAGACTCACCCCTTATCAATACTAGATATTTGGATGCACATCAAAGGGGTGAAAGGTATAAGAGATGATCTCACCAAGAAGAATAGTCACAACATGAAGACCAAGACAATGAACCTTGCAATGCTCATGTGAATGCAGCATATACCAATGACTTGTTCAAACATTCGAGACCAAGTTCACCACTCCAAACAAATTCAAGGTATACAAGTGAAAGGCTGAAAAGAATTGAGCATGAAAAGAAAGCCTTTTTAGATGAACCAGCTGCAAAGGAAGAGAGGTTTAGACTCCTAGAGGTAGAGAGACACGCCTTGTTATAATTGGAAAGGAAAGCCTCTCAAGAAGAACAAGATAGACTTTTGGCCCAACAACTTAATGCCCAATTCAACAACAGGGGTGTCAATAGTGGAAACAACTCCCCACCATCTACTCCCTCTGGGACCCCATGAAGTGGAAGGTGTTCAACAACCCCTTCAAGATCTCCTAGTCCTAGAGGAAGAAGGACTTCACAACATGCTCATTATAGGAGACAAACACCTCCTAGGAACTCAAGACAACCCTCACAACGTGCTCATCATGGTTCCCAACATGGAGGTAGTAGCTCAAGTTTTGATCTCAATGCTCAATAATTCATGAAGATGCAACAAGGACCACTCTTCCAATAGTATGTGGAGAGATATCTAGAGAAAAATAAAGACAATTTCCTAGAGAGCTTAATCAACAAGGATGCTAGAGTCCCCTATAACTTTGATGTGGATAGAAAGATTAAGAAGCAAAATCCATCTCAAGAAGAAGAGATCAGACAAATGAAGAGTATCATGGAAAATCTATTGGAACCTAAGAGTTCATTCTCACTTGACTCAATTTTTCCTAATCCTTGACAAGAGTGTGAGCATGAAAGATTTTCCTAGGAAGGTGGAAATTCCCCAATATGACAAGTATGATGGTAATGGGGATCCACATGACCATGTGCACCAATTATACATTATGAGCTTTGAGTTTCATCAAGATGACTCCTATCTCATGAGGTTGTTCCAAAGGAGTCTCAAAGGTTAAGCAATGGAATGGTTCACCAATATAACTCCCCCCATCAAGACTTTCAAAGAACTTGTCCATAGATTCATCCAACACTTTGCCTACAATCTTTCAAGATCTATCACCATGTTGGACCTATGTAACTTAAAGACAAATCAAGGGGAATCCTTTGTCACTTTCTTGAAAAGGTGGAGATGTCAATGCTCTCGCTACTCTAGAACCATTCTTGAAAATGAAAAGATTGACATCATTGTTAGCAATCTAGTTCCCGAAATGCAGTATGAAGTTAGGAAGATGGTTTTTAATCCCTTTGATACAATGGTTGAAACCACATGTAGGATTAAGGATGTCTTGAGGGAGCAAGGAATTTTGACCAAACATGGAAATAATAACAACAATGGTCAAAATAACAACAATGCTAACAAGGATAAAGGGAAGAATGCACATTGGAATAGGAACAAACAAGTGGTCAATGATGGAGTTGTGGACTCCTCTCAACCTAAAGATCAAGTTGTTCTTCACTTGTCTAGTACTTTTCAAGCCATGAAACTCAATGCACCTCATCAACAAGATAGCAAGCCAAGGTACCAAGATAAGCCTAAGAAAGAGAGGCATCAATTTGCAAAACTTGGTGATTCATATGAGGATGTCTTCAAAACACTTATTGCCAACAATCTTGTGCATCCTCAAGATCCAATGAAGCATTACATACCTGATGTTAAGCCACATTGGTGGGATGAAAAATCCTTTTGTAAGTTTCATAATGGCATTGGACACACTATTGAAAATTGTTGGAAATGAAAGCATATCATCTAAGATCTCATTGAGAATGGAAAACTTAAGGTGGATGGTTTGAACACCAACACTGATCATAAGGCTTTCAAAGAACTCTTGCCCAAGTATGAGAAGGGGGAAACCTCTAAACCATAGAACGGAAAGGCTGAGATCAACTACACTTACACAGCTGTGGAGAATGTTGTCAACATGCTTGAAGTTGTGAAGGAAAATGTCAACATGATGAGGAACAAGGATCCCTATGGTTATGATCTCAATGTGGACTCTCCTCCTATCTTTGATGAAGAACCTATTATGGTGCTAATGGGTCCTCACTCTAGGATGTCATCCCAAGCTCTCAATGTTGTCACAAGAATTCAAGGCCCCATTGTCATTAGAGGGCCCAGTTCAAGTCAACCTAGTAAACCAAAGCAACTAGTATCTAAGAATACCACCTTAAAGCTAGCAGTTAGCCTTAAGTCAAGCTATAACCTTGTTGATCAATTGCAAAGAACCCCAGCTTAGATTTCAATCTTCGAGCTCTTAGAGTTATCCCCAAGACATAAGCAAGTCCTCAAGGATGCTTTGCGCATAGCAAATGTTCCCAATAACTTAGATGTTGATGAATTCCAAAGCATGGTTAATCATATTTCCATCCCTCATTACCTTACCTTTTTAGAAGATGATGATAAAGCTTTGAGCCACCCACACAATCTCGCCCTTTGTATTGAAGTCATGATCCATAAAACCCATGTTAGGCATGTGTTGATAGATGGGGGTGCTGGGCTCAATATTTGTTCCTTGAGTCTTTTAAAGACATTGGGTTATTCTGAACAAATGATAGAGACCAGAAAGAAGATCACCATAAAATCCTATGATGAGGCAGAAAGAATTTCAAAGGGGTTGGTTGTTCTTCCTGTTAGGATTGGCCCTATTGAGAAAGACATTTTTTTTCAAATTGTTGATGTTGGACCTCTCGCATACAACATCTTACTTGGTAGACCATGGATTCATGATATACAAGTAGTACCATCTAATTATCATCAGTGTGTTAAGTTCCCCTACAATGGAGTAGAGATTTATATACCAGGGGATAACACTTTATCTATTAATTCAATCTCAACAAATGCTCATGTTCCCCTCAACAAAGTAGTGGAGGATTTCAATGCGACACTAGTAGAGTGCAAAGATAAGTTTAAGTCAATGGACCTTGGTATGGGGGGGTATCAACACAACTCCTTTACAAAGCTACCAGTTTTACCTAGGTCTTATGGAAAGCCTTCACAAGAAATGAGACCTTCCTCTTCATCCATGACTTTATTTGGCACATTTGTAGAGTCCTTAGTTCTTATCCAAGATGAGAAAGAAGAGGTGGTTGTTAAAGAATGGATTTATAGAGAAGATAAATACATGCACAATGAAAACTTCTCTCCCTATCCTAAGGCTTATGGAAGAGGGTATACTTTTGTCAAAAATATGGTCTATCTAGGACATGGCCCTCTTAGTCATAGATTGGATGCTAGAGTTGAACCTCTTGATCATGCTCTTTTTGGACGCAACTCTAAGAAGACAGTTGGCCTAGGATTTGATAATCATAACAAGAAAACTAATCCTATCCTTGGTGAGTCAGATAGTGAAGATGAACTGAAATACATGCCAAATTTGACAAATCAACAAGAAATGTGTGAAGATTGGGTCCCTTCCACTAATCTCCTTTGGGGAGATTCAAATAATCCAGTTTCTCATGCGACAGGTTTGAACTTAGAACAGGAAGGATTAGATGTTGAAGATCCTATTAGAGAACATCAACATAAGAATATCATTTATTTGATGGAGAGAGATGTTACCCTTGGTGACATTAGAGCCTCCACATCAAGACATCCTAAACATGCATGGTGTAAACATCCTAGTCGAGATTCAAATATAGATTCACACAAGTATGAATGGGAGTCTCTATCTGACTCTTCCATAGTCGACATGGATGTTGATGTCATCCATACTTATAGTTCTCATCCTGAGGTAGTTGATGAGTAATGTGTAGGATTGGAGGACTGGAACCCATGTATTTCCTTAGTGGATGATTCTTCACTTTGTAGGACGAATCTTGATTTGGGTAGCTTAAAAGAATACTTGACACACTCTAACTCTTTGGTCACCAGAGATGATGTCATCTGCATTCACAACCTTGAACCTTCCATTAACCTATCACTTCCTCACCCTAATCTCATTGATTGGTCCCAAAGTTATCAAGAACCTGAGCTCTTGACATTCTAGAATGATTATGAGATAACCTATTACTTGAATGCAATTTAACCCATAGTCTCTTCCACCAGTGAACTGACTATTAGCATGACAAAGCCAAACATCAAGTACCTTAGTCATAAAATAAAAAGAATAGGAGTTATGATGGTGAAAACCACTATGTGATGGTGTCACAACCAAAAATAGTAAAAAGAAATGACATATCCAAGGGTGAAAACCTCTCTGAGGCACCTAAGGATGAGGTACTTGATTGTCTCCCAAGTTACTTTCAAGATAGATCTTCAGTGCTTGTTGAGCCAACACAACCAGTCAATTTGGGTACAAATGAGGCTCCATAAATAATACACTTGGCTCAGTTATTGTCAACACAAGAAAGGGAAGCATACACCAAGTTCTTACAGAGAAAGAAGATCAATTTTGCATGGACCTATTAAGATATGATAGGGTTGGACACTAATCTTATTATGCATCACTTGTCCATAGCTCCAGGTGTTAAACCAGTTAAATGAAAATTGAGAAAAATGCATCCTCACATAGCTCTTCTAGTCAAAGCAGAATTAGAAAAACTCCTTAGCACAGGATTCATAAGAGCTATTGACTATCCTAAATGGATATCAAATATTGTACCAGTTTCCAAACATGACAAATCCATTCAAATCTACATAAACTTTAGAGATCTCAATAGAGCATGCCCAAAGGATGATTTTCCACTCCCAAATATAGACATGATAGTGGACATGACTGCAAGTTATGAGATTTATTCCTTGATGGATGGTTTTTCTGGATATAATCAAATTAAGATAGCTCCTGAAGATCAAGAAAATACTACATTTGCTTGTGCATGGGGTACCTATTATTGGAACATTATGCCTTTTGGATTAAAAAATATAGGAGCTACATATCAATGAGCTATGACAACTATTTTTCATGACATGATGCATAAAAACATGGAAGATTATGTGGATGACACCTTGGATTAGTCTAAGAAAAGAGACACACACTTGGATGATTTAGAAGTCATTCTAGATCGAATGGAATGATTCCAACTAAGATTAAATCCAAAAAAGTGTGCATTTGGTGTTACCTCTGGAAAGTTACTAGGATTCATCATTTCAGCAAAAGGAATACAGGTAGACCCTGAAAAGGTCCAAGCGATTATAGATATGCCACCTCCTAAAAACATTAGTCAAATGAGGAGTCTTCAAGGGTGCCTTCAATCCATAAGGAGGTTCATCTCATAGTTGGTAGATAGAGCTCAACCCTTCAATAAGAACTTACACAAGGGATTCAAATGTGTGTGGAATGAGGATTGTCAAAAGAACATAGATCAAATCAAGGAATACTTGGCAAATCCTCCGATCTTAATGCCTCCTATCCTAGGGAAACCACTTATTTTTTATGTCTTAGCAACTGAATCTTCCTTGGGGGAATTATTAGGTCAACTTGATGAACATGGGAAAGAAAGAGCCATATGCTATATTAGTCATACTCTTGTTTCATATGAGGTTAACTATACCAGTATTGATAAATCTTGCCTTGTAGTGGTGTTTGCTTCACAAAAGTTGTGACATTACATGCTTGCACACATAGTACACCTCATAGAAAAAATTGATCCTCTCAAGTATTTGCTTGATAAGGCTGCCCTCACAGGTAGACTTGCTAAATGGATGATGATTCTTTCAAAATTTGACATAGAGTACATTGAGCACAAAGAAATCAAAGGACAAGCCATAGCCAATCAATTGGTTGACTTCCCAATTCAAGATAATGTGCCTATTCAAGTTGACTTCCTACATGCTCATCTCATGTACATGACTGAAAGAGCATGGAAAATGTTCTTTGATGGATCTTTTATGCAAAATGGTTCTGGAGCAGGTGTGTTGTTTGTTTCTCCTCATCGGTACATGATTCCTAAGTCTTATAAGTTATTGTTCCCATGTACAAACAACATTTTTGAGTATGTAGCCTTAACAAATGGGCTCAAGATGGCCATAGAATGGAAAATTGCAAAGCTACACATCTATGGGGATTCACAGCTAATAATCAACTAGGTTAATGAAGAATATCAAACAAAAGATGAGAAATGAGTATGTTATAATAAAATGGTTGATTCATTGAGATAGTATTTCACATTTGTCACATTTCAGAAAATCCCTCGGGTAGAAAATAAAGCAAGTGATGCTATGGCCACACTTGCTTCACTTCTTTAGTTAGAGCAGCATGAATCCAGATTTGCATTCCTAGTGGAAGAGCTACATTATCCTATCTATGACTCCCAAGAAAGCTATGTTATATGTACCCTTGTTGGTCATGAGTCATCTTGTTATGGTGCCATTTACTCATACCTTCATGATGGCATTATCCATGATACCTTTAACCACTCTGAAGGAAGAAACCTTACCTGAAATGCCTCTCACCATTCCCTTATCTCTTGTGATTTGTATAGGAGGGGTCTAGATGGGACACTTCTTAGATGCTTATAAAAGGAAGAATCCAATCAAGTGTTAGTTGAAATTCATGAGGGCATCTATGGGGGACATTCCAATGGTCTTTCCATGGCTTGAAGATTTCTTAGGGTGGGTTACTATTGGCCTACCATGCAGATTGATGCAATAGCTTTTGCAAAATCATGTGAAAAGTGTCAAAAACATGGTCACCTGATACATGCTCCAAGCAGGGAGCTTATTCCTTCTATATCTCATTGGCCATTTCATCATTGGGCCTTTGATATTGTTGGACATATTCATCCCAACTCATCAGGTGGACACAAATTTATCATCACTCTTACTGACTACTTTACTAAATGGGTAGAAGTTGTCCCACTTTCTGTTGCCTCCGGCAAAATAGTTTCTCTATTCATCTTGAACCATATCATCTGTCGATATGGAGTGCCTTCTGAGATTATCACTGACAATGGAGGTTAGTTTAAAATTAAGGACCTTAAACAACTCTACTAGAAATTCAAGATTAAACAACATTGGTCCTCCATTTACTTCCCGCAAGGAAATGGTCAAGCAGAGGCTTCAAACAAAACCATTCTTAAAATCCTACATAGAATAGTTCATAAGAATGGTAGAGATTGGCACTTATAGATAAATCCAACTTTGTGGGCTTATAGAAAAAGTATTCATACTCCTATTGGGGCTACTCCTTTTGCCCTTACATATGGTGTTGAAGTAGTGTTACCTTTAGAGGTTGAGATTCCTTCACTTAGAGTCTCCCTGAAAGGTCTAGTTACATATGAAGACTATTGCGCCATGAGACTTCAAGAGTTATAACTTCTAGAAGAGAAATGTCAAGCATCATTTGACCATATGAGGGTTTATCAAAAGCACATGTCCAAGTCCTTCAACAAATTGGTTTACCCTAGAGAATTCCAAGTGGGAGATCTTGTCCTATGTGAAAATCCTAATAACCAACAACATAGAAATCAAAAGGGAAAATGTGAACCTAATTGGCTTGGACCTTACATCATTACAACAGCTTTTGGGATAGATGCTTATTTATTATCTACTAAAGAGGGAGAGTAGCTCTCTGATCCTATCAATGTCTTGCACTTGAAGAAGTTCTATCCATGATGCATGTTCTGTCTGGGGGCATCCTTTGTACATATTTATTGATCCTGAAAAAATCAAAAAATCAAGAAATTACAAAAAATTGAAAAAAATAGAAAAAGTGCCTTGGTGAAAACCTGGAAATAGGCACCTTGGTAGCAAAAATACAAAAAAATCAAACAAATCCTTAAAAAATTTGGCAAGTGGTGAAAACCTAGAAATAGGTGCTACTTGAGGCTTTTGCACACCTATTTCTTAGCATGCGTCCTCGACACTTAGCCTTTCTACATCATGCCTTGTCCTTATTTCCTTTGTTTGGAATTGGTCTTTGTATTTGTCTAGGGGGCATAACTATGTTATTTTTGCTCTCTTGGATGTGTTAGTCTTTAGGACACCTCGCAAATGGTGTTTTTCAACACCTCCCCAACTATGTTTTTCAACACTTCCCTAGTGTCAAGTGTTTCTTAACACTTATCAAATATCCTACCTATAGTCTAGAATGATACAATATTTCTTACTGGCAGATGAGATACTCAAATTTTTACTCTATGACCTACACGCACACACTTAAACACTTGACTTGCTGAGGGTTGTTTGACTTTATTTCTTTGTGTGCTATCTATGATTATTTCTTTGATGAGTGTTCTCTCCCTAATAGTTTTCGATGATGCATGGCTAGAAGACTAGGGGCACAAGGACATGTTTTATTTATTTTTTGCCTATGGGTATATCTTGTTGATCTTAACTGTCATGAGAATTTATGTGTGTTCCACTTGACACTAGGATCTACAATGTATTATCCTTCACTATTTTCTGCAAGTGCATGCTTGTAGTCATCTTAACTTTCTTGTGTCTCGATGTGAGCATAATCTTTCTATACCAAACTTAGGGAACCTCACTACACTAGTCACCTTGACCTACATGTCTCTAGTGCCTAGGTGGGATTCCCACATATCTATCTGATACAGATCATATTCATATACCCATAGTCATACTAGTGCATATTGTATGATCTTGTGACGCTACCAATAAAGCTCGATGATGATTATTAGAGTCTAATGGCTTTGTGACCTTTCAAGTAAACCACTTTTCATAGTAGCTTGCATTCTTAAGTTCATGTTAGTTTAGTCTTGCATCTTGCATATGGAGAGAGCTATCGTTTCATCTTTCACGAACTTGTCGGTCAACTGCGCTCACCTTTCACTTCTTCTCGATCATGTCTTTCACTCCTTATCTTTTACATTACATCCTTTTCCTGTCATCACAAGGGGTTAATCTTATCATCATATCTATATCTACAAAGATCATTTTCAAAAACATGAGTCTATATCATAACATGAGAACTAAACATACATCCATGAGAGAAACTATACATGAGCATTTATAAGCATATATCATATATTTGAGCAATATAACAAGACAATAATGTTGATACATCCATCACAAGTGACACATGTACACAAAGATAAATCACAAATCCAATCATCTCATATATATATCATGATACAAGTATAATGTGAGACCCAAAAACTAGATAATGTCTCAAGATATGATTGTACATCTAAACCCTAGACCAAGGACTGACTCTCTCCCTCATGTGGGGGAGGTGGTGGTGGAGGTGGTGGTCCCATCCTATCACCTGCCATGTCTGATCTCCCTACCCTCTTAGAGTAGAGTGGCACTCTCTAACCCTCAGGCATAACTACTATGTATAATCCATGGTAATATGTCACTCGTCATGCCTCCCTCTAGATCTCCATGACATCATCTCATGCTACTCTCTCCCACTATGCTATCTCAGCCCATGCATCTAGAAGTTGATGATCAATGGTAGTCCTTAGCTATTGTACCTTAGCCTCTAAGGCCTAAACCCTAGCATGGAGATCCTCTCCTCCCCTATCCACAGACTAATCCTTCCCTACATCAACTCATTGGTGAATTGGTCTCACCTCCTCCTCCTCATCATCATCATCCTTTGACTGTCAGTGTGACCATCTGCAACCACTCAATCAGGACCCCTGGCCTACCTCCCACATCCTCCTACATCCCCCTCCACCTCCTCCATCATCCCCATCCCCACTTTCTACCTATGGTTGTGCATCTGGGATCGTGAACCTAGGAAATGGGTGTCTCCCATGCTCTGCTATATATGCAACATTTGCACCTGCATCTTCCATATTGAGTAGGTAATCCCATAGCTCCTATCACAACCCTACTATCTCTTGTACTACCTACTATTAATCCAGCATCAATAGCCATCCCAACCCCTCATCCTCCCATACCCTAGCATAAGTGGTGGTCTCTACTACCACCCTCTATTGATGATCGAACTACCTCCATACTTGAGTGATCACAAAATGCTCAATAATCTATGCATGTCGATCTAGTAATGGTCAGATGCATAACATATACCTGAGCTCCCACCCCTCATCACTCCACCACTCACACAACCTGTATGGTCTCCACTCAAATGATGTTAGCTCATCTAATAGCTACCTATAATATGTCAGGTCCCCACTATGTGACTATGAGATGAACCTTGTATACCTATATATGTATGGAGTCCTCTACTCCTGAGCCTAAACTTCTGGCCGCACAATAGCTATGTGGTCCCACACCCATATATGTGCTAGGATGACTATGCATGCCCATGATCAACCATCCTTGTATATGATCTCATGCAGCTCATGATACATATCTACTAGGATGGCTGGTGCCCAAGCCATCCATCAAGGTCATGCCACTAAGTTTGCAACCAATCTCAACCAGCCTATTAGGAATCCTCTCTGACTTTGATCAGTGATCAAAGCCTGTGCTACTATGGAGTAGACTATGCACGGCACTGGATAGTCCTAACCGTACTCCTCTATCAGACGGTCCCAAATGAGATGTCTATCGATAATGGTCACATCCTGGAAGAGGTCCTGGATGTCCTACCTCCCATCTATGGGAGTCTGATCATAGTATACCTGTGCCAACAAAAAATCATGTTAGTTTTCATCATATGGAAACATTACATTAATGAACATCTATAAACATGATTATGCTCACCGCATCTCCATGGCTAGGTACACGTAGGATCCGGTAGACATCCTCCAGTTTGATTGAGGCCTCTCCAGTTGGTAGATGGAAGGTGTTATGCTCATTGTGCCACCTCTCTTCCAATGTCTTTAGCAACCCATGGTTTTCCCATATATGGGGCATATCCAGTAGGTACCTAAATCCCATCCTAGTCAAAGCCGCTCTCCCTAGATCATCTAGATCTCGGACAGAGTACAACCCGACTACCCTTAGTGCTCTGATGGTGAGCATCGTGAAAACCTCCTGCAAGCCATAAACCCAAAAACCACATGTTATAACATGTCATGATGGGTGTCTAAAATTAGTACAAGTAATATCAAATGCAAAAATTGTCTGTACCCATGTTATATTGCTCAAATTAAAACTATGTGATACTTCTTATTATACTGGTGTGACACTATTTGTTGATATAGTATCATGTGATACTTTCTTATATAGCGGTGCAATACTTTCACCTTTTGTGATAGTTCATACCATGTCACACAACATTTCATCCAGGATCATGTGATACTTTCCTGGATGGCCGTGCAACACTTTGTGGCCACCAGAAGTATCACATGATACAGTGTATAATAGGCGTATGATACTTTTAAAGTATCATATGAAATTTCACCAAGGAATATTTTGAAAACTTTAAAAACATGTTTTAAATACAATAAATGACTCAAATGGCTAGTTTTTATGAAAACTTACCAAGGCACCATACTGAGGAGGTTGATTGTGCAACCGACTGCACTCAAATTGATGTGTGTGAATGGGAATGTCTACCTACTGAGCCATAGTCTCTCTCAAATCTCTCAAAGTTCTCAAATCTCAAATAAGATAAAATGAATTTGAAAATGACCTTTTTACCCCTTATATAGCATTTTGACTTTTTGACCTAATTTTCAAAACATCTTAGAATTTCACAAAAACTGCACCCCTGGCTAATCTTGACATCCCTGGATTCATTTTCAGGATCAAAATTGAAATCCGAGTTCATCTTGATGGTCAAAATCACATTTCAAATTTCTCCTTCTTCTACGTAGTTGGTTGACCATTTGAGGCCTGATCCTTCGATCTTCGCTGGGGCATCTTCATTTCCATCTCTCTCACTACCCTAGTCTTCCATTCATCTCCTTCACTTCATCTCTCTAAGGTTTTGACTTCATATTTATCCTATATCTTTCTTAGTCAAACCTAGTCAAACTGGGGCATATCTTCATTGCTTGATGGTTATTCTATCATCTTTCATCTTTGATTATGATTTCTAGTAATTTGATCATGTTGCTCTCACTTTTGCATTCCCTCTACTTGATTTCAATTTTGATCCCAAGGGGGCAGTACCTATCAAACTTCAATCCTTGATTCAACTTTATCAAACCTATGAATTAAACCTTGCTTGAGACTTGACAATTACCTATTTACAAGGGTGTTGGCCTTGTCTTTTTCAATCAGCTTATCTTTGTCTTGATGTGTTCCCATCTGTCGATCACACGTCTGGGTTGTTTGGTGATCCCAAATCAATCTCACATTTCAACTTCATTATTTGACTACATGTGTTCCCATGAAGATCACACATTAGTCAAAGAGGGGCAAATGTATGCACCCTAAAATGGTTGCCTAGACTTTGGGCCCCCATTCATCAATTTATCAATTTCTTGAATCAATACTTTGTAATATTTTCAATCCAAATCAATTTTCTTGATCAAATCCTAATTCTATCATTTATTCAATTATATTCTATGGATTAACCATTTTATCCTAAGTCTTTATTTAATTAAAAGTAATTCCCTCCCCTTTTATTAAATAACAAGCCCCCACTTACCTCTTATCCTAAGTTGCACAAATAAAGCATTATTCCTATTTTATTAAAAAGAAGAAAAGGTCTTTTTGTCTCACATGGGGCACAAAAGTCAACACTTCTTTCTCATTGGAGGAAATTTGTGCACAAGGATTGATCCCACTTTCAAACTCCACCCTTGATCAAATCTTTTGCCTCTTAATCTCCATGGTCCATTTATCTTTAAAAGGAGAGCTCTTTTCTCATTCAAAGGATCCCTACTCTTGATGCTAATATTGTGCTATAGGTTTTCTTGGTGACATTGGAGCTTTCAAGATCTTGTTGCATTCTAGTCTTCATTCTTGCATTATAGCTTAGTTTCCATGGAATTTTAGTTTAGTTTCCTTTCATGTTCTAGCTTAATCCACATAGTTTAATTAGAAAAGGCTTGTAACACTCTCATTTTTCATAGCTTAGTTGCATTCTTGCATCTTCATTCTAGCATAGTTTGCATTACATCTTCCATTGTGATTCTTGAAGATATTGGTATTCTTTCCCTTGTCTCTTTGAATCTCCTATTGCATGGTTTACTAGCAAGGTTGCATTCTTAATAGCTCTAGCTAAGAGCCCTCTAAACACCCTTGCACTCCATGCCTAGGGAGCTCTAAGTCACTTTCTCAAGGCTTCCAATTCTGGGATGCTCTTGGAACCAAATACTTAGAGAAGTGCACATTTTGAGTGTACATGTAGGAGATAGCATCATATAGATCTGCATATAATAGAAAAACACCTAAAAAATAAAGTCCAACACATGATGACATCATATAAAGTAAATTTGTCAACAAAGTATCAAAGTCCATGGTATCATTATCAAAGCAATAAACATCAGGAAATCAAAGTCCATCAAAGTATCAACAAGTATCAAAACATAAATAACATCAACTAATCAAAGAATAGAAATAGAGTCCAATGTCTCGAGATCAAAAAGGGATCATCATATACATCAATAAATGAAATAATATATCATCTCGAGGTAAGTTAACTATCAGAACTACCGGCACCATCGGCACCATCAGGACCATGATTAGTATCTGGACCTCGGCTAGAACTCACATGTAGCCCATGCTGACTCATGGCAGCCATAGATTCATGCATCATGCTACCTAGCTAACTAACCAGCTACCTTATCTGTGACACATCTGGCTGTGGAGCCCAAACATATGATGCAGACATTGGAGCCTCTATAGTAGGAGCCTATGGAATAGGAGCCTATAGAGGAGGAGCCTATTGTGGATCCATGGAAGACAATGGAATGGAAGATGATGGAATGGAAGAAGATGGAATGGACAAGGATGGAATGAAAGAAGAAGAAGATGGAAGAACTTTAGAAGATGGCATAGCAGAAGAAGTAGGAGCCTGACCTAGAGGAGCCTGTAGAGGTGCTAGTGGACCCTATGCCTAATCTAGAAATATCTGGGTAGCCTGAGCATCCACATCAGCTACTACCTGATCACCCACCTATAGTAACACCCTTAGGAAGTAATTTATCTATCAATAATCAATAGAGTACACCCTATCATCCATCAAGGCATACACATAAAAGGTAGCTCTATTGTGTCCTTAGGCCAGGCCTTGCAACCAATATAAGGCCGCCATATGACCTGATCAATATCATCAAGGACTCATCTCTAGTAGTCCAACTTGCCCAAGTGGGCCTCTACAACCATCCCCTCATACATCTAAGTGAAGGACTAGCCTCGATCATGATGTTGAACAAAAATAGGTCTCGTGACACAGATGTGCTCCCATGTCCATAACTACAAAAAAATGACCTTAGTAGAGAGAGTCACTCCATGCTAGTACACAACTGAATGCAGCTCGTGATATAGTTGTGCTAGTACATAGGTGTCCCATTCAAATTTTCATGGCTAGGTGATCATATCCTCAAGGATATGACCCCAACCAACTACAAAACCATGTCCTCGATGATCAGGAATGAGGAAGCCACCAATCAATGCCCCTAGTATAGCAAGAAGAAGAGGGAAGGAAGGGAACTAAGCCCACTAGATAGAATCATCACCAATAATCGGCTCTTGAAAGACTCTCCTACAAGTAGTCCCATCATATACATGGTTGTAGTATATGAGCTCTTCATGGCTAGGGATGCAGAGGATGCAATACACATCCTCAGGAGTGATCGTCATCTCCCCCATTGGAAAATGGAATGTGTTATGGTCAGAGTGTCACCACTCTGACATAGCTATAATAAGGTCTTGATTCATGTAGAATCAAGGTAGGATGAGAAGAAATGATAGCCCACATCTACCAATCAGTCAGTGATCTGCACTACTCAGATCATCAATCATCTTGAATGGTAAAGGATACAAGCCTCTAACATCAAGCCATTTAAGCTCAGCCTACAAAAAGAAAGTTAAACACATTAGTATTGGAAATCATTATATTTTGGATCATCCTAATTCAATCAAACATTTAAAAATTATCAAACCATAATCAATTTTCCTGACTCTACTCAGAGAGGATAGAACATTTATTATCTCCCATCATCTAAATCAAGATTGACAATCAAAAAATCAAAATAACTTGACTCAACCTGACATCCTATGACTTGCCACCCAATCAGACTTG
Organism: Chamaecyparis obtusa; assembly: GCA_027943335.1. Taxonomy (NCBI): domain Eukaryota; kingdom Viridiplantae; phylum Streptophyta; class Pinopsida; order Cupressales; family Cupressaceae; genus Chamaecyparis; species Chamaecyparis obtusa. The sequence continues at coordinate 617,361 of BSBK01000210.1, read as the reverse complement.
TTTTTTTTTTGGAAAAAGTAGGTGGAGATACTATATATAATTATTATAAAAAACCTTATTTCAAAGGCTCCTTGGGGAAACAACTAAGAAATAAAACCCTGGATCTCAACCCCATTACAAAATAGAAGAGGGAAATACTACGGCTAATAGGAAGATGCTCATGTCCCAGTATTGCAATGATATCATGCAACATTGAAAAAATATTACTTCTAACCATTATTTATGTCACTGATCCAAATCTTCATACATGAGTGACACCAATTTATTATGCTCAACCCCAATAGTATCTATGTTGTAGTCTTCCACATTCACCCCATCACACCCCATGTTTGATAGGTAATCTGCTAACATATTGCCTTCATAGTAAGTGTGTGATGTGGTACATTCTATTGGAAATTTGGCTGAGTTGATTGCATAGATGTTTTCATTATGGCAACATATGATCCTCATCAAGATCACACAAGTCAGAGAGCAAGTATGACAGAGCGCATTACAAATTTGTCTAAGTGTGAGACAATGTTTTACCAATGAACTTGGATATAGTTTTTGTTTGTGATGTTGACTGGAGTAAGTTCAATGCTTATGCACTTGAACATAGACTCTATGATGTCTATTGATCACCCATCTCAGAGTGCAAGTTAGTATGGCATGTACGGAAGAAGTTATGACATTTTTACCTAAGACAGTGTGAAGCCGACAGGACAGAATATGAAGACAGAACTAGTAAAGAGTTAAGGGATTATTTTGACTTAACAATATAAAGGGACGACATCCTAGATGTTAACTCTTGGATAAATCTATTGGTATAAGTGAAAATGTAAATGTAATTTTAATTTTAAGTAGTAAGAAAAGTAGAGACAAGTAGCAAGTAATTATAGTAGTATGATGCAAAGTATATGAAGCATATGTAATAGCAATAGTGAAAGAGAAGCAAAGTGATATTGATGCAAGCAGTATAAGGTTATGTACCTTAACCTATTTTTTAATCAGTGTATATTGTACATTACTTGTTTGGGCAGTGGGCTCATCTAGTAATCACATTTTGTACTACAACTCCTAACAAGGTTGAGGCTTCTAACAAGGCCTATATTCCCTTAATCAGGACTGATACACTATATGCATGTAATAGACTCCTAACAGGGTCAACATCCTTAATAGGATACTTTTTATTAGTGGATCTTTGTGGGTACCATCCCCACTAGGGTTTTCCCTTGGCCATGGTTTCCTTGAGAACAAATAATGTCTTATGAGTTCTTTATTGTTATGCATGTTGTTTAGCTTGAATTGTTATGCATGTATAAAGATAATTTGTTATATCCATAATTGGGCAAAACATAAAGTTTGTAGAATATTGATTCACCCCCCCTCTCAATATTCCCTATTTCTAACACATTATGTAAAAGAGTCCATCAATCTCCATATTTTCCTAAAATAATATAACAACTCCCTATTATAAATAGTTTTCTTGATACATGCCTAAATTATAATCATCGAATCCCCCTCAATGTGAATCTTTGAAAATTTCAACTTGCTGCCAAGGACAAGACCTACCAATATAGCTGAAGTATCTACCATGTTATTTGTTGCAATATGGATACTTTGATATTTTAATGCTATAACCTTCCCACAATAATCTCTTATACAGACACCAATGCCATAAATACCTGGATTCCCCCTTGATGCACCATCAAAGTTTACTTTCACAAACCCATTTTTTGGTGGTATCCACTTAACCTTCCTTCTATCTATTTTGCCTTGATGCCTCCCTGAATTGAGGAAAGGTGGAATAGTAACATATTTCCAACTCTTCACAATGGTTTCATCCCAGTTGGTATATATAATTTGCCCATCTCTACTCCTTATATTTACACTCACATTTTCAGATATAGCCTTTTCAATTCCCAAAATTACTTCATCAATTGAAGAAGATAATTGCCTAAAAATTTGTTTATTCCTCTTCCACCAAAGGGCCCACACAATTTGTGACGGTGCACACTTCCAAATACATCCTAAAAGTTCATTCGAATACAACAATGGACATGCTTCAAACAATTCCCAAATTGTACTTGGAATAGGCATGATAAAACTTAATTTCTATAAAATCCAATGCCAACACTATTGTGCAAATTCACACTTTAAAAATAAGTGATCAACATCTTCCCATTCAACCTTACAAAGCATGCATTTAAATTTTGATGTAATGTTGAATTTTTCTAGCCTGTCACTGGTCAAAGCTCTTTTTTTCAATGCCAACTAGCTTTTGGTGATGTGATGTCATTCCAGCAAAAAGCATAGGCTCTCTGCTTAGTAATATTGTCCTCCATCTATTTAATAGCTCTATACCCTTCTTTGATTGAATATCTCCCATCCTTTGTCGGGGCCCAGAATATTTTATCTTTTTGATTACTTAGATAGACTCTCCTACTATGCATTACTTCTTTGAACATCAGCTTGCAACTATCAGATATAGGCAAGTTAATCAGGTCTTTCCATATTACTAACCTTGCCTCAATCTCAATATAATCCACATAATCAACCAACTTATTTCCCCAACAGTCTTTAAATGTTTGCATTTCTACAAATAACTTGATTAATTGAATTAAAGGTGGAAACCCATTCCATGATTCCTCCCAGAAGTTTATACAAGTTCCATCATTCACTTCCCAAGAGGAAAAATTTGTGATAACCTCCCTAGATGTAATCATGAAGTTCCAAATAGTAGAACCTTTGGGTAGTGCTGAAGTAGAGAGGATTCTCATTGGATCACTAGAATCCAAATACTTGCTTTCCATTATCTTACTCCAAACACTATCAGGATTTTTTTACATCTACCAAACTAGTTTCCCACCATACGCCTTGTTTCTACTTGCCAGATCATGTAAACCAACTTCCCCCATGCTCTTTTCTAAAGCCATTTCTTTTAATGAAATCAATGGAATCTTTTTTTTCCCTGACATGTTACTAGTCCAGAGAAAATTTTGGATAATCTATTTGATCTGCTTAAGAATACCCAATGGTGCCTGTAGTACTAACAAGAAATAATTATGGATTGCAAATAGGATAGTTCTAACTAGAAGAATTCTACCTACAAATGATAACCATCTCACTTTCCACACAGCAATTTTTCTTTTAATCCTTTCAACCATCGATTTCCAATATGTAGCCTTATTAGATCCAATAAAAAAGTGGATGACTAGGTATACTGAAGGTAAACTCTCTTGAGAGAACCCAATTTGTCAAACAATCTTTCTAGTGATCAAATCATTTGTAAAAAAGATATAAACTTTTGATTTTTTATCACTAATATGCCGTCCTGATACCTTCATATATAAATCTAGAGTTTGGCAGACTATTTTTGCTTCTTTCAAAGTAGCTTCTCCAAATAGTAATGGGCCATCGGCAAATAAGGAATGTGTGACTATCAACAAAGACCCTGAAATATTCACTCCTCACCAAAGATTTTGACCATGTCTAAATTTAATGATATGACTCAAGGCCTTTGCCATAATGATAAACAATGAGGGAGATAGGGGGTTGCCTTGACGCACACCTTGTGTGGAGTTGAAGAAACTCGTCAGAGTTCCATTTGCAATGACAGAAAAAGTTGCACTTGAGATGCAGGACCTAATCCACTTGCACCATTTCTCTGAGAACCCAAACTTTCTAAGAACTTTAAACAAAAAATTCCACTTCACTTTGTCATATGCTTTCATCATGTCCAGCTTAATCACAAATGATGGAATTTGATTTGAATTAATTGAGTGTAGCACCTCATGTGCAACAAGTGCCCCCTCTATAGTTTCTTTACCTAGTACCAACCCCCTTTCTCTGGTGAAATAATCTTGAAAAGGAGCCTCTGAAGCCTAAGATAAATAGCCTTTGTAAAAATCTTGTATATTGTATTGCATAAAGAAATGGGTCTGAAATCTGCAAAAGTTTTGGGAGACTTAGTTTTAGATATAAAGCAATGTTCGTAGTGTTGAAGTCTTTCAACATCGAACCATGTTTCCTTAATTCCTCCAACATAGACAAAAGTTCAAAACTGATAAAATCCTAACACTTTTGAAAGAACAGGGCTATAAATCGATCTGGGCTAGGGGATCTATCCAGATGTAGAGAAAAAACTACATGTCTGATGTCTGCTAAAGTGAATGGAGCCATTAAATCATCATTGTCTTGAGTTGTAAGAGTATGAGGTATAGCTTCCAACAATTCTTCTTCATTATCTTGAGAGGATAGCAGTCCTAAGGTAGGTGCTAATAATTCCTTGAAGAACCTAACTCCCTCAAGTTGAATATCTTATGCATTATAAATCATGACCCCTGATGTTGCATTTTGGATTTGAAAAATGGTGTTGGCTTCCTACCTATGTATCACAGACATGTGGAAGAACTTAGTATTCTTATCTCCCTCTCTTAACCATAATTCCCTAGATTTTTGTCTCCAAAATTCCTCTTCCCGAGCACATAACTCTTCCCATTCTACTTGCAAAATTTTTTGTTTAATAAAAATAAACTGGTCCACCCTGTGTACTATAATATGTTCATTAATCTCTTCAAGTTCCTTGTAAGCTTTCTCATTTTTCCAAAAAATGTTTTTGAAGACATGCTTGTTCCAAAACTTAATCTAGTTTTTAACATATTGGAGTTTCTTGTTAAACTGATACATCTTGGATCCTTTTTCGAAAGGTGCAATAACCCACCATTGCTTTAGAAGTGGGAGAAAATGTGGGTGCCTAAACCACATCCTCTAGAACTTAAAGCTCACTTTCCCATGCTTATGTGGTATAGAATTATGAACTTCTAATCTAATTGGAAAGTGATCAGAACCTATAAATGGGAGAATTTGAGAGGACAGCTTAACAGGCTTCAACTTCCAGCAATGAATCAACAAAAATCTATCCAGTCTTTCTACAATTTGAAGAAAAATCAATCTTCTGTTAGTCCAGGTGAAGTGGCCATTGGAGGGAATGATATCTACCAAGTTATTGTCATTAATAAAGAATCTAAAATCTTCCATTACTTTAGCTGGGGGCAAATTCCACCTCATTTTTCCTTATGATCAGTTATAGCATTAAAATCACCTCCCACTATGAAGCCATAATCTTCATGTTGCTGGATGATATTTGTTAATATGGTCCAGAGAGCTCTTTTACCATTAGTCGAAGTCAGACCATAAATGTTAAGAATCAAAAAAGACAAATCAAAGTGTTGACATTTGGCAAGCTACCAGTACTAATCTTGCTGGATAACTTGTCCTGAAATGGTTTTGGGATTCCACAATATTGTTAGCCCACTTGAGGCCCATGTGCCCTGAGAATGAATTAAGGACCACTAGTTACATTTCATCATAGTCTTTTGAAATTTTTCATTTGATATCTTTGTTTCTTGTAACAAAACAATATCAGCTTGAGAAGACTCAATTTGTTGTTTAACTCTTGATCTCTTGTCAGGGGCATTGATACCCTTGACATAGAAGAAATCTCGTCCTTCATTTTAGCACTTTTAGGCTTTATACCTCTGGTATTAGGTGTATGAGTGCTTACAAATTATGGTTGTATAGGTGTTCGTAAAATTGAGATTTTCTATGAATAATCAGAATTATCATCAGAATCTACTCCTATCATCCCATCGTCACTATCTTGTTGATCTTTCTGAACTTCACCATCCCCTACTTCCTCTACCACAAATTCCTCAACCAAATTACTCTCTACCCATTGTTCAATATGCATTTGATCCCTAGACTTATCCTCTACCTTTGAATCATGTTCTAAAACCTTATCCAAATTAACAATAGTTTGTTGCTCATCTATAACTTGAACCTATGATACTAGGTCCATAACATCTTCTACATTTACCACGAGCACCTGATTCATGGCCATTTCATGAATAAAAGCTTCAGCACAAGATCATGTGACATTTAAAATGCCAAATTCTTCCTTAGTATTACCAAAATTTACAATTTGCTCCTTAATTTCCATATAAGACGGTATTTGACTTCAATTCTTCCAGCACAATTTCATCAAATTTTTTAATGCTAGCACCAAGGACATCTATTATGCTACCTGCTTAATTTCTTCCTCTGTTGGTTTAACATATTTAGCCTTAAGTTGCAGGTTACATAATAGTTCTTCCCAGTTTGCAAAATGTTGTTCTGATTGAAGCAAATTATTAGCTCTGAACTCTTCTAACTTGTTTTGTGACTTTACATCTATCACATTTTGTGGTTTATCATAAGTCAAGAAATACTAGTTTAACTTCATACAATTTTTCCAACTTGCGATAACAAAAAAGAGCTTCTTAAGGAAATTTGCTAACATGTCTTGTTGTCTATTCATTTCAAATAGGTTTTTTCTTTCACTCAACTCATGAGTGACTTTGCTTCCAGCTATCTCCCTATATTGTTCCACTACATCTCCACATCACTTATGTTTGAGTGAACAACATGACGGATCCGATGTATGATCATTACATACTTTAACATTTTTCTATGTTTCTACCTCATCCAAACATTCTATGTTGAAGTGCCCTAACAAATCCAAAAACTCATGCACTATGGATTCTTTCTAAACAATCACTCTTTGATTCCAAGAACCCCATTTAGAAGAGATCATTACAAACTTTGGAATTGGCTCGGATAAAGAGATTAAAATGCAAACCCTATTCTCCAGATGAGAAAATTCAAAAGGAATCAAGTCATGCCGAATAAAAATACCAATCTTATTCACAATCATCTCAATAATTTCTGGAGATGTATATTATAATGGAAAATGAGGGAAGGTAATCCACATTGGGAAAAATTGACACAGGGTAGAATCTAACTTAAAATTTGGTAACCATAGCATAGTAAATAGACCCGAACCCTTGCAAAACCACCCTTTATTCATATGAACTAAATCCCTAGCCCTCTTTGATTTGAAATTTTCCACAAAAAAATTTGACTCAGAGTCGAGATAAAAAATATCCTAAATTCCATCCCAATTTTAAGTGGCCCAGCATGAGATATCCTGGATCATCAACTCTAGATTAGAAAACTTACCTATCAGTGCTGATTGACTCAAGAAAGAAATATGAGTCAATGATTTGATCTAGGAGATGAATCGATAGAGCTCCATTAATCACATTTGAAGACTATTGGTCCTATTTCTTCCTCCAAGAAAATTTAAAATTCTGGTTATTTTGATGAGTGGAAAATAGATTCTTGTTTGGATTGAAGGGTGCTCCATTTTCCCTAGCCACTTCACATGATGATGCATGTGACTTAGCCATTGGTGGATCCACATGCTCACCTGAATGCCTAATTTGAAGTAAGAGTTCTGGAGGAGTTCCATAACAAATATCTAACTGGGGAAGCTCTGATCCACTATTCTCCTCATGCCCTTTCAACACTTTGGCTAGACTTGTATGTTCCTGCCTAAATGTGGGTTTTGAGTTTTGAAATTTCTTGAACTTCTATGTGGCATTGTTAATAGACTCACCATTTAGGGGAAGGGGTCCTTTCTTTTCCCCCATCTTAGAACACTCCCCTATTTCAAAAGATCAAATTCCCTAAACCCTATGTTGATTATACTCATTGCGATCAAACTTGGATTTATCATCCAACCTGGCTGGCTTGAGAAGTCCCCCTAGGGGAATGTGATGAAATTTTTCTTGATTAGCCAATCACAGATGCCTATTGCTTTCTTTCTAAAATTTGAAGCATGGATTTACAAAAATTGGCTTTGCCAGTTATACTACCACTTTCCCATAAAAGATGCAAAAGAAATCATCATATTTTCCTTTAATGTTAATGTATTATTTCCATGGTGGGAACTTGGTTGGATAAGAACACTTCTGAAAACCCTGACCAAAAATAAAACATCCTAGCTGTTTACTAGGTTCTGTCTGACACACATCTTTCCCCTTTGTAGCATGACCCAAAATAGATCAAGTATTGGATACTACTCCAGAATAGGTACATTGTCGACCATTAAATGTCTCTGTAAGACCTACAAATCTATCATTCTCACTCACCCTCGCACTCACACCCATGTCTGCCATTCTCATTGATAAATATTATCTTATAAGAAAGAATCTAATGTTGAAAACCACTTTCCCCAATCAGACTTATTACTTAAGCCAATCAACTAATTGATGACACCAGAAGGTTTAGAAAATGTACTTAGTAGTTTGCATTTTTTACCAAATAGGGTAAAAGTGCTATTTAAATCATTAAACGCACTAAAAAGAAAAAGTGTAACTAAAAATGGTGAATGCATAGGAGAAATAATTAAAAGTGCTACTTTAAGTTGCCAACCGTCTGATCTTCTAGGTAGTATAATGTTCTCGATGGGTCCTAATTGCCATGTAAGCATAGTTGGCGGTCTCTGATTGGTCCATGTATTAACATAGTGGTAGTTGTCAGTGGGACTTGGTTTTTGGATGTGTCAGAGGGTCTTGATGTTGTCAGTAAATCAATGGTTGGTGTAAGTTCTTATGAGATGTGTCAAAGGTTTAAGATCTTGCATCGACCGTTGATTTCATATTGTGTCAGAGGGTTGTCAGGGCAGGGTAAGATTCTTCATCTGATGGTTGTCTCATGATTTGGAAGAATCTTGGAGGTCTATGCGAAGATGAGACAACCATCAATTTTCTTGATGCGGGCCTGGTGTATTTCCTCAGTCTTTTGGTAGTTTGGATAAGGTTCTAGCGGTCCGACAAATTTCAAAAGGTTTTCTCTCATTCACAAAGAAAAAGTAGCGGAGTTCTAAAAAGTTGCTGATTCAACGAACAAGCATTCATGTTGTCGCTAAATAATTTGGTGAAGGCATAAAGTATTTTGTGACTTGGAGGTATCCTTTAGTTGCCAATTCGCTAAGTTTGACTTGGGTCCTATTAAGTGATAAATCATAAAGCCCACAAAAGAAAGAGATCGGACGGTCATGATATAAAGTTGACCTAATTTCAAATATCGACCGCCGATGTGCTGCTAGTGCTATGAAACTAGCTGTTTGGATTCAAATTCAAATAATTAAGGGTTTCCAGTGATAGGAAGGACTAAAATTCAATGTAGAAGTGACTGGAGTTGGTAAGAGATGATTTGTTTGTGATTGCAGTGTGGTCTAAGGTGTGCCATGATCATTTGCAGGGGTTTGTACTATGTTTTTTGTGCTCGAGGCATGTTGCAGGTGGCCAAAAAGGGTTGACAAATTTGGAATTCTATCATTTGCAGTACTTTCCTAGAGATCTACCATAAGTGCAAATCTTTCTCAGGCATGGCCAACTATTTTTCATCCCCTGCATTTAATTCTTGACTATTTCTAGTTGATCTGGTGGGTGAAACCCTAACCCTAGTTATCTGTAGCTTGTTGCATCCTCTTAGAGGATTCCAAGGTGACTAGGGGTATAAGTGGTAGCTTTTTTTATTTTGTAGGGGTTCCAAAACTTTCTTTTTGGTCCCTGATTGTTGATGTTAATTTACTGAGCAAGGAGAGCCTGGATTTTGGGTCTGTTTCTTTGGCATTTTGTTGCTTTGATTGTATATTGATCCTGAATATGTTAATGAGAATGCTATTGAGTTCCAATCTTGCATTTGTGTATGTCTTCTTGTTTTGGTTCTGAGCTCATAGATGTTAGTGTCATAAAGTGTATTAGCATATGGTAAATAAAGAGTATTGTGAAGTCATCTCTGAGTTCCTACCAAAGTTAGGATTAAAGTCTTTTAGGTGAGTTCAGTGAGTTTAAAACTAGATAAGAATCTGATGTCCTTGTGTTTGAGAGAGAGGGGTAATAGGCAAAGCACTTATCCTAAGCCCAGGAGTGTTTGATTTAAGATCTTCAGCTGATGTATGCAATTGGGTGACTCTTTGCCCTTGGTTAAGGCACTGGTCCATTCTTTGGAGCTTGTTCATCATTAATCACACACACACATTCAAATGATAAAATCTTTCAACTAGTTAGTAAAGGGTATAAAGGTTTATTGTTTTGAGACTCCTTTGAAGAAGTGAGTCAAGGGTACACCCACCTGAGCATTAAGGCTCAAAGTGTAGGAGGATCTCATTGTTGATCCTTGTTAATTGGCCCTCTTCCTTGTAGACTTTGGAGTGGTGATAGAGTCAAAGTCATATTAAAGTTATCCATCAAAGTATAAATCTACAAGTTGAAGATCAAAGGGAACCCCCAACACGTGCAACTACAAGTTGTGACTGTGTTGTGAAAAATTATGAAAGTGCTAAAAGAAGTGTGTATGCGCTAGAGAAAGCATTAAACACGCTATTAAAATTAAAAAAGAAAAAAAGGGGGTTTTTCTAGAAAAAATCCATTTTTTTTCAATTCAAATGCATTAAATCAACAAAGTAAGTTTTTTGGATACATACCGGAGGTCCATAGCTAGGTGACCGCAAGTATCAGTGCCCTCACTCAAATCTGTGCTCTTGGGTTAGGATAACCATCATCAAATAGCTCCAAGGGGTTAGAGAGGAAAAGTCAAAAGTGAAGGTGAAAATGAATAGTAAAAATGACTTTTACCCCTATATATAGCCTATTTTGACCTAATTTGGGCATCTTTGACCAGAAAATGACCAGGGACCCAAATTTTTCACCAATTCTAGCAAATCAGGGGTATTTGTCATCAAACGAATGTGAATACATTATTGGAAATGAAGTCAAAATTCTTTACTAATTAACCTTATTCATGCAAACTTGACCAAAAATGTCAAAATTTTCAACATCTTATTTCATTTCCAAGGGGGCATAAACTCGACTAATCAAGATTGACATCATAATTAGTGAATTAGGGGCACGACCATCAAATCAAAGTGGAATCTTTTATTAAAAAAAAATTCATTTATCAATCAAAAAGGGCATCAAACATCGAATCATATCGAATCAAGAACCATATCAGATAACCTACTATCAAATCGATCCTCAGGACATCAAATCAAATCAAATTTCCTTAACGTCTGCATCTTCTATCATATCAAATTAGACATCAGTTAATCAGGACTGTGCATCAGAAATAATCAGGGCATTCTTTGAATCGATATGCTTTGCATGTCGACTCAAAGAGGGGCATTTGTAATCACCTAAAATTGGACAAGATCAATCAAGTGAGTAACTAAGGAAAAAATAAAAGAAATTAAATCAAATCAAGGTACTATCAAATCAAAATTGTAATCAATCCATAAATCAAATTTAATTAAAAATTAAAAGCAATAAATTCAATTTAAATCAAATAAATCATGATAAATCAATTAATTATGTAATTAATCTAATTAATTACATAGTGAATTTAAATCAAATCAACCCATTAAAAGGGTACACATAGCTAAAGATATTAATTAAATTCAATTATTTAAATCCTATTTTCCCTCAACCACCAAATGGGAGGAAAAATCATCAACCAATAGGATTTAAGGATTGAGCTCACATGGATCAAGCCTAAATTGAATCTCAATCACTCACTTGGAAAATGCATCTTGTCCACTCATTTTTTCCTTTAGTCCCAAGATTTGAGGACAAAATATTTAAATGGTCTCCAAAGGTGGAACCATGGACTTAACCCTCACCTAATCATGATCAAATCAACTACACCCCCTACCCTTGCCAAAATCTATAAAAGAAAGGTATAATTGAAGCAATAATCATCCACAAATTTTATGAAGCATCAAACCTCTTTCAAATTTGAGTTAGAAAGGAAAAATTTAGAGGTAATTAGTATTTCATTTGGAATTAACTAGTATTGGCTTGTTATCATTTGATTTCTCATATTAGGACTGTCACTAGTGAGACCTTGCTGAGAGCTCATCATTAGAATCCCTAATTAGAGATCTATAGAGTGCTCAATCTTGTTTGAATTTACTTAGTTAAATTGCTTCTTGTGGTTAATTACTTGTTATTGTGATTTATGGAAGATACTAACCTTATGAAGGTACTAATCCTAGTACACAAGAGTATATAGCGGAAGCACATAAACACAGACAATCGCAGTGAAGGATGACGGGACACCATGTAGATCTCACAAGAAAGTGACTATGGCTTTGTCTCACTTCATACCAGCACCAATGGGAAAAATGCATAGCAAGATGTGATACATCATACACAACATATAACCATACAATATTGTATTAACTTGAAACATTTAAATAAATTATTTTTACCAATATGAGCATATGTCCATATAAATCTTCCTAAAATTCTCAATGGCATATAAGACACAATGTCTAAGGATTAGTGGAAATCATCCTAACCTACTAATCCAATCTTTTGAATGTAAACAACTAATATATTTAATCAATAAAGCACCATCAGGAATATACTATTCAAAAGGGTAAATAACAACATGATACAACATCATAGTATTTCATTTATTGCAACATGTTATTTGTTAGATGAAATGGTATTTAACATCAAGTATACTCACCTAATTGTACTTGCAATCCAAAGTTTGAGGCTCTATTACCTCCTTGTAATGACAGGGTTGGAGAGGCACTACAAATACCTCCCCTCCGTCCATTCTTTTTATGTACAGGAGAAAAGAGAAAAATGAGAAATAAATAAATTAAATAAGACAAATTATTTATTTTATTTTATTTAATAGAGAAAAGGGGTAATTATTAATTAAATGGGGTATAATTTTCTATTAGTTAATAGGTCATATCTTAATTAATTATATTAATTTAGCTAAGGGATAACATTAAGTACTTAAATAAAACATAATTATGCAATTAATAAATGCATCGAGGCTAACTAAATTTGATTAATGTAATTAATCAAATTTAGGTGTCTAGATTTTCCCCCTCTTTCTAGTGGTGCTAGAATAGTGTCGGTGCAAAGAATAATACGATATAGGTGATGCCAAGAAAATTAAGTAATAAAATTCCCCAAATAGACTGGCAAATTAGATACTTGAACTAAGAAGACATAGGAAGGAGTTCGTGTTGTTACTATAATTGGTGGTGATGATGATGAAGATTGACTAAGATCATAGGTATACAAGATTGCAGAAAGATTAGATCAGTTGTTATCTTGTCATTGATGTCAAACAATTGATTTTTTATTTATCTTGAGTTTTAATATCATTCAGAGTATGATATAAGTTGAAGTGAAGAGGAAGTGAAATTTTATGAAGTTGAAAAGCTTAATTGGGTAGCCGATATAGATCAAACAATGTTAAGGTTATGTTATATAATTGTTTTCTACTAAAAATTTGATTATATCAATTCGGTAAAGAAGATTAGTCAAGTCGGTAAACATAACAATTTTGGTTATCGAGAAGGAAAAAGTCATTTGATAAAAGGAAAGTAAGTTTTGGTAAAGAGAAAGGAAGTCACGACACCAAGTAGAAGGTTTCAGTTACCAAGCGAAGTTAATTGAATTTTGGTTGAAAAAAAAAAGTTAACCACCGAGCAAGGAACAAAAATTAAATACAAGGATCAGAATGTCATTTAATGATGAGCTATGATGAGCTGGAAGATTATAATAAGGAAGAGTTAGTTGAAGAGATCTACGATTAGGAAAATTTAAGTTGATGATCTATGGTATAGATCTAAGTGGAAAAAAGAAAAGGTACAAGTTTTAAGGAAGTTCAAGTTCTGAGGTGATGATAAAATGTTTTATCGATCTCTAAATTCATTGAATTAAGTTATGAGGATGATTGAACGGTTGAAATTAATCAGAAGAAAATGTAATAAAGGAGATTAAGAGGCAAAAGAAAGTCTATATAAAGGATGAAATTTTATGAAGAAAAGGTTGGAAAGTTGAAGGGTTTATGAGTCACCGACTGATGCTTTTAAGAAGGAAAAGATTGAAATCTAAGTCAGAAAGCTAAGAATGATGAAGTGTTGAAGCTAGTGGAAAGTGAAGGAATGAAGTAAAGACAAAGAGTGCACAAGGGATCTTATTAAGAAAAAGGTAGTTGCAAATTTATAGATTAATTTATATATTTTTTCATATTAACATTTGTAACAAAAAAATTATCTTAACTAAGTGGACCTAATAGTCTTATGTAAATCCTTGCAAAATTTGACATTCTAGAAGAGTGCTTGAAGACCTTTAACCAGGCCACTCCTAACAGGGTCACATTTAACAATGTACATTATAATATTTAATAAGATTGGATTTTAATCAAACATACTTCAGAAGAGTATTTCTTTAGTGGGTGACAATTCCCATAGTGGTTTTTCCCAATTTGGGTTTCCACATTAAATACTGGTGCTATATGTGTTGAATTTTTATTGTGAATGTTATTGGTAATTGATAAAGTTAATTTAGTTATTGTTGATTAATATTGATGTGTGTCTGACTAGGTTGACACTGAGCTGAATTAGAGAAAGTTTTTAAGGTACAAAGAATCAAGGATCCTTGATTCACCCACCCTCTTTGTAATCCAACAATTAAACTATTATCAAAATTACTAAGCTCAAAAGCAGTTAGCTTATCAATCAAAGCATCAAGAGTAACAGTATTATTCGGTATGGATCCAAGAGTAACAGTATTAAGAGTAATAGAAGAGACTCAAATATCATATTTAGGTGTAAGATTTATAATAGTTTTTCTTACCACCTCTTCTCTAGTCGATGTTCCACCAGAACTTTTGATATCACTTACCACTTCCTTAATTTTGAAACTATATTTTGCAATGTTATCTTCTTCTTTCATTCTCATCTCATCAAATTTTCATTTGAGATTTTCAACCTTTTCTTTTTGTACATGAAGATCACCTCCATAAACATGTGCAAGTTTATCCCACATATCTTTTTCCGTAATACAGTCATTTATGTCATTAAACTTAGCATCGGTCAGGGAAGAAGCAATTTCAATCATTACCGAGTTGTGTTCCTATTTTTCTCTCATTTGATCAAGTGTCATAGGTCTAGGAGGTGGTGGAGTGTAGTCATTATCCAAATGGTTGAGTTTAGATTCTCTAATCCCAAATAGGTATGACCTCATCCTACTTTTCCATTTAGAGAAACTCTCCTTGTTTAACTTTTGTACTTCTCTCCTATACATATTTAGATCTTTTACTCAAGTCTTTCAAACTTATCCCTTTAGATTACTTTTCTCTAATACCAATTGTTGGATTACTTATTCATCTCCCACCTCTATAATCCAATAATTGGTATCAAAGCCAAGTACTCTAAAGGTATAACTTTGAAAGACTTGAATAAAATATCCAAAGATGTATAGGAGAGAAGTACCAAAGTTAAACAAAGAGATTTTCTCTACATGGAAAAGCAAGATGAGGTTATACCTATCTAGTATTGGAGAATTTTCACTCAACCATTTGGATAATGACTACACTCCACCACCTCCTGGACCTATGACACTTGATCAGATGAGAGAAAATTAGGAACACAACTCAGTAATGATTGAAATTACTTCTTCCCTGATATATGTTGAGTTCAATGACATAAAGTATTGTATTACTACAAAAGATATGTGGGATAAACTTGCACTTTTTTATAGAAGTGATCTACATGTACAAAATGAAAAGGTTGAAAATCTTAGAGGAAAATTTGATGAGATGAGAATGAAAGAAGAGAACATTGCACAATATAGTTTTAGAATTAAGGAAGTGGTAAGTGTTATCAAATGTGTTGGTGGAATATTAACTAAGAAGAGGTGGTAAGAAAAACTCTTAGAACTCTTACACCTAAATATACTATTTGAGTCTCTTCTATTCAAGAACTAAGATCCACACTGAATAATACTGTTACTCTTTATGCTTTGATCGGTAAGCTAACTTCTTTTGACCTTAGTAATTTTGAAAATAGTTTACTGAAGATTGAAAGAGCTTTTAAATCATATTTAAGCATTGGTAGTTAAAGAAGAGAAAGAGAGAATCACTATAGTTAAAGTGGAAGTTACTATGATAGTATCCTAACCAAAGAAAAATAACAAAAAGAATTGGAAGCACTATTGTCAAAGAGGCTACCGAGAGGAAAAGGAAAGTATAAAGGTAATCTACCTCTAAAATTTTTCAATTGCAACAAGATTGGTCACATTGCATCTAGATGTCTTGATAATGACAAGAATGATAAAAGTGATAAAAAGGAGAACTGATACCAAAGGTTTAGAGATTACAAGGACAAAGGAAAAAAAATCATGCTATCTAGCTGAGGGAGGAATAACTGGTGATGAATCTGATGACACAAAAGAAAGTGTGGAAGTTTTCTATGTTACTATAAAGGATGATTTAGAAGAATAAAGGTATGAAGATGAAAAGGCCCTTATTTATCATGTTATCAAAGTTGACCCATGGATAATTGATAGTGGTTGTTCACATTACATGACTAGTGACATTGATAAGTTTGAGAACTTAGAAGAATAAGATGGAGGAGTTTTTAGATTTGAGAATGATTCTCCATGTTTTGTAAGAGGAAAAGGATCCATTATGCTGAATGAAAAGATCAAATTTGATAATGCTTATTGGGTTCAAGGACTAAATTAAAACTTGTTGAGTGATGAACAACTGAACAACACTGGCCACCGACTAGAATTTAAAAATAGAAAAGTGAAGCTCTATGACACTACTGGAGATTTAATTAGAACTGGTGAATAATCAAAAGGTAACTTATTCTACCTTGATACTGCTACAAAAAGTTGATTGTTTGTTAAATTTGAGGATGTATGGTTATGGCACAAAATATTATGTCATGTAAACTTTAGTAAGATGACTAAATCAAGTTTCTCAAACAAGTCTTACTCATCTAATGGTATATTAGAATTACTTCATACTGATCTCTATTGTCCTATGAGGATACAAAGCTATTATGGTAATCGGTATTTTATTTTTTTTGTTGATGAATACTCAAGAATGATGTCAGTGATGTTTCTTAAAGAAAAGTCTAATGCATTCCAAATGTTTAAATGGTATAGGGAAAGAGTTGAGAAGGAAACATGTAAGTAGCTAAAATGTTTAAGATCAAATAGAGGAGGTAAATTTATCTCTGATGAATTTTTTGTCTTCTACAATGAGAATGGAATCAAAAGACAACTCTCTACACTGATAAATCCACAACAAAATGGCATAGTTGAAAGAAGGAATAGATCAATAGTTGATTGTGCTAGAACATTGTTGATTGAAAAGGATGTTGCACAAAAATTCTAGAGAAAAGCCATTAGTACTTTTGTTTACACTCTTAACCGAGTAAAATTGAAGAAAGGTACAAATTAAACTCCTTATGAACTCTGGTGTGGGCATACACTGAATGTTAGCTACTTTAAATTTTTTGGAAGTAGGTGTTACATTCTGAAAGATAGTAGGAATGGAAAATTTGATTCTAAAGGATATGAAGGTACTTTCCTAGGATACTCCACAAAGAGCAAATCTTATAAATGTTTAAATAAGGCTACTACCAAAATTGTGAAAAGTGCAAATGTGAGGATTGATGAATTTGTAGAAAGAAATAAAGAAGATAGAAAAAAGGAACCAGGAGATTATCAAATATTTGTATATGTACAAGAATGAATTTTTGGTACTTTACGCAAGCTACAAGAAGAAACTGAGGAAATAGATGAGCCTCAATCGAGAGAAGAAAATGTTGAAGAATAGTATACCGAGCCTATTTTAGAAAAGTATGGAAGAAGACACCACTCACTGAGAAAAATAATTGGAGACAAGAATGTAGGAGTCATGATAAGAAGTAATTTGAAAGACAATACATGTTTGATTTCTGAATTTGAGCCAAGACTAGTTAAGGATGCACTTGAAAATGAAGATTGGATTAATGAAATGAAAGAAGAGATTGATCAGATTGAAAAGAACAATACTTGGTCACTGGTACCGAGACCTAAGGAAAATAATTTTATTAGTAAAAAGTGGATTTTCAAGAATAAACTAAATGAAAATGGACATGTGCTAAGGAATAAAGAAAGATTGGTTTGAAAAGGGTATGCAAAAGAAGAAGTTATTGATTATGGTGAGACATTTTCCCATGTTTCTAGATTAGAAGGTGTGAGAATTTTACTTGCATATGCTTCTTATTAAGGTTTCAAATTTTATCAAATGGATGTTAAATCTTCATTTTTCAATGGAATTCTTTGAACAAGAAGTTTACATTGATCAACCTAAAGGATTTGTTGAGAATTCTAACAAGGACATGGTATGAAAACTACACAAGGCACTATATGGTTTGAAGCAAGAACCCCAAGCATGGTATGAAAGATTACTTTCATATTTAATCAAGATTGGATTTCAAAGGACAAGTGACAACAATAATTTATATCTGAAATGTGATAGTAATGATAAGGTTTTGATTGCTGAAATATTTTTTATGATATTATATTTGGAGGAAATGATTCAATGTATAAATCATTTGCTGAGGAGATGAGAAAGAAATTTGAGATGTCCATGATAGGAGAGATAAAATTCTTTATTAGACTACAAATTCAACAAGTCAAATATGGGATCTACATCACATATTCAAAGTATATCAAGGAGATCCTAAAGACATTTGGCATGGAAAAATCAAAACTAGTTGGTACACCGATAGCTATTGGCTGAAACTTGTCAAAGGAAGATGAGACAAAGGAAGTCAATGAAACACTCTACCGATCAATGATTGGTAAGCTACAGTATGTTGTACACAATAGACCTAATATTGCTCATGTTGTTGTTATTATTGCTAGATTGATTGTCAATCCAAAAGAAACACACATGTATGTAGTTAAAAGAATATTTAGATATCTGAAAGGGAATGAAGATTTTGGTCTACAATACAAGAAAGGATGATATTTTGATTTAAAAGTGTACACTGATGCTAATTGGGCTTGAAACATTGATGATAATAAAAGTGCAGTTGGTTGAGCTTTCTTTTTAGGAGAAATATTAGTGACATGGCTAAGCAAGAAACATAGTTGTCTTTCATAGTCTACTATCAAGGATGAGTATGTTGCTATGGTTATGAATTGTTCAATCATTGTGTGGATCAAATAGCTACTTCAAGGTATGCAAGAGGAGATTACTGATCCAGTAACTATTTTCTATGATAATTCTAGTGCTAATAAAATATCAAAGAATTCAATGATGCATTCAAAAATAAAGCACATTTCTATCAAGTTTCATTACTTGAGAGAACAAGTTCAAGAAAAGCATGTGATATTGGAATATGTAAATTCAAAGGATCATATAGCATATATATTTACCAAACCACTACCAAAAGATTATTTTGAGTATCTCAAAGGTAAATTAGGGGTTCTTTCCCTATCCAATATTCACTAAGGCAAGATGCATGCTGCATTAATTCAAGGATTCATTAGAACATCTATTTTGTGAGTTGATGCTAGTGTTCACTCTTTGGGTGAAGCTTGAAGTTGTGAAAAAAAATTATGTATGCAATGAGAATTCAGTACATTTAAGGTATGATTCAGTTCATGAACAAGTTTTCAAGAGTATGTGTCTCTGGCATTGTTGTCAAAGAGGGATATTATATGATATTGATGATATTGAGGGAGAAGATCTATTTAAGATGAAGATTTCTATTGATGACTAAAACTAAAAGAGGGAGAATATGCAATTGATTACAAAGGAAGACAAAGCAAATTAGAAAGAAGAAGATAAAGCTTAGAGAGAGTAATGGACAAAGTCAAGTGAGTAAGTTTTGGCATCATCAATTATCAATAAGTGTTGCCATCAATGTCAAAAAGGGAGATTGTTACTATAACTGATGGTGATGATGATGAAGACTAACTAAGATCAAAGGTATACAAGATTGTAGAAAGATTAGATCAATTATTATCTTGTCATTGATGTCAAGAAATTGATATCTAATTTATATTGAGTTGTCATAACATTCAGAGTATGATATAAGTTGAAGTGAAGAGGAAGTGAAATGTTATGAAGTTGAAGAACTTAATTGGATAGTTGATACAGATCAGACAATGTTAATGTTATGTTGATATAATTGTTTTCTACTAAACATTTGATTATATCAAGTCGGTAAAGAAGATTAGTCAAGTCGTTAAACATAACAATTTTGGTTACTGAGTAGGAAAAATTCATTTGGTAAAAGGAAAGTAAGTTTTAGTAAAGAGAAAAGAAGTCAAGACACTAAGTAGAAGGTTTCAGTTATCGAGAAAAATAAATTGAATTTCATTTGAAGAAAAAGAAGTTAGCTATCGAGAAAGGAACAAAAATTAAATACAAGGATCAGAATGTCATTTAATGATGACCTATGATGAGATGAAGATTATAATGATAAGGAAGAGTTAGTTGAAGAGATATACAATTAGGAAAATTCAAGGTAATGATTTATGGTATAGATCTAAGTGGCAAAAGTAGAAGGTACAAGTTCTAAGAAAGTTCAAGTTCTGAGGTGATGATAAAACATTTTACCAAGCTCTAAATTCATTGAATTAAATTATGAGGATGATTGAACAATTTAAATTCATTAGAGTAAAATGTAATAAAGGAGATTAAGAGGCAACAGAAAGTCTATATAAAGGATGAAATTATATGAAACAAAGGCTGGAAATTTGAAGGGTTGATGAGTCATTGACTGATGTTGTGAAGAAGGAAAAGGTTGAAATCTAAGTCGGGAAGCTGAGAATGATGAAGTGTTCAATCCAATGGAAAGTGAAGGAATGAACTAAAGATAAACAGAACACAAGGGATATGATTAAGAAAAAGGTAGTTGCAAATTTACAAATCAATTTATATATTGTTGTTTATTAACATTTGTAATAGAAAAAATCTCTTAACCGAGTGGACCTAATAGTCTTATTGTAAATCCTTGCAAAAGATGACATTCTAGAAGAGTGTTTGAAGACCTTTAACTAGGCCACTCCTAACAAGGTGAAGATCTTAATAGATCTAAGGAAAATCCCCTAACAAGGTCACATTTAACAATGTGCATTGTAATCTTTAATCATATTGGCTTTTAACCGAGCATACTTCAAAAGAGTATTTCTTTAGTGGGTGACAATTCCCATAGTGATTTTTCCCAAATTGTCTTTCCAAGTTAAATACTGGTGTTATATGTGTTGAATTTTGATTTTTAATGTTGTTTCTAACTGATAAAATCAATTTATTTTTTATTGGTTAATATTGAAGTGTGTCTGACTGAGTTGACACTGAGCTGAATCAAAGAAAGTTTTTAAGGTACTTGAAGAATCAAGGATTACTGATTCACCCCCTCCCCCCTCTATAATCCAACAAGTGATGCCCCCTATAGAGGGTGCATGGTAAATGAAGGAAGGGGAGACATCTCAAAATAAATTGTGCCCTAATAGGGAGGAAGAAGGATAGAATAAAATGTAATCCAATGGTGAAAGACATGAAAACATATGCACACCCCTAACAATAATTGATTTGAGAAAAGAAAAAGGGAGGGATGGATGATGGATGAATGAAAGTAAAATGATAATGAAATAATCATGGAGCTTGGGCACTCTTGAAGTGATTTCCATGTAGTGAGAACTTATTTTCATTTAGCAACATCAATGAATGGAAAAGATATGAAGAACTAGGGATACATCACAGATAATGCATAGGACTGACCCAACAAATAGATAAGGTTATACTAGCATCACACAAGATCCATAAAGGGTTTTTGTGGATATAATGATATAATTACCACAACCAAGAAATATGCCTCAATGCACCATATGACCCTAGGGATCACATGTGGAAATACAAGGGACACATATAGACCACACATAAAAGCAAAGAAAACTAAAATCATGCCCTATTTTTCATTATTTATAGCACACCATGATATAAATGATCATGGTTCTTGTGAGGAAATAAAATGAAAGAAGTCCAAGAAAGATAAACAAAAATCCAAAAGAATCGATGTCAACATGACTACACCAAATATCTTTTGACAGAAGGAATGATTGATGAATTGGGTTTGATGTGTCTAACTTGACGAAGGACACATCACAAACAGATTGATGATTAGATGATGATTGGGTAATTGAAGGACAAAAGAAACTTGAGATGAAAAATCATAACAAGGATTCTCTATAATGATCATTGAAGTACCAGCTCAAGGAACATGATTTTGATAACACAGGATTGGTTGTTGTAATAGATGGGATATAAGGATAAGCATTTACAAATGAACCTAGATGGAGACATAGGATTGGCACAATAAGCAAGATAATATTTACAAGATATTGATGAAAGAAGGATCATGGAATCATATTAATTCAATCGATTTGATGTTGGATTGTTTTAATTGGATAGGATTACTTGATATGAAGATATGAGTTGAAAAGCCTAATAAATATAGCAATTGGATGGTCACTTATGAGATTATCTCAAGTGAAAGGATGTTTAAGATAAGTGAAACCTTTAAATACAGGTGATAAAGACATAATGATAGATTTATTGACTCCAGACATGATATAGTCAAAGATAAAGTACTAGAAGGATGAATATTGAGGATGTAGGCTATGGATAACACCATGATAAAAATATTCAGGAGAGCATAGTTGAGGAGAAAGGTAAAGATGTGGAAGAGGCTAATTATGAAGGCACTATGGCATTTAATTCCCATAGCTTGGAAGACCTAGTGGACACTTCCATCCAGTATGCGGAGAAATAGAAGAATGATAGGGATTTTAATAAAGAGGAGGTTCCCATTCTAGATGATTTTGTCGAGGGTATGAGGCATGACATGCCAATATCTCAAGATGATGAGGACAATATTCAGGAGGGGAGTGATGATTCTAGTTAACGGAGGGCCAGAGATTCCTCTATCAAGCTTATCTTCAAAGATTTTAATGATAGGGAAGAAGTGACTACTGGTGTTTTGCAAACTACCAAAGCAAAGGCCATGTATTCTTTTAGATTCAGTAAGTGGTGCTTTCATGAAATCAAGAGGCTCCATTTGAAAAGTAGAAAGCTTGAAGCTAACAATGTCATCCTCCAGGAGAAACTAGAGTCTCTTCTCAAGGAGAGATCTTCTATTTCCCATGCTGGTGATCTGAAGGAAAGAATGGATAAAGTTGATAATACTCTTATCAACATTCTCCAGCACAGTATGGATAGTATGAACGCTTCTAGTACCAACCTCAAGGCTCTGGTTAACTTGTTGGATCATGTGTCAGAGGGTGATACTAAGGTAAAGAGTGCTCCTTTGCTAGACAGTGGTGGCCCAAGCTCTTGGACCCATGGAAAGAAAATTCCCCTCTGATTAAGAAGAATCTAGATGAGCTAAAAAGTGTAATCAATAGGATGGATAACATCCAGGCCAAGATGGAGAAAACTCTGGATGAAAAAGCTGGGGTTCTATTTGTGGATGCCTAGTCTGGTGTTCCTGTTGGCTTTTTTGTTTTTGCTATTGTCTTTTTGGTTGGGTTTGTGCCCTATTCTAGCTAGCTTTGTAGCCCTTAATATGGGTAATTCATTGTTGTATATCTCTTCTTATGTTGATTATGCTATATTTTTCCTATCTTTTGAAACTTAAGTTGTAAAGGGTTTCGGGTCCCTTCAAAACTTGTTTTTTTTGGTAATCAGAACACCATGATATGAGTCCAAGCATGGATGAGGGATCGAATTTGATTTGATTGGATGATTAGATTTATTTTGTTAGGTGAGTAAACTAGGTTGATTTTATTAAATGGTTATATTAGGTTGATGTGATCGAATGATGGATTATGGACACAAAGATTAAGGAGGATAGATTTGAATGATAAGGAGTGGATTGTGATCAAGATTTGCAAAAAGGTTGACCTAAAAAGACAAAATATTTGATGGGATGACTATATTTGGATTTGGATTGATGAAATGGATGATATTAGATTTCATGTGGATATTTAAGAGATAGATACCAATTAAAAGGGATCATCAGATAAGGGAATAATATGGAAAGATGAATGGAAAGGATGATAAGGATGTGGAGATAGATTTATTAGGATATCTCAATTAGGAGATGGGAGAATTATGAGATGAGTATTAGGAGATGAAAGGATTATGGGTGATAAGGATTAGGAGATGGAATTATTATGGAGGAAAGGATAGAGGAATTAGGAGATGAAAGGATGGTGTATGAAGGAAGGAATGAGTGGATAGAGGGTTTGATAGGGTCTCCAAGGACTATATCACAAAGGAAAATGATGCCCCACTTTACATATGTCATGTATGTTGAGGCATGAGAAGTAATATGGTGGGATGGATGATAGGGAGACAAGGGGTTAAGGATTAGGGATGGAAGATAGGATGATGGGTGGAAGAGGGCTAGGAAAGGATGTGGAAGGACTATATAGATGAGAGGAAGAATGGACGAGAAGATAGGTGCATGAAAAGTAAAATGGTGATATGGATTCCAAGAGATTCCTAAAGCATGTATAAATTGCTACCTTTTTCTTTGTCTTTTTTTTTTATTTTCATCAAGATCCAAAGGATGGGGAAGGAAGTGGAATAAATAATATGTGATGGATAAAACTGGTAGGATATGGAGGAGTTAATCAAGGAAATGGTAAAGGAGATTATAAGTAGATAGCTATAATAACTTTCCCCTAGGTGTGGAGAGAAATGAGATGTAGGGAGTTACATGTGACACTTATTTTCTAAATTTTCATCATGGTACTTATCCAATATTTTTGTTTGCCAAATTTTCATCATTGGACAAATTTTTCTCTTTACTCTTTTTTTAAGATTTTTACTAGAATAACATATATAAGAGTAGGATGTGGATAGATATATTATGAAGATATGTGATAGGGAATATGGAGGAAGGACTCAATCATCAAGTTCTATACCAAGGTAATAGGAGTCCATTTGTAGTGATCACTAGAGGTTGTACAACCTTATTAGGATGAAGGAATAATGCAAAAGTGGGGATCAAATAGTTTTAATGGGAGATATATGTGGGATAAGAAATATAGTGTTAGGAAGTGTGTAGATATAATGATGGAAGGTTATTGTGATGTGTGGATGTCACTAGGATCAACATTGACACATGTTGTGAAGGGTGTGAAATGAGGGGAGGAGAAATAGTTAGAATATGTGGCTATGATATAGGAATAATGATGTGGAATTTTGTACATGAGGACCCAAAATAGATTTAGGAGATAGAAGAGGGGGATCACTAGCTTGTAGATTAGAAATTGTAGATGTCAATGGAGATATTTATTTTAAATACATTGCTTCTCTTTTCTTTAGAATCCACATAGTTTTTGATTTTTCTTTTGGTGGGCCTTTTTAGCCTTTGGAAGTCATTTCATTTTTTAGTTGGATTTTGTATTATGATAGCATGTCTCTTTGAGGGGACATGTTCATCTTTATATCTTTGTGGATTTATAGCTTTATGCATTTTTTGAATTGGCATATAAACAACTGCTAGTAGCATTAGAATAGGTTTAAGAAGATGTATGGGATGGAGGAAATATGAGAGGAATACTAGGTGTAGGATGATGGATAAGGTGTATGTGTATGTTATTTTGGTGATGCTAATTAGGAATTTAAGGGGGTGATATAGGGTACAGTGCTTAGGATGAGTGTTGGAAGTATGGGATTTAGGTATGAGGAGATGAGTGAGATAAGATGGAGGATGATATTTGGGGCTATAAAGACCCAAAATGCAATTGGTATATAGGAGATATGTGATGGTGGATTTTGGGATATAAGAAGCCAAAATGGATTTTGAGGATGGAGAAATATGGAAGTTTTCTTTGCAATGGTATGATGGAGGAGGGGGAATGACGGCAAATGGTTTGGAGGAAAAATAAGAAGATATTGGTGTAGGGGATTTCAAAGTATGCTTGGGTTTAGAAATGATTGTACCAACATTTTGAGGAGTACCTTGTGATATGTAACCAAGATCTTGTAATTATGGATTTTCTTTGACTTGGATAGGCTCCAAAGTACCTTGCTCATGTAGGTATACTTCTTTACCTTGATAGTTCATTTTATTAAGAATTTTACTTAAGTTGGGATACTTTTCTCTTAAGGACTAATATGTGAGTCCATTATTATATGGATGAGGATGGTTGGAAAATATGAGATGTTCTTCTAAAATAAGAAAACCACCATAGATGAATGTAAGTGAGCTAAGAGGATAGAGTGAAGATGGTAGAATGAGTTGGATGGGAGAGGAGGAGTCAGGAATCAGATTGGATGGTATGGGAGGATCTAGATTTGGATGAGGGAATGATAATAAATCTAGAGATGGAGTAGGTGGAATAGTAGGATCTTGATATGGTACCCACTCATAGTTTTCTTTTAGTTTCAGTTGCCATACTCTTTTAGGTTATTATTTCAGTTGATTGGCCAAATTATTTTAGGCCACATTTCATGTGAGAAGTTATTATTTCAGTGAATGATGATTCTGGATTATGATTATTATATGTTTATCATGTGATTGCTTAGTTAGATGATGATATTATCATGATGTGATATTTTATGTTTATTATGGTTTATGATGTTACTGACCCCATACTTGCATGTGTATGGTTATCATGTGTGTGTTTACCTATTTTGTGTGTTTGTTGTGGTAGAGTATGGAGATGTAGTTACTTGCCATGGAGATATCCACACATTTGACCGTACCTTATCATTGTCTACTATATTATATTGGATTTACATGCTTTTTCTTATGATGTCAGGTTTGCAGGTGTAGGGCATCGTCTTCCCTGAATTGGCAGGAGTGAGCATGCCCATAAATATTCATCTCAATGGTAAAGAGGGAAGGTAACAGTCAGACTCGAAACCCTAACCTAAGCCCATTTATCCTAGGATTGGACGAGTATCAGTTTGACTACCTTTCCCGGATTCATCTAGTTGACATGGATTCATGGATCCCTTTCTTGAGCATGCTTAGTTTTGGCATTGTTTGGTCTTGGTTGATTTATTTCATGGTGGGTATTTTTTGTGATTATTGATTTAATATTTATAGTTGAAATTTAATATTAATTATATTCCTATGTTTATTTGAGAAAATTAATTAAAATTCAAATATTTGAATATTTGGATTTAATTAATTATTTAATTGAAATTAGAGTTAAATATGTTTTTGTGCTTTATTAAATAATTAAATATTTAATTTTAAGGTTTTAGGATGCTTTAAATATTTTATCTATTTAATACAAATTTTAATTAATTACATGTGCATTAACATTGTTGAAAAAGCAATTTGATTTCAAAAGACAACAACTTGTTTCAAAGAGTTAAAGTTGAGTTGTGCAAATAAAAGTTATTTTATTTATTTAATTAGAATTTCTTTCAATTTATGATTGGAGTTGATTTAGGGATTGACTGGTGTGTTGTCATTAGGGTTTGCATGAAAGGGGGAAATTGAATCTCTTTAGGGAATTATCTTTCATTTTGGGAGATTAGACAGGTTTTGGAGGAATTTGGGGAAAGCTTGGTATTCTGGCATCTTCAGAATTTGGGTGTGATTGCATGATATTTGTTGAAAGCTTTGTTTGTGCATCTGGATTTTTTGGCTTGCATTCTACGTGGACTCAAATCTACAGGTTGGATCCATACTTGGAGGAATCTAGACTCTACAGTTCTTCAAGGGCTTCTATTTCAGTTTTTGCATTGGATCTAAGGTAGGGTTTGAAAATCTTTTTTTGTGGTTTCTATTTTGCATTTGAATGGTTTTCTATATTTGAGTAATTTTAATTTATCTCAATAGATGAATCTAGTATTTTTATTATTTTGGGTATTTAGAAAACCCTAGATCTATTGATTTTTAGTTTTTATATAAACTTGGCATAGTAGGGTTATGCTGCCAAAATTTCATTGAAAAATTCTTTATAGATCTCATAGAAAATGAAAAATCAAACTGGACTATAGTTAAACTATTATGATTGAAAAAAAAATGTTTGAGAAAAAGAAAATCAATTTGTGAGGAAAAATGAATTCTGGGTTTAAAAATTTACATTCTGGAAAAATGTACAGTAAGAAAAAAATTACACGGTCAAAAAAATAAAGCCAGAAAAGACAAAAAGAAATGAAAAAGTCAAAAAGTTAAAAGAAAAAAAATATATTATATGTGCATATGGGAATTTTTGGATTTTATTTTTTTTAAAAAAAATTGTTACATTAGTTGTGTTGCACATTTTTTGAGAAAAATGTGCTATAAAAAAATAGAGAAAAATAAACAAAAAATTTAATTAAAAAAATATTATTTAAGGGAGGGAGGCGAGGCCCATCCCCTCACCTCCCCCCCACTCGGCAGCACCGAGGCCGTCAATGGCAGGATAGGTTGTCGATGGCAATCTAGGCTGTCGGCAACAATACCTAGGTTGTCGATGGCAGCAGCCCTACTATGAGCATGGGGCGTGGGGTGTGGGGGTCACGGATCCCCCCCACATTTCCACTTATTTTTATATACTTTTTAATTTTGTTTTTTAAAAATTTTAAAATTTATTTTTTGATATAAATAAATTTGTTTTAAGTTTATTAATTTAATTAAATACTATTTAATATATGTTTTTTTTTTAAATTAGTTTAAAATTGCATATAAATGTAAATATATTTTAAATGATATATTTATTTGTATAATTTAACATTTATTAAAATAGAATAAGAATAACGTAGTATTATATATATTAAATGTAGTATGTATACACACACACACACACACACACACATTAGGATATATATACATACATAAAATATGTTTTTTTTAATTGGTTTAATAAATTTAAGTGTGCATGTATTTTTTGGGTGGGACTATATTTTATATTTAACCATAAAATATAGGTGAAATAACGTATCTTATTTACAAATTATTTTTACATTAGGATATGAATTTACATATGAAATTTGTTTATTTTAAAATGGTCTTAATTTTTGGAAATTGATATGCATTTAATTGCATTTATGATTCTGGTATTGTTTAATTAATTTATGGTAAGACTATTTTCTTAAAGGATAATCATTTTCTATTTATGGATTATGTTTGCATTCGATGTATAACTTAAATGCATAATTTTTTATTTTCATATCTCTATGATGTAGATGTTATAATTATCTCTGAGTGTTTTCTTCTGCTTAATGAGTAAATGGGGCATTAGATGACCTAGGAGAGATACAGAGGGTGGGGTGTGATTTTTATAGACATTTATTTTGTCTTATGATGTGGCATGTGTGTATTATGTTTCTTCACCCTAATTTGACCATTTGGGCTCATGTTTTACTGTATTCTACAAATGGACATCTGTAGTCATTTCTAGTTCTTGTGTTTGATTCTGAATTTGGGACTGCCTGATTATATACTTATGTTAGATCTATGTGGGATGTAGTACCTCGCCCTTGGTCTGATTTTATAAATGATATGGTTAATCTAAGATGATAGAATTATATGTTAGGAATTTGTTGATGCTTATGATTTTACTGACCCCATACTTGCATGTGTATGGTTGATGTGTTTGTTTTACATTTTTGCTTGATGTGCTTGATGTGGTTGAGGGACAAAATCATAGTTGCTTGCGAGATCCACACGATTGGCCGATCCCCACCATTGTCTGTTATATTTCTATATATATGCACATGCTTATCTCTTATGCAGGTTTGCAGGTACCAGGCATCGACTTCCCTGAATTGTCAAGATGAGCATGCCCTATCGCTAATCTCAATTGTAAAAGAGGGGAGATAATATTCAGGTCCAAATCCTAACCTAAGCCAATTATTGTCCTAAAGTAGGGGACAAGATTTTGTGTTTCCACCTTTCTAAACTCGTCTAATTGGCAAGAGTTTATACCTATGTCCTGAGTTTGAATGTGGGTTCTTAGGTCTTTCTGTTTCGTTGGTTTGTGGTGTTTGATGTGAATTCTATTTTTAGATCATGCTATTTTAGTTGTGGCATAGTATTTAAATGGTAATTAAATAAATGTATTTATTTGGTTTAATTATTATTTTTATTGTATAGTTGATGCATTAATTAATTGGAAATTAATTATATGCTATTTTGAGTGTGGTTGAAATATTTAATTAATGTGAATTAATTAAATATCTTCACTTTTGATTTATTTAAATCATGAAATTTAACCTTTGTGCAATTAAAATATATTTATTGAGGGTTATTTTGGCATGTGTTTATTATGTTAACTAAATGTTCTAATTATTAATTATTTAAATGCATTATGTTGCACATTCATGATTGCATGAAATTGAATTAATAATTCAAGTTGAAGTTTGGTTAAGTATTTTCAACTCAAGTCAAAGTGAAGAGGAGACTTCAGTTCAACTGAGACTAAATAGTAAACTAAAGTTCGTCTTCATGCAAAGCCCTTTTTGGAGTTGAGTTTGAATTCATGCATGAGAAAGGAAGTTTCTTTAAATATTAGAGGTTTTGGCCATTATTGGGGGACACACAAGTTTTGGAGGAGGAATTTTGGAGACAGTTTTGTGATAGAAATTGGGAGACAGATTTGGAGAAAGAGCTCTTCGGAAAGCTTGGGTTTTATTTCTTCGTTCTGGGCAGCGTCAATTTTGTGCAATTGAATTGAGGTAGGTTTTTGATTCTATGATGGTTATTCTTTTTCAAACTCCTGTAGGAATTTGTAAAGCGTGTCTTCCTTGTGCCTGTTGGAGTTGAATGTTTTGGAAAGTTTTTGTATATTTATTTGCAATTTAATTTGTTTAGTTTCTCCTATCTGTTTTGTAAATTGATGGTTTTGAGGAATCTGTTAAAAGAGTATTAGAAAGCCCAATTAGACTAAGGTTTTGATCTTTGTAAAAAAAAATTGTTAGTGGGGTTAATTTTTATGTTAAGAGTTTGTTTTGGAATGGGATATTATAGATATTTATATATATTTATATTGATTATATATATAAATATTTATAATTTATATCCTATTGTTTTTAAAAATTAAATTGGTATGTTAGAATATATTCTATCAAATAAGGATTATTTGATTTTATATTATAAATTAAAAAGTTATTAGAAAACTTTTATAAAGGGAAAAGTTTTTATTTAAAATAGTTTTGGGTTTTTTTAAAAACCTACGGCATCTCCTTTGGCAACTGTCATGCACATAGTACCTAGTGGTACTGACGCACGACAGTCCCCGAGGGGGTTTCCATGTGGCAGTACCAAAGGTCTTGTCATCAGCTCAAGGATAGTGCAGGCAGTACCAAAGTTCTATTTCGATTTTGGTCCCAAGTGGGCATAATCATACCAGAATTTAAAAAATTTAATTAAATCTTCGAATACCAGGGGCATGATAGTTATCGTCAATCAAGTTGATGTTGTTAATCTTTCTGACAATGATCAATTTCATTGTTTCAAATCAAATTGGTTATTTTTCATCATGTTGAGTTATTGCAAATCAAATCTAACTGGATATTTTTATCCAAATCTTATCTATTTTTGTTCGATCAAGCTCAGAATCGATATGGACAATTCTTGTTCAATCAAGTTCAGAATTGATGACTTTCGAATCATGTGAGTTTTCATTCGATCAAGTTCAAAATTCTCAAACATTAGAGTAGTTCTCTTTACTACTCTCTAAATCCTTTAGAGTGGGTTCACTACTCTCTAAATCTCCTTAAAATAAGATTGGTCCTCACTATTCTCTAAATCACTTGAGTTCAAAGTGGCTCTCACTACTCTCTACAATCTCCTTGAATCTATCAGATTTACTGAATTCTTCAGTGAATCAATTTTCTTTGAATCCATGTGTTGTTCACAAAGCAATTCAAAGAGGGAAAAATGTAATCACCTAAAAATGGGCTAATATAACCTAAGGCCCTATTTTTCCTAATTCGGGATAAATTCTTAATTGTGTTGATTAAATTCTTGATTATTAACATAATTTAATAAATTTGATGAAATAAATATAACTTCATAAATCAAGCATTAATCATCAATGAGTGATCAAAGAATTACATTAATTACCTCTAGGACTAATAAATTAAATCATTCCCATTAAATGCATGGCTGGAGTAATTAATTAAAAAAATTTGATAAAAGCCTCAAAAATGAATGTTCCTCTCAAGGGACAACAAAAACACTTTTAACCAATGAGAGCTAATCACATGGATTAAGTTTGGAGACATCTCAACCATTCCTCATGGATGCATCTCAACTGTCAAAATCTTTGAAGTTCTATAAAAGATGAATTTTCAAATCTCAACATGCATGAATGAATAGTTAATTGATTTACATCTACATGTTGCATATTTCATTTTCATAGCTAAATAGAGAACATTTGAATTTCATAGCTTAATGGTGAATGAATTAATGGATGAATATAGATTTTTAGTTCTAATTGATTAGAATTTCTCATTATAGAATGCATTGTCATTGTTTAGAGTCTAAAGCTAAGAGAAAATCTAAACTCTTTACATACTTATGTTAGTTAGAGAGAAATAGGATGATTTTTCTTAGTTTAATGGATTTCACTTTGATTTCAATTGGATTTAAACTAACAATATAATGTCTTATTGAAGTGTTGCATTGCCGATTAACAGGTACCACAAAATACACACACAATCTGAAACTATAACAGAAATTGAAACTCACATTGAGCATATACTCACCAATTTGAAGAAGCTTTTCACTAACGACTCCTTCACTGCAGAGATACAAGAAAAGATCAAGAAATTAGATGATAATCTGTAGAAGAGTGCAGAAAGCTTAATCATAGACCTTAATACATTCAAATTGCATTTTGCAATAGTAAAGCATATTCATAGGTTAAGAAATGAGTTAAGAAGAGAAGAAGATAAAATAAAGGATCAAACAATCAAGCTACAAGAAGAGTTGTTACCACACATCGAGGTGATATAGAGGCATGTGAAGAAAGCCAAGGATATAGTAGCTACTCCTGATCTATCAGTACTAGATCCAATATTTGACTTGCATGCACAAGTTGGTTTGGAGTATATTTCCTTAGATAGTTTGAAAGAGTTAGCCAACTTGAAGAAAACCCATAAAAAAAAAATTGATAAGCTGTAAGTATATACAATTTTGGCATTATTACAAAAAAAGGGGGAAGATTTGTAGACAAGTACAAGGGACAAAATATGTATAGTTAGTATTTATACTTACCAAGATATATAGATAGCAGGAGCCTACAATTTTTAAGTGTATACAATTTTGAAGTTGATGTAGGAGCATCTCGGGTCCTTGGCAATCTTGTGTCACCAAAAACATATTTGAATTTTTTCTGTGTTGCTCGATTCCTGCTTTGACTGAGTTGGTTTAGTGTTGCTCGGTTTCCTTTATTTACCGATGTTGGTTGGTTATCTCTCTGGCACTAGGTGAATTTCCCCGGTGCTCGATGATGCTTGTCTAGTGGTCAGTTTCCTTTCTTGTCGAGTTCTTTGTTTTGGATTTCTTTTGAGGCTGACTTGTACATTTAATTTGGGTCACGGATTTAATGTTGGTATCCATCATTGGGAAGCATGTGGACCTAGATCTGGTTGTTCCTTCTGTTGATTATGGATTTGAAGGCCAACTTGGATCAATAGCCTCTTGTATAAATGTAGTTGTTTAGTTAGAGTTTAGGGAGTCAATTTTGATTGAAGATAGAAAATTAGAGATTTTTGGCAGATCCTCACATGTTGGAGGACTTCTATACTTGATTGTAATATCTAGCCTAAATCGGAAAGGCCTTACAACTTGGGATGTATGAATCAATTTGAAGATAATATATGAAAGACATCTGCATTCTCTCTCACTTTTGTGTTTTTTCCTTCCACATTTTGTTCTACAAGGTGGATCTGGTTGGGGTGTGCCTTGGGCCCCTCTCCCCATCCTCCCTTGCATTAGGTGGTATTAGAGTGAGGTGATATCTGGATCTAGGTTTTTGAATCTAGATTTGAAGGTTCCTTCTTGTGAAGCACTAATTGAATTTTTGTGGGGTAGCTAATTGTGATCTGACCTGCAATTGCAGAGGGTTTTCAAGATGATTTGTGGGAGGTGAGATGCTGATCCAGGATTGGCAGACATGTTGAGACAACTTGCTGCTAGATTAGAAGTTGTTGAAACAGCCCAGAGAATAGGAATACATCTTGAAGATGTTAGTGATGATGAAATTGAGGTAGAACAAGGTGATGTAGAACTTGCACCTGTGATGGATCAGGGTGAGGAGAGATTATTGAAGGCTTTGACAAGTCTGAAGTCTACACCACTTTAATCCTCCTGAGTATAGTAGAAAATTGGATTTTGATGAATTGGTGGACTGGATCACTAAGATGGAAAAGTATTTTGAATATGAAATTGTACCTAAGGAAAAGAAGGTAAAAATTGCAAGCACAAAGTTGAAGAGTCATGCATCCTTGTGGTGGGAACATCTACAGTTTGATCGAAAGAGGAAAGGCAAAGACAAAATCAAGGTATGGAGTAAAATGGTGAATAAGTTGAAAGGAAAGTTCTTACCTTGCGATTATCAGATTAACCTAGTTAGGCGAATGCAAAGCTTGAGGCAGAAATATAGCTCACTAAAGGAATATACTAAGGAATTATATAGATTAGGTATCAAATCTGGACATGATGAAGATGATGTGGAAAGAATTGCTAGATACCTGAATGGTTTGAGAGTTTCCATCCAAGAATAAATTAGTTTGGTCCAATTGGAGAACATTGAAGAGGCTTATCAATTTGCATTGAAAGTTGAGGAGAAAATGAAAAAGAGACATGAGAAAAGATAGAGAGGTAGAGGTGGTAGATTCCCTAGAGGAAGAGGTAGATCTCATGGTGAAAATAGTAGATCTGAACCTGAAAAGATAACTCTAGATAAAGGCAAGAGCAAGTGGAAAGGTGAAATTTCATCTAGAGGCAAAGGCAGTAACTACCAAGGTGGTTATAATAGAGGTGGTTTCCAAGGAACTTGTTAAAATTGTGGAGAAGAAGGACATAGATCATTTGAATGTACACATGCAAGTAAGAAGGTCAGTAATAGTAGAAATGCTTTGGTGCAAGAAGAGTCACCAAATGAACTGAGAAGGAAAATAACTTGATGGTAAGGAGAGAACTTTGGAATGAAGGTAAAAAGGAAGATCTGGTAAGGAAAAGTTTGTTCAAGACCAGATCTAGAGTTTTTGACAAAGTTTGGAAGGTAATCATTGATAGTGGTAGCTTGGAGAATCTGGTATCTAAGGAAATGTTCACAAAGTTGTAGTTGAAAAGGTTGGAACATTCGAAGCCCTATCAGATTTCATGGATCAAAGATGAGCATACACTCTTGGTAATTGAACAATGTTATGTAAATTTGAAATTTGGAAAGTACTATGATAAGATGTTATGTGATATCATGCCTATGGATTGTTGTCATATTTTGTTGGGTAGACCTTGGCAATATGATAGACATGTTATATATGATGGGAGATTGCATAAATATACTATTTGGGCTGATGGAAGAAGACAAATCTTGTTACCTTTGATGGAAGAACCTATTAGTAATGTTTTCACATCTATGAAAGTTTTCCTGATGGAAGGAAGAAAGTTTGTTAAGGATTTTAAGAAGAATGATGTATGTTTTGTTGTGATTCCTAACAACCTGAGTAAGAAAATAGAGGATAGTATCCTTGAGGAGATTGATAAGTTACTCACCGAGTATAGTGAGATCATTTCTAATAATGCACCTGATGGCTTACCACCGAAGAGAAGCATTAATCATTGCATGGATCTAATCCTTGGAGCTAGTTTACCGAATAAGGCACCTCATTGGTTGACACCTATCGAGAATCAAGAATTGAACCGATAGATTCAAGAATTGTTGTAGAAAGGTTTGATTAGATAAAGTCTAAGTCCTTGTGTAGTACCTATTGTATTGGCACCTAAGAAGAATGGAGAATGGAGAATGTGTACCGATTCCAGAGCAATCAACAAGATAACAGTGAAGTATAGGTTCCCTATACCAAGAATGGATGATATAATGGATAGTTTGACTGCAGCAAAGTATTTTACCAAAATTGATTTGAAAAGTGGGTATCATCATATCAGAATTAGAGAAGATGATGAAGTTCAAGACAAAAGAAGGTTTGTATGAGTGGTTGGTTATGCCTTTTGGTTTAACTAATGCACTGAGTACTTTTATGAGATTGATGAATGAATTTTTGAATAAATTCTTGGGTAAGTTTGTGATTGTATATCTTGATGATGTTCTAATATTTAGTAAGACCAAAGAAGAACATTTTTTGCATGTTAGACAAGTTTTGCAGAGATTGAAAGAGGAAAAGTTGTTGATAAATCTAAAAAAGTGTTCATTCATGAAAGAGGAGATTGTGTATTTGGGATTTGTGATTTCAGCTGATGGTTTGGAAATGGATCTTGAAAAGGTTGAAGCTATTTTGAATTGGCCTACACTTGAGAGTGCTAGTGAGGTAAGATCAATTCATGGTTTGGCAAGTTTTTACCAAAAATTCATTAGGAATTTCAGTTCAATTTGTAATGATATGACTGAGACTATGAGAGGAGAAAAAAGAGAATTCAAGTGGACACATGGAGCTAATAAAAATTTTCAGACTCTGAAGCAGAAGGTTGTTGAATTGCCTATTTTGGCATTGCTTAATTTTAATAAGGTATTTCAAGTGGAATGTGATGCAAGTGGTAGTGCAATTGGAGCTGTGTTAAGTCAAGAAGGTAAACTTGTTTCTTTCTTTAGTGAAAAGTTGAATGATGACAAAAAGGAAATATTTTGTGTATGATCAAGAATTCTATGCTATTGTTTAAGCCCTGAAGAAATGGAGACATTATTTGATACCGAGTGAATTTGTGTTTTCTACCAATCATAAGGCTTTACAGTATTTGGGTAGTCAGAATAAGTTGAATTAGAGACATATGAAATGGGTTGAGTATTTGCAGAGTTATACATTTGTGATAAAGTATAAGAGTGGAGTCACTAACTAAGTTGTTAATGCATTGAGTAGAAGAAGATCTTTGATGATCGAGATGAAAATTGAAGTTCTTGGCTTTGATGACATGAGAGATTCTTATGAGTTTGATCCTAATTTTTCTGAGCCATGGAGAAAGTGTAGAGCACCTATTCAAGATCAACCGAGCACTAAATGAGATAAATATTTTATACAAGGAGGTATGTTGTTTAAAGGTGTTTAGTTGTGTATACCGAGAGGAGAAATGGGAACTAATTTGATAAAGGAGAAACATAGTCGTGGTTTGGCTAGACATTTTGGTGTTGATAAGACATTGAATTTTCTTAAGGAGAAATAATTTTGGCCACAAGTGTATAAAGATGTTCAGAAAATTGTGAAAAGTTATGGAATTTGTCAAGTTACAAAAGGAGTAAGTCAAAATAATGGATTTTATACACCGAAAATAGGTATGTTGTTTAAAGGTATTCAATTGTGTATACTGAGAGGACCAATGAGAACTAATTTGATAAAGGAGAAACATAGTCATGGTTTGGCTTGACATTTTGGTGTTGATAAGACATTGAATTTGCTTAAGGAGAAATAATTTTGGCCACAGTTGTATAAAGATGTTCAGAAAATTGTGAAAAGTTATGGAATTTGTCAAGTTGCAAAAGGAGTAAGTCAAAATACTAGATTTTATACACCGATTATTGTACCTAAGAAACCTTGGATTGACATCAGTATGGATTTTATTCTTGGCTTATCAAAGACAATAAGAGGTAATGATTCTATATTTTTTGTTGTGGATAGATTTTCTAAAATAGCACATTTTATATCTTGTAGAAAGACTTCAGATGCAGTACATATAACAGATCTTTTCTTTAAGTAAATTATCAGATTGTATGGGTTATGGAGGAGTATTATCTTTGACCAAGATAATAAATTTGTTGGATACTTTTGGAAGACTCTTTGGAGAAATTTTGGCACCAAGATGAAATATAGTTTGACATTTCACCCACAAACTGATGGACAAACAAAAGTTGTGAATAGAAGTTTGGGAAATATTTTGAGATGTTTAGTTGGAGACACACCAGGTAATTGGGATTCTGTGTTGGCACAAGTAGAGTTTGCATACAATAATTTAGTGAATAGGAGTATAGGAAAAACACCTTTTGAGATTGTAAATTCCATACAACTGAGAGGTATATCTGATTTGAGGGATATTGCTGATGAGAGAAAGAGAAGTGATGAAGGAGTAAAATTTGCTGAGTACATGAAGACATTGCATGAAGATGTGAAGTTTAAATTGGGAAAAAGTAATCAGAAATACAAAGATAGGAGCTGATAGATCAAGGAGACATAAGACTTTTGATGTTGGTGATGAAGTGATGATTCATTTGAAGAAAGGCCAAATTCCTATTAGAACATATAGGAAGCTAAAAATGAAGAAGTTTGGACCTTGCAAGATTTTGAGAAAATTTGATAGTGGAAATGCATATGAGATTGAGTTACCTGAGGATATGGATATATCACCTATATTCAACATTGCTAGTTTGTATGAGTTTCATGAACCTGATGAAAACATGACAATACCGATGGATTATCCTAAGAAGTAGATGGAAGAAGTTGAGTGGATTTTGGAGCAAAGAATTGGAAGAAGTACAAAAGGAAAATAGTATATGGAATATCTAGTAAAGTGGAAGAATAGACCGATTGAAGACAATTCATGGATATCACAATCTGAGTTAGATGCAGCTCAGATCATACCTATTTCATGATTCAGAGAATCATTTTCAAATAACCCCAAGTGTCTGATGCAGGAGCATCTCGAGTCCTTGGAAATCCTATGTCACCAAAAACATATTTGAAGTTTGTTTGTGTTGCTCAGTTCCTTCTTTGACCAAGTTGGTTCAGTGTCGCTTGGTTTCCTTTGTTTACTAGTGTTGGTCGGTTATCTCTCTGGCGCTCAGTGAATTTCCTTGTCGCTTGGTTTCCTTGCTTGCCGAGTTGTTTTTTTTTGGATTTCTTTTGAGGCCAACTTGTGCATTTAATTTGAGTCACAGATTTAATGTTGGTATCCATCATTGGGAAGCATGTAGACCTAGATCTGGTCATTCCTTTCATTGATTTTGGATCTAAAGGTTGACTTGGCTCGATAGCCTCTTGTATAAATGTAGTTGTTTGGTTAGAGTTTAGGGAGTCAATTTTGATAGAAGATAGAAGATAGAAAATTAGAGATTGTTGGCAGATCCTTGCATGTTGGAGGACTTATGTACTTGATTGTAATATTTAGCCTAAACCAGGAAGGCCTTATAGCCTAGCATGTATGAATCAATTTGAAGATAATATATGAAAGACATTTGCATTCTCTCTCTCACTGTTGTGTTTGTTGCTTCCACATGTTGTTCTACAAGGTGGATCTACTTAGGGTGTTCCTTGGGACCCTCTCCCCATCCTCCCTTGCATTAGAAGTTTTGAAAATTTTGATTATAAGGCATACATATGTATTTTTGTCACTAATGCCAAAGGGGGAGAATGTTAGTTTATATGTTTTCATTAGTGTCACACATACAATCAGTAAAGGAAGCAAACAGGCTAGTCAGTCAACACACTATGTATTGTAACTGAGTAGAGCACAAGCTATAATATCATAGTAACCAAACATAGTCATGACCAAGCACTCATACCGATCTAGATGATTACCAAGAACCAAGTACAGTTGTAACCAAACATTCATATATATCGAGCATCAATAATTTTACCAAGTGATGAATGCAGTGTATACCGAGCAATAAAAGGACATAAAAGTTTGTAATGGCATGGAATACAAGGTAAATGATTTACACAAAGCTATAAAATGGTTTACAAAGATCAAGGTGAAGATTAAATACAGATGTAATTATTAAATGATTGATGATCTATATGTAATGATATTTTAGGTTATTCATTTGGATCGTAGATCTTAAAGTTTTCTAAATGATACCATAACCCTAATTAGGTCAAAATATTTTGATATAAGAATTGTTAAGATGTCATTTTTACATACAGACATCTGAATATCAGATTGGATTGTGAAGTAAAAGTATTGACAGAGCATTCAAGGATTGAATCAATATCGGAACAAAAGGCTACTGAATAGAATTTACAAAAGAAATCTATCACAACAAGGTGATAACAATGAAGTACTTATCAGATCTAAAATTAAGTAAATAACTCACCTTTCCAGAATCCCAATAGTTCTTTCTCTAAGCTTATTTCTTGTCCACACACTTGCATTCTTATCACCAATTATTTGCTCAGAAGAATGATTATTTTTCACATACCTTGGGATTTGCGGTTCATTCCGATGAATTTCTTCTTCTGTCAGTTTCACTAATCCTTTCATTGTTCTTCTCTACTGGTCTAGGCTCTTTTGTCTCAATAAAATCTATTCCTTGATCATCTTATGTATCCTTCTTTCTTGTTTCCTCAGATATCTCAAGAAATTCATCAATCTTCACATTAGCACTTTCAATCATTTTATTAGTCCTTTTGTTAAAACATTTGTAGGCCTTGATATTAGTTGAATAACTCAAAATATTCCTTCATCACTTTCGGGATCAATTTTTTTGGAAAAAAACATCTCTTTTAATATAACATTTACTTCCAAAAATTTTGAAATACTTTACACTAGGAGAATGACCATACCATAATTCACAGGGTGTTTTGTTGGTTCCCTTGTTTACTAGCACCCAATTCAAAGTATAAATAGCAGCATTGATTTCTTCTTTGAATAGATCTTTGGTACATTTCCCTATATCAACATATTCCTTGAGATATCAATAATTGTTTTATTCTTCCTTTTTGCAACACTAGTTTTTTTAAAGAGTTCTTGAAGTAGACAACTATCTTTTTATACCATTATCTTAACAATACTTCATGAAACCATCTGATGTGAACTTACCTCCTCTATCTCATCTTAAGCACTTCAAACATTTTCCTGATTCCTTCTCCACCAATGCTCTGAAATCCTTAAACTTACTGAATGTATCAGATTTATCCTTAAGAAATGTAACCCACAACATTATTGAATAATCTTCAGTAAATAGGATAAATTATCTATCACCATTATAACTCTTTTATCTCATAGGACCACACAAATCAGTATGTACTAAATCAAGTATATTCTCTGATGAATAATATTTTTTTTTGCAAGATGTACTAGTTAACTTACCAAGTTGACACTCTTTACACATTAATTTATCTGGTTTCACAAGTTATGGCAATCCTCTTACTACATTAGTATTTCTTACCTTTACCAAGATAAAAAAATTTACATGGAAGAACCTTCTATGCCATAACCAACTATCTTCAATCCTAGCAACCAAACAACTATTAATTGTATTATTCAACTAAAATAAGTTACCTCTAGTTTGTCTTCCAGTAGAAATATCATCACTAGAACTTCCAATGATCCTACACATTCCTCCTGTAAACTCAAGTCAGTATCCTTTATCATTAAGTTGACCCACACTCAACAAGTTATGTGTTAGACCTTCAATATAATAGACATCATCTACAATGTTTTTTCCATTGAGATAGTACCTTTAATTTCACTAAGAAGGGTGAATTATTTCCAAATCTCACAACACCACCATCATATTCATTAAGTTTAATCACCTTAGTTTTATCACTGGTCATGTGATGTGAGCACCCACTGTCTATGACCCAGTCATCATTTTGTCGATGTGTGAAACAAGTGATTTTTCACCTTCTTTATCTCCTATGGGATTATCTTCCTTTATAGAAACAATAATAATTTCTTCTTCATTATTGTCATCAAATTATTCATCGGTTACACCTTCATCCATATGCATTTAACATTATTTCAGTGGATTTCCTTTGTACTTATATTTATCCTTATCCTTTTGTTGTTCTCCATTAGGATACTTAGCATCAATGTGACCAATCTTGTTACAAGTGAAACATTTTAAAGGTAGCTTACCATTATACTTACTGATTCCTCTAGTTAATCTCTTTCCTATAAATTCTCCAAGTTCTCCTTGCCTTCTCTCATCCTCCAAAATAGCATCTATATCCCTAGTGAAACTAGATAAGCTATTAGATTCAATCATCAACTCTTTTCCTTTTCTTGTAGAGACACTTACCATAGAAGCCTTAAAAGTGGTTTCAACCTTTAGAATGTTGTTATCATAATTATTAAGATCAAAATCAGTAAATTTACCTATTAGTCCATCAATAGTCACCTTTTCAAATATTATGAATTCATTAATTGTCAACACTCTAATGGCATAAGAAGGTAACAAGTTTCTTAGCATCTTACTTACCATAACTTTGTCTCCCATGGTACCACTTGCACCTCTGATTGCAACAACATCTTTGATTCTTGCACCATACTAAGAAATGTTTTCTCCTTCTACCATTTTCATGTCATGATATTTTCCTCTGATACTTTCTTCTCTTACATTTTGCAAATGCTTGTCACCTCAATATATTAATTACAGTTTATTCCAAACCTCACGAGTTGTTCTAAGTCCTTTCAAATCAATATATTCTATTAGAATTTAATCTTTCCTTGGTTATTTATGTATTTAATAGGATAAACCAAGGTATCCTAATGTATTTTGTCCTCTAGTCCAAGTGGGAGGACATGTCATTTTTGTAATTTCCTTTATTAAGCAAAATAGATATTCCTCCTTATGAGGAATCCTACACTTGTCTCACACACTAGTGAAATGTGGCACACTCAGATATGGGAGTTACAATGTAACTCTTCTTCCACATCTCTATTAAAAGAGATGGCTCTCCTTCTTTTTCTTAAGTTTCTCTCATCTCATGAGATTCTTCTTCTTCTTGAATAGTGTATGAGCATTGTTCGCTCGCTCTCTCTCTCTCTCTCTCTCTCTCTCTCTCTTTTTCTCTCTTCTTCTTAGGCTTTTCATGCCTCATTCATAATGTCACAAGGGGTTTTCTTTGCTTTCCCCTTTCAAATATCTTGCCTCATTGTGTTAGATCATGAAGCTTTCTCTCTCCTTGCTTATGGTAATATTTTTTCATGCATTCACTTGCTTAGATTCTTTCCTGGTATTGCTTATTTTTTACATATTTCTTTTTCATTTCTAACATGGTATCAGAGCAAGTTGGTTTAATCTCATTTTGAGTGTAGAGGGGGTGGAACTACCATATCTTGGAGCGCTCCATATCAGAGACTCTTGAGAGAGATTTCACTAAATTCTTTTTAATCTTCTTAAGTTGGTAAAAAATCAAATTTTTTTTTGGGTTTGGCTGGTTTACTGCTAAACTCGATTAACTCTTGGTTTCATTTTGTGTAGGTTTTAGAGAGTTTATTATTTTTTACTAATCTGGTTAAGAGGAAAATCTCAAATTTTTTTTTCGGGTTTGGCTGGTTTACTGCCAACCCCAATCTATCTATTGGATTCATTCTTTTGTGTTGTGCAGGTTTGGAGATATTCTTGCTCTGTTCTTCAACAATTTTTAAAAAAAACTAAGCTTTAATATGGTTAATATTTTCATTGAATATCGTTAATCTCACCCATTTCTACAAGTTTTTTATTAATTTATATTATTTTATCTACAGATTTAACAAAAATTTATATCTCTAGTTTTAAATTCATATAT
Organism: Chamaecyparis obtusa; assembly: GCA_027943335.1. NCBI lineage: Eukaryota > Viridiplantae > Streptophyta > Pinopsida > Cupressales > Cupressaceae > Chamaecyparis > Chamaecyparis obtusa. Next base: position 574,023 of record BSBK01000210.1, on the reverse strand, counting down.
CTATCCAAGCATACATTTGTGTCTGATCTTTATTCTCTGTGTATTTATCTCTATTTTATCAACATTTCATCTCTGTTTTATTGTTTTTTTGCAAATCTATCTTAAAGTAATAACGTTAAACAAGAACGTTATTTCTCTAAAATATATCTGCAAAAAAAAACAATCAATCTAAAATGTTAGTTCTCAATATATATCTATGTGATTCAATCTCTGCTATAAAATAGTGTATCTCTACAATTTCATATTTTGTTCTTTATCATTTTTTCATTTTCTATTGATAATTATTAGATTAAGTTTATCAAAGTTTTTTTTTCTCTAATGTAACTAGATTTAGTTAATGATGTTTTTAATACATTAATGATTATTTTTTAAGTATGATTATTAATGATTATTAATATTTTTTATTAATGATTATTTTTAATACATAACTAATAGTGACAATAGTTAATGATGTTTAAACATGATTTATGACTATTATTTTATATACATTTTAAAATCTTAAACTCTTTTAAGTAAAGGAGTATTTTTTTCTTATTATAATCATGCCTAAATGAAATTATTCTCACTACCAAGCATGTAAGGAGATTATGTTCATTAAACAAAGGGGTAAATATTTTTTTTCCCTAGCTAGCCTTTTGTTCAAGTTTTTACAATTATGTCAATTTTATGACAAAAAATGATATATATCACATGATTGATCCAAATCATTTAAAGTCATTGATGATGTTAAATTATAGTTTGTTCAAAGTGTTATGAGAAACCTTACAACATTGCCTTCCTGTGGTTTATTATTGATTTCATTATTCAACATTAAGTGCTATCAGGTTTTATATGATCTTTTGTTTTGCACTAAGTTGCATCTTTTATAAGTTCCATTTGATCCATTGTTCCGTTTGTAAGTTGCACTGGGATGCGCTTACTCAGTTGATGTTAATCAACTTGTTCCATTTGTAAGTTACACTGGGATGCGCTTACTCAGTTGATGTTTATCAACTTGTTCCATTCGTAAGTTGCACTGGGATGCACTTACTCAGTTGATGTTTATCAACTTGTTCCATTAATTATTTTTTCCTCATGGTGAGGATGGTGCTCTTGATATCTCCTGAATTTTGTTTGATATCTCTTATATTTGGAAGGAAATATGTTTTTCTCACTCATAATCCTTAGTTCAAATTATTATTTAGCACATGTCAATATTTGTTACATTAATGATTGGTTTAATTTTTTTTAATCTCCTTAGTGGTTCTTTGATTATGATACTTGCCTGTAGACGTATCTAGCATTTCCATTTACCGGTTGATTTGATTCTTGAGTCTCTTGCTCTGTTGTTTTATCATTGTCTCTCTCACATTTATTTTATACTATTGCGATAATGTACTACATTCTTCATTTCTTAGATCGTGAGTCATGTAGGTGATGGAGTCATGACCCATTCACTTGTAGTGAGATGACTCATCAGTGGACTCTCTATATCCATGTGATTGATGCAATGTTGATGCAAGTATCATTAGTTGGCCTTGTCTGTGGTCATTTATGCATTAGTATGTTTCTTTTATGAGAGCATTGATAATGATTATTATACCTTACCTTTAAGCATCTGGTTTATCTTGATATCATGTTAAGCTCCATTGCATGTTGGTGAACAAGTACATTTATCTTTATTCCTCTATGAGAATTTATTATAATCACTCAACTTGAAAGATCTTCTAACTTGTATATAAGATAAAATTCTACTTGTGGATAGTTGTCTTGTTCTTGTTTCTATGTTTCTTTTTTAGGTGATTAATCAAGGCACATCCAAAGTACCCCTATACTCCTATCAAAGACTAATGTACCATATGGCTTCTTGCACACTTGAAGACAATACTTTTTTTTCTCTTCATTGAAGATCGAGTTGCAGATTATTGTAAATTCTAGGTTTAATACCCCTTGTTGTAATTACCCCAAGTAAAGATTAAAGGGGGGTGTTAGAATTTAATCTTTCCTTGGTTATTTATGTATTTAATAGGATAAACCAAGGTATCCTAATGTATTTTGTCCTCTAGTCCAAGTGGGAGGACATGTCATTTTTGTAATTTCCTTTATTAAGCAAAATAGATATTCCTCCTTATGAGGAATCCTACACTTGTCTCACACACTAGTGAAATGTGGCACACTCAGATATGGGAGTTACAATGTAACTCCTCTTCCACATCTCTATTAAAAGAGATGGCTCTCCTTCTTTTTCTTAAGTTTCTCTCATCTCATGAGATTCTTCTTCTTCTTGAATATTGTATAAGCATTGTTCGCTCTCTCTCTCTCTCTCTCTCTCTCTCTCTCTCTCTCTCTCTTTCTCTCTTCTTCTTAGGCTTTTCATGCCTCATTCATAATGTCACAAGGGGTTTTCTTTGCTTTCCCCTTTCAAATATCTTCCCTCATTGTGTTGGATCATGAAGCTTTCTCTCTTCTTGCTTATGGTAATATTTTTTCATGCATTCACTTGCTTAGATTCTTTCCTAGTATTGCTTATTTTTTACATATTTCTTTTTCATTTCTAACATGGTATCAGAGCAAGTTGGTTTAATCTCATTTTGAGTGTACAGGGGGCGGAACTACCATATCTTGGAGCACTCCATATCAGAGACTCTTGAGAGAGATTTCACTAAATTCTTTTTAATCTTCTTAAGTTGGTAAAAAATCAAATTTTTTTTTGGGTTTGGCTGGTTTACCGCTAAACTCGATTAACTCTTGGTTTCATTTTGTGCAGGTTTTAGAGAGTTTATTATTTTTTACTAATCTGATTAAGAGGAAAATCTCAAATTTTTTTTCGGGTTTGGCTGGTTTACTGCCAACCCCAATCTATCTATTAGATTCATTCTTTTGTGTTGTGCAGGTTTGGAGATATTCTTGCTCTGTTCTTCAACAATTTTTTAAAAAAACTGAGCTTTAATATGGTTAATATTTTCATTGAATATCGTTAATCTCACCCATTTCTGCAGGTTTTTTATTAATTTATATTATTTTATCTATAGATTTAACAAAAATTTATATCTCTAGTTTTAAATTCATATATCTATCCAAGCATACATTTGTGTCTGATCTTTATTCTCTGTGTATTTATCTCTATTTTATCAACATTTCACCTCTGTTTTATTATTTTTTTGCAAATCTATCTTAAAGTAATAACGTTAAACAAGAACATTATTTCTCTAAAATATATCTGCAAAAAAAAACAATCAATCTAAAACATTAGTTCTCAATATATATCTATGTGATTCAATCTCTGCTATAAAATAGTGTATCTCTGCAATTTCATATTTTGTTCTTTATCATTTTTTCATTTTCTATTGATAATTATTAGATTAAGTTTATCAAAGTTTTTTTTCTCTAATGTAACTAGATTTAGTTAATGATGTTTTTAATACATTAATGATTATTTTTAAGTATGATTATTAATGATTATTAATATTTTTTATTAATGATTATTTTTAATACATAACTAATAGTGACAATAGTTAATGTGTTTAAACATGATTTATGACTATTATTTTATATACATTTTAAAATCTTAAACTCTTTTAAGTAAAGGAGTATTTTTTTCTTATTATAATCATGTCTAAATGAAATTATTCTCACTACCAAGCATGTAAGGAGATTATGTTCATTAAACAAAGGGGTAAATATTTTTTTTCCCTAGCTAGCCTTTTGTTCAAGTTTTTACAATTATGTCAATTTTATGAAGAAAAATGATATATATCACATGATTGATCCAAATCATTTAAAGTCATTGATGATGTTAAATTATAGTTTGTTCAAAGTGTTATGAGCAACCTTACAACATTGCCTTCCTGTGGTTTATTATTGATTTCATTATTCAACATTAAGTGCTATTAGGTTTTATATGATCTATTGTTTTGCACTAAGTTGCATCTTTTATAAGTTTCATTTGATCCATTGTTCCATTTGTAAGTTGCACTGGGATGCGCTTACTCAGTTGATGTTAATCAACTTGTTCCATTTGTAAGTTGCACTAGGATGCGCTTACTCAGTTGATGTTTATCAACTTGTTCCATTCGTAAGTTGCACTGGGATGCACTTACTTAGTTGATGTTTATCAACTTGTTCCATTAATTGTTTTTTCCTCATGGTGAGGATGGTGCTCTTGATATCTCCTGAATTTTGTTTGATATCTCTTATATTTGGAAGGCAATATGTTTTTCTCACTCATAATCCTTAGTTCAAATTATTATTTAGCACATGTCAATATTTGTTACATTAATGATTGGTTTAATTTTTTTTAATCTCCTTAGTGGTTCTTTGATTATGGTACTTGCCTGTAGACGTATTTGGCATTTCCATTTACCGGTTGATTTGATGCTTGAGTCTCTTGCTCTGTTGTTTTATCATTGTCTCTCTCACATTTATTTTATACTATTGTGATAATGTACTGCATTCTTCATTTCTTAGATCGTGAGTCATGTAGGTGATGGAGTCATGACCCATTCACTTGTAGTGAGATGACTCATCAGTGGACTATCTATATCCATGTGATTGATGCAATGTTGATGCAGGTATCATTAGTTGGCCTTGTCTATGGTCATTTATGCATTAGTATGTTTCTTTTATGAGAGCATTGATAATGATTATTATACCTTACCTTTAAGCATCTGGTTTATCTTGATATCATGTTAAGCTCCATTGCATGTTGGTGAACAAGTACATTTATCTTTATTCCTCTATGAGAATTTATTATAATCACTCAACTTGAAAGATCTTCTAACTTGTATATAAGATAAAATTCTACTTGTGGATAGTTGTCTTGTTCTTGTTTCTATGTTTCTTTTTTAGGTGATTAATCAAGGCACATCCAAAGGACCCCTATACTCCTATCAAAGACTAATGTACCATATGGCTTCTTGCACACTTGAAGACAATACTTTTTTTTCTCTTCATTGAAGATCGAGTTGCAGATTATTGTAAATTCTGGGTTTAATACCCCTTGTTGTAATTACCCCAAGTAAAGATTAAAGGGGGGTGTTAGAATTTAATCTTTCCTTGGTTATTTATGTATTTAATAGGATAAACCAAGGTATCCTAATGTATTTTGTCCTCTAGTCCAAGTGGGAGGACATGTCATTTTTGTAATTTCCTTTATTAAGCAAAATAGATATTCCTCCTTATGAGGAATCCTACACTTGTCTCACACACTAGTGAAATGTGGCACACTTAGATATGGGAGTTACAATGTAACTCCTCTTCCACATCTCTATTAAAAGAGATGGCTCTCCTTATTTTTCTTAAGTTTCTCTCATCTCATGAGATTCTTCTTCTTCTTGAATATTGTATGAGCATTGTTCGCTCTCTCTCTCTCTCTCTCTCTCTCTCTCTTCTTCTTAGGCTTTTCATGCCTCATTCATAATGTCACAAGGGGTTTTCTTTGCTTTCCCCTTTCAAATATCTTGCCTCATTGTGTTGGATCATGAAGCTTTCTCTCTCCTTGCTTATGGTAATATTTTTTCATGCATTCACTTGCTTAGATTCTTTCCTGGTATTGCTTATTTTTTACATATTTCTTTTTCATTTCTAACATATTCAGTATCAAAAATGGTACTTATTATGGATTATTGTGCTTGTGTGTTATTTTTCTTCTCCTTCAACTGATCTACAGTCAGGGTTCTCTGAGGCACAATATATTGAGTTTCAGCATGCTTCCAGTATTTATCTCCCATACCTATTATGTATAACTCCATCTTGTCTGCCCATACTAGGTAGTTATAATTTTTGAGCTTGGGAGCCTCCTTTCTAAATATCTTGTCAATCAGATCTTTTCCTCAAGTGGTTAAGGTTATCACCAAGAAGACCTATGCTCTGATACCAATTTTTAGAATAATTGGGCCCTAAGATTAAAGAGAAGGGGGGTGAAACATTAATCTACTAATAAACACAAATTTAATCTGATAAAACTTATTCTTCAAAACTTCACCACACATATACAGTAAATAACTTTTACTTGTGATAAATGTACATCAAAAATTAAGTATCCAGACAAATTCAACACATAACACTACAGTTTTTATCGTGGAAACCCAACTAGGGAAAAACCATGGTGGAGATGGCACCCACTAAGAAAAATGCACTCTTTTTGGGCATGATTGGTTAAGAGTTTAGCCTTTTTAAAAGCTTAGAATGATGTCTAGTTAAGAACAAACCCTGTTAAGAGCCACCCGGTTAAGGGATTTACGTCTAGCCCTATTAGGAGCTTTATCCTATTAGGAGTAGCCTTGTTAGAGGATTTTAGACACTAGCTAAAGTGCCACCCTATTAAAATATTTTACAAAAAGATCTGTTAGGATCTACCTGATTAAGGGATTTAACTAGCTACAATTGTTAGGGAACAAAAAGAATAATGATATGAGAAAATAGAACTTCTCATCTGCTAGTACAGATCTAGTTCAAGCTCAATCTCTACTTCAAATGCATAACAATTTCAACTTCATGTTAGCCTCCAAATCCATCACACCATCGATTCGACAAGGAAAATTCAAACATCTTACACTTCCCTAGGTTCATACACCTCTTCATGAATTATTTATCAAAATTACTAATACGAATCATAAATAACATTCCACATCATCTTAAATACGTCATCACAAAATCTGGAATACTTAACCATCTTTGCAAACTGATCTTCCATCACCGGTTAAGGATCTAACTAATTTTTCTTCACTGCTCTTTTCCTTCTTCACTATCTTGAACTTCATAATCTTGTAAATCTATCCAATGATAAAGAATCTTGATGTGATCAAAACAACAATCCAATAACGTCATTAAAATCACACAACTTAGACAACAACACCTGATTCCATTCCTATGGGACACATTGATCAAATCTTTCTTCTCTACTTCATCACTGCTAAACTGATTTCTTGTCTTCATCTCACTGACTATAACTTGAATAAAACTCATCATATACATGTGTGATCATAGATATATCATTTTACACACTTCTAGAACATATGTGCCAAATTACACACCACAATTCACAACATAACTCTCAATTCATCTTCTCCATCATAACTTGGTACATCAAGAACATAGTCAACCAAGAACTCCTAAGTTGACATCAATGACAACAACATAACTGAAAAAAAACATCATCAAGCCATAAATTTTTTAGAGTTCTTAGGCACTGAAAGGGGGGGTGAATCAGCACAAAAAAATTTAAAACTAATTCAACCATCGATCTGATTGACATTAATAATACCTTCCAAATAGTAAAGCATATAACTAAAGTAAACAAATAAAAGATAGCAATATCAGACATCCACAAAATCATCACACGCGACACAATGATTTTATCATGGAAACTATTGGTTAGAGGTTAAAACCATGATGGAGATGATACCCACAAGCTCACTACTGCAGTAAATGAGTTTGCCCTATTAGGAGCTTATAATAACCCTTTTATGAGGGTTCACCCTATTAGGAATGATTAGTACCTTGTTAGAAGTATAAGGAGATCTGCTAAGATGTACCTTGATAGAGGATTTCAAAACTTTGTTAAGAGATCACCTGATTAAGGGATTTATAGCAAGAACCTGTTAAAGTTCACTCAGTTAAGGGATTTTCTTGTTGTAATTGCTAGTGAACAACAAGTTCAATAATCTGGATGTAGCACTAACTGCTTGATAGATCCAATTTGTTTCTTTCTCTCTATAAGTTCTCAATAATCTAGCTCTATTAGATCTATGATCTCAACCCTAATTGATTTCACAATCAACCATAGAAACCTTCACAAAATATCACAACAATAAAAATACCAACTTCAATATGAGAAGTACCACTTATATACATTTATAGCACTAACTTCATGAGAATTAAATATTTTCCCTCCAAAGTGATAATCTCTATACAAAATGCAATTTTCTATGACCGTGTCGGCTTACAATAAGATCGGCATTAAATTTATCCAAAATAATCAAACACATTTTGACTTTTTTTATGCACTACCTTAGATTTTCCCAAAATAATATCCTCAAATCTATAATTAAATCCTCATTGATTCTATCACCATTTTTACACATCATCATAATACTAAGTATCATCACAATCACGATGCCTCTTACCGATCTAACATATTTTAACTTATGCTCAAGAACAACAAGTGTTCTTACCTATCTAAATGATTGTGTAACCAAGATATCTATCACCAATCAACCAAATGAGTTGTAGTTGGAACCACACTTTACTCCAACCATGTTGATACTGTATATGTGATTGAACCTCATAATTCTTCAACTGTCACAACCACTACTATAGTGTTCACTTCTCTATCTACCAATCTTTTGGACTTAACCATTCTCCTACATAAGCGATTACTTATCCTTCACACCGATCACATTCTGTATTTTACCAATTACGATGTATGACTAAACTGACTTAGTTTCCCTCAATGAAAACCAAACCAATTTCTTCCAATTACTACAATCTTTCCAACTCAACATAGCGCCAACAAACTCCCCCTTTTCATTGATGGAAAATACTTTATGCTTTTACTTCACATATTCTCCTTAGCATATTCTCCCCCTTTGATAGTAATGCCAAAGGTGCACTTACATCCTATCAAAGATTACTTTGAATTTTATCTTTGTTGACTCTAAGGATGTCTCCCATAACTTCTTCATGTGCTCCAATGCAATAATCTACTCAAATAGATTAGACACTAGCTTCTCCATACTCTCCAAGTTGCTCATGTCATATATAACAAGTATCCCTTCAATCTTCTTCACATATTGTTGCATTACATCCACTATAGGGGAAAGAATGATTGTATCTCTAGTATATAAACCATTCTTCTATCTTGCTCCCATTGGATTTGCTTCATCTTTTGAGGTAACTCCTTCACTTGACTACTAAAATCAGTAACTCATCTTGAAATGGGTTCAAGTTTACCAGTTAAGCTCTCTAAGTCCTTTTGAAATTCAACTCTCTTTTGCTTTAGATCATTCAAAAACTCTAAGTGATTATAAATTCTATTGAATATCTATCCTACTTTGGCCAATGAAGTCTTAACATCTTTTCCTAAAACTGTCAATTTTTCTTTATCTTCAACAATCTTCTCTGTTAGTTTTCATGTCATCTTCTTCTATAGTTTCTCCTCTTCCATTTTTACCTCTGTAGACTAAAAATATTATCCTTGATTTTAAATGGATTTTATCAATATGTCCATTTGATCTATCACATAATCTTCTTCATCATACTCAACCTCAAGAACCAACTCAATTAGGATATCTCTTGCTTGTGTCAATACTCTTGTTTTCTTCTTATTTGATCTCATTTTATCTCTTTTAGCCTTATTCATCAATTTTTATGACTATTTCATCAATTCTTTAGGTTTTAGTTTTGTTATATCTACCAGTGTAGAAAAAATCTATTCCTCTTCTACTTCTTCTTCAGTTACTTGTACCAGTTTCTTCTTTCTCATTCTAGTCTCTCCTAGACTTATTTTCCTTCTCACATCATATTCCACTTCAACTTCTTTTTGACTTCCTATTATCTCCTCTACCTTCTCAGGAATCACTTCTTTTGAATACGGTGTCATAGGGGATGATGAGGGAGTATTATCTTTACCTGTTATGTCTTCAATAGTTACATCATCTTCACTGATTTGTTCTTGTGCTTCAGCTCCAATAGTTTATGCTTCACCAGTTTGTGTTAACTTATCATCTTGCTCCTAATCTCTCTCTCTCTCTCTCTCTCTCTCTCTTAGGTATTATTGAACATATAATATAAATATTTTAATAAATATTTAATACTAATATTATACTATTATACAATAGAGAAATAAATAATAATAATATAATACAATACTAATGCTATTATCATTTAATATTAATATAAAATAAAATAAAATTTATAATATATAACTTAAAATTGAAAAAATCATTCAAGTTGTAATGCTGGAATTGGACGGGAGATATCGGATATCCGACTCCGAAATTATTGGATATCCGATTTTATCAGATAAGCGATATTATTTTGGATATTCGATTAGGCTTGGTATTTGCCTCGAGTTTTCAGTTTGCAATGCCAAACATGAATGGTCAACCTGAAAGATGTGTTCACCATATTTGCTTTGATCTCCAGACTTCGACCATGTAGTTGATGACCTTTTTTTCACCTAAAATTGATGAAATGAAAAGGGTTTCTTAAAGACATTATCAGCTTTCCATCAATATGATTGTTGTCAAATTTTGAGTTCAGTTAGTAATTATTACTTATTTTTTAAATGAGTTATCTTTAAAGTCCTAATTGACAAACTGATTGAAAAGCAACTATAATTTTCAAACAGTTTAACCTTTTTAAACTCTGAAACATGAGTCACGTTCTATGCTTCACCTACTATAAGAAAATAAAAATTTAATTTTGTAAAGTTTAGAATTAGTTAAGGTGGTCAGACACGAGAGTTTTTTAATTCTGAATAACTTGTAGTAGAAAATTCATAGTTAACTATTTATTTGGGAAAAAATTACACAAAAATATGTGTCACATCCGAGCATGAGTCTACTACTTATATCTAGAATCTTGTGAAAATATATCATCATTTGATTGTGATTAAGGTGGTCAGACATCCACGTACTTTTTATCTTTTTCCTAAAATTTTTGTACTACTGCATTGAAATCTAAAATTTTGAACAATTAGATTCACTTCTTTTAGACAAGGGCTAGTAGTTTAGAAAATGCATTCAATTTCCTACAGATTATGTTCTTACAACTTTTTCACATAAGGTTGCTAAGATGTTCAACTCTTTGCGTCAAGTTGACTAACCCTAATTTTTTGATTTTTTATTGCCACTTAAGGCCATAGCTTGGTATACCATGATCCTGCACATACCATTTAGACCAGATGCGACAATTTGGTGAAAAGACTTTGAAATTGGACCAAAATTACTGCATGCAACCCAATAGGGTGTGACCCAAGAAATGTGAGATGCAATCCAGAATTTGGAAAAAAACTAGATGTGACGCGGGATTGATCGTGTATGATCCTTCTTTTAGGATGCGATCCTAGACTAAATTGACTATAAAAAGCATGAAAAAAGGTAAAATTTAAAATTTAAAATTTTAATGGAGGTGTTATCGACTACTCACTAGTGTCGCATAATGCATCAGTCAATCACGTCATTGTGCAAGCCCAAATCAATGTTGCTCAATAGGGAACACCATTCGCCAACCAAAGCTCAAAATTTACTAAGGGTAAAAGTGAAAATGAATAGTAAAATGACCGTTTTGGACCTATTTAAGCCTCTCGAGGACCCTGGTGACCTAGGGCTCTTTCATAGAAGGATGTCATAGAAGCTTCATATCGAGACCAAAATTGAAATGGGTGATCTATATCACTTAAAAGTAGTAAAGATGAAGTTACAAAGCAAAGTCAACCTTCAAAAGCAAAGGTCAACTTTGGTCAACTTGCAGTCAAAAAAAGGCAAAATAAGTAGAGATAATAGCGTAAACATGGCAAATATAGTTAGTGATGATTATCAGTCAGATGCATAGTCAACAAAAATCAAAGTTCAGTCAAACATATGTTATGAAAGCTACACAAAGTGTAATTAATGCATAAAAAGCTTATCAAAAGCTATGCATAGTGAATTTTTCACTCATGCATCGAGTTTACACTCTAGGATATTGGTCAAACATCACTCAAAATTGGTCAACCCTCATATTTTCTCAGTTAAACTTGGTTAAATAGAATTTTTGTGACACTAAAACTGATCCTAATTGAATTCTGACACATTCTAACTGATTTCTACTTGATCCAAATCTATTTTAATCAATCATATATATTTTATAAATGCTTGAAACACTGTGTTGGGATTGGAAAGATAAAGTACTAAGAGGGGAGGGGTGAATCAGTACCCTCAAAAACTTTCAATACTTATCAATATGCAATAGTAGTTCTTAACTAACCGACTGAGTCCATTGTTTGTAACATACATTCAAATAACTTGTAAATGTAAAGTGCATGTAAAAAAAACAATAAAACATACATGAAATTTTTAACTCATGACTCAAGTATTTTGGTTACGCAAAAACCCTTGTTAGAAGGTAAAAACTACTGTGGGGATGACACCCACAAATTCTTCACTACTGCAGTAAATAAAGTATGTCAGTTAAGGTACAAATTCTAAGCCCAAGCAGTGGCACTCACAGGGATCTTGATGAGATTAGAGGGGACAGTCTCAGGCTTCCAGAGGTGGATTCAGTGGGTCTAGTACTACAAGAGGTCAGCAGCAGTCTAGGCCTCAGGGTATATAGCTACAAGCTAGAGGACCATGCTACACATGTGGTGCCATGGGACACATAGCTAGGGATTGTCCTATAGGCCATTCAGCTGGTAGTTAGAGAGCGGCAGCTTCCGATCCTACTGTAGGAGACATGGGCAGAGCACATAGAGTTTTTGTGGTGGTTGATAATTGCTAGGTTGAGGACCAGGCCACAGTCATTGAGGCTACATGCACGATCGGAGGTAGTAGTGTTTCTATCCTTTTTTATTCTGGAGCCACTGACTCCTTTATTTCACCTTTCATAGTGGAGTGTTGCGGGCTAGTGGCAGCTAGACATGATGTTAGTTGGGAGGTTGAGTTAGCCTCAGGAGCTAGGGTATCTGTTAGTTCCTTGGTGAGAGGTTGCCAGTTATAGATTAGAGACTTTACCACCACAATTGACCTCTCTGTCACACCACTTGGATCCTATGATGTTGTTCTTGGTATGGATTGGCTCTATTCCCATAGAGCCAAGGTGGACTCCAGACAAAAGATAGTAGAGTGTTTAGATGATGATGGGGTGACCTTAGTTATTATAGGAGTTCAGAGACCCATATCCCTTCATATGATTTTTGCTATGTAGCTTAAGTGGTCCTTGCAGAAGGGATGTCAGTTATATGCTATCACCATCAATGACAAAGAGGAGGAGGTAGAGAAGGAGACTTCTCTTGATGACCACCCTATTCTTCAAGAGTTTGCAGACGTATTTCCATCATAGTTACCTAGTATGCCACCATCTAGAGCAGTGGACCTTCATATTGACCTCGTGCCTGGAGCAAAGCCTATTTCTAGAGCACCCTATAGGATGTCCACACACGAGCTCAATGAGCTCAAGATTCAGCTAGAGGAGCTTTTGGAGAAAGGGCACATTCATCCTAGTGTATCTCCATGGGGTGCACCCGTCACCTTCATTAAGAAGAAGGATGGATCTCTTAGGTTGTGCATGGATTACTGATAGCTGAACAAGGTGACCATCAAGAATCAGTATCCCCTTCCTAGGATTGATGACTTATTTGATCAGCTTCAGTGATCCCAAGTGTTCTTGAAGATAGACTTGAAGTCAGGATATCACCAGTTGAGGATCATGGATAGGGACATCCACAAGACAGCTTTCCACACATGATATGGGCACTATGAGTTCATGGTGGTACCCTTTGGACTCATGAATGCTCCAACCATATTCATGAGTCTCGTGAATGGAGTATTTCATTCATTTCTAGATAGATTCATGGTGATATTTCTGGATGATATATTGATTTACTCACGAGATGAGCATGAGCATGAGGAGAATTTGAGATAGGTCTTGCAATGCTTGAGAGATAATTAGTTGTACGACAGCTTGCTAAAGTGTGCATTCTTCAGGACAGAGGTTCATTACTTAGGCCATGTGATATCAGGAGATGAGATCTCAGTTGACCCATCTAAGATTAGGGTGATTATGGATTGGCCGGCACCCACTAGTGTGACAGAGGTCAGGAGCTTCATGGGCCTTGTAGGCTATTACAAATGATTTGTTGAGGCTTTCTCTAGAGTGGCCCATCCCATCACTTCCCTTCAAAGGAAAGGGAAGAAGTTTGAGAGGACAGAGAGGTGCAAGAGAGCTTTTTAGGAGCTCAAGAGAGCACTTACCAGTGCACCTATACTTGCGGTACCTGATCCTTCAGTAGATTTTTTGGTGTGCACAAATGCATCTTTAGATGGGATTGGGGCTATACTAATGCAGGATGGTCAGGTTATTTCCTACGAGTCTAGAAAGCTCAAGACTCATGAGCTTAATTATCCCACCCATGACCTTGAGCTAGCAGTAATGGTACATGCTTTGATGAGATGGTGACATTTCTTACTAGGCCACAGATTTGAGCTTCATTCAGATCATTAGAGTCTCTGGTATATATTCACACAGTCAAACCTCAATGCTAGAAAGAGGAGATGGATGGAGTTCCTATGTGAGTATGACTTTGATGTTCACTACATCAAGGGTAAGGAGAATGTGGTAGCAGATGCCTTGAGTAGGAGACATCATGAGCTCTCAGCTATGACTACTAGCATAGACTTGAGAGGGCGCATACTACAATATTTACAGGAGGATGCCTTCTATTCAGAGGTTAGACAGATGGTTCAGGATCAGAGACACCTAGAGGGGAAGTTCACAGATTATACCCTTGAGTCCGATGGCCTTCTCCATCATAGAGGATGCATTTATGTACCTTCTTCTGGTAGATTATGGGATTTCATCATCCTTGAGGCTCATAGAGCTCCTTATGCAGCGCACCCCAGAGTTAAGAAGTTACATGCAAATTTGAGATAGCTATATCATTGGCCGGGTTTGAGGACACATATTGCAGAGATAGTGGCTAGATGTCTAGAGTGTCAAAGGGTTAAGGTGGAGCACCGTCATCTAGGAGGACGTCTACAGTCTCATGAGATATTGGAGTGGAAGTGGGACATTATATCTATGGATTTTATAGTCGATCTTCCTATGTCATCTCATCACCACGATGCCATTATGGTGATGGTGGATAGGTTGACTAAGGTAGCCCACTTCTCACCCATACGTACCACTTTTATAGCACCTGCAGTGGCACATGTATTTTTGAGGGATATTGTTAAACTACATGGCATTCCTCACCTGATCATATTAGACAGGGACTCACTCTTTACTTCATCTTTTTGGAGAGAGCTACAGACCACCTTGGGCACCAGGCTCAATTCCAGCACAACATATCACCTAGAGATAGATGGTTAGACCAAGAGGGTTAATCAGGTGTTAGAGGACATGCTATGCATGTATGTGATGGATCATCAGGTTAGGTGGGAGGAGTACCTACATTTAGTAGAGTTTTCCTATAATAATGGGCATCATTCATCCTTGGGTATGTATCCATATCAGGCCTTGTATGGCAGATCTTGCAGGACATCGTTGAGCTGGGATAGGATAGAGGATAGAGTTTCCATTGGCCCAGAGTTGGTCAGGCAGATGGAGCAGTAGGTAGATCTGATCAGACAACATCTTAGAGAGGCCCAAGATTGACGAAAGAAGAATGTAGATGCTGGTAGGGTTGACAAAGAGTATATGATAGGTGACAAAGTCTTTTTGAGAGTACGACTACATAAGAGCCCAATCCATTTTGGAAAGGGTTCTAAGCTGGCCCCTCGCTTTGTCAAACCTTTTGAGATTTTGGAGAGGATAGGCCGAGTAGCATATTGTTTAGCTTTTCCACCTAGCCTGTCACGCATCCATGATGTGTTTCATGTGTCTGTTTTGAGAAAGTATATTTATGATGAGTCTCATATTATTGATTGGGATGCTTTATAGGTGGAGTCAGATGGTCAGCTGGCTTTGGAGCCAATACGTATTCTAGCTTGCAGGACCCTGGCCCTTCGAGGTCGAGAGCTAGACCAAGTTAGGGTCCAGTGGGATTGCTACGATAAGGTTACAGCTTCATGGGAGGACACAACACAGATGAGAGATCAGTACCCCCATATTTTTTATGAACTCTAGGAGGAAGTTCATGCCTAGGGGGGGAGGATGTGAGGTCCTGTCTTGACCCATCCTAGTTCGACTTTCATTTTGACATTTGATTCCTCAGGATGATACCTTGAGTATAGACATTTGATTTATTTTGGTTTATATATGCTATCATTTGGACCTTATGAGTTGTTTGTTATAGATTTTTATGATGATTGCGGTAGTCGTACTCTTTATATATGCTCATTTTGATACTGTGATTATCCATGATATATGAATTTGGCATTTGTTATGTTATCTTTCAGTATTATGATCATTGATGGAATCATGGTTCTATGATAAGTTTAGGATTACTTGTTTATGTGGAATATGTAATGTTTCATGATGCAAATATATATGTATGTATTTGTCTAGTTTAGATGTTATTACTTATTTTTGAAATGATTATTGATGCAAGATTTTATAATGTACTGACATCGAGTTTGAGCATGTAGGGACATGGCCATGGTTGTAAGTCAGGGAAACAAGATAGGACCTTAGTGCAATCAGTTGAAAGCCAAGGTCAACTCTAGTAGAGTACGATCTCATCGTATCATGATTTCTTTCGTAAACATGATGCATGTGTGTATATGGCTGGCAATGTTTGAAATATTTGTTTTTAAGTAAATTTTTATCTTGTGAAAAATGTTTAAATGTTTTTGCACACAAGGCATGCCACATGTGTTTGTGATGTGTATTTTTGTGATGTGTCACTTGACACCTTAGTGATGAAGTGGCATGTTGATTGGATCTTGGACCCCACCCTCTCCTTAGTTGTCTTGAGCATTCCTAAGCCAGGTAGGTGGGTTAAGGAAACAAGGTTTGATGAAACCAAGACACCATTTTTAGATGTATGATTAATTGGAAATTTTGAGAGGTTTTTTGGAGTCCTAGGGTGAGGTTTAGGTTGAATTTGAGTTCCCCAAAGTTAGTACTTGGGTTGAGGGGCTTAATTCTTCTATTTTCATCTTCCTAGGCCACTTATATGTCTCTCCAAATGTGCCATTTATGATATGCACGAAAATGGAAATGTTCCCTAGGATGTCTCTTATTTTCATATGTGGAAATTCATCCCAAACATTAGAGAGGGGCAAGTGTCATTTTGTCTTAGTTCTAGAAACCTAATAGTTTTCGAAAGGGTGAGGAGAGAAGAATGTTTTTGGGGAAAGGCTTTAGGAGAAAGACTTAGAAAAGCATACTTACTAGATTATTCTTGTCTATGCTAGTTGGGAGAGGAAGTAAGAGGAGATCTAGAGAGTCTTTGCCTAGTAGATTTGGGAATAGCAAGCTTGGTGCCAAGGGAAGCTCATCTTCAACTCTCAATTCAGCCTTGTCTTTGAAGGAGGTTGGTGGTCTTCTAATCTTGTGTTTATCTAAACATGCTTGAAAGGATTGTATTATGTGAAAAATTGTAATCTATTTTTGCTATGTAAACCTTTTATTGTTGTTTTCATTTTTGAGCTTTTGTTTCAATCTTGTTGTTTTCTTGAAATTGTTCATGTTATGGGTGTGCAAGTTCAGTCCTCATCCTTGGGAGGAAAGTAGGAGAACTTGGGGTGAAGGGCCTAAGTTGGGATTTCCTTTTGTATGAGTGCATGGTTGTATGGGCAACCATGATAACCATCTTATGCTATTTTGGAGGTCATAAGGGTGATTGGGGGCCATAAGGGTTGTTGTTTGCTCATGGATTTGAGCTGTTTATGTTGGAAGGGCCTTGTGAAGGCAGGTATTACATGTTGCATATGTTGTTATTATAAGTTTGGTGACTCCATAGGAAGATTCCACCTTCACCCATTATATGGATTCTATGTAAGAATCCTATGTGCAAGCTTGGTCAGGGAGTATTATGTGAAATTCTTTGTTCCAAATCTGTGTTAAATGTTTACGTTTGTGTGGTGTTCACTATCTTATAACCTGTGAAATTGCATTATAATAATAATATATTATATATTATACAAAGTAAATGTATGCTATATAATATATACTATTATATTCTGCTATGTAAAATTTCTTTGATAAAGTAAATGATATATATATATATATATATATATATATATATATATATATATATATATATATATATATATATATATATATATATATATATATATATAATATAATACTATATATTATACACTATGTGATAAAAATCGCATAACATATAATACATAGTATTATATGCAGTATTTATTTTTTTTTACCGCACTGTGGTTGTTTTAAAAAAATGATCTAACCGCTAGCAAAGTTAGCAGGGCCGAGGCCCTCACGGGCCGAAGTCCTCTCTCACGTTCCCCATTGTTGTGGCAATGTACTGCCATGACTCTAAGTCACGGCAGTGCACTACACTGCCATGGCTTAGAGCCACGGTGCCGTGACTCTAAGTCACGACAGTGCAGGGCACTGTCGTGGCTTAGGGCCATGACAATGACCCTACCACTAGTGATGCTACAACAAAAAAACACAGCCAAGGGCTTCCCTGCCACCGTCGCTGCTGCAAAATGTAACCAAGGGTTTAAAAAAACCATACAACGCCATTTCTTTTGCAAACACAAAAAGTTTATAAAAGTAAAATAAAACTACCTCATCTCTGGCATAAATAAAAATAGAGGGTTTCTTCTTGCAAACCCGTAAATATTAAATGAAAGTTAGAGAAGAGGAAAAATATAACTAATATCTAGTAACATTTATTTCATTAGATTAAAACCTATCACATAGCTATTTAATATGACAACATTCATATACAGAGGCAAGATATGAGATCTATGACAGATCTGAGAACTTACAACTTCTACAGATGCCTATTTCTAAAACTAATATACCCACTTCTTCTTCATTAAAATGGGAATTATCTGGTGTGAATATGGGAGACTCCCTTATAGAGAAAGGGATCTCTTGCCATAGAACACCCTCTCACTCTGTAGAGAAAACTGGCTGAGTATATCCTCTGCAAATTTCTTCAACCTACACACACAAGGCAAAAGAAAACATAATGAGTGATTTTAGGGTTAGAGGAAATTTTATTGGGCCCCAAACCCTAATTTTGAATTAGGGTTTGGAGGGCCCTTTCATTATTATATTTTTGTTTTTAAATTGTTATGTTCCTCTTATGAGTTTATTTATTTATTGAATAAGTTGTGTTTGTATTTTCATTTTGTTAGTGAAAATTGTATTAGTAGAATTGTTATTATATTTTCATTACGTTGGAGAAAATCAAATTTGTTAAAATGTCATATTATTTTTCATTTTTGTTAGTAAAAAAATTGGTTTGGTTGAAAAGTTATTATATTTT
Source organism: Chamaecyparis obtusa (assembly GCA_027943335.1). Lineage (NCBI taxonomy): Eukaryota > Viridiplantae > Streptophyta > Pinopsida > Cupressales > Cupressaceae > Chamaecyparis > Chamaecyparis obtusa. Next base: position 554,921 of record BSBK01000210.1, on the reverse strand, counting down.
CATTTAGATAGTGATTTATTTATGAAAGAATTATTTTAGCATATGGAAAAGTTTATTATGTTGGTGGTAAATTGAATTTAATAAAATGGTTATCTTTCCTTCGTTATGTTTTATCGTTATGTTTATTTTGTTATTGACAATTAAATTAAGTTATGGATTATTTCTTAGTAAATTTTTAATTCAATGAAATTGTAAGTAGATAAAGTTTACAATCATTCTTTAATTGTCTTATTATTTCTATTTAATTATATATTCATTAAAATATTAATCTCATTATCTACCCAAATTTATACAAATAAATTTTAGAAAAGTTATTCCAATTTTATAATTAAATTTAGTAAATGGAATAGTTGACCTTAAGGGTTGTTAGTTAGGAGAAGCAAACTTAGGTTAATCGAGTATAAGCTATGTTGATTATTGAAATAGTTATTTCTGAATGAATTTATTCTTTAGTGAATTAATTTACACTTGAGACTTCTTAGGGATAGACATATTTTCCCAATACGTCATGAAACCATTAAAATATGATAGTTTATTTGAACTTCTTTATTCTTCCTCATCACCTAATGACTTTCATCGTGTAGGGGACGGAGGCATGCCATCGCTTGCCTCATGTTCCCTTAAGTGTCATTGGGTGACCCACCCAAGCGAGCTTACGTTTTCAAAGCTTCGCATCATAGGGCTTTTGTGCAACCTTGTTTACCTAGATGTATGTCATAGTTTGTTAAAAAAAAAATTGTAGTTGTGTTTTTGTCTGATTATTTTGGGCATTACAAATTGAACAATAAAATATCTGTAAGTTACAAATTATGCTTGTCTAAATTAGATCTATGAAATATCAAATAGATATCACCTCAATGTGTATAATATAACCTTCTGTCCTTCTCGGTAGCCTTGTATGTTTCTGATATACTAATATTGTCTCTGGTATAACTCTCTGTCATGTAGACCCTTGTCTGATCTCTGATGTCCTGTCTACAGCTACTGCTTCATGATCTCATGTATCATGCATAACTAAAATGACATCTTTTACAATTATATATCAAAATGATTTTACCTAATTAAGGCTACACCATCTTAGAAAACCTAAGATCGGGGTGTTCAAAAATAACCTAGATCTAACTGTTACATAGGAATCATCACAAAATTAAATGATTGCATCCATATTCAATGTGTCTCAATCTTGGTAAACCATTTATAGATCTTTGTAAGCTATTTTCATAGAGATATGTTCCATTAGTGATTACTATGTCATTTCTTGAATAACTTGGTAATCACTGCATTCACTATTCGGTGAATAACTGATGCTCGGTATGTAGAATGCTTGATGATTACTAACTCAGTACTCGGTAAATCCTAACGCTTAGTAAGAGTGCTCAGTTAAACCTGTATTCGTATAACTTTAAGTTATGCCTTGTATCTTCTCTTTGTGAAGGCTTTATATGCTTAACCAACTGACTTGTTTTCTCCTTATTCCAACCTTTACCAACTAAACTCATTTGATACTAATGATAATAGTTAATGCTCAAATAGAGATAACAATCTCTCCATTTGGTATTAGTATCAAAACCTTATGTATATGTATCAAATAACTCAAAAATTTACTAACTCCATATGAATACACACTATATACATAGACTCTCTTTCTTTACAAACTCTTCAAAATTCTTCAAAAATAAATAAAAAACTCCCCCTTTGTGCATGGTCTCAGTGGTATGAAGTACATAGTGGTATATACATGATTTCCCCCTTTTTGAAATTAATGCCAATACAAAAAATATGTACTTACAGCTTATCAAAAATGTTCTTATGGGTTTTCTGCAATGAAGCCAAGAGGTTTTCCCATTCCTCTTTCAAGTTTTCAAGAGAAATGTGCTCTAGACCGACTTGTGCATGCATATCAAAAATATTTTCCAAAATTGAAATCTTTGGGGTAGCTACTAAGGCTTTAGCCTTCTCAATATGCCTCTCCATGATTTTTAGGTGGGGAAGCAACTTGGCTTGCAACTCAATGACTTGGTCACTTATGGTGTCTTCCTGGTTCCTCAAGTTTGATCTCAACCACCTAAGTTCTTGAAATTTTAGTATATGCTTGTGAAAAGAATTATGCTCAGTTAGAGATGCATTTGCACTAACAAATATCTCTTCATCTATTTTCTTAATCTTTTTACTGACCTCAGTAGTGAATTGGTCTAAAATGCATAGCTTAAAGAAAATTTGTACAATTCTCTAAGTAATAGATTGAATCACAGTTATTACCTTAGATAACTTCACCTTATTGATAGCCACTTCTTGACTGATTTTGTTTGCTAATTTCATCTAAATATTTGCTTCAGTCCTTTCTTCAATTCTCTTCTCAGAATCAATATTAGGGGCATTGATATGACTTGTTAGAGATGCAAGTTGATCTAAAATAGGAGTGTCCTCGTTTATTGTGATCTCGAGAACAACTTGTTGAAGGATGTCTCTAACATCTTCTAAAATCTTCTTGCTTTTACTCTCCTTCCTTAGTTTCTCTTATGAAGCCTTCCTCATGCATAACTCCCCATATTTTCTAAGTTCTTCGGGTCCAATGTTCTTGGGTCACATTCTAGGATCTCTATAATCTCATCTAATGTGATTGGTCCTTTTCCATGCTTCTTTTTCTTCTTCTTCTCTTATTGTGATGATTTTACAAAGGGAACTAGAGCTTTTGTCTCTATGTTTTTCTGTCATGCTTGGTCGATACACTTTCTTCTTTATGCTACTCGATGACTTCAGTCTCAGTCAATTATGTTGGGGCTTTAGTTGTGCTGTCAGTATTTGTAGTCTCTGTTAGCTTGGGGTCCTCTGATGCTTGTGTCTTAGTCTTTGTTTTCTTAGGTGCATTTGGCTCTGCTATGCCCTATTCACTTGATCCTTTCTCCTATGTTGTGTCTTTCGATTGCTCGAGGGTTGAGCCTTCAGGTTCCTTTTGAGAAATTATCTCAACTGCTTGTACTAGAATAGGAAGGTCACTCAGTATCATACTTATTGTTGCCTCGGTAGGTGGTGTCTCTTTAGTTTGATCTACAATAATGGTAATATCTTCATCATCTTTAACATCATTAGGATCTCCATTTGTGATGTCTTCAATCAAAACATCATTAGTCCCTATTATTATAACCTACTCGGGAGGATCCTGGTATACTTCTTGATAACCTGCTGGATAAAAATATATGGCTATGGTGTTGTCCGATTTCCTTGGTAGCCAAATCAGCATCACCCGAGTGTAATCCTTTACCTTTTCTTTTTCTCTTCTTCTCGGGTATCACCACCAGTGCTAACTTGTCAGCTTCAACTCGGGCTTGGAGAATTGAGGTCCATAATAGTTGACTATTATCATCTACCTCTGCAAGTTTTCTGGCCAAAATGTTTAGAGCTCTACTTTTCACCATAAATCTCTTAGAATATTATTTCATCATATATTCTATCTCAAGAATTGATAATGTGGGCATTGTCAATATCAAGGAGTGTTCCCTCATCTTCATTTCTAAACTCAGGGCATATTTCCATCTAGCAGATACTTTCTCATATAGACTTTTAGGTACATATTTAGAAAATTTGATTGGTACCTTTTTTAAATTTATCATCATCGAGATGACAACCTCTTCTATCTTATTCTGATCCTTAATTGATATATTTATAAACCGACTTAACTATGGGCTACTAAGGCCTCCAGTATCTATTATTATTTCTGTTAACTTATCATAAAATTGATCTTTATGTACAACTACCTTAAATTGATTTTGATCTTCCTCTTCTTCATCTTCAATGTCCTCCTTTTCCCTTATAAGCTTTCTCCTCTTCTTTGGTGCCTCGGAGGTGACTTGTGCACCTCTCTTCTTCTTTTGGTAAGTCTTTGTAGGAGTGGGCCTTGATATTTTTACAACTCCTTTCTTTAAAGGTGGTGAAGCAGTAATGGTAGATCTTGTTCTTTCCCATGTTTGTACTTTTTCTTGCTTGCCTTTTAGAGTGGTATTAACCAGTGTAGACTCAATGTCTTTTTATGAATCAGTTGCCTCTTCATCATATGCAGTGCTAGCTAGGAGTAACTGGCCCTTAGTTTCTACCTCAACCAGAATATCCTCAGATGTATCAACATCATTTGTATCATCTCCAAATTGTCTCACTAATTTATCCATCATTTTCCTAGATTTCTTTGTTACTTTTCCAATTACAAGATCCCTTTTTATTCTATGTTTGGCCTCTTCATAGGTTCCAATCCTAGTAGCATGTGGATCCTTAGGCTTTTCCAATAAAGCCTTAATTAACCTAGATGCTCAGTCAATGTCAATTTCATAACCCATTGGTGCTAACCATTTTTTCCTTGGTTCAACTACTTTAATCAGTGTATGGTCAGTGTCTACTAAGAAACATATGTCATGTCCATACTCCTCAACAAACTATTATTGGATTAGGAGAGATAGGGTACTAAGAGGGGAGGGGTGAATCAGTGCCCACAAAAACTTTAGCTCATAAACCTTTCAGAGCTATAACTGTAAACAGTAGTAACCTTGCATAATAACTTGTATCAAATTCATGTATCATTCATCTAATCAACTTGTAAAAGTAAATAACATGAAATCAACAATATAACAGTCTCATAACACAAGTATTTTGGTAACGTAGAAACCCTTGTTAGAAGGTAAAAACTACGGTGGGGATGACACCCACAAATTCTTCACTACTACAGATAGAAAAGGTTTTCCTATTAGGGCTACAAGTTTTGATCACTTCTGGTGATATTACTCTATTAGGAGTAACATATTAGATTAGCTAGATCTACCTAGTGATAGGATTTTAGCAACACTACTTGAGTGTGCACTCGGTTAAGAGATTTACAAAAAGACTGTCAAGTCTACTCTATTAAGAGATTTTACCAAAACTCTATTACAATGATTAGAAAGCAATAGGTAACTATCTACTAATGAAAAATCAACTTGTTTGATACATATCAATAAAGTACTAAATATATATCACCTTATACTATGAAAATCTTTGCTCTGAACTGCTCAGTTAGCCTACTCTAATTTTACTCAATCTGATTTCCTCTGAATATTGTTCTGCTATGTCTGACAACTGATAATCTTGAAGGTTAGCTAATGCTTCAAGCTCTTCTTCACTCATACATGAGTTCACATCAAAAATGATGTAAAATACAAATATATAGCATACTACTTTATGCTGCTTATACAAAATTAGGTTTCAATAACTTAGAGAAAACCCTAAGATCTACAGTGTACAAAAATAACCTAGATCAAACAATTACATAAGATCTTCATCTCATTTAATGAATATCTCAACAATAAATTATCCTTGATCTTGGTAAAACATTTTCTGATTCTGTTGTAACTATTTGCATAGATAGATGTGTAATTTCTGATTCCTATGGTGTTTCCTATGATCCTCGGTAAACACTGTATATACTGTTTGGTGATTACACTGATTCTTGGTGTTTACTGCTACTCAATATCGGTGTCTTATGCTTGGTAAAACTGTTTGGTGCTCTGTATGAAGACTTAACCGACTATCTTGTGATGCTTACAGTTACCGACTGGGTTCATATAAGTAACTGACTAATGTCTTTTGACTTCCTTTGATACTAATGACAATCATTAATGCTCAATAGAGATAACAATCTCCCCCTTTGACATTAGTATCAAAACCTTAATGTATACATACCTTGTGTCTCAAAACTTATATCTCCACCATATACATATACATATCAAAACATTTCTAAATAATCCCCCTCGGTGCATGCTCCCAGAAATATGTAGTAAACTTAGCATCTATTTACATATTTGGCATATACATTATTATCCCCCTTTTTGATATTAATGCCAAATACAAAAATGTATGCTTACAACTTGTCAAAAATGTGCTGATGGGTTCTCTTCAATGAGTCCAAGAGGTTTTTCAATTCCTCTTTCAAGTTGGTGAGAGCAAGGTGCTCAAGACTGACTTGTGCATGCATGTCAAAAATGTTATCCAACACAAAAATTTCTAGTGTTGCAACAAGTTTCTCCACTTTGACAATATGTTTCTCAAAAAAATTCAAGTAGGGTAGGAGCTTGAATTGTAATTTAGTCACTTGATCACTGACTCTCTCTTCTTGTTTCCTGAGATCTGCTATCAACCACTTGAGTTCTTGAACTCTTAATATGTACTTTGAAATAGCTTGTGGCTTGGTTGTAGCGGCTTGTGCACTGGCTTTGATCTCATTTTCAAAATGTTTTATCTTTTCACTGATCTCAGCAGTGAAGGTTTCCACAGTGCATAGCTTAAACAAGATTTGACAAATTAATTTTGTAATACACTGAATTTTAGTTATTACCTCTGATAGCTTAACCTTGTTAATTGCCACTTCCTGGCTTATTCTCTTTGCAAGTTTATCTTGTATCTTCAACCCAACCCTCTCTTCAATTCTCTTGTCAGCATCAACATCTGGGGCATTTATACCTTTAGTGAGAGTAGCAAGTTGGTCCATAATCAGAGTATCTTCATCTATTTTTATCTCAGGTACTACCTATTGTAAGATATCCCGAACATTTTCTAATATCTCCTTGCTTTTTCTCTCTTGTCTCAACTTCTCCTATGCTTCTTTTCTTTTGCATAACTCCCCATATTTGATTAGTTCTTCAGGGCTAAGGGTCCTTGGGTCACACTTGGGTATCATAATTACTTCATCTAGAGTGACCGGCCCTTTTCCTTTATTTTTCTTCTTCTTCTTCTTCTTCTTCTTCTTCTTCTTCTTCTTCTCCGATTCTTGTGGTGAACTCTTGGCAACTAGAACAATAGATTTTTCTTCTTCCCTTGGAGTGTTCTGCTTGGTTGACACATTATCTTCCTTTTTCTACTCCCTAGTAACCTATGTGTCACTTGACTGAGATGGAGCCTCTGATGTTGTGTCATGTGGGGTAGCCTTAGTTTCTTTGGGCTCTTCTTGTGCCTATGTTTCAGTTTCAGTAGCCTCTTTTCCTTCAGGCTTGTCTATCTCTGTAGGTGTCTCAGTGCTTTACTCCCCTATTGTATCTTTAGATTGCTTAGGTTCTGAGCAATCAGGTTGTTCCTAAGATAGAATCTCTATGGCTTCAACAAGTACAGGAAGATCACCCTGTAGTGGTGTGAATGCACACTCAGTAACTTGTGCTTCATCCTGTGTGATGTCTTGTGCATTATTCACATCATCATCTTCATCCCTGTCATCAGGATCACCATTTGTGATGTCCTTAATCAATACATCCTTATCATTTGTGTCTTCAATTTGAATCACTTCTAGATTCAGTGCATCCTGTGAACTGTTCTTAATTTCTTGACCAATTATTGTATCAATTACCTCAGTAAATGATACAAGGGACTCTATTTTCTGCTTAGTCATTCCATCATCAATGAATATACCTTTACCTTTGGAATTCTATCTCTTTTTAGACAAATTTTTAAATGCAATTTTCTCATTTTGCTCTTTGATAGCAAGAATTGAAGTCTGGATGAGTTGACCAGACTCATCAAGTTCTGCCAAATTCTCATCTAATACGAGCATAGCTTGGCCTTTTATTTTGAATCTCTATACATAAGTGTCTATAAGATCTTTAATCTCATCAAGAGATAGGTTCGGTGCTACTGATGCTATAATTTGTTCCCTTCTTTTTCTTTTGGTTTCCAAGGCATATGACCACTTTTGATTTATCTATTCCTCTAATGCCTTGGGCAGTGATCCTTCAAACTCTAATGGAGCTCATTTAAAGTAAATCATCATCTAGATGATTGCTTCCTCAATTTCATTTTGGTCCTCATTTGACATTTTGTCAAATTGCTTTAGCTCCGTGTTGGTGTTCTTTTTCCCCAAAGGTCAGCTTGGCATTAGGATTGACAGGGCTAGTGTCACATTCACTCAACACACCAAATCTGATAGGAAAAAGGGCCAACTGACAAGGATCAAAGAGAGATCCTTCTACACTTTGAGCTCCACATCACTTAGGTGGGTGTACCTCATCTACACACTCATACAAATTGTGTCACACTACAAGCCTGCAAGTAACTGACTGTGGAATGATTTCCAAACTCTTCTAGGTATCCTGTACCTCAAATGAAACCAATATCTCATGCAATAGCCCTACTTGCATGGAATGATTATGAAAACCAGAGACCTACACTAAAAACATGAAAGGGAAAGGGTGAGATTGAATGGAAATGATTTGAATGGATAGAAGGGACCCCTAAGATATCCTAAGTCTCTCATAGACCAGTGCCTTATCTGATGCGCCACAGAGTCAAATACCCTACTACAAGAGACGGCTGTGAAATAAGGAAACAATATATTCAATGTGTTGATGCCTTACATCAATCACACACCATGACCAAACCTCAACTTAGCACCCACCTGTGTATTTAAGTATGTTATTATCCACTCAAAGGATTTTAACCCTCCCCTTAGAAGAGACCTATAAATAGACAATACATTAACCAGCACCCACTAGAAGACCAGCATGAAATATCTTTGACACCTCAGCTCATACATACATAAACACTAACCCTGAACCAGTTATCCCTGTGAAGACAACTCCACTTGCAAGCACATAGGCAGTGCAAATAGAAAAACCAGACACCCTTGATGTATGATTAATGAATCCAGAATTCAAATGGAGATAGCTTGGTAACAGTAAGAGTATATTAAATTCTCATGCATAAAACAAGTTTGTTACAATATGTATTGTGTTCTCAAAACTAGCAAGGAAAGAAGAACACTCTATATGCAGAGAGAAGGAGAAATCTGCAGGATAGAACCTTTCACTGGAACCAATTCTCCTCAAAAATTTTGCAGAAGAAGGAACCCTTACAAAATTGAACAACCTACAATTTATACCACTGGTTACCTTGGAATCCTAAACCAGTAGGATGCAACAAGATACGGGTAACCAGGGTTAGGATTTCAACTACCCAACCAACCAGAAATACATCAAAAATTACTGCAAGGGCAGGAGACCAAGCAATCCAGAGAGAGATCTCAAACAAATTTTGCAATTTTGAGCATCATTGAGATCAGGACAGAAAACTAGGGGATTGCCACAAGAAATAGTCCAATCAACCACCCTGCAAAATGCCTCAAGCCACTCCTTGTTCATTCCTTACAAGGTACAGATCCCTAAAAATGATCATCACACCCTGGACCACACTGCAATGATAAACAAATTACTTCTTACTAGTTCCAATCACTTCTGCACTGAAATTCAGTCCTTTCTATCACTGGAAACCCTCAGAAAAATCAAATTTTAAATCAAACGGCTACTTTTCATTTCATGGGCTTTATGTTCCTCAACTATTTGCCCTTAGTCACACAATCACGCAGTCATCAACTTCACCACCACAGGAAAATGGGCTTCATCTTATGCTTGGTCACATGATCGCAAGGCACCAAACTAACCCTTGTGATCATGTGACTGCAGTCTCCTAGCCGTGGTCAATGATCACAAACCCCTTACAAAGTCCTCACCCCCACCACCAGTCAGTGACTAATCAAAACCGAGCACACCGGCAAGATGGGCACCACGGACCCACCTTAACTCTACAATTGCGATGTCCAAATAGTGGTCACATGATCGCATAGCCAAAAATTGGGCTATGTGAACATGCGACAAGCCTCCACATCACCGAAACACCAGCCTCACTTTATCTAGCAAACTGGCGACTAAAGAACTTCCGCCAGTTCACAAGACACTGTCCACCATCACTAAAAAACTTAGCGATCACACGACCACTATTCATTGAATCACCAAATAAATTAGGGCATTGCCAAAACATTATATGAACCAAAAAACAAGAAGAAAATTTGTCAGGCCGCCACTTTTATCCACACCGCCAAAAGCACCGAGAAGTCACACTGGGCCCGTCAAGGAAAATTGATGACTGGTTGCATGATCGCATGGATCGGCAAGATTCTACACAATCACCGTTGATTTGGAATCTTCCTAATAGTACCTAGGCTTGTTTTCCATTATGCCACCTTAGACCAATCGAAAGATGCCACATGTCATTATGCCATTCACTACAACTGTCGAGTCACTAGCACTGGACCCATGCTCTGCAAGCCCAAGATCAAATGGCAGTCGCATGATCGCAAGGGATGAGAATATTCTTTACAATCACACACCCATCATAGATCAAAAGCCTCTTGAAAACCCAGGCTGACCATGTGTATCCACCCTCCTACTGCATCAACGGCCCTTGTTAAAGCACAGAGACTAAAAGGCTTGCATCTCTTCCTCACGGTATAGCGACAACCATCGATCTTTGTCGCCCGTTAAACATCTATCAAACCCTACCCGATGGGCTCACTGGGACATGTGTCAACCGGTCGCATGGTTGCATGTCAAAAATTCCCAACATGCGATCATGTGACAACCAATCATTTGAAACCCTTTGAAGACCTGGGCCCACCATCCATCACACTTGCGCAGTTAGGGAATGCCAGCAAACAGGAAACTGTGAGGTTAAAAACACACAGGGTTTTCAATGAAAGAGGATCGAAAACACATAAATTTTTTGGCACCAAAAGATAAGTGCACAAAAGCTGGAAGGCACAAGGTCGAAAACAAGGAAGGTTTTCACACAGACCGAAAATATCATGGATTTTCAAAAACACTGTGGGTTTTCAACACTGTGGTAGATTTTGAAATTATTTTCCTGCAGACCTTAGAATTTAAATAACTTGGGTTCTACGATTTAGGAGGTGTGATCTGGGCTAGAGCAAGGTGACACAATGAAGAACACAGGGCAGGACACTTTACAAAAATATTTGCAGGAAGAGGCCATTTTCACAAGATTTTTGCTATGACAGAAAAATGGCCTAACAGTGGCTCTAGTTGGGGACGATGGGTAACTTGTACCCATGTGAGAATTCAAGATTTCTGGGAGAGCAGACCAACCACTGGACAAAACAAGGAACTTCAAAAAATTCAAGGAACAGGCCAGGAAAGAAACACACAACAGGAAAGGGAAAGATATTTACAGAATTTACAAGATTTAAAACTTTACTTGATGGCCCTAGGCCACCAAAATGAAATCAATGATCCCCCTGAATCAAAGGTCTTGTTAGCTATTTTTCATGTATCCCTCAACTCTAAAAGAGAAATATGAATACCAGACCTGGGGATCTTTCGGGGATCTTTGTCTAGTAACATAAATCTACTTGTTCATGCAAACTAAGGGGCAAGAAAAGACTAATTAATGAGGATTTGATCCTCCTTCTGCTTTGAGTTCCACACACTTAGGCAGGTACACCTAAAACATGATAAGATCTACATACATATAACTTACTAGCTAAAACCCTTTATGCAGATGTGAAAATCAGTGGATAGTTCTCAGACTTATAAAACATGGGAGTTCAACTCAACCAGTCTTATACATCATCCCACCTGTATGATTCGCTAAGAACTAGGAAAATGGCAAATGTGACAATAAGGATAAACTCCTTCTTCTCTTCGAGCTTTGAACTCGAGAAAGTTAACCCATGGATTCATTTCTTCAAAGAATCACTAATAATACTTGTATTCAGGGAACACAAGACATAAACATGTATGCTTCTGAAACATGAAATTAAAGATGGAAATGATTTAAAGATCTGATGATGAAACTGCAAAGCAAACCAGGATTAGTGCCTTGTTCATTAGGCAAAAGAGTCATACAAACATACATTCCCAGAAAACCACAACTCCAACTCAAAAACCCAAATGGGATGCCTTACAAACCATTCTTTTCACTCCAGTTCCTGGACATCAAATTTGTATACAAATCTAGAATTCTCAGAACTTGAAATTGAGACTTACTCCCTCCTTGAAAGACACTCGAATTCAAACCCACAAGTACCTTGTAACTGGTATACCGACATGCCTTACAAATCAATACACAAGAATTCAGATTATGAACACAAAGACATTAAACATAAACTAAATCGAGATTCCTTTATTTTCATTAAAATCATCTGGAACTGTACACTTCTAAAACAAAGAAACACAGGAAACAAAAATCCAAGTCTGGAAGCTACCCTACAGCATTAATTCCAACATCCCTTACAAAATGAGAGAAAATACAAGATATAGGAGGAAAGGGGAAAGCCAGTTTCCAACAACAGACACCTATCAATTTCCCCCAAAATATCCCCTTCCTCTACAATTACCTTTGAACTACAATCATCTCTTCAACTGAATTGATTCTCTCCAAAACAAAAATATGATTTGATCCTCTCACTTCTTTAACTGAATTTGATCTGAGTTGTTGTTTCTTGTTACTACTTTCCCTAACATTTTTCTTTCAACAAACTAATCCAAAAAATGGATTCTTCAGCTTCTCCCGATTCCAACGATATATAACACTTTATATTTCAGACAAAAATTGAGTCCTCAGCATCATTTTCAAATTTCAGCTCCCAAGCAACTGTCACATTTAAATTTTGAATTTTTGACATAGTTTGAACTTTATGAATTTGTTTAAAATCCACTGCATATAGATTTTTTAAAAGGGTGGGTCCCACATGTGCCACATGGCACATTTAGATTGGGTCGACCTGCCACCTCATCTCCACCTGGATGCCACATTTGACCTTTGCCACTTGGAGCTGTTTGGTTGGCTCGCATATCCACCTGGGCAACTAAACTAAACTAGACTGCCACCTCACAGGAACGCCACATGTCACCTTGTCGCATGATCACATATCATGAAAATCACTCATGCGAACATGCGAGTAACCATCACATTACCTCTTTGTTTTTGGCGGTCTCTTATAACTTCCACCGTTAAGACAAAATGTTATTCGCATGATCGCGTAGCTTAAAAGAAGCTTATGCAAACATGGAAAAACCCGTTAGCATTTATCACCATCATTGTCTTCCTTCAAATCATCGGTCCCACCTCACCTTTGTTAATAAAGAAAATCCACACTTGCAACACCTGGCAAATTGTCCGGTACTTTCTTTCTTTCCGAGCACTGGTGTTTGCTGATACTAGCCAATGAGAAAACATTATTCATGTACATCTGTCAAAAGTTCCACCTGAGACTCACGCTTGGTTTAATGCAAGATCAACGGCTTATCGCATGATCACATAGGCTTCTAAGATCCCATGCGATTATATGACAGTCATCCGATCTTCGCCTTATTGCTTTTCAAACTTTGGAGATTTCGCTATCACCGGCCCCACTGTCCTTTACAAATAAAAGGCCGCCACTTGTGAAATACTTGTTAGTGGTCCCACCTTGTTTCCACATCAAGCTTCATTATAAAATCAATGGTTATTTCACATGTTCGCATGGCTTGGAAATATTCCATGTGAACACGCGACCGCCATTAGATCTCCTTTAAAGATTCATAGTTGAATGAAACTTGAAACATTAGAATACAAGGTAATTAGGACATAAGATATGTTATTTATATCACTGGGGTTCTAGACTTAGGAAAAGATATAACCCTCACGTGAAAAATAAATGCATGTGCTCTTTAATGAACTTAAGTGACTTAAAAAGTAACGTTCAAAAAGAAATGAGGAGAAAGACTTAGGGTTTATTTGAAAATGGCAAACATTTTAGGGTTTTTGACATGAATTCGAAATTCCTCAAAGACAAGACCTAGGGTAAGGATTTTTTGAACTTGGCTATGATAATTTCCTGTGAATTTTCCAAACCCTAGACCAATCAAAACACCTGGAAGGAGATTTAACCCAAAATTTTGACACACACCTTAGAAAATTAAGAATATATCCAATAGGTCTGATTTTCATCCACATATGCAACCAGCACCTGAAAAACCCTTGATATCCTTTCTGCCACCATACGTGAACATTCATGGGTTGAAGAATAAACTTGCACTAATCACCACCCACATCTTTCCAGTCACAACTACCATATTCACGCTCATATTCATATTCTAAGAAGTAAGGAACATCACTTACTTCTCCCTGCTAACTGGAAGTAAAAATATCATCTAATAATGCATCAGGAAATGGAACATATTGACTGTCATGCATTATCATAAAAGTACCTGGCTGAGAAGGACTTGAATCCTCTAATTTACCTTCACACATTGCTTCAACCACTGAGCAATTTGGTTCCTCCATGATGTCTTCACTGACTGCATCATGAACCCAGTGAAGGTCCTCTTTAAAATTTTTGTGACAGGGGAACAACTGATCTTCATCACTATTTCCATCAAAAGAAGTTCTGTCCCAACTGCTGAAAGCAAAGTCTTCAACACTGTCACAATTAGTATCATACTTGGCAAAAGAAGGAAAAGGATATGAACAAGAAACTTGTTCATCACTATAATCTTGATGATAGGACAACACACTGTCATGTCCTTCTACCTCTTCTTCTACAGAATCATTACAAGAGGGGAAATCTTGTATACATGGGTCTTCATGGTCATTTTGAACACTGGCCTCATTATCATTGTCAAAGACTATATCATGGGGGAGCTACAAATTAAAGTCCAGACAAGGTGCATACCTTTGGAATTCATCAGCCAAGAGTGTTGAAATCTCTTTACTGCTCAATGGACTTTGGGCCTTGATATCATTTTCCTCACCCTCACCCCTAGTGCTGCAAATATCATCCTTGTGAGGAACAAGGATACACATTTCTGGCCTTAGATCATCTTGTGTGAAACAATCTATGTAGGAATCATCATCTGCATCATATCCAATATTATGCCCTTCACACAAAACATCATCAAACTGGGACAAGAAGATTGCCTTCTCATGTTGACAAGAAGAAAAATCTGCAAACAAAAAGGAAATATTGTCATCCTCAAATTCATCTTCAACATCTTCATATGCACTGATCTTAGAATCAACTTCATAGTCAACACTCTCTGCATAGTGAGAATCAACATCAGAAACACTGGCCTCCTCATGAACATCATCAAGAGCCACCAGTCTTAGCAATCTTATGTCCTCTGCTAACTGCCAGTTCACCATTTTCAACCTCGCTAATTCCTTCTTGAGAGTAGAAACTTTATCAAAATGCTCAACAAACTTAGCTCTCAACACATCCCAAGAAGGGATTGAACATGAGGGCAAGGACAAGAACCACTTCCTTGCACCATTAGAAAATGTGTGCACAAATAACCTCATGCCAACATCTTCATGTTCAACATCCATACCTCCAAAAATACCCATGACAACATCAACATGTTGGCTTGCAGAAATAGATCCACCAGCCATGAATCTTGGCAAGCACTTCCCATCCTCAGCAAAGAACTCATTAGGGGCACCTTCAATGCCATCAAAACAAAAGGGGCTAAATTCCTCCGTAAGGAACTACCCACCACTTATCCCTTTATAGTAGTGCTACACACCTAATAGGGAAACATTTTCAATAAGAGAATACCTGGAAGTTTTGCAGCAGAAACTTTGTTGACTGAAAAGCAGGGCAAATCTAGAGCTCACCATGTAGCTCCATCAAGTTATTTTCAGTGTACAGTTGCCACCTCCTTACAGAGGAAAGTATTTCACTAATTTGTGTATCTCTTCCAACCAACCAAAACTCACCAGGATTTATACACTGTCTATCAGGAAATACACTAATCAAATAGAGACAAATCAGAGCTGCCACTCACAACTAGGTGAGAAAATTTTGCAAATGCTTTATTTTTGTATTTGACTCTATTCTAGACTCTCCCCAGTAGAGTCACCATCTTGTTGGTGTTCTTTTTCCCCAAAGGTCAGCTTGGCATTAGGATTGACAGGGCTAGTGTCACATTCACTCAACACTCCAAATCTGACAGGAAAAAGGGCCAACTGACAAAGATCAAAGAGAGATTCTTCTACACTTTGAGCTCCACATCACTCAGGTGGGTGTACCTTGTCTGCACACTCATACAACTTGTGTCACACTACAGGCCTGCAAGTAACTGACTGTGGAATGATTCTCAAACTCTTCTAGGTATCCTGTACCTCAAATGAAACTAATATCTCATGCAATAGCCCTACTTGCATGGAATGATTATGAAAACCAGAGACCTACACTAACAACATGAAAGGGAAAGGGTGGGACTAAATGAAAATGATTTGAATGGATAGAAGAGACTCCTGAGATACCCTAAGTCTCTCATAGACCAGTACCTTATCCGATGGGCCACAGAGTCAAATACCCTACTGCAAGAGATGGCTATGAAATAAGGAAACAACATATTCAATGTGTTGATGCCTTACATCAATCACACACCATGACCAAACCTCAACTTAGCACCCACCTGTATATTTAAGTATGTTATTATCCACTCAAAGGATTTTAACCCTCCCCTTAGAAGAGACCTATAAATAGACAATACATTAACCAGCACCCACTAGAAGACAAGCATGAAATATTTTTGACACCTTAGCTCATACATATATAAACACTAACCCTGAACCAATTATCCCTGTCAAGGCAACTCCACTTGCAAGCACATAGGCAGTGCAAATAGAAAAACTAGACACCCTTGATGTATGATTAATGAATCCAAAATTCAAATGGAGATAGCTTGGTAACAGTAAGAGTATATTAAATTCTCATGCATAAAACAAGTCTGTTACAATATGTATTGTGTTCTCAGAACCAGCAAGGAAAGAAGAACACTCTATATGCAGAGAGAAGGAGAAATCTATAGGACAGAACCTTTCACTGGAACCAATTCTCCTCAAAAATTTTGCAGAAGAAGGAACCCTTACAAAATCGAACAACCTGCAATTTATACCACTGGTTACCTTGGAATCCTAAACCAGTAGGATGCAACAAGCTACGGGTAACCAGGGTTAGGATATCAACTACCCAACCAACCAGAAATACATCAAAAATTACTGCAAGGGCAGGAGACCAAGCAATCCAGAGAGAGATCTCAGATAAATTCTGCAATTTTGAGCATCATTGAGATCAGGACAGAAAACTAGGGGATTGCCACAAGAAACAGTCCAATCAACCACCCTGCAACACACCTCGAGCCACTCCTTGTTCATTCCTTACAAGGTACAAATCCTTACAAATGATCATCACACCTTGGACCACATTGCAATGGCAAACAAATTACTTCTTACCAGTTCCAATCACTTCTGCATTGAAATTCAGTCCTTTCTATCGCTGGAAACCCTCAAAAAAATCAAATTTGAAATCAAACGGCTACTTTGCATTTCACAGGCTTTATGTTCCTCAACTGTTTGCCCTTAGTCGCAAAATCATGCGGTCATCAACTTCATTGCCACAGGAAAATGGGCTTCATCTTATGCTTGGTCGCATGATCACAAGGCACCAAACTAACCCTTGCGATCATGCGACTGTAGTCTCCTAGCTATGGTCAACGATCACAAACCCCTTGCAAAGTCCTCGGCCCCACCACCAGTCAGCGACCAATCAAAACTAAGCACGCTGGCAAGACGGGCACCACGGACCCACCTTAACTCCACAACCGTGATGTCCAAATAGTGGTCACATGATCACATAGCCAAAAATTGGGCTATGTGAACATGCGACAAGCCTCCACATCACCGAAACACCGGCCTCACTTTATCTAGTGAACTGGTGACTGAAGAACTTCTGCCAGTTCGAGATGCACTGTCCACCATCACTAAAAAACTTAGCGATCACACGACCATTATTCACTGAATTGCCAAATAAATTAGGGCATTTCCAAAACATTACATGAACCAGCGAACAAGAAGAAAATTTGTCGGGCCGCCACTTTTATCCACACTGCCAAAAGCACCGAGAAGTCACATTGGGCCTGCCAAGGAAAATTGATGGCCGGTTGCATGATCACATGGATCGGGAAGATTCCACATGACCACCATTGATCTAGAATCTTCCTAAAAGTACCTGGGCCCATTCACCATTATGCCACCTCAGACCAACTAGAAGATGCCACATGTCATTACACCATTCACTGCAACCGCCGAGTCACTTACACTGGACCCACGCTCTGCAAGCCCAAGATCAAATAGTGGTCGCATGATTGTAAGGGATGAGAATATTCTTTACGATCACATGCCCATCGTAGATCAAAAGCCTCTTGAAAACCTGGGCCCACCATGTGTATCCACCCTCCTACCGCATCAACGGCCCTCATTAAAGTGCGGAGACTAAAAGGCTTCCATCTCTTCCTCACGGTATAGTGACAACCACCGATCTTTGTCCCCTGTTAAACATCTATCAAACCCTACTCGACAGGCCCGCTGGGACATGTGTCAACAGGTCACATGGTTGCATGTCAAAAATTCTTGACATGTGATCATGCGACAACCAATCATTTGAAACCCTTTGAAGACCCAGGCCCACCATCCATCACACTTGCGCAGTTAGGGAACACTAGCAAATAAGAAACTATGAGGTCGAAAACACACAGGGTTTTCAACGAAAGAGGATTGAAAACACACAAAGTTTTCGGCACCAAAAGACAAGTGCACAAAAGCTGGAAGGCACAAGGTTGAAAACAAGGAAGGTTTTCACAGAGACCGAAAACATCATGGATTTTCAAAAACATTGTGGGTTTTCGACACTGTGGCAAATTTTGAAATTATTTTCCTACAGACCTTAGAATTTAAATAACTTGGGTTTTGCAATTTAGGAGGTGTGATCTGGGCTAGAGCAAGGTGACACAATGAAGAACACAGGGAAGGACACTTTATAAAAACATTTGCAGGGAAGAGGCCATTTTCACAGGATTTTTGCTATGTCAGAAAAATGGCCTAACACTCCGGATCAGAGAGATCTCCATTCTCAATTATATTTGTAGCAACCTCATCTATAGACCTTATCTTGTTACTAACAACCTTGAATTGTTCATTATTAATTTCTTCATCCTCTAGGTCTTCCTTACCTCTTATTAAGTTTCTCCTTTTATTTGATGCTTTTGCTATAGCCTTGGGTCCTTTTTTTACATAAGTCTTTGTCAGTGTAGCAACCTTTCATTTTGCTACCTTCACAGCTCCCTTCTTCTTTGGTGGTGAAGCTACAGTTGATGACCTTGTGTGTGCACCTATTTGCACTGGCAACTACCTCTTCTTTGGAGCTTGATTGGGAGAAACCAGTATTGGTTCTTGTTCTTCTTCAGACTCAATTTCTTCATTGTCATATGATTTGTCAGTGAACATTAACTAACCTTTGGTTTCAGTTTCAACCAGTGACTCCTTAAATGAGTTAGATTCATTCCGAAACTTCTCAGATAAAAATTTCTTCATTTTCTTTTCTTTCCTTGTCATTTTACCAATGACCAAACCTATTTTTATGCTAGACTTAGCTTCTTCAAAGGTTCCAAACCTTTTGGCCTTTATATCCTTTGGTAATGCTAGTAGTGCTTCAATAGATTTCAAACCAAAATCGTGATCCATTTCATAGCCCATAGGTGCTAGCCACTTTATTCTCAGTTCAACTACCTTAATCATAGTGTGGTTGGTGTTCACTAAGAAACAAATGTCAATCTCATATTTGTCGACCAATGAACTCAGAATTCTACTTCTTAAACTCATCTTTACTTTAAAATCTTCAAAATAACTATTTATAACATTCTCAGCATTATCTCCCAGACCTTTCATAATATCAAAAATTTGTGAAGTGATCGGTGTGTCATCTATCCAATCAGTGTGATCAACAGAGGGAAAGAATTTATGGGGATCGAAAAATAAACATACAAGTAATGATCCAAACTTAGAGGTACTGGACTTTTGTGTCATGATTGTTTTCATGTTTTCTTCAACCTATCTTAGTAGTAGCTTGGCAAGGTCTATCTGATGACCCTTCTTTATCAATTCATGAGCCATGTCAACTGCACCACATGGTACACTATTTTCCCTACTTGACTAAAATATCTTGTACCCAATTACATGCACCACAAACTTAACTTCGGGATCCACAATTGATGAAATTTTCAGTGCTCTACCATCCCATGTTGTGCCAGTATTTTTCTCAATCTCAGCTCGTGATGAGCTTCTGAATGCTTTGGCTTTATCAGTAGTAGGGTAACCAGTAACCCTGCTAATCATTCTTTTTGTAATCTTGATTGGTCTATCTAGCCAGAATGTGCCCTCATGATAGCGACTCAACACAACCCTAATCCATTTGTTCTTAAAATTCTTCAAGAAATTTAGGGCATTAGTAAGATCAAGTGTTTCAACAATTTTGTGCTATGGTTTCAGTTCTATTTTCTCATCACAAAGTGCCTGATACACAACATACATATCGAAATCACCTATTTCCCTAATTTTACAATGTATGTATGATCGTATGTCTTTAGTTAACAAAACCCTAGGTGGGATGCTTGAAAAAGCACCCACTAAATCTATTTTTTATGCTACTTCAGGGTGTAACTTATAAGGAAGTTCCTTGTAGCTTGATTACACTATTAAATTAACTTCTTCTTCCACAACTTTATAAGAACTCGTAGTTGATGCCATTTTAATAAACTAGGTTTTCGGTAACTACAAAGAGTATGTTTGGTAGGGTTTCAACTTACTCAGAATGTATCAAAGAATGTGCTCGATTTGTTCTACAACTACTTTGAATTTTCTTGAAAGATTCTTGCTCGAACTCACTCTGTGAAATTTCAGCTCTCTGAAATTGAAATGTGAAAAATAAACTCTGTCTTCCATGTATTTATAGAATTTTTTATATTCCCACTCAAAAATTTATGCAATAAATGCCTGACCTACTTTCCAGTTCATGACAACTGTCAGCTCAGTGATAGCTACAATCTTTCATCCGCTCGGTTAACACAAGACTACTTTTCTTGGTTGATACTATTATTCGATTAACCTTGAATAGTGATTACTAGCGAGTAACCAATGCTCAGTCTAACTTTTACCGACTGTGTAACTTTGTTAGCTCAAAACATATAAACCACAATGCATCTTTATTCATGCAGATTTGGTATGTGCACAACATGTATAAGGAACTGTATGTAAAATGTGATCATTTTGAAATGTCAATCCCATACATACCTATATCACCTTAGGTGGAGGTACCGATGTCACTCAATCCAGTGGATGAGGTTTCACTGACAACATTACTTGACTCGACATTCTCATTTGATGCTTTCTTCCACATGTCGTTCCTTATTCTCATGATATATGCAATAGTGTTTCCACTCTCAAATACATGATTTTCTTCTGGTGCTTGGTCTCTGCAGTCTTTTCTTAGGTGATTGACCTTATGACAATGCAAACATGCCATTCCAATGCTTGTCCAGCTTCTTGATTGTCTAGCCCATCTTTTCCTGTTACAATTTTCTGCAATGTACCCATATCTACCACATGCAATACAGTTAGTCTATGTGTTGTAATCCCAAACATAAGAGTTACCTTGTCTCTTTGGTTGATAAGGCTTACATCGTATCTTTTGCTTTTGCATCCATAGTTGCTTCATTTTTTCCTTACATTCTCGTGCAACGTGTCCATGTTTATTATAATTATAACATAATTTCTCCATAGTAGGATTGTTAGCATTCTTGTTTAGTTTAGCTCTACACTCATAAGCTTGGTGACCATACTTTCCACAATAATAGAAATAACCATTAAACTTAGGAGTGACTAGAGGTTTACCTTGTGCTTTGCTTCTACAAACATTAGAAGTATGTCTCAGTTTTCCACAGTGATAACATGCTAGCACTTTAGGTCTTTGACTTTGGTTTTTGTTGGCTTGTTCAACTTGTTGTGATGATTCTCCTTCGCTAATATAGCCTAATCCATCTTTTCTTCCAAATCTCCTTTGATTAATCAGAAAATCATCAATCCTTTTAGAACTATCCTCAGCCAATTTCTTCATTTCATGATGTTGTTGTTGGGTTTTCACTTTGTTTCTCAGCTTTTCATTTCCTTCTTTGAGTATTGCTATATCTTCAAGTTTTCTTGATAGTTCACCATTAACTCAGTTGACTTCCTGATTCACAATCACCATCTAATTTGATATTTTGAAATGGTGCTCGGTGAGTCTGTGTATCTCACTTTCTTTTTCTTGAAGTTTTTTAGTTATCTATCTTTTCAATAGCTAGGTTCCTTTCTTGCTCAGCCTATCTAGCATTGTTCATTACTTCTACCATTCTTACCATCTAAGATTCCTGACCGATTTGCAATGCTTTCACTTGTTCGGTTAAGTGAAGATTCTTTTTAGACAAGTCAAAGACTATACTTTCAGATCCATCAGAAATACTTCCTAAACTAGATCCAATATGATCAAATACATCATCAATTTCTTCTTCATGGTAACCAATCTCATTTTGCAGAATAGCTAGGTTCTTCCTTTCAACCAGTAATTCCTTCAGTCCATCCTTCGCTTGCTTATACTGCTCAACAAACATCTACATTTGAATCTTCTGATTTTCTATTGTCTTATCTAACTTATACCTCTCCATGACTAGATCTTTACCCTTCAGTGGTTAAACTTTCCAATAAGAGAACTGATCTCTGATACCAATTGTTGGATTAGGAGAGATAGGGTACTGAGAGGGGAGGGGTGAATCAGTGCCCACAAAAACTTTAACTCATAAACCTTTCAGATCTATAATTGTAAACAGTAGTAACCTTGCATAATAACTTGTATCAAATTCATGTATCATTCATCTAATCTACTTGTAAAAGTAAATAACATGAAATCAACAATATAATAGTACCATAACACAAGTATTTTGATAATGCAGAAACCCTTATTAGAAGGTAAAAACTGCGGTGGGGATGACACCCACAAATTCTTTACTACTACAGATAGAAAAGGTTTGCCTGTTAGGGCTACAAGTTTTGATCACTTCTGGTGATCTTACCCTATTAGGAGTAACATATTACATCAGCTAGATCTACCTAGTGATAGGATTTTAGCAACACTACTTGAGTGTGCACTTGGTTAAGAGATTTACAAAAAGACTGTCAAGTCTACTTTGTTAAGAGATTTTACCAAAACTCTATTACAATGATTAGAAAGCAATAGGTAACTATCTGCTAATGACAACTCAACTTGTTTGATACAAATAAATAAAGTACTGAATATATATCACCTTATACTGTAAAAATCTCTGCTCTAAACTACTCGGTTTGCCTACTTTGATTCTGCTCAATCTAATTTCCTTTGAATACTATTCTACTTTGTCCGACAACTAATAATCTTGAAGATTGGCTAATGTTTCAAGTGCTTCTTCGCTCATACATCAGTTCACATCAAAAATGATGTAAAATACAAATATATAGCATACTACTTTATGCCGCTTATAAAAAATTAGGTTTTAACAACTTAGAGAAAACCCTAAGATCTACAGTGTACAAAAATAACCTAGATCAAACAATTACATAAGATCTTCATCGCATTTAATGAATATCTCAACAATAAATTATCCTCAATCTTGGTAAAATATTTTCTAATTCTATTGTAACTGTTTGCATAGATAGATGTGTCATTTCTGATTCCTATGCCATTTCCTGTGATCCTCAGTAAACATTGTATATATTGTTCGGTGATTACACTGATGCTCAGTGTTTACTACTGCTCGGTATTGGTGTTTGATGCTCGGTAAAACTATCCGGTGCTCGATATGAAGACTTAACCAACTATCTTGTGATGCTTACAGTTACCAACTGGGTTCATATAAGTAACTGACCGATGTCTTTTGACTTCCTTTGATACTAATGACAATAATTAATACTCAATAGAGATAACAACTATCTCGGTATCTTGATTCTTAAATTCATTCTATCTTTAAATTGCTCAAAATAAACATTCATTATGATCACAAAATTTTGTCCTAGACTTTGAATAAAGTCATATACTTGTAAAGTAACTGGATTATTAGTGGTCCAGTCAACATTACCAATGGAGGGAAAAATGTTTTGCACATGGAAAAATATTTAAAGTAGAAATAATCCAAACTTATATGTATTTAATTTTTATGACCGAACGGTTCTCATGTTCTCTTCTAACTACATCAGCAATAACTCGGTAAGGTCCAACTAAAATCTCTTCACAATTTTGTAAGCTATGTCCACAACTCCAGATGGTACACTATTAGGTATGCTTGATTGAAATATTTTGCAACCAATAACATATGCACTGAACCTGGTTTCAGGATCAATGATCATGTTGATTTTCAATCCTCTACCATTTCTTTCAGCTCTAGTAGCTTTCTCTATCTCAATTCTCAGTGCACTCCTCAGTGCTTTCACCTTATTAGTTATAGGATAACTAATAATTGCATGAACAATATCTATGGTGATCTTAACAGGTTCATCCAACCATATTTTTTCATCATGTACATGGCTCAAAACTATCCTGATCTATTCATTCTTGAAAACTTTCAGGAAATATAGGGCATTTACCAAACCCTTCACTATCAAATGTTTGTGATCATCCTTTAGTTTCCCATCAACACTTAACTTCTAAAATATGGATATGAGCTTAAAATCACCAATCTCACCAATTTTATAGTGTATGTAGGTGTAGATGTCTTCAACTAGAAAAACCCTAGGAGGTATGCATGAAAAAGCTTTGATTTTGTCGGTCTGCAAAGCAACCTTGGGATGAAGTTTATACTTTGGTTCATTACAAGTTGTAGACGTAATTCACTTAACATCCTCCTCAGCTCCAGTCTTAGATTTGTTGACTTTTAATGCGAACGCCATGTTCTTCAATTTAGGACTTTGGGAAATAGTAATGAAATAGCTCGGTGATGATAGCACTTACTTGTAACTGTGATGAATCTTCTCGAAAACCTTCAAATTTTTGTTCAACTACTTTGGAAATCCTTTGCTCAAATTCTCTCTTGAAATCTCTCAGCTCTTCATGTTCACAATGTGAAAAATAAACTAAGTCCATCATGTATTTATAGAAAATTTCAACTTCCCACTTAAACTTTTCACAATAAATGCTTGACCTAACATGGCTAGGTAAGAATAGTCATGCTAGGTGCATACTTCAAAATATCCAAAGCTTGATTAACATATAAGATATCACTCAGTTAATACCATGACTCGGTTAACATTGCTAATAGTTACCGACTAACATTTTCTCACCTTGTCTAGCTTATACTGACTGTATACATTTAAAGCTCAAAATATATATAACCATAGTGAATCTTGTTTCATGTAGATTTGGTATGTAAACATTAGATATAAGGAACTGTATGTAAGATATAAGCAATTTAATTTGCAGTTCCATACATAACTTTTCAAATTAGATGGAAGTGGTGATGTCACCCAATCCAATGGATGAGGTGTCACTGATTGCATTGCTTGACTCAGCATTATCACTTGATTCTTTTCTCCACATTGTATTTCTTATCCTCGTGATATCCTTGATTGTATTGCCATTTTCATAAGTTTGTGTCTCTGGTGCTTAGTCTCTGCAATATTTACTTAAGTGACCGACCTTATGACAATGTAAATGTTAGAGTAATAAAGTGTTTATTGATTAATTGAATCATATTGATTTAATTATTTAGTCACTTATTACCTCTTTCTACTTAAGCTAAACTTTAGGCATATAATAATTAATTATCTTTATTAATTATTATTATGCAACCTAGGGTTTTACCTTTTTAGGTTTTCTGATCTCCTTTTATAAGGATTGATCTCATAACACTTTGTATCCTTTTCTGACATTTCATTATTGATTGCAACTTTTGTTTTTGCACATCAATGATTTCTCCTCTCTCATGGATCATTGTGTTCAGGTCTCCATAGTTGTTTGCTTCTTCTCTCTTTCTGTGACAAGTGTTTGCGTGCAGGTGTTCTTGGGAGCTGATTATGCAACCTAGGGTTTTACCTTTTTAGGTTTTATAATCTCCTTTTATAAGGATTAATCTCATAACACTTTGTAACCTTTTTTGACATTTCATTATTGATTGCAACTTTTTTTTTGCACATCAAGGATTTCTCCTCTCTCGTGGATCAATGCATTCAGGCCTCCATAGTTGTTTGCTTCTTCTCTCTTTCTATGACAGGTGTTTGCGTGTAGGTATTCTTGGGAGCTGTGGGTTTTTTTTCATCAACTCTATCATGGTATCAAAGCCTCATAGATGCTTTCCCTTGTCCTCTTCCTAAGAGATTCGATAGTGTTTGTCAGATCTGCATTTTCAGAGAGGGTTTCCTGTCAGATCTGGGGGGGACCTATTTTCTAGTCATCTTGGCTTCAAATGAACCTCACAGTTGTGTTCAGAGCATCCAAGAACCCCAAGATCCATATAAAATTTGTCCAATTTGGACAAACTTGGAATCTATGAGAAAAAAAAATTGCAATCGGCCTCGGCACGAATCCTGAGGTGACCACTATTTTTCGGAGCACTTCTAGCCCAAATGGACCTCATTGTTGCATCTAAAAGGCTCGAGATAGTCAAAATTCATATAAGACTTGTCATTTTTGGACAAGCTGCCCTCTGAGGCAAATTTTTTTTGCCATACCAGGGTTGTATGGCCCTAGCATGCAGCCCGAGACTGATGCAAGCAAAATATCAAATAATAATAATAATAAAAAAAAAAAAATTTGGGCCCACCACCCAATAGCTACCTGCTAAGTAGTGGCCATTGGCCCACCACCCAATAGGCACCGCCAAGCGGCGGCCCGCGGTCACCTCCAACGGTGACAGCGTCGGCATAACCGCACGGTCACCGCCGATGGTGATCCTGCCGATTAATCCCCGGTTAATTTCCTGGCTGGAAAATCCAAACTTGTGTGGTGCTGATGTCATCCCTATGTCACCATGCATCACATGCAGCCCCCAATCTCCCTTCTGGTGATGATGTCAGCATGACGTTGAGCTCATGCAAGCCTTTTTCAAAAAAAAACTGTGGCATGATTTTTTAATCATTTGTTCAAACAGGGAGTTCATTTTTTGACGATATCTTGAGCAACCGGGATCATTTTTAGGCATACAATATACCAAAAAAAAGCTAGTTCCAAGCCCAATCCAATTTTTCAAGTGTGGTTTCCTGATTTCACCATTTTTTACATTTTTTCACTATCAAAGATAGAGGTTTCTATGTTCTCTTAGGTTTGAGCCTACCTGCACTCCGGGATCGATTACTTTTCCATCCAGACTCCATTTGCTTCAAATGAAATATCGTCAAAAAGCTCTTTTGAGATTTTATTAGATTTGATGGTTTTCTATGTGATTATGTCCTTTCTCTAACGTCACCCATCTTCAGATCCTTCCAAACACCTTCTTTGGGCCCTCCAGCGTAGCTGTTGGTTTTTTGCTCATGTCTTGAGCATACGGTGTCAAAATTTGGCAAATGAGATATCTTCGGAAAGCTGATTCCAAGCTCTTTCTAGATCTAGAGGTTATATTTTCTAGTTTTATATTTTTGATGGTTTTTCTCTTTGTCAAAGCTAGATCTTTAGTTTTGCACTCTGGGAGCTCTATCTTGCACATCCGGACTTCATTTTTGGAAAATGATATATCATTGGAAAGCTTGTTCAAATATCTTTTCAGTGCTATGAGTCATTTTTCTAGATTTTTCTCCAAGTTCATTTTATTAAAATTCTTTCTTTTTTGTAGTCTCATTGATATCTTGGTTGTTTCAAGTCCTGGGATCTCTTTCCTTTGAGGGATGGCTCGTCTTAGGTTGTTCTTTTGTTTCAGCAGCCTTTGATCTTCTTTGAGCAGTGTATACTTCACTTTTGTAGCATTCATTATCCACACGCACTGAGATAAAGTGCCATTCTATTGCATGTATGGGATCTTGTACATGTTTGTGCTCTTTGTACTCGCACTCCATTATAAAGTGTCAAGGGGGTTTGATGTTTTCCATATTCTTTTGTCATGTGAGTGTTCCTCCAATGAAATTAGCCTCAGGTATCTTTATTTATGTTTGTACTCTCTCTGCACATTCGATGTTCTAGATTCTTCTTCATCATGCAGTTCATATTGGATGATCTTTTTAGTGTACCTATCATTACTCCCTTGTCAGCTGTATGGGGGGGTTTCTACTATTGGTTCTACTACCTCCTTAGTTTGATAGTGTGAGCTATGTATTCAGTATTTGATTCTATGTACTAGGTGGTTGCAAAAGTTGGGTACCTATGCATTCTGGTGAGATGGATCATTTACCATATGGACACTCTTTTATTTCCTATTTTTGGATGCACTCTTCTAGCTTTGATTGATTAGCTCTTTAGGCTTTTGGTGTTTATGCCATCTATATCTTCGAGTTCATGCCTTTGTTTGCCTCCTAATTCGAGTAGTGTTATTTGAGGGCACTCATGCAAATTACATTCTTCTCTACCTAGTCATATTTCTATGGAGGATCTTTAGATCATCAGTTTCTTCTTGACAGAGTTTGCAGTTTCATGCTTCAGTGATGTTGTACATGTTCATCTTTGTTTCTATTTTCTGGAACATTCCTAGTTTTGGAGGCTTCTTTAGTCCTTCACACTAGTCTTTGTCTCTTTTTGGAGTAGAGTTTTTCCCATGTGGTTTTCTCTATTTCTCCACTTTGTAGAGACTCTCTTTTGTACTTGGGTACCTAATTAGGCCTTTGTTGTTGGGACCCATTTGCTTTTAGTAGTTCTTTCTATGTTTTTAGCTTCTCCCAAAGTTTATCTTAAGGGGGGTTGTTAGAGTAATAAAGTGTTTACTGATTAATTGAATCATATTGATTTAATTATTCAGTCACTTATTACCTCTTTCTACTTAAGCTAAACTTTAGGCATATAATAACTAATTATATTTATTAATTATTATTATGCAACCTAGGGTTTTACCTTTTTAGGTTTTCTAATCTCCTTTTATAAGGATTGATCTCATAACACTTTGTAACCTTTTCTGACATTTCATTATTGATTGCAACTTTTTTTTTTGCACATCAAGGATTTATCCTCTCCCGTGGATCAATGCATTTAGGCCTCCATAGCTGTTTGCTTCTTCTCTCTTTCCCTGATAGGTGTTTGTGTGAGGGTGTTCTTGGGAGTTGTGGGTTATTTTTCATCAACTCCATCAATAAACATGCCATACCAGTGTTTGTCCAGTTACGAGATCTACCTTTCCTATTCTTCCTCATGCATTTAGTTGCAATATGTCCATACCTTCCACGTTGTGCAATTAACCCAAGTGTTATAATCCCAAGTATAAGCATTACCTTGTCTTCTCGAATGATAGGTTTTGTTATGTCCAAACTTGCTTCATCTTTGCCCTACATTGTTTTGATATATGTCCATGCATGTTGCAAGTGTGACTTTGTTTCTCCATGTGGGGTTTGTTAGGAGTCCTATTCAACTTAGATCTGCACTCATGTGCATGATGTCCATACTTGTTAAAACTAGAACAATGACCGATAAACTTAGGAGTGGATTTAGGAATACATTTAGCTTTGCTCTTGCAAACATTGGATGTGTGGCTTGGTTTTCCACAATGATAACATGATAGATTCTTTGTTCTTTGATTTGTGTGGAAATTCATTTGTTCATCTTGTCTTGATGGTTCTCCTTTCTCAGTGTAGCCTAATCCAATAGTACTTCCAAGTCCTCTTTGACTAATCAAAAATTCATCAATTTTCTTAGAACTATCTTCAACTTTCTTAATCATTTCATTATGTTGTTGTTGCATCTTGAATTCATTTTTTAATCTCTCATTTTCTTCTCTGAGTTCACCGATGTCTTCTAGTTTCCTTGTTAGCTCATTGTTCACTTGGTTAACTTCCTGACTTATAATAACCATCTGATTAGAAATTTCAAAGTGATGCTTGGTAAGTCTCAGTATCTCAGATTCCTTCTCTTGTAGTTTCTCAGTCATCTATATTCTCTCTTCAACAGCCAAATTTCTCTCTTCTTTAGATTTCCTAGCATTGTTCATGACGTCAATCATTCTCACCATTTGTGCTTCTTGACCGATCTGCAAAGCTTTAACTTGTTCATTAAGTTTTGGATTCTTCTTAGATAAATCAGATATTTCTCCTTTAGCTATGTCAGATATACTTCCAGATCCAGATCTGGATGTATCAAATGGGTCATCAATATCTTCTTCATGATAACCAGTTTCACTGTACTAAATAGCCATATCCTTTCTTTGAATCAACAACTTCTTCAATTCATCTTTGGCTTGCTTGTATTTCTCAATGAAGATTTACATCTCTATCTTTTGATTCTCAATAGTCTTGTCCAACTGGCCTATATCTCTCCATTCTGAGATCTTTACCTCTTTAGTGGTTAAACTTCATTAATAAGAGATCTAGCTCTAATACCAATTGTTGGTATTGGAAAGATAAAGTACTGAGAGAGGAGGGGTGAATCATTACCCTCAAAAACTTTCAATACTTATCAATATGCAATATTGGTTCTTAACTAACCGACTTAGTCCATTGTTTGTAACATACATTCAAATAACTTGTAAATGTAAAGTGCATGTAAACTAAACAATAAAACATACATGAAATTGTAACTTGTGACTCAGGTATTTTGGTTATGTAGAAACCCTTGTTAGAAGGTAAAAACTAAGGTGGGGATGACACCCATAAAATTCTTCACTACTGTAATAAATAGAGTATGTCGATTAAGGCTACAATTGTTGATCACTTTTGATGATCTTACCCTGTTAGGAGTAACAAAAAGATTGACTAGATCTACCTTGTTAAAGGATTTTAGCAACACAAACTGTGTGCACTTGGTTAGGAGATTTACATAAGATAGTTAAGTCTACTATGTTAAGAGATTTAAAACCCGCTACAATGGTCAAATTGATAACAGTAGAATATCTGTAAGTGACAACTTATGCTTGTCTGAATCAGATCTATGAAATATCAAATATATATCACCTCAATGTGTAGAATATAACCTTATGTCCTACTTAGTAGCCTTATATGTTTCTGATAAACTGATAATGTCTCTAGTATAACTCTATGTCATGTAGACCCTTGTCTGATCTTTGATGTCCTGTCTGCGGCTACTGCTTCATGATCTCATATATCATGCAAGACTAAAATGACATCTTTTACAATTATATATCAAAATAATTTGACCTAATTAGGGTTACAACATCTTAGAAAACTTAAGATCAACAGTGTACAAAAATAACCTAGATCTAGCTGTTACATAGGAATCATCACAAAATTAAATGATTACATCCATATTAAATGTGTCTCGATCTTGGTAAATCATTTATAGATCTATGTAAACCATTTAGATAGAGATATGTGCTATTACTAATTAGTATGTCATTTCTTAAATAACTCGGTAATCACTACATTCATTATTCGATGAATAACTGATGCTCGGTATGTAGAATGCTCGGTGATTACTAACTCACTACTCAGTAAATCTTGATGCTCAGTAAGTGTGCTTGGTTAAACCTATATTCTAATAGCTTTAATTTATGATTTTTATCTGCTCGATGTGAAGGCTTTATATGCTTAACCAACTGACTTGTTTTCTCCTTATTCCAACCTTTACTGACTAAACTCACTTGATACTAATGACAATACTTAATGCTCAAATAGAGATAACATGCTGATTTTATCAAAATTATATTTTGATTTCGGTCCCGAGTGGGCATAATCATACCAAAATTAAAAAATTTCAATTAAATCTTCGAATACCAAGGGCATGACAGTTATCGTCAATCAAGTTGATGTTGTTAATCTTTGTGACAGTGATCAATTTCATCGCTTCAAATAAAATTAGTTATTTGTCATCATGTTCAGTTACTGCAAATCAAATCTAACTAGATATTTCTATCCAAATCTTATCGATTTTTGTTCAATCAAGCTCAAAATCAATATTGTCAATTCTTGTTCAATCAAGTTCTAAATTGATGACTTTTGAATGATGTGAGATTTCATTTGATCAATTTCAGAGTTCTCAAAGTTTAGAGTAGTTCTCTTTACTGCTCTCTAAATCCTTCAGAGTGGGTTCACTGCTCTCTAAATCTCCTTAAAATTAGAGTGGTCCTCACTACTCTCTAAATCACTTGAGTTCAAAGTGGCTCTCACTGCTCTCTAAAATCTCCTAGAATCTATCAGAATTACTGAATTCTTCACTGAATCAATTTTATTTGAATCCCTATGCTGTTCACAAAGCAATTCAAACAGGGGAAAATGTAATCACATAATAATGGGCTAATAGAACCTAAGGCCCTATTTGCCCTAATTCGGGATAAATTCCTAATTGTGTTAATTAAATTCTTGATTATTAATATAATTCAATAAATTTGATGAAATAAATATAACTTCATAAATGAAACATTAATCATCAATAATTGATCAAAGAATTACATTAATTACCTCTAGGCCTAATAAATTAAATCATTCCCATTAACTGCATGTTTGGAGTAATTAATTAAAACAAATTGATAAAAGCCTCAAAAATGAATGTTTCCTCTCAAGGGACAATAAAAACACTTTTAACCAATGAGAGCTAATCACATGGATCAAGTTTGGAGACATCTCAACCATTCCTCATGGATGCATCTCAACCGTCCAAATCTTTGAAGTTCTATAAAAGATGAATTTTCAAATCTCAACAAGGATGAATGAATAGTTAATTGAATTACATCTACATGCTGCATATTTCATTTTCATAGCTAATTAGAGAACATTTGAATTTCATAGCTTAATGGTGAATGAATTAATGGCTTTAATGATTGAATCTATCTTTTTAGTTCAAGTTGATTAGAATCTCTCATTCTAGCATGCATTGTCATTGTTTAGAGTCTAAAGCTAAGAGAAAATCTAAACTCTTTACATACTTGTATTAGTTAGAGAATAATAGGATGAGTTTCCTTTGTTTAATGGCTTTCACTTTCATTTCAATTGGATTTAAACTAACAATATAATGTCTTATTGATGTTTTGTGTTGCAGATTAATAGGTACCACAAAATACACACACAATCTGAAACTATACCTGAAATTGAAACTCTCATTCAGTAGATACTCACCACTTTGAAGAAGCTTTGCACTAATGACTCCTTCACTGTAGAGATACAAGAAGAGCTCAAGAAATTAGATGATGATCTGCAAAAGAGTGCAAAAAGCTTAATCATAGACCCTAATACATTAAAATTGTATTATGCAATAGTAAAGCATATTCATGGGTTAAGAAATGAGTTAAAAAGAGAAGAAGATAAAATAAAGGATCAAACAACCAAGATAAGAAGAGTTGTTACCACACGTTGATGTTATACAAAGGCATGTGAAGAAAGCCAAGGATCTAGTAGCTACTCCCGATCTATTAGTAGTAGATCCAATATTCGACATGCATGCACAACTTGGTTTCGAGTAGATTGCATTAGACAGTTTGAAAGAGGGATGGGAAAACCTCTTAGCCAACTTGAAGAAAACCCATCAAAACATTTTTTATAAGCTATAAGTATATACAATTTTGGCATTATTACAAAAAAAGGGGGAAGATTTGTATACTTACAAGGGAGAAAATATGTATAGCTAGTATGTATACTTCCCGAGACATATAAACAAGGGGAGTCTACAATTTTGAAGTTTATACAGTTTCAAAGTTTTGAAAATTTTGATTATAAGGCATACATATCATGTGTTTTTGTCACTAATTCCAAAGGGGGAGAAGGTTATTTTATATGTTGTCATTAGTGTCACACATACAATTAGTAAAGGAAGTAAACAGGCTAGTCGATCAACACACTATGTATAGTAACTGAGTAGACCATAAGGCAAAAAATCATAGTAACCAAACACAGTCATGACTGAGCACTCATACCGAGCTAGATGATTACCGTGCACCAAGTATAGTTACAACCAAACATTCATATATATCGGGCATCAGTAATTTACCAAGTGATGAATGCAGTGTATACCAAGCAATACAAGGACATAAAATTTTGTAATGGCATAAAATACAAGGTAAATGATTTACACCAAGCTATAAAATGGTTTACAAAGATCGAGGTGAAGATTAAATGCAGATGTAATCATTAAATGATTGATGATCCCTATGTAATGATGTTTTGGGTTATTCATTTGGATTGTAGATCTTAAAGTTTTCTAGATGATACCATAACCCTAATTAGGTCAAAATATTTTCATATAAGAACTATCAAGATGTCATTTTTATATTTAACACACATGAAGTAGTTTCCTATACAGACATCTAAAGATCAGACAGGGTTGTGAAGTAAAAGTATTGACAGAGCATTCAAGGATTGAATCAATATCAGATTAGAAGGCTACCAAGTAGAATTTAAGGAAGAAATATATCACATCAAGATGATAACGGTGAAGTACTTATCAGATCTAAAATTAGGTAAATAACTCACCTTTCCATAATCCCAACAATACTTTCTATAACCTTATTTCTTGTCCACACACACATTCTTATCACCAATTATTTGCTCAGAAGAATGATTCTTTTTCACATACCTTGGGATTTCTGGTTCATTCCCACAAACTTCTTCTTTTGTCAGTTGCACTACTCCTTTCTCATTATTCTTCTCTAGCAGTCTAGGCTCTTTTGGTTCAATAAACTTTATTCCTCGATCATCTTATGTATTCTTCTTGCTTGTTTCCTCAGATTTCTCAATAAATTCGTCAATCTTCACATTAACACTTTCAATCATTTTATTAGTCCTTTTGTTAAAACATCTGTAGGCCTTTCTCTTAGTTGAACAACATCAAATTTTTTAAGGAAAAATCATCTCTTTTAATATAACATTTACTTCCAAAATTTTTGAAATACTTTACATTACCAAAATGATCATACCATAATTCACAGGGTGTTTTGTTGGTTACCTTGTTTACTTGCACCCAATTCAAACTATAAATAGCATTATATATTGCTTCTCTCCAATAGATCTTTGGTACATTTCCCTATATGAACATAGTCCTTGTGACATCAATAATTATTTTATTCTTCCTTTATGCAACACTATTTTTTTTAGGAGATCTTGAAGTAGAGATCTATCTTTTTATACCATTATCTTCATAATTAATCTGATGTGAAATCACCTCCTCTATCTGATCTTAAGCACTTCATACTTTTTCCCAGTTCCTTCTCCACCAATGCTCTAAAATCCTTAAACTTACTAAATGCATCAGATTTGTCCTTAAGAAATGTAACCCACAACATTATTGAATAATCATTAGTAAATAGGATAAAGTATCTATCACTATTATAACTATTTTGTCTCATAGGACCACACAAATCAGTATGTACTAAATCAAGTATATTCTCTGATGAATAGGATTTTCTTTTGCAAGATGTACTAGTTAACTTACCAAGTTGACACTCTTTACACATCAAGTTATCTAGTTTCACAAGTTGTGGAAATCCTTTTACTGTATTAGTCTTGCCTACCTTTACTAAGCTATCAAATTTTACATGGAAGAACCTTCTATGCCATAACCATCTATCTTCAATCCTAGCAACCAAACAACTATTAACTATATTGTTCAACTAAAATAAGTTACCTCTAGTTTGTCTTCTAGTAGCAATCTCATCACTGGAACTTCCAATGATCCTACACATTCCTCCTTTAAACTCGAGTCTGTATCCTTTATGATTAAGTTGACCCACACTCAACAAGTTATGTGTTAGACCTTCAATATAATTAACATCATCTGCAATGATTTTTCCATTAGGGGAGATAGTACCTAGTGAAGTGTGCTCCCCTTAATACCACAAACACTAACAAAAATAGAGAAACAACAACAATTTGCAAGAATAGAAAATGGGCTTCTTATTATCTCCACAAATGTGGGATTACAAATTTTAGAATTACAACATGCAAAGCCACATGGACATTTTCCCTTACAATATTTTGGAGGACAAAGCCTTAGATCATTACCCAAATCTACCTAGAACTGCCCTAGACAACACTACGGGCCTTTCTTATATAGGCAATTTCCACCACCTGAGAAGGTTCCAAAAATTTAAACCTTAAGGCCAACCAACCTAAGAATTATTTATTTTTCAATTTATTACATCAAATTCGGCTCAAAACAACTTTTGAAACCCAAACAAAAATTTTGAAGGAAATTTCTTTTTCGTCATTTCAGGTGGCCCAACTTTTGGAGACCATAAGTCATCACTCATTAACTAGATTGACTATTATGACCCCATTTCAAAAAGGGTGCGAGGTGCTCAACAACATTTAGAGTAAGAAAGCTTCATTCAATTGAAGTTTTGACCTCATCTGGGGCCTCTAAAGCCTTCAAAACTAAGTTCAAATTTTTTGTACCCTGCTACCAATATCAAAAATTTTCAACATCTTCAAAACTAGACTTGATCTGGCAATGAAACTTTACCGGCAGGCTACTATTACCAAAATGAACCTCCACCTATGAAATTAGAACATTCCAAGATCATATGACTAGTTTACTAAAAATAGTAAGTTTCCATAAATAGCTGCTCTGCACAAGATAGCCCTTATTGAAAAGAAACCAGAAATATTTTTGGGTGATGCAAGATTGCTTTTACACCCAAGATGCTCCTACATCAGACACCCAGGGTAATTTGAGAAGTGGCCATGTCACATCTCAGGTGTGAAGAGGAAAACCAAGATGGTTAACCTCCTCCCTTGTTAGCCATGATGAATATTCAACAGGTCATCCTCTCCATTTGACTAGATATTCTTCATATGTCCTATTCCTTATGCTTCTGCCAACATGACTATCCAATATATCCTCAATCTCCTTGATAGTTGAACTAGTTGTTGGAATACTCCAATGTGCTTCTGTGATCTCATCTTCAACACCTCCTTCATGATACTGTGTCAAATCTAAAATGTTAAATATTGGTGAAATATTTAGCTCAGTAGGCAATTCTACTTCATAGGCATTTCCTGAATCATGCTTCTTTAGTATCTTACATGGCCCAAACTTCTTCATTTTCAACTTGTAATATGTACCAACTGGAAATTGCTCCTTCCGCAAATGAACCATGACTTCATCTCCAACCTTAAATTCCTTATGCCTCCTTTTCTCATCTGCCTTAGTCTTATACTACGCATTCATCTTGGTAATGTGCTTCCTCACCTCCTCGTGGATGTTCTTCAAATGTTCTACAAAATCCTTAGCTTCAGCACTACTTATTTCTCCTTTATCTATCTTTCTCAAGTCAGATGCATTTCTGGGACTACTTCCATATACAATCTGGAATGGTGTTTTACCAGTGCTCCTATTGATAGAATTATTGTATGCAAATTATGTTTGTGGTAAAATCAAATCCCATCATGTTGGCTTATCTCCAACCAAACATCTTAGTAAATTCCCCAAACTCATATTCACCACCTTCATTTTTCCATCAGTCTGTGGATGATGTGATGAACTCAACTTCAAATTTGTATTTAATTTCTTCCACAATGTACACCAGAAATATCCAACAAACTTAGTTTCTTGATCTAAAACTATGCTCTTTGGAAAACCATGTAGTCTCACCACTTCTCTGAAAAACAATTATGCTACATGAACATCATCATTAGTCTTCTTGCAGGGAATGAAATGTACCATCTTTGAAAAATTTTCAACCACCACAAAAATTGAATCATGTCCCCACTGAGTCCTTGGTAAACCAAGAACAAAATCCATACAGATATCCTCCCAAGGTTTCTCTGGTACAAGTAATGGATGATGCATCCTTGTATTCTTCTTTACTCCTTTTTCCATTTGACATACTTTTCAACTCTGTACAAACTTCTTGACATCTTGCTACAACTATGGCCAATAATAATTCTCACCAACCAAAGTAAGGGTTTTATCACGATCAAAATGTTCAGCCAATCCTCCATTATGCTTCTCCTTTATGAGATTCTCCCTCATAGAACTTTATGGAATACACAACTGACTCCCTCTAAATAGCATATCATCTTGAATGATGAAATCCAACCACTTCCTTCTATCTAGAGTAACAGGTTCTTTACAAGCTTTCCAAGCTTCACCAAAATCAGGATCCTCTGGATACAAATTCTTGAGTTCCTTGAGCCCAACCACCTCAATCTGCATCTCTGTTAGCAATATTTTCCTTCTACTAAGTGCATCTACAACCCTGTTAGACTTTCCACTCCTATGTTTCAAAAAAAATGTATAATTCTACAAAAACTCAACCCATTTCAAATACCTTTGATTCAACTTTCCTTGGCTATTCAAATATTGCAAAGCTTGATGATCAGTATACAAAACAAACTCCTTAGGAAGTAGATAGTGTCTCCACTTCTTCAATGCTTGAACTATAGCATAAAATTCTTGATCATAAATAGAATATTTTCTCTTGGCATCATTTAACTTCTCACTGAAATAAAAAATAGGTTTACCTTCTTGGCTCATAACAGCTCCTATTGTAGTACCACTAGAATCACAGTCTACTTGAAATACTTATTAAAATCTGGAAGTGCTAAAATGTGTTGTTTTGTAACTTTATGTTTCAATGGTTTAAAACTCTTATTTGCCCCATTAGTCCACTTGAACTCTTTTCTATCCCCTCTCATTGTTTCAATCAAGGCTCCACAAATACTACTAAAATTTTTGATAAATCTTCCGTAAAAGCTAGCCAAACAATGAAAATATCTTACCTTAGTAGCACTCCTTGGAGTAGGTCATTCAAGGATAGCATGTACTTTCTCTGGGTCCATTTTTAGACCTTCTGCTAAAACTACAAATCCCAAATAAACTAACTCTTTTTTCACAAAACTGCACTTCTTCAAATTAATCAGCAATTTCTCTTCCCTTAACTTCTCAAACACCATACGAATATGCATCATATACTCCTCCAATGTCTTACTAAAGATCAAAATATCATCTAGCTAAAAAATGACAAACTTGCCCATAAATTCTTTCAGAACCTCATTCATGAGCTGCATGAAAGTGCTCGGTGCATTGGTTAGCCCAAAAGGCATGACTAACCACTCATATAGTCCTTCCTTTGTCTTGAAGGCAATCTTCCATTCATCTCCTTCTCTAATCTGAATCTAATGATATCCACTCTTCAGATCTATCTTTGAGAAATACACACCTCCACTCAAATAGTCCATAATATCATCCATTTGTGGCAATGGAAACTTGTACTTGATTGTGATCTTGTTTATTGTTGTCACTAGGGATTGCACCCGAGTATGGCTAAGTATAGAACCTAGCAATCCTGTGAAACATGGGACTATTCTTAGGTTGTGGGTAACCTATTTGAGAATAGACCTCTAGATTAAGGGTCGACTTCCCTTTGAATCACCTAAAACTGAATTGAACTTGGAAGGAAAAGGGAGAGAGAGTGCATGAAAATTGAAACTAAAACTAGGTGATTCACCAAACTTAGTGGGTCCATAGATTGAAATAGAACTCACAATGACACTTAAAATAATCTAGTAACTCACAACTTGACCCTGTCTTCTTTGACAATTCTTGAAATAAGAGGTATTTGTGTTAAAAGAAGGGAAAAGACTCCCACAACTTAAAACCAAATGTACACAAATTATAACAATAACTGTAAAACACCTTCTTAAGCATTCAACTTGAACAAACATGCAAAGTAAAGGATGGCAAGATCACAGTAACTTTAACATGAATTTAAATAGAAAAACTCAGAAAATAATAGGAATAGAAGGAATATTGTATTATCCTCAATGAAAGGAGCCAAACAACTCAATCTGCTTCTCCAGAGCTACAAGCTTTCACCTCCAAGAAAAAGGGAAAGAAGAACTAACCTCCATCACCAAGGTGAGAGGTATAAAAATAAAACCTATCTGCATCTGCATTCATGACCACC
This sequence comes from Chamaecyparis obtusa, assembly GCA_027943335.1. Lineage (NCBI taxonomy): Eukaryota > Viridiplantae > Streptophyta > Pinopsida > Cupressales > Cupressaceae > Chamaecyparis > Chamaecyparis obtusa. The sequence goes on along the minus strand of BSBK01000210.1, from coordinate 515,265 downwards.
ACCTCCTAAAGATAGAAAATAACTACATATAGGGTTATAAAAGCTTCATAAATCTAGATACCAGATTCCTGAGATTCTAGGGGGAGAGGAAAGTAGGGTGCCAAAAATAGATGGTCAAAGGAATGACCCTACCCACTAAGTCATGCATCATAAATAATATTCTAACAATGGCTTATAAAATGCCATTTGACAGAATTTACAATAAAGACTTTTGCAATGACTTTTACATTAAAATTAAAAAAAACCCCCACTATGTCAAATAAAGTGGATTTAATTACATTAACAAATAGTTCTCAACCCCAAAAGATAGGGGGGAAACATATTTGAAATGTTTACACTTCTTACATATCCACTTAAGACATAATGTTTTAAAAAAAAAGAGAGGCCCCCCTCCTATGCCAAAATATATAGTTTTAATACATTTTAAAAAGGTTTCAACCCTAGATGAAAAAGGGGAAACAATTTTAAAATATTACATCTTAATAAAAAGAAAACACATATCACAATGTGCTCAAAAAAATGGACTCAACCCTAGAAGGGGAGAAATGAAATAATAAAACATTTTTATCAAACCCTTCTACTGGCACTGTGAGCCTCCAATCAGCACTTGGCAAGTTCCTATTCCCGATCTGAGCCTAGCCTCTGAACTAGAGCTTGGAATAGAAACATTTGGTATCCTTCCCTTCATGGCATCAAACTTGGCTAAGGAAATAGCAACCTCTTCTCTTGGCATATTGATTAATGGTAGGAATTTTGGTTTCACCCATAGCATTTATTTGGCATCATACTCTGCATTGATATGAAATTGAGCTCACTGTTTCTTTGAGGGCATGCTATTTGTGTGATTACATTTTGTATTTCAAAGATATTGTAGCTTTGTGTGTTCTCTATGTTTGATATCATCTTAGTAATTCAATTTCTAGCAAAAATAAGGGCAGTATGCTATAACAGCTTATTTTACTGCAACCTAGGGCATTGTGTTATGTATTTCACTTCTCTATATTTCATTTCATGTTGATTGTGTATGGCATCTCTACATTTGTATGATAGCATTTGATGTATCACTAGTTTTATTTTCTCCATTTCCTTACTTCATGTATTTGATTGTTTCAATGCCTATCTCTGATGGAAATGAGGGCATCATGATGTTATCCTTGGGCACAGGCTCTGTTCTAGGGCATTCAATCCTTAGCTTGCATGGATAAAGCCTATGAAATGCTAGGGCACGATGTATTTATTCTCTGTATTTGATTGAGCTTTTCGAGCCATGGTGTCATGGAAGGCATGTGTTAACATCTTTGCTCACTGTATGAGCTCGATGATGTTCATAGCTCTTGCCATGTATTGCTATTGTTTTCCATGTAGATGCGCTACTTCATCAACATAATATACTTGACTACTATATAAAAATACTATGATCCATTGCTTTGACACCCCTGGTATAGCCCATGAGCCTCCTTATATTATGTTTGGATGCTCAGTCCATGATCCGTGAGCACTACACTGCTATTGTTGCTTGTGGAGTGTGAACTGTTATGTATTCATTATGTGCTCCTTTGATTCCCTTGAGCTAAGGCATTACGCCTTCAGCCTGTGAATAAGAAATAGGGTGTATCGACTCATCCTTCCTTGCATGGCTCATGGCATCACTATATTGTTAATTGTCCTAGCTTCCTATTGCACATTGTTTATCCTTGGCATAGCCCAACAACTAGGGCATATCATTGTGTCTAATGTTGACTGTATGCTTAGCAGCACATGGTTTGAAACCTATCCTGTCACCATTGATGTTCACTATTTTAGAGGCATTGTCTATTGTTTCAACAACCCGTGACCCTGCTATTTTCCTTGTCTGGTGCTCTAATCATTTCCATTGTTTAGATTATGTTCACTATATAATATTGGTGCTTGTTATTTGATTGCTTGGAACTCGCAAGCCACATATTATGGAGGATGATGGTTGATGTCAGTGTCCATTCGAGTTTACTGCATTGTGTATGAGAAATTGCACATTATTTTGTGTTGATTCCCTACCTTGATGGCTTGATACATGTGCCCTATTCTATTTATGGAAGCATACAATATTATATTTGTTCATATATGGATCTCATGGTGGCTCCATCTTCATGCCCTGATTTCTATGAAGCTCCACTATCCGAGCATGGATCCCCTCTTTTGTATCATGCAGTCTTTCATCTGTGGCTTTTCCTTTAACTCCAAAATGGATCTAATCATACTTCATGCCATTACAAATAGAATATTTCCATGCAGATTTGTGTACCTTTAATCTCTTGTTTTGATGGTGACTTGATGTACCCTATTTTGACCATGCTCCATTGATTAGGCTTATGATCTCGGAGTGTCCCACTGACACTGCAATTTTACTGAATGCCCCCCACATGATTCAGTACCTCTCCTTGAGATGATTGGGGTTCCTAGAAACTCTATGGGAATAGAGCTTCTGACAACCCTCACCAGTTCGGTGTAGGGTACTAGGAGACTTAATACTGATCATGGGTGTTATAACCTATATCTACACATAGAACAAACATATTAGTGAAAATAATGGTATTTCTTTTATTTCTAGAGCGTCCTTCATGTAGCTGTCCTAAGCACAGCCTGTGTCAGAGGTTTATAGCTGAGTGCATGTATGCTTGCTTGTAGATAGGTACTTGTGATACCAAGCATTATTTAGATCCAAAGGATCTAACCCACCTCTCTTCTCTCTCTTTGCAGGTTCAGGATCACATGAGCACACCAGGAACACAATGGAGACAGACTCCTTACTAGGCAATGTCTGGTACCCCCGTACTTCATGTTCATAATAAATGTATATTTGCACTCATTTATGCAATTCTAGCAATGGCTATGCTCACGGCATGTGTGAGCTCAGATAGATGTTTTCTTTTTCAGTTCCTTTCTCTTATACACAGCATATTTAGAATATTGGCACATGTAATCTTAGATGCAGTTTATCTCTCTTCCCTTTCATGTACTTTGCAATAAAATGAACACAAATATTAAGCAAGATCAATTAATAACACAAACTAGGGTACATTAGCTCATCTAGTAACTAGGCCTCCAAAGGAGTGAAAATATGACAACATTTATTTCCCTGGAATTTGTACACAGCCTCCATTCTCCATTCTTTTTCGGTGCTAATACTGTTGGTACAGCACATGGACTCGGGCTCTCTCAAATCAACCCCTTCTGTAAAAACTCATGTACTTGTCTATTCAACTCTTCACTTTCAACTGGTGTCATTCTATGTGCTACCTTATTTGGAAAACTAGCTCCTGGAATCAAGTCCATCTGATGACCGATCTTCCTTACTGGTGGTAATCCATCAGGTACATTATCAGATACAATATCCTGAAACTCATTTAATAGATCTACAACTTCTACAGGTACATCTTCTACTTCCTCTTTACTAGCTTTCAAAATTAAAGAAAAACACATATGCTCATGCCTCATACCATCTAGGAACTATTTTCCATCAACAAAAGTTATTCTTGCATTACCACATACCTTTTCTTTGGTGTCCTTCAATGGCTTTAGCTTATGTCACACTCCATCCTTCGTCAGGAAATAGTTATTCACATGGCCATCATGTACAACACCCCTGTTAAACTACCATAGTCTACCCAACAACATATGACATGCATCCATAGATATGATATAACATAGTACCTCATCATGGTATCTACCAATCTTGAACTTCACTAGGCATTATTCATTGACCATGACTTTATGGTCATCCTGCACCCAGGCAATCCGATATGGATGTGGGTGTTTTTGTCTCGTGGGCTTCAACTTTGTCACCATCTCTTTTGACACCAAATTGTCAGTGCTTCCACTATCAATAATCACATCACAACACTTACCCTCACACTTGCATCTAGTGTGAAACAAGCTCCTCCTTTGTTTAGGTTCATTCTCACCACTTAGCAGGACTCTTCTATTAATTAGTGTTTCTCCTCTATCAACATCTTTAGAATGTGATGATCTGGCATCTTCATCTACATGTGCATCTCTAGCCTGGCCTTCAGTTCTCCTATCTATCCTTCCTTGGCATTGAGAACATTCATATGCTCTATGACCTTCTTCTCCATAGTGAAAACATGTTCCACAGAAACCTCCTCTTCCTGATCCTTGTCCTCTTTCTCTTCCTCTTCCTCTCTGATCTATGTTATTTTGATCTTGGAAATGATTGAAATTGTTTTCTCTCTGATTTTGACTACTACTGGCCTCATCCTTCTTTTTTAGATCTTCATTACGGCCTCCATATGACCGTCCACCAAATCATCCACCATGACCTCTTATGCTTTGTCTATTCTCAAACTTCTTGTTCATCTTTTCCTCTACTTTTAGGGAAATTTAGTATGCCTCTTCAATACTATTCATTCAAACCAAATTCAACTCCTCCTGAATGCTTGGCCTTAACCCATTAAGGTAGTGGGCAACTTTCTCCTTATCAGCTTCTGCATGGCCTGCTCTAATGAGGATTTGATACAACTCCTTCATATACTCCTGAACAGATCTTCCTACTTGCTTCAAAATTTGCATTTTCTTCAGTATGTCAAGCTCATAATCAACAGGAATGAATTGTCACTTCAATTTATCCACCATCTGATCCCATCTTGTGATTTTATCCTTTCCTCTTCTATTTTGCTCTAATTGAATCTCTTGCCACCAGATCTTTGCATGACCCTTTAGTCTGGCCTTTGCAAACTTGACCCAATCAAGATCCTCGATTTCTTCATATTCAAAATACCTTTCTAATTCATTGATCCAGTTGATCAATTCCTCTAGGTTAAGATTTCTTGAAAATACAGGAACCTCAATCTTAGGTCTTTTCTCGATCTTGGAAATGGCTTGATAAAGTCTTTCTTCCTCCTAGTTCAGAATTTCACCTTCCCCTTCCTGATCAAAATTTTCATCTTCAGCTTCATCCTCACTTTCATCTCTAACATTAAGATTCATTCCTCTACGAATCTCTTCTTGCAATGCTTGCACTTGTCTCTAGAGTTCTCTAACCTCAGGTGTTAGAACACTAGCTCTTCCACCATGCTCCCTTTGTGGAGGCATTTTCACGTTGCTTGCTGAAACCCTAAACCACGGTCCTGGTAAAAAATGTCTCATAGTCAATGATCTATTTACACACTTAGGAACTCCTACTCTGATACCACTTGATGAAGGGTGCTCCCCTTAATACCACAAACACTTAACAAAAATAGAGAAACAACAACAATTTGCAAGAATAGAAAATGGGCTTCTTATTATCTCCACAAATGTGGAATTACAAATTTTAGAATTACAACATGCAAAGCCACATGAGCATTTTCCCTTACAATATTATGTAGGAAAAAGCCTCGAATCATTACCCAGATCTACCCAGAACTGCCCTAGACAACACTACGGGCCTTTCTTATATAGGCAATTTCCACCACCCGAGAAGGTTCCAAAAATTTATCCCTTAAGGCCAACCAACCTAAGAATTATTTATTTTTCAATTTATTACATCAAATTTGACTCAAAACAACTTTCAAAACCCAAATAAAAATTTTGAAGGAAATTTATTTTTCGCCATTTCAGGTGGCCCAACTTCCAGACACCATAAGTCATCACCCATTGACCCGATTAACTATTATGACCCCATTTCAAAAAGGGTGCGAGGTTCTCTACAATGCTTGAAATCAAGAAAGCTTCATTCAACTAAAGTTTTGACCTCATCCACAGCCTCTAAAGCCTTCAAAACTGAGTTCAAAGTTTCTGTACCCTGCTGCCAATACCAAAAATTTTCAATAACTTCAAAAGTAGAATTGATTTGGCAATGAAACTTTATTGGTAGGCTAATATGACCAAAATGAACCTTCACCTATGAAATCAGAACATTTCAAGATTGTATGACCATCTTACTAAAAATAGTAAGTTTCTATAAATAGCAGCTCTACACAAGATAGCCCTTATTGAAAACAAACCAAAAATATTTTTGGGTGATGCAAGATTGCTCTTACACCCAGGATGCTCCTGCATCAGTACCTTTAGTTTCACTAAGGTGAAATATTTCCAAATCTCACAAAACCACCATCATATTCATTAAGTTTAATAACCTTACTTTTATCACTGGTCATGTGATATGAGCACCCACTATCTATTACCTAGTCATCATTCTGTCTGATGTGTGAAACAAGTGTTTTTTCACCTTCTTTGTCTCCTATAGGATGATCTTCCTTTATAGAAATAATAATAATTTATTCTTCATTATTGTCATCAGATTCTTCATCGGTTACACCTTCATCCATATCCATATAACATTGTTTCTTTAGATTTCATTTGTACTTCTTGTATTTATCCTTATCCTGTTGTTGTTCTCCATTAGGATACTTAGCATCAATGTGACCAATCTTGTTACAATTGAAACATTTTAAAGGTAGCTTACCTTTATACTTATTGATTCCTCTAGTTAACCTCCTTTCTATAAATGCTCCAAGTTTTCCTTGCCTTCTCTCATCCTCCAAAATAACGTCTATATCCCTAGTGAAAATAGATAAACTATTAGATTCAATCATCAAATCTTTGTCTTTTCTTGTAGGGACACTTACCATAGAAGCCTTAAAAGTGGTTTCAACCTTTAGAGTGTTGTTATCATAATTATTAAGATAAAAAGTAGTAAATTTACCTATTATTCCATCAACAATCACCTTTTCAAATGTTCTCAATTCATTAATTGTCAACACTCTAATGGCATAAGAAGGTAACAAGGTTCTTAGCATCTTACTTACCAAAACTTCTTCTTCCATGGTACCACCCGCACCTCTGATTGCAACAACATTTTTTATTCTTGCACCATACTAAGAAATGTTTTCTCCTTCTACCATTTTCATGTCATGATAATTTCCTCTACTACTTTCTTCTCTTACCTTTTGCAAATGCTTGTCACCTCAATAGATTAATTCAAGTTTGTTCCAAATCTCATGAGTTGTTCTAAGTCCTTTCACATCAATATATTTAGTATCAAAAATGGTACTTATTATGGCTTCTTATTCTTGTGTGTTCTTTTGCTTCTCCTTCAATTTATCTGTAGTCAGGGTTCCCTAAGGCACAATATATTGAGTTTCAGCATGCTTCCAGTATTGATCTCCCATACCTCTTATGTATAACTCCATCTTATCTTCCCATACTAGGTAGTTATCTTTTGTGAACTTGGGAGCCTCCTTTCTAAACATCTTGTTAATCAGATCTTTTCCTCAAGTAGTTAAGGTTATCACCAAGAGGACCTGCACTCTGATACTAATTGTTAGAATAATTGGGCCCTAAGATTACTGAGAAGGGGGGTGAAACAATAATCTACTAATAAACACAAATTTGATCTGATAAAACTTATTCTTCAAAAATTCACCACACACATACAGTAAATAACTTTTAATTGTGATAAAATTACATTAGAAATTAAGTATCCACACAAATTCAACACATAACACTACTATTTTTATCATGGAAACCCAACTTGGGAAAAACCATGGTGGAGATGGCACCCACTAAGAAAAATGCACTCTTTTGGGGCATGCCCGATTAAGAGCTTAGCCTTGTTAAAAGCTTATAATGATGTCTGGTTAAGAAAAAACCCTGTTAAGATTCACCTAGTTAAGGGATTTACCTCTAGCCCTATTAGGAGCTTTATCCTATTAGGAGTAGCCTTGTTAGAGGATTTTAGAGACTAGCTAAAGTGCCACCCTGTTAAAAGATTTTACAAAAAGATCTTTTAGGATCTACCTAGTTAAGGGATTTAACCAGCTACAATTGTTAGGGAACAACAAGAATAATGATCTGAGAAAATAGAAATTCTCATCTGCTAGTATAGATTTATTTCAAGCTAAATCTTTGCTTCACATGGATAACGTCCAAACATGCCAATCACACTCTTGTATTCATGATCTACCTCTTACACACTCATCCCAATATATCAAAAAGGTATATATATGTATATATGTATATGTGTGTGTATATATATACATATGTGTGTGTGTGTGTATTTTCTTCACTAACTAGGTCATATAAGACAAAAATTACATTTTAATTACATCAATACAATTAATTCTCGCTCAATACTTCAACCCTAAAATATGTTACCAATTAACAATTACAATTTCAACTTCATGTTGGCCTCCAAATCCATCACACCATTGATTTTACAAGGAAAAGTCAAACGTATTACACGTCCCTAAGTTCATGCACCTCTTTATGAATTATTGATCAAATCGACTGATACAAATCATAACTAACATTCCACATCATCTTAGATACATCATCACAAAATTTGGAATACTTAACCATCTTTGCAAACTAATCTTCCATCACTGGTTAAGGTCTAACTGATTGTTCTTCACTATTCTTTTCCTTCTTCACTATCTTCAACTTCAGAATCTTGTAGCTCTATCCACTGATAATAAATCTCGATGTGATTGCAATAACAATCCAATAATATCATTAAAATCATATAACTTAGACAACAACACCTGATTCCATTCCTATGGGACACACTGATCAAATCTTTCTTCTCTACTTCTTCACTGCTAAACCGATTTCTTGTCTTCATCTCACTGACTATAAATTGAATAAAACTCATCATATACATGTGTGATCATAGATATATCATTTTACACACTTCTAGAACATATGTGCCAAATCACATACCATAATTTACAACATAACTCACAATTCTTCTTCTCCATCATAACTTGGTACATCAAGAACATACTCAACCAAGAACTCCTACATTGACATCAATGACAACAACATAACTAAAAAAACACATCATCAAGCCATCAATTTTTTAGAGTTCTTAGGCATTGAAAGGGGGGTTGAATCAGTGCAAATAAATTTAAAACTAATTCAACCACCGATCTGATTAACCTTAATAATACCTTCCAATAGTAAATCATATAACTAAAGTAAACAAATAAAAGATAGCAATATCAGACATCCACAAAATCATTGTTGGACTCATATAATGGTTTTAATAACTAGGCTTTAGAACCATAACTTAGGGATTGGACATCCATACTAAGTAGTTATCTCATCATTATGAAAGCACATTTAAATTATCAACCTGAGGATGTATACTTGAAATAGCTATGCAAAGTATATGCACTATGGGATTCTCTAAGTTATCTATCATTGCAAAACTAAAACTATAACAATGCTGGAAATGAATCTAACTGCACAGTAATGGCTGCAGGAAACTGTGTGATACACAATAGTTTTCTATGTGTTCTACTTCTATAAGTACCAAAGATAAAAACTATCATAAGTGGACCTTGCTTAGATAATTTAATCTCTGATATGTTTCCTTAAAACATCATACACAAGTAACATGCCTCCATTAAAATGCAATCTACAACTTCTATTAAAATTATTGTTGTTGTTACAAATTCTCTTCTATAAAATGATGACTCTCTAAAGCTAATGAACAAATACCACTTACTCCCTTTTTTTGCTTGATTAAAATTTTGAATATATAGTCTTATTGACTCTCTAACAACCATCTAACATGTTTTTCATCATTCCTTTAAACAAGGAAGAGACTTATTCTAAAAAAATGACTAAGAAGAAGAGTCCTTTTACAACTTGTCTTCTTGACTGATTGGAAAAAGAGTTTGTTTGGACTCATTTATGAAAAAGATGATTTGTTGGATTTTTTTTGTGTTCATAAATACAATACAAATCATATCCAACTTCCTTTGAAGTTATAACTCAAATTGCAATAAATAGAAGAAGTTTGACTAAGTCTGCTGATTTGTTGTTCCACTTTTCCTACAGCTAGATTCAAACGAATGGTTCTCACTTATTATTGTGATTATCTCAAATGCTTTTACCAGATTATGATCCTCCTTCTTATATTTCTAGATCATTTTGAAAATCTAGATTTCATTAAGAAACAAGGAAGATATGATCATTTTACCAAGACTTGGTTTTGGCTGCTTTCAAACTCAGTTATTTTTACTTAGTCAACTTCAAATAAGTGCTGCTCATTAAATATTGTGAATTGGATCAAACCCTTTTTAAAAAAAAAATTTGCTTCTATTTCAAATTTCCAAATCATTAAGAAAATCCAAATTTCATTAAGAATTAAGTGAGATATGCTCATTTTACTGAAACTACTTTTTGACTTTTTCTGCATTTCCTGCAACTGCTAAATATTGACAAGTGTCAACTTGCTTCTCATTCTTTCCAATTTCATGAACGACTCAAGTATCTCACAAAAACCATGTTAATAATCTCAAGACATTTATTATTTAATGATAACCATTTATCATAATAAATCATCGTAATTTAGCATTAACTAGCTAGACATACAAATGCTAATTAATAAATCATTAATCATAGTTAATGCTTCATAAATCAAGGTAATGTATGGAAATGACTTGGAAAGATATTATAAAGAGGATGTAAAGTATTCTAATAAATGAAATAAACATTACAAATTATAGTCTCATCATTCCCCCCAGCTGAAATCCTGCTTGTCGTCAAGTAGGGGATGCATTAGTTAGACATGAAGGCTTTTAGCATGATATCTAGTGACAAATTCAATCATTCATGGCACATGTCATACATGTGTATTTGATCATTAAAATGAATTTCATTTGACATGACTATTTTTCACTATCTTCTTCTCTATTTCTTGTATCCTTAAGTCTTCCTATCATTGTTTTATGTCATCTCCAACACTCACATTGTCATACTTTCTTCCCTTTGTTATCTCCTCACAAGACATTCCATTTTCTTCACTTTATCATTCTTTTTTTTTATGCATCAATAACGATAAGTATAAGAGGTAGTATAAAAAATCTTCAAAAATCCAATTTGGATAGCAGTATCCAGCGATTTTTATATATATATGCAACAATTTTTATTGGTGTTTGGGCAGTGAAAGTACATAGCAAGGCAATGATTTTGGATCCTATACATGCAACAATTTTTTCCAGGCATTGGATTTGAAAATCATTGAGGGATTTTGATTTTTTTAGTCATATAGAGGCAGCCATTTATGAAAATCTAAAGGGGAATTTTGATTTTTCTTAGCAAAAGGAAGACTTCAATTCAGATCTAGGGCATCCAAAATTCAGATCTAGGGCATGCGCTCCCAGATTTTTGCAATTAGGAGCAAGATCTCAGTTTTCAGTTTCTATTTCCAGATTTTTTTCCTCCAAGACAAGTTCAGAATTAGTAAAGAGGATTTCAATTTTTTTCAAATCCACTCTCAAATTTTCATCATTTTGAAAGGGCAAAATCTCTATTTTGGATGATCATTTCCAGATTTTGTCAAAGTCAGAGTTCTGATTTTGCAAGAAGGATTCAGATCTTGAGGGTTTATATATTCAGAATTTTGTAAATTTGAGGTTGGATCCACATTTCCAAGCCTCCATTTCCAAAATTTATCAAAACATGAGGTTCTGATTTTGCAAGGAAGATTTCAATTTGCAAGCATATAGAGGCTGTAATTTTTGAAATTGGGAGGTAGAAGTTCAGATTTGCAAGCATCAAGACTTAGATTTGTCATTTTGCAAGACACCCACACTCAGAATTATCATTTGGCAAGGTGATCAAGTTTAGATTTTGCGATCAATTTTAGATTATCATCAAGTTGGAAGCATCAAATTTGGGAATAGAAGGCAAGTTCATCAAGAAAAGATTCAGGTTTTTCATATTGTGCAATTCTGGAAGATCCAAGGAAGATATTATCAAGCAAGGAGGCAAACATTCAGATTTCTTTGTCAAGCCACTAGAATGAAGTACTTTCAAAATGAGCAAAGAGCAGCGAACTTGGGTTAAAAGAGTACTGAACTGCCTTAACAAGAAGGCAACGACAGTGAACTTAGAGGCAGTGACTTCCAATATAGCAGGACCTGCGACTTTAGTTTGGAGGAGCAGGCCCAAATTTAGGAGCAGATCCAAATTTATCAAGGGAGTAGTGACATTAAATTGTAGGAGCAGATTGGAATCATAAGGAAGCGAGATCTGAAATTATTGAAAGTACAAATCCGAATTTATCAAAGGCAGATCTGGTATAGCAAGAGGAATAGTCAAGGCATTGTCAAGGATTTTAAGGGAGCAATTTTGTTCCAAGAGGTGTAGATCCAAAATTCATGAGTAGAAGGTCACGAATTTGAAGGGGAAGGGGTGGAATCCACAATTTGACAAGGAAGGAAGCATAAAAAATAACTAGAAGAGGCAAAAGTGAATATGGGAACCTCACATGTGAAAAGGAATTTCACCTTCCACAAAAGGCAGATTGATATTGTTTTGTTTCACTCTAATGCTACAAAGAATGCTAACTCTTTTAGCAAGATGAAATCTAGGGCAAAATGGCCCAATTCGGGTAAAGAGGATGCTAAGCAGCAAGGCAAAAAAGAGGTATTTTCAAGTTACTACTATAACTGTTATCTTTATGGCCATAAGGAGAAGGATAACTGTTATCGTTCTGCAATCCTTATTATTCTTTATCATTCTACAGATAAAGATTGCAGAACGATAATAAGGATTGTAGAAAAAGGATGATAATGCAGTCCTCCCAATTGCAGAAGGATGATAATGCAGTCCTCCCATCTGCACAACGAAGAATGATTTCACTTGGCAAATGGTAAAAAACAAGAAAAAGGTTAACAGGTATTAGCAATTCCATAGTCCTTTTACCTTATCTATAAATAATTCCTTTGATGTACTTAAAGAGGAAGATAATGGCAAAATGAAATACTCTCCCCCCCACAAAAGGAATGGGACCTTTATGGATAAGGGCTATAGGGCAAGACAAAATAAGATGGATGCGCTCCATACTAAAGCCTCAAAGTCCTACCCTCATCACACAAAGATCCCACCCTTTTCTGGAGGGAATACTAATCAAAATGGCATATCTCTTGGTTGTGATGTGCAAATGACTAACAAATCAAAATATAGCGCTCCTCACCGTAGAAGGTTGGAGAGGCAATCAGCAACTATGGTTAGTAATAATAGGAGTAATCGTGATTTGTATATTGATAAGAATAATCTTGGTTCTCATGAAGCTTCTAAGTCTACTACTTATACACCACCACATAGGTGAGTTATCCATCAAAAAATAGGTAAGGCTAATCTTATCCAGCATCATGATACTATTACTTTGGATAATGATATCTTTCTGCAGCAATAGAAGTACTTAGTAGAGACGGGGGTAATCTATTTCTGGAAGGGCACAGGAGTACCTGTTAATGATTTGATAGCAGAATTATCATTAATAGTACCAAGGGAGGTAAGTATAGCTCACCTTGTGGAACATTTCATTTACATAGATTGCAAAAGAAAGGAACTGAAAAGCAACATTATGGATAAAAAGGACATTAAATTTAGGAACATATATTTCTCTTTGTTTGATTGGATACCATTATTCAATCCTATGTACTTAAAAGATTTTAGAGTAGAAAAGGCAATCTCTTTAAATAACCTGCCCCTAGAGTTATCAAGCAAGGAAAACATTAGTATGATAGGTAATAAAATTGGAAAATTCATAAGGATTGTTGAACCAACACCCACTCTAGGTGACAAAACAATAATCATGGAAATGGACTTTCACCAAAAATGCATTCCTCCCATTCTCCTAAACTTTGGTTATAATTCTGTAATAATTAATCCTATAATTCTTAAGAATTTTATAGAAGTTAAAGCTAATTCTCAAAAGCCAAGCAAAAACATAAACTTATTAACCCAACTTGATAAAGAAATGGAGGGTGAGTTCTGTAAGGACATAGGTGGCTTCTATATTAATCCTATTAAGAAACAGGCTCTAGTTAGGCCCTCTTCCCCATTACCATCTGACACTTTTCTACTTAACATGTTATCTACACACCCACTACCTCTCTCAATACCTCTGAATCGGGGCAGGATATAGATAAAAATTTGAGCATAGCTATCCAAAATAATAAAGGTATTGTTGAAAACATGGTAATTAATAATACCCCTGTTTCCCCTCAGGCTTATAGTAACACAATCAAATTACCTCAGATAGGTACATTTCCTGTAGATATTCAGGAAGATAATTTAGTTAAGAATACTATTAACTTACCTATTAAAGTCCTAGATAACCCTCAAAACATTGTAGCTTTATCTCCAAGCAGTGATAACATATTAAGCATTAGGGGTGAGTCTAATAATAAGGAAATTGAACCAAAATTTATAGAGATAGAAGAGAATATTAGAACCTATATACAACTTGAAGAAAACGGGACTGATCATCAAACTGAATAGTCTAGGATACTTGTATGTGATAATATAGTAGAATTAGTAGATCAGGTAAATAAAAAGGAAGAGGAGGTAAATCAAAACATTAATTATTTAAGAGAGTCACTAACAGATGAATTAATGGATTTGTTTCTAGATGAGATATGTGATTTTGATGAATTAAAAGTTCAAAAAGAAATCCTAATCAAACAGATTCAAGAATGTATTAAAGAAGAAAATAAAGATGAGGGCATTAGATTCCCAAGTAAGGAAATAACAAAAAATGAACAGCAAAGTAAAAATATAATTAAAAATGATCAAACCACCAAAGAGGGGACAGTACAAGTTGTTTCAATACCTCTAGAAATAGAAGCCTTAAATCTGGAGCTACTAGGGAGAACGGAAGATATTATAGAAATCTTTGGTAAGGAGATTATAGATAGAATAGAACCTTTAGCTCATATAATTAATGAACAAAAAAGCTCAAATAATCGGGCTAATTCGATAATAGGATCTCATGAAGACTCAACATTGGTTAAAGAAGCAATTGAAGGTCTCTTCAGAATTACAAATGAAAATAGAGAATTGGGTATAGCCTTGACCAGAGGTAGCCTAAGCACCCCTAATATTAATAAACTTAAAAAGAAAAGAGGCAGGAAATCAACTATAGAACTAAGATCTCTAGATGGCAAGGCAAGCAATCAAAAAAAGATAGCTGACATACTGAACACAGGGAAGGGGAAGCTCCTTCCCAAGGAGCAATGAAAGTCACTACTTGGAATGTTAGGGGTATAAATGCCCCTAACAAACAAAGATTAATCAAAAGATACTTTAAAAACTTCGAGTCTAAAATCATTCTTCTATAGGAAACTAAGCTTAACAAAGAGGAAAGTTCTAAATTCAGTAAAAGATTAGGCATTTGGAAGTCAAAATATGCTTGGTCAGTAGGACACTCAGGTGATGTTGCTATCCTATGGAACCCTCGTAAAGTGGTGGCTACACCCTCCCTTACTAATGTTAACTGGATGTCACTAACAATTAAAAGCCTAAAATCAGATTTAAAATTTTACCTGATCAATGTATATGGGCCTATTCCTAATGAAGGGAAAAGAAGAGTATGGCAGGAGATACAAGTCCTTTTAATGAATAATCAAGAACATCCCTTTGTTATTGGAGGAGATTTCAATGCTATTTTATCTCTTGAAGAAAAGTATGGGGGATCTCAATATATATCACAAGCCCATAAAGATTTCAGCATATGGGCAGTGGATAATCATTTAATAAGCATCAATACAATTAATGGAGTTTACAAATGGAATAATAGAAGAGTTGGATTTAGTTACATAGCAGAAAAGTTAGATAGATTCTTTATTAGAACAAACTCTAATAACTTTAATCATTTAGTCAATGTAGAGATCCTCCCAGAAGTAGGATCGGATCATTTTCCTATTAGGATTACCATTACAGAGAATTCCAAACCATTGAGAAATCCATTTAAGTTCAAATTTATGTGGTTCCAAAATCTTGAATTCATAAACCTCTTAGAGGACTGGTGGAAACACATCTCAGTTAAAGGATAAAAAATGTTCTGCTTAACGACAAAGCTAAAAATCATCAAAAATAAGGCTTTAGAGTGGAACAAGAACAACTTTAATAATATATTCAAAGAGAAAACTCAATTAGAAAAAGAAATAATTGATCTAAACAATATAGTAATAGAACAAGGGATGAATGATCTCAGTTATCACAAGAAAAAAGAACTATTGGCTAAATATAATGATATCCTCCTCAAAGAAGAAATTTTTTGGAAGCAGAAATCCAGGGAGTCATGCCTTAAGGAGGGTGATAGTAACACCAAATTCTTTCATAATACAACTAATTATAAAAGGAGTATTAATAGAATAGTCAAAATTAAGACACCTGAGGGATGTATTACTGAAGATCCCGATCAAATCGCAACTATTATCACAAATTTTTATAAATCCCTTCTCAATAACACAGAGGTAGTTGACCTCAATGCTCAAAATGATATGCTTAAAGCCATACCTAAATTGATTACTGATTCGGATAATAAAATTCTAAACAACAAGCTATCCTTAAAGGAGGTTAAAACTGCAGTATTCCAACTCCATCCGGAGAAAGCCCCGGGACCAGATGGTTTTCAAGCTGGCTTCTTCCAAAAATGTTGGCATTTTGTTGGTGAAGAGATCTGGCAAGCAGTGGAAGCAACTAGAAACTTGGGTTCTCTTCTTAATGAAATCAATAACACCTTTTTACTTTAATTCTAAAAAAGAATGATAGTACGGACCCTGGGGATTTCAGGTCGATATCCCTATGTAACACCATATATAAGATTATGTCCAAATGCTTAGCAAATAGACTCAAAACCTTTATTCCAACTATTATTTCAAAAGAACAAACATGATTTGTAGCAAACAGATCTATTTTGGATGGTATTATTATAGCGCAAGAAATAGTACATACTACACAATTAACTAAGGAGCCCAGTATGCTAATGAAAATTGATATACAAAAAGCATATGATAAAGTAGACTGGAGATTCCTGTGTAAATGCATGGAAGCTTTTGGTTTCTCGAAACAATGGGTTAACCTTATCTTTAACTACATCTCGACCCCCAAAATTTCAATTCTTATCAATGGAACCCCGGAAGGATTTTTTAATATTTCCAGGGGCATTAGGCAAGGAGATCCGCTTTCCCCTTTTCTCTATGTCATTATGGTAGAAGCATTAGGTAGATCAATTACAAAGTACCAAGTGGAAGGGAGAATCTTGGGTTTGAAGGCCTCGAAAAATGTGCCTAACATCACTCATCGACAGTTCACAGATGACATGATTCTACCAAGATACGCTAACAAATAGGAAGTGAGTGCCTTCAAAGAAGTTCTTAACTTATACGTGAAAGCTTTGGGGCAATGTGTTAATCCTTCCAAATCAGAAATTTTCTTTATCAACACTTGCCCGAAAATTGAAAAAGAAATATGTAGTATGATGGGATATAAAATTGGCAAATTCCCATGCAAATATTTAGGAATAGACCTCGATAAAGGTATCCAATCATCCAAATTATGGCAACAGGTCATAACCAAAGTCAAAATAAGAAAATTTCATGGAAAGGTAAATGGTTAACTAAAGCAAGTAGAATGACAATGATCAAATCCATCCTTTCAGCCATTCCCACGTATCATCTATCCATTCTACCTCTCCCGATTAACATTAAAAAAGAATTAGATAACATTGTTTCGAGAATTTTATTGGCAGGGCCCTTCAGAAGACAAAAAGCTCACCCTGATTAAATGGGATACCCTATGCAAACCAATTGCTAAAGGGGGTCTAGGTATCAAAAACCTACTTTGGCAAAATCAAGCCTTAGGGGCTAAACTTATATGTAGAATGTACAAGGAATCAAACAGTAAATGGGCATCCATATTATTAAACAAGTACATCCCGGACTCAGATCCCATCAATATCTTCAGGTCACACTCCCATGTTAAAGGTTCACGGATATGGAATTTTATTAAGGACTTCAAAGGGATTATTAGCCAACAACTCTCTTGGGATGTAGGTTCCGGTGATCAAGCTCTTTTCTGGGATGATTCATGGGCAGGCCTTACCCCCCTTAATAAATTGGGCTTCTCAAAGGAATTTATGGAAGAGTGCAAGAGAGGCATAGGTTTACATCTTAAGGATTACCTATGTAATTTGAAAGATTCTAATTGGAGTGATCTAAAAGAAATAGACGATGTATGGCAAGAGAAACACAACCTCTTGGCATTAATGAAGGATAGGGAGATCACAATTAAAAATAGATCGGATACTCTAATATGGGTAGGATCAAAGAATGGTAACTACTCTGTCAAGGAGGGTTACAATTCAATCATTAGGGACCAAAATATGGATAATATAGACATACCTTTGAATCTTTGTTGGAATAAAGTCTGTCTCCCTAAAGCGGGTATGTTCCTTTGGGCAACTTTGCAAAATAGAATCCTCACAGCAGACAGGCTGATTAAGCTTGGATTTGAAGGGCCATCGAGATGTCCTTTATGTGAAAATTAGTCTGAGGATGTCAACCATATCCTTCTTAACTGCCCTTTTTCACAAAATTACTGGAACTGGCTACATCAAAGCTTAGGATGGAAATCTGCACAACATTGTGATCTAACCAGCAACCTTAAAGCTTGGCCTTCTCTTTATAAAGATAACTTATTTAAAGATATTTGGACAATAACACCTTCAATCGTAGCATGGGAAATATGGAAAGAAAGAAACAGAAGGATTTTTATGGACCAAAAATTAACATGGAATTCAGTTACAAATAAGATAGAAGTGTCTATCGTGGAAATTATTAATAGCAAACTAAAGGAAAAAATGAGCTATGAAGATTCTTTCAAGAGCTGGGACAACAAGATTAGGTGCAAATGGCCAAAATTAGCTATCCCTCCCCTTTATGGTAAGGGGGGACCCAAAATTAAAATTGACAGAGCCTCCTGTAAATGGGTACCTCTAAAAGATGGTTGGTACAAACTCAATTTTGATGGAGCATCGTGAGGTAATCTTGGGGAAGTAGGTATTGAAGGGATCATTCACAACTGGAAGTCGAAAGTTGTTGCTAAATTCTCGAAACCCATCAGTCCTACAACAAACAATATGGCTGAGTGTATAGCAGCATTAGAAGGGCTTAAATTATGTAAGAATCTCAACATTAAAAAAGTAATTATAGAAGGAGACTCCCAAATTATAGTTAATGCCATTCGCACTAAAAAAACCCCCAATTAGATGTTGAACTCAAAAATACAAGAGATTAATTTATAAATGGAAAGCATGAAAAAATATGAAATTAGGCATACCTTTAGAGAAGGCAATTCAGAGGCGGATAAGTTAGCTAATCTAGGGGCAAATGGAGTGGTAACAATGGATAAGTATTCCTAAAAAATAATGAATATACACCTATTAAATAATAAATAGATTCCATTATTTATAAACATCTTTAGTCTGTAATGAATAGAAACAGTGCTCTGTATAACAAGAACAATATTAACTTATCTAGATTCATTTTGTAA
Source organism: Chamaecyparis obtusa (assembly GCA_027943335.1). Classification (NCBI taxonomy): domain Eukaryota; kingdom Viridiplantae; phylum Streptophyta; class Pinopsida; order Cupressales; family Cupressaceae; genus Chamaecyparis; species Chamaecyparis obtusa. The sequence continues at coordinate 495,930 of BSBK01000210.1, read as the reverse complement.
TAATGATTAGATATAACCTTAGATTAGCATAGGTTTTATAGATACTTTCTGTAATAATATAATCATAAAAAGACATTAATAATTACATATATATGTATCAACTTGAAAAGGATCACCTCCCCCTGTCTGATATATCTTACGATAAATGGAATAATGATTTATCCATTACTGGCCTTTTTATCTTGTAGCTATCCTTGCCTCTTAGTAGATACATTCGAGCTCTATCCCCACATAAGCTCTTTCTATAGTCGTGGCTCATGCATATAGTTGACATCCCCCAATTATTCCTTACTCATATAGTTCTTTTAATCTAGGAATTAATAAATTATACTCCTTACACTCTCAAGGTCATTTTTTTGGTCAATATGGTTATTATATATATAGCAATCATATATGCGAAGTGTTGCGAAGAGGTTTCTTAAGATCATAAATCATGTTAACAGCTAATTCAAAGCTGGGTTATAAGATAAGCTTTGGTAGATTAGCTCCCTTAAAGATATGTTTATACCTATAATCATAGAAGTATGGCTTTTACTTGTAAATATGGTAGCTTATTTGGTTCATTGACTTAGAAGATCAGGTCCATCCTTTATGAAGGAAGGGTCCTTTTGTTGGACTTTATTTAACATTAAGATTAAGATTTTTAAGGCTAATCTTTGCATGAATCTCTCTCCAAAGATGGTCAGGATGTTTGGTTAATTGTAAATCTCTGGTTTAATAATTTTGTTAATAACTCCTTAGACCCTGTTATTTGATACAATTTTTTAGCACAATGAGGAATGTATGGACTATATTAGAATTTTATCTTATGCAGCAAGACAGGTACCCAAGATATTCCAATCTGGAGGAAGGTAAATATGATATGGCTTCTATATTTTTTTGTTTTAATTATAATAGATATCCTTGACTTCGAGACGTGGAAGATGTCTATTGTGTTTTTCAGGAGATATCTTTCAAGCAGGCACCCAAATATCTTCATCACCAAAGAATTCAAGACTGTTATCCATATAAAAATAAATTCTTGTATATGACATGGAATTGTATCCTTAAAAATTACAATGTAAAAAGGTAACAACATTACTCATTTCTATCGAACAGTGGGTATGCCCACTGTATTTTGTATCCATAGTCAAAACTTGAGTGATTGAGAGGTGTGGGAATGCCCATGATATCGATGTATTTTTATTAAATCTCGATGACTGTTGAGTTGTGGGTATGCCCACATAATTATTGTATATGTACAGGACCTTTGGTCCCGGGCAAGGCTAGAGGTTTTCTCAACCCCGCTCTTTCCTACCAACGCCTGCAGCGAGCAGGGTCACAATGTAAAATAATTTTTAATATTAATAAAAAATTTATAGGGCTTCGGCCTTTTACCGATCAAAAAAAAAGAAAAAAAAGAGGTAGTATAAAAATGTATAAGAAATTTCATCCCCCTATGATCTATGATAACAACATAAGGTATACACGTGTTCCCCCCAACTGAAAGGTCATTTGTCCTCAAATGACAATGTATGTATGAGGGTAGCAAAACAAATCAATTATGAAGCATATAATTATAATAATGATAATTGAAAAACATAGTTCAATGCATAGATAATCAATTTCTAAAAAATGATTAATATTATGGATAAATAGAAATCATAAATGTATTACCATTTTTGTTGTTGTGAGAAGCTTCAAACTTGGTGAATAGTTGAAAGTACAAGTCCCTTCATTGTTGAATATTCAGGTTCCTTTGAGACTATTGCATATTTAATATCAATAGCTCTAGATGTCCTCATACTTGGTGCAAGTTACCTTTTGAATCACAAAGTAGTTTCTCTAGGATGACTGTTCTATCATACAGTAGTGGCTGCAAGACTGACTGCTTAGTCACACAGTAGTGGCTGCAGGACTGACTTTTAAATCAGACAACAGTTGCTACATGCAACCTACACTTTTCTCTCTCTATCCATTTACTTATAATACAAATTTGAATGCCCATTTTCCATTAAACCAAATCTGATTAGATAAACTAGACACCACCATTGAATAGACATTCTTGACATCATGAAGACAAGACTACTTAATGGAACTTTTGGAAAATATATATGAAAAGACTTTCTTCCAAAATTAGAGATATGACTCACTCACACCCTTGAAAAATGATTTGAAATATGAAAACCAAACAAACTAGACTAGACAACTACCAACTCTAAGACATTGTGTAACAACACTTATTAAATTAAAAAAAACTATCCTAACCTACACTTACCAACAAAAAAAAACATTATCAAACAAAACCATTGACTGGTTCTTTGAAGTATCTTCCTCTTCTCAATAACTTCCAATGCTTCACATGCTTATGAGAAATGAGGAATAGTTGCAACATCAATAGAAACTTAATAAACAACAACAACACTTTTGGAAAGACATTAACAAACTTACTTATTACTTCATGATGATGATACATATTGTCATATTGAAGTACATAAGTAATCTGAAACATTTCTCCTTTAGGTGCAACTGCATATTTAGCTTCATCTTCAATTGTAGCTTCTTTCTTTGCTAAAAATATAACTTGTGATGATTTATTTTCCTCCATATGAATGAGATGTTTGATAGGACACCCTCATGAAAGAACAAATTTTGAACCCTCCTTGTTTTCTTTGTGTATATGGGTTGCTTCTAAGGTTAAGCAAAAATCCTCCAAATCATCCCAAAACTGGTCTTCTTCAATATCTTCTTTACTTTTCTACATGAGGGGACTAATTTTCACCTTATTGCAGCTCTCTTCTTGAAGTAGGAGTTCTAATTTGACATCGCATTCATCTTGAGCAGCAACCTTGTGTATTGTGATTTCTTCATTTTCCAAAATATGGTTATCTTCATTTGCCTCCTCATAAATCAACATCTTGTCATCAATATGTGAACAAAATTCCTCTATGATGCTAGAGAACATGTCTTCATTGATTTCCAAACTTTCTAAAAATGACATTGGATCTTGGGTGCTATTCTTCATGGATCTAAAATCCATTTTTCTGTTGCTTGTGGTACTTTTGTAAACTTTTCTAATCCTAAGTGCTTTGAATGGAAACTATGATACTAGAAAAATGATAAAGAGCTTCTAAAATCTCAGAGCCTCTCATAGCTTGACCCATCCCTGGCAATGGTGCCAAAAATGTTGGACTCCTAGAATGGTTTTAATAACCGGGCTTTAGAACCATAACTTAGGGATTGGACATCCATACTAAGTAGTTATCTCATCATTATGAAGGTGCATTTAAATTATCAACCTGAGGATGTATACTTGAAACAAGTCTGCAAAGTATATGCACTATGGGATTCTCTAAGTTATTCTATCATTGCAAAACTAAAACTATAAGAATGTTGGAAATGAATCTAACTGCACAGTAATGGCTGCAGGAAATTGTGTGATACACAATAGTTTTCTATGTGTTTCTATAAGTACCAAAGGTAAAAACTATCACAAGTGGACCTTGCTTAGATAATTTAATCTTTGATATATGTCCTTAAAACATCATACACAAGTAACATGCCTCCATGAAAATGCAATCTACAACTTCTATTAAAATTATTGCTGTTGTTACAAATTTTTGGCTCATCAATCATCACATATGATGTGATGATTTTTACATAGAAACCATTGGTTAGAGGGAAAAACCATGATGGGGATGATGCCCACAAGCCTCCCACAAGCCTACTACTATAGTAAATGATTTTTCCCTATTAGGAGCTTATAAATACCCTTTTCTAAGGGTTCACCCTATTAGGAGTGATTAGTACCTTGTTAGAAGTACAATCAGATCTGATAAGATATACCTTGCTATAGGATTTCAAAACTTTGTTAAGAGATCACCTAATTAAGGGATTTATAACAAGAACATGTTAAAGTTCACTCGGTTAAGGGATTTTCTTGTTGTAACTGCTAGGGAACAACAAGTTGAATAATCTAGATGTAGCACTGACTGCTTGATAGATCCAATTTGTTTCTTTCTCTCTATAATTTCTCACTAATCTAGCTCTATCAGATCTCTAATCGTAACCCTAATTGATTTCACAATCAACCATAGCAACCTTCACAAAATATCACAACAATAAAAATACCAACTTCAATATGAGAAGTACCACTTATATACATTTCTAGCATCGACTTCATGAGAATTAAATATTTTCCCTCCAAAGTGATAATATCTATGCAAAACACAATTTCTTATGACCGCTCCGACTTACAATAAGATCAGTATTATATTTCTCCAAAATAATCAAACACATTTTGAATTTTTCCATGCACCGGCTTAGATCTTCCCAAAATAATATCCTCAAATCCATAGTTAAATCCTCATCGATTCTATCACTATTTTTACACATCATCATAACACAAATTATCATCACAATCACTATGTTGCTTACCAATCTAACATCTGTCAACTTACGCTCAAGAACAACAAGTGTTCTTACCTATCTAAATGATCGTGTCACCAAGATATCTATCACTGATCAACCAAATGAGTTGTGGTTGGAACCACACTTTACTCTGACCATGTTGATATTGTATATGTGACTACACCTCATAATTCTTCAATTGGCGCAACTGCTACTATAGTGTTGACTTCTCTGTCTACTGATCTTTTGGACTTAACCATTCTCCTACATAATCGATTACTTATCCTTCACATCGATCACATCCTATATTTCACCAATTATGATGTATGACTAAACTGACTTAATTTTCATCAATGAAAACCAAACCAATTGCTTCCAATTACTACAATCTTGCCAACTCAACACAGTGCCAACAAACTCCCCCTTTGGCATTAATGGAAAATACTTTATGATTGTACTTCACATATTCTCCTTAGCATATTCTCCCCTTTTGACAGTAATGCCAAAGGTGCACTTACATCCTATCAAAGATTACTTTAAATTTTATCTTTGTTGACTCTAAGGATGTCTCTCATAACTTCTTCATGTGCTCCAATGCAATAACCTACTCAAATAGATTAGACACTAGCTTCTCCATACTCTCCAAGTTGCTCATGTCATATATAACAAGTATCCCTTCAACCTTCTTCATATGTTGTTGCATGAAATCCAACGTAGGGGAAAATAATGATTGTATCTCTAGTATAAAAACCATTCGTCTATCTTGCTCCCATTGGATTTGCTTCATATTTTGAGGTAACTCTTTCACTTGACTAGTAAAATCAATAGTTACAAGTAGTGGTTGTCGTTGCACCAAAAGATCAACCTGTTAATGCCTGATACAACCACTAGACTTATAGAAGACACAAGAGGCTGTTAAACCATGTCACGAATCCTGAGGGGAGCACTGCCCATTTTTCCAACAATCTCCCCCTCAATGTTACTCGAGGGGATTCAAACCTGTGACCAAGCTCTAATACCACTTATTACAAGTAGTGGTTGTCATTGCACCAAAAGATCAACCTGTTAATGCCTGATACAACCACTAGACTTATAGAAGACATAGGAGGCTATTAAACCATGTCATGAATCTTGAGGGGAGCACTACCCATATTTCCAACATCAATAACTCATCTTGAAATGTGATCAAGCTTACCAGTTAAGCTCTCTAACTCCTTTTGCAACTCAACTCTCTTTTGCTTTAGATCTTTCACAAACTTTGAGTGATTATAAATTCTAGTGAATATCTATCCTACTTATGCCAATGAAGTCTTAACATCTTTTACTAAAACTATCATTTTTCTTTGTCTTCAAAAATCTTCTCTATTAGTTTTCCTGTCATCTTCTTCTCTAGTTTCTCCTCTGCCATTTTTACCTCTGTAGACTAAAAATATTATCCTTGATTTTAAATGGGTTTTATCAATATGTCCATTTGAATTATCACATAATCTTCTTCATCATACTCAACTTCAGGAACCAACTTAGTTAGGATATCTCTTGCTTGTCTCAATACTCTTGTTTTCTTCTTATTTGATCTCATTTGATCTCTTTCAATTTTCTTCATCAATTTTTATGAGTATTTCATCAATTCTTTAGGTTTTAGCTTTGTTATATCTACTGGTGTGGAAAAAATCTATTCCTCTTCTACTTCTTCTTTAGTTACTTGTACCAGTTTCTTCTTTCTCATTCTAGTCTCTCCTAGACTTATTTTCCTTCTCACATCATATTCCACTTCAACTTATTTTTGACTTCCTACTATCTCCTCTACCTTCTTAGGAATCACTTCTTTTGAATACCTCATAGGGGATGATGAGGGAGTATTATCTTTACCTATCATGTCTTCAATAGTTACCTCATCTTCACCGATTTGTTCTTGTGCTTCAGCTCCACTAGTTTGTGCTTCACCCATTTGTGTTAACTTAGCATCTTTCTCCTCAATGTATTGGGTTTCGAGAACCCTATAAAACCTACTTTACGTGATCAAAAACTTAGCATATTTCTCCTTAATGTATTAAACATGAATAGGGATATCAACTAGAACATCACCTATGATATCTTTGGTTTTAGGAACTTAGGTGATGTATTGAGTTTCAAGAACCGTGTAAAACCTATTTTACATAATAAAAAACTTAGCATCTTGCTCCTCATTATATTGAACATGATTAGGGATATCAACTAGAACATCACCTATGATATCTTCATGAGTAGGTGAGTCATCAATATCCTCAATTAAAGTTTCTTTACCCTTCTTATTCTCATCAACCTCTTTTTCTTCATTTTCTTCTTGTTCTCCTTCCTGTATCTTTTTCTTCCATATCTCAATTGTCTCATTGAATACATTTTGTGTCTATCCAACTAATAGTATTGCTTCTCTATTTTTAAATTTTAAATTTTGTCTATATGCTTCCACCATGATCTTTATGTCTTCAAGATTCAACTCCGGTTGCACTTGCATAAGTTCTTTTTCCATAATTTCTCTATCCATTCTTAATGCATCAATCCATTTGGCATGGATTAGACCATAAAGATCTTTAGGGAAAACTATATATAACTCACTTGGAGTCATAAAAAACTTGTAAAGGATAAATAAGATAGATTCTTCTATTTTCTTATTGTCTTCATCATTTAGAAATCCATATCTCCTGCCAACTTCTCCCATTCTACCTTTTTCCATTATGTCTTTAGCAAGATAATCAGCACTAGGGGATTTCTTCATACAACTCTCTTTTAACTTCTTAGCATCCTTATCTGATTCAGTATGAACATATTCAACTTCGGCATATTCCTTTTGATCACTCTTCATATTTGTAGGTTTACTCTTCCTTTTGTAAGTTTACTTCACTCATTCCATCATAGTTTCAACTTCTTTTACAATAGGTTTTCTCTTCTTTCTCTTCACTTTTGCATAAGGGGATGAAATGCTTGATGATGGGTCTTCAGTTGCAACTTCAATAGTACCAAATGTACCTACTTCATCACTACCAAATTTTTTTCTAGGGTAGATAACATTCTTCTAGTTTTCCTTTCAATAACTAGTTTCTTTAATTGAATATTGATTTTAGCAAATGCCTCTTCATAAGTTCTTAACCTTTGTCCTTGCCTATCTAAGGGTGTAGATAGTAATTCAATTGTATGAAGGTTCACTAACTTAGCATCTACTTCATAACACATATATGGAACCCAATAAGTTCTAGTTTCAACTGCCATCATAATATAGGAATCGATTTCTATTAGGAAACATATATCATCTTTGTATTTATCTACAATGTTGGAAGGAATTATTTCATGCTTGTGAATCTTATATTGAAAGTCTTTGAAGTAACCCCACAAAAAATAATTAAATTTCTCACCTAATTCATTGATAAAATTACTTATCTACATAACTACCAGTTTGTCCTTTGACCAAACAACATTACCTCTACTAGGGAAGAAATTTTGGATAAAGAAAAATGTACATACTAGTAGAGAACCATACTTGAATGACTTCTTGTCTTTATTTATTCTCTCCATATTCACTAAGAAATGACTTCTGACCATCTCACATAAGTCATAAATTGAATCATCTTTCACAATTTTATAACCTACATGTATAACACAATCAAACATGTTGTTAACTCTACTAGATTGGTATACCCAATAACCTATTACCATCAATGCAAACTGGACTACTCTATCTTCAATATCATCTATTTTCATGGCTCTTCTATCTTGTCTAGATTTTGTTATCTCAGTAACCAAATGTATCGTAGTCATTCTAAGTGTACATTCCAATCCTTGCACTTGAAAACCAGTAACTCTATGAATCATCATCTTTGAAATCTTATACAGCTTGTCCAGCCAAATGAATTGGTCATGCACTCAGCTCAACACATAGCGAATATAATCGGAATGGAATTTAGTGGGAATATCCATCGTGTACATTAAACCTTTCTCCTATAGATGTTTGAATTTTTCTTTCAACGCACCATCGGTACACATACTCTCATACTCTTTCTTAATAGCACTAGCTCCTAGTTCTTCAATCGTACAATGAATATAGGACCAAACATCTTCAATCAAAAACACCCATAGAGGAATCATGGATAGGGCACCCACATATCAATCTTCATTGCTTTGATTGGATGAAGATTGAACACTAGTTGAGGCTTCTCAAAAATGTTCATTAGAATAGGTATATCTACTCTCCTTGATATATCAACTAACTACAATCAATCAAACAAATTCAACTATGAAATAGATAGACAACTCCACACAATATACTAGTTGGGGCTCTCGATAAATTGATAGAAAAATAAGCTCAGGTGATCAAATGAATGTAAAAGTAAAAAGTGAGATCACTTTCCTCTATTTATCATTGATTTATAACCGTTACACTCTTCTAATGGTAGAAAAATGTTTTCCCAATGGTAGAGATAGTGTCATATCACTAGTTTAATGCATATCCACTGATAAGTACTTTTTCAACTATTATAACTGATGTCAAGTGGTAAAAGATATATACCATAAAAATCCAATTTTGATAACCATATAATCATTAACAACTCCAAAATCTTCATAAATACCAAAATCACAACATTATACATCATAATGTGCATATAGATCTTACCATTCTTTGGATCTAGGGGATCAGTGAAGGATTTTTCTTTTAAATGCTCCCCCTAAGAAAATAATGTTCTTAGTTTAAAGAAGAATCCTCTATACCAAAGGATGGTGAATTCCCTTTGGATGATTTTTCTTCTACCTATTTACCTTCCTTCTTCTCTCCTTGTTTCAAATCTTCTTCATTTCTTGATCAACTGCATCAACATTAATAATCCTTTTGCCTTTTCTATCCTCTGACCGGTAGGATGACCAATTTTTTAACTGACATTCTTTTGCAACATAACTGACCTTATGGAAGATAAATCATGCCATACCGGTTGACCTCCAAGGTCCAACATTACCTCTTTATGTTCTCATTCTGCAATTCATCGCTAGATGACCATAATTTCCACATACAGAACATGTTACATCAAATTGTCTTTCTCCTTCATTTGGGCTTATCAATTTTTCTAAGGACCTAGGAACATAAGCTTTAGTCTTGCAATTCTTAGATTTATGTTCGTAGTTGTTACATGAAAAATAGTATCCATCAAATCTACCACCATTGGATCTATTGCTAGATCCACTCCTAAATCAGGATCCATAATCAAATGTAGTATGACCATACTTATTATAATTATAGAAATAACCATCAAATAAGTAGGGTTTTTTCATAGGTTTTCTCCTACATACATTTGCAGTGTGACAAGCTTTCCCCAGTTATAGCAAGTAGGTATATTAGGTTTCTTAACTGCATTTCTTGGCTCTTCCTTCTGGTCTTGTGGCTTCTTAGGTTCAGATTTGGATGACTATCCAACTTCAAATGTTCCATGACCGGTGTAACCAAGACCAGTTTTACCATATTTTTTCCTTTGGTTATTCAATTGTTCAATAAGATTTTGTGAGCTTTCATTATACATTCTCGGTTTCTCATTGATTTATTTCTCAGATTGCACCCCATTCTTCAGTTTTGAATTCTCATCTCTAAGTATTTCATTCTCACTTATGACTTGCAGATTTTCTTGAGAAACATCATGTATCTGACTTTTGTATAAGGTGAATTCTTGCCTTGATATATTAATTTCTTCATCTTTAGCCTTTAGGGCATCCTCGCCAATCTTTCTTTCATTTTCAGTTGTTCTCTTTCCTTCTAGATCTTCACACATTCTGATAGATTGACTTTCAAGTTCTCTTTTCAGATTTGTCACTTCTTCTTTAAGGTTTTTATTCTTTTCCATCATATTTTCAATTTCTTCTTCAGAATCTTCAGACATAATACCTTCAGATAATTTTTCAATATAGTCCTGACTGTCATTCAACTATTTAGTAAGTTTTCTCATTATTGCCAATGATTTCTTCAAATTTTCTTTTAGCTCATGGATCATCTTGTGTGCATTTTTAAGTTCCATTTCATGTTTGTAACTCTCCATAGTTATAGATCTTATCCTTAAGCTATTAGAATTATCAACAAGAGAACCAATTCTCTTATACCAATTGTTAGAGTTCTTAGGCACTGAGAGGAGGGGCTGAATCAGTGCAAACAAATTTAAAACTAATTCAACCACTGATTTGATTAACCTTAATAATACCTTCCAAATAGTAAAGCATATAACTAAAGTAAATAAATAAAACATAGCAATATTAGACATCCACAAAATCATCACACGTGACATAATGATTTTTGCGTGGAAACCCTTGGTTAGAGGGAAAAACCATGGTGGGGATGACACCCACAAGCCCACTACTATAGTAAATGAGTTTTCTCTATTAGGAGATTATAATTACCCTTTTATGAGGGTTCACCCTATTAGGAGTGATAAGTACCTTGTTAGAAATACAATCATATCTGCTAAGATCTACCTTGCTAGAGGATTTCAAAACTTTATTAAGAGATCACTCGGTTAAGGGATGTATAACAAGA